>CATIUR010000001.1:205807249-207007249 GCA_949592205.1 Helichrysum umbraculigerum
TAATATTCCTAGCATCACATTAACAAGTAATAATCACCAATGACTCATAACCGGGGAATCATATCAGTCTGACTCAATCACTTTACTACTAATCATATGATAGCAAAGTAGTCAATTCAAGCTTATTGAAATTTATCAAGCTTAATGAGAAGTACCTGATATTCTTAATCCCACGGATATTGAGGAATCATTGAGAATACCCTTGGGTTCCTCATATTCCTCCGTCTCTGCAACCAAAACACAATCTTGCATCTTGTTATAGGTTAGTACACATTCAATAACCATTTCTTCATACAACTACTAATCCCACACCCTGGAATGTTTGACTTAACACATCTTATAGATTTGGGATTGAACATAACCAATGTCCAATTCACCCAAACCAATGCTCTGATACCAACTTATAACACCCATCATTTACTATCGTATTATTTAATACATCGGAAGCGTCAGTCCATTTTTCAACATATTAACTTATAATATTAACATCTTTAAAATCTGATAATTCAAAACCAGATTCAAACTAGTCTTATGAATTACAACCAAAATACATTAAACTGGGTGTTATATGAAATTAAAAGACAACACTGATTTATACAAATCAGTTATCAGAGTAAAGCTTTGTCACCAAACATTCCATCCAGCCCGACTTCTTGCCCAACTAATATCCAATCTATAACCTGCAAGAAGGGTTAATGGGGGGGATTAGCTCAACGCTAAGTGAGTGAATAATAAACAACAGCCCAACTTAGCATAACAACTCTGTTTACATCAAAGCATCGTAAATACACAATATCACAGAGTATCTAGAGTTCTTAGGGAAACCTTCAGCTAAGAACATACAGTTCTATTTCAATGAGATAACATCTCAATACAATAACATGTCAATGAGGATCGGTGGCTCTGGAGATATCATAATACCCGGGGATTCTCCAAGAACACTTACCGTCAATCTGTAAGGCCAATACAGAATAGACCGATAGTTTGGTACTAATCACATACGACCTAATTTCCTATTAACGATAAGTACAAGAAAATTCCTGTCGTATTTCAATAGTAACCAAACCCAACTATCGCGTTGACCTCAATACTGATGCCCGAAGGCCAAATATAGCATGTGATCACATATTCAATTAGGTCAACATATCAGACTAAACAGTCTATCAACAGTATTATTACTACTAGCCATAATCATAATGGAAAACAAAAACAGTAATAATACGTTACTTGTTGTAACCAAACCTGTTACAACTAAATCACACTGAGGTTATAGATCCACTCACCGAATACCTCAGTTGTCCACTCAGTAGTCTAATGTCACTGAGTCTTCTGTTTATCTGGAATTACATCAACATAACACAAGTCAGTCACTTGTCTCAAATCTATATAACATCATATTAATGTAGTTACATTAAACAACTTAGGTAAGTAACTACAACATGATTCATAATCCCAATTTCAATGATTATTACTCAATCATTATTCACTTATAATTCTCATTTCAAGATTATGAATAATCACATTAACATCAATAATTCACAATCACTTAACAAGTTATGATCATTAGAATCACAACATCATCTTAATCAACTTTAATTATTATCATTAATCAACAACGATTATCAATCAAACACTAATAACATAAGTTTAAAAGCTTTCTTTCACAATTTTTGTCAATTACACATCACTAACTTAAGCTTTCAAATCATAATTCATAAATACTTACTTAAACCCATAACTTTCTTAATGATCATATATCATTTTCTTCATTTCAAGGTTAGGGCTTAGATGCTAATCATCATTTAAGCATCAACTAATCATTATATCATAACCACAAGCTTAATTTCATGAAAATCAACTAAACCCATCACTTTTATCATGAACATACATTCAAATCTTCAATTATAGCTTAGGGCCTAGCTTATAATCATATAGTAAACATCAATTAATAATTCTACAAGCATTACAAGCTTCAATTTAACATCAATCACTCTAATTTCATCAAATACCCAAAAACCCACTTCTAGGTTTATATGAACATCAAGATTTAACACTTACAAGATGATTAGGAGGACCAAGGAGTGATTAATTCATGTTTTGGAAGCTTGAATCAATGTTCTATAGCTTCAATTTCACCTCAAGGCTTGTTTCAATATTTACAATTCGTCCCTGTGGTGTTTTTGGTTCGGCCAAAGAAGGAACAGGGAAGAACATAAGTTAATTTCACAAGAATTTGGGGTTTAATGATGATTTGGGGTTTAGTTCTAGGGTTTCAATATTTCTCACGTACTCAATCGATGATACTGGAATTTTGGTGAAGTTTAGTACATATTACACACATATATTAGAAATATGTGTACTAGTTTTGTCCCCCGTACTTATCATTGTCTGGAACTTAAAAACCATTTGCGGGGAAACATTATTTTATTTTACCGTCAACTAGGTTAATTTAAAACAATTAACAATTTACTAGTCACAATAAATTATGTGACTTTTTAACCAATTATTTTCAAATAATAACACCGAACTATTTTCTGACACACGAATTAAATATTAAAAGTCAGAAAATATTAAAATACAACTAGACCCGAGGAGTGGATGTTACAATTAGGAGCGAAAAACTAGTCCTAATTTGACGGGTGTCACATATTACATGCTATAATACAATTTAGAACTTAAGAAAATGTATATATACAAATCCAAATATTAAAGCCCGCATTGTCGTGGGTTCTTACTAATATTTAACTCGAGCTAAATTTACTAATATTTGGAACTTTGAATGTTAAATTAGAATTATTACATGCTATAATATAATTTACAACTTAAGAAAATTTATATATACAAAACCAAATATTAAAGCTCGCGTTGTCGCTGGTTCTTACCTAGTGTATATATATATATATATATATATATATAAAGTTGAGAACTTTGAAAACCACAAGGAATATGTAATTGTTCATGTGTAATTCACTTTATACACATGTGAACATTTATATTTGTTCAAATGAGAAACAAAAAGACGTCAAAAATGTAAAATTACGTATAAAAACTCGTAAAAACATATATGTTCACAACTGAACAGTTCACATGTGAACAAATCGGTTAAAGTTAGTTAAAATAAGCTTTTACACTTAATTTTTCAAATTTCAAGGTGTTATTGATACTTATTAATATTTTTATATATATTTTGACATTATCATATATGAACAATTACATATTTAAGTGGTTCTCACAAGTTCTTAATTTCTTAGTGGTTCTCTCCACTAGGTTCAAATGAGAACCAACTAAGAGTAGAGAACTGTGAGAACTACTATATTACGTGTGTTTGTTCACATGTGATTAACTTCAATCATATGTGAACATTGATGTACATTTGATTGATAAAGGAAAAAGTAAAAAAAAATCCTAAAATTATATCGAAAAACACAAAAAACAAATATATATTCACATGTGAACGATAATGTGAACAAATCGGGTAAAACGTGTTTTAAGATGTATTTTAAGGATTTTTGACTTTTTTTCCTTTCTTAATCTAACATAAATCAATGTTCACATATGATTGAAGTTAATTACATGTAAACAAACACGTAGTCTAGTAGTTCTCAAAGTTCTCTACTTTTAGTTGGTTCTCATTTGAACCTCCCTCTTTGTATATATATATATATATATATATATATATATATATATATATATGTATATATATATATTATATCTCTACTTCGCTCGGGTATATACCTACATATTGTATATAATATTTGTAGATTTTTATATCTATATTGATATCGATATGTATATAGCAATTTATATATCTTTTCTTATTATTTTGCTACCACCGCCTTTAGTTACTACACTACCATTATTATTATTATTATTATTATTATTATTATTATTATTATTATTATAAAAGGGTATTAAAACATATAAATATATATGTACGATCAGTGTTTACCTTTTATTTGTTCTAAAAATGTTCCAGAGAGTTAGAGAGAGCGGGAGAAAAAGAGAGAAAAACACAGGGACGATTCCTAGCTTCAATTCCTTTCTTTAATTCTTGATTCAAGTTCATGATTCTCAATCTTTCATCTTCTTCATCTTATTTAATCAATATGTAAGTAATTTCTCCTTAGTTTTTAACCTAGTTTTCTAGTTATAATGGGTTTTAGTGAGTTTTATGAAATTAGTGAAGTTAACTACGAAATTAGGGTTTGAATTTGTTTAAATTATTGTTGTTTAGTGTTTTGATTATGATTATGAACCACGTTTCAAGTTAGAAGTGAGTAATTTGAAGTATGTAGTTAGTAATCAAAGTGGGGTTTTGATGGAATTTCATGAATTAGTGATTATGATATGAATTTGTGTTTAATATGTCAAATGGATATAAGTAAAGCTTAATAGTGAATGAATTAGTGTTAAAATGAGAAAAAAGATTAAAAAGTTAGTGATATGTTCATAAGAGTTATGTTAAATACTTGTAGAAATAGAGTTAAATCATGAACTAGTGTTAATGAAGTATGATTATGATAATAGAACATGAAATTTAGTAGTAAAGTTGATGATTGTTAGTGTCTAAGTGTTATTATGATGATATGTATGATTATGTAGGTGTTAAAAGACGTGGAAGCTTATGATGATCATTATGGTGAAATCGTCGTGTAAGAGATTGTGGTGAGTGATACGGGGGTTAAACAGGTGATATGATTGTGTAGTACCGGATAGCTTGCGGGCTAGAGGTTTACCCAATCAAATAACAAGTTATTTGTTATGTTTATTTAATTGTGCTTATTGCTTAAGTTAGTTGTTGTGTTAAATTTCTTAATTGTGCTTAATTGTTATGTGTTTAATTGTTACTTGGTAAGAAAAGTAGTGATTTCTCATTAGCTTGATGTTAGCCAAATAATGAGTAAGTTACTAGCTTAAAGGTAAAGGAAAGAATTGGTGAAGATTAGTATATGATTCGATTGTGTTGGATCCAGATTGCTTCCGAGCAAGAATTTACACAATCGGGTGGAAGATATATTGTTGACATATGTGAATTAAATAGTGATGGTGTAGTGAACTGTGTATGAATTGGTTGTATGTGTTTCCGGATAGCTTCCGAGCTAGAGGATCATACAATCACGTGAAGGGTGTTTGTTATATGTTTTGTTTCTTATGTGTGTGTTTAAGACTATGTTAAAAGATGTGTTGATTAGTGAATTGATTGTTGTTGGTTAATGATTATGTGTAAAGGATTAGTGGTGATCAGAGAGTTAACTGCGGTTAACACAGTGTACAGTGTTCAGTGTTCAGAGCTCAGTGATTATGTGTTCATGTATTTGTGTTGTTATATGCTAAGTGTTATGTGTATTGCTTGTTTGATTGCTTGTGTACTCACTAAGCAGTTGTGCTTACCCGTTTCAGTGTTTATGTTGTAGGTTGATGTTTTGATATAGACATGTGGATAGAAGGGTTATGAGAAGCTAGTGACATGGATATGGAGCATGCTTATGGTTAGAATATGCTTATTTCTTTTGAATTGTTGTTTTGATGCTCAATTGTGTAAATCGCCCAAACAATGAGTTTTCGAATTAAAAATGTTGGTCAATGTATAGTAGTTGACTTTGAAAGTCAAATAGAGTTATGGTGTCTAGTGTATGTGGTTGTCAAGTGTATGAAGTCATATGATTGGTTTGGTTTAGGTCGAAGTGGTGAAAAATGATTAAGTGTCGAATGTGATTTGGTTGGTCAAAGATGAAGTTGACAAATAGTCAACAATGTTGTAAGAGCCAAATATGTGTGGTATTGGGTAATGTGGTGGTGTTATGTAGTAGATTTGGTGAAAGTGTCCAAATGGACACCAAAACGGGTCAAAAGGGTTAAATCGGGTTAGAATGTACTTATGTGGGTTTGGTCAATGGCGTTAGACTTTTTTTGGTATGTTGATCATGTGTGCAAAAAGTTAGAGTCCAAGTGTTCAACTGTTCATGGTTTGTGATTTGAGTTGTAGTCAAAAAGAGGTTAAAATGGTCGAAAAGTGGTTATATGTCTGTTTTCTCGTAAAACGTGAATTTTGGAAAAGTGCAAAAATAGAAAGTTTCATTGTGGCATTATGGAGGTGCCTGCAAATTTTCAGAGTCTAAGTGTTTACGAGTGAAAAGATATGCGCATCGGAAATTCGTATTTTGGTATTAGTTTGTGCAGCTCTGATTCCTGGGGAATCGGAGTCATTCCTGAGGAATCTGAAATTAAGTGTTTACAGCAGCCCTGATTCCTGGGGAATGAGAGTCATTCCTGGGGAATCCGAATCCAAGTGTTAACATCATGTCTGATTCCTGAGGAATGGGAGTCATTCCTTGGGAATCTCTTGTAAATTCACATTTTTCTTATTTGAGTCTTTATTTGATTAAGGGAACGATATAACGAGTCTATAATGTCATATTTTAGATGTGGGACCTAATAGAGTGTGTTTTTAGTGTTAGATAAAAAAAATGGTTCTGTTTTCGGGGCGTTTCAAGTTGGTATCAGAGCAATGGTTTAAGAGAGTTGGGTGATCCATGATAGGATTGCTTAAACTTAAACCATTATGTGTTGTTTGAATTGCTATGATTATGATTATGCTAAATAGTTAATTGTTGTAGTTTGTATGTGTAATTAAGGTGGATAAGTAGTGAAGTAGTTTTGACTATGTGTTTATTGTTAAATTGTTATTTATTGTGTGTTAACTGTTAATTGAGTTGTGTGTTATGTGTTTGTGGGAGAATTACATTAGAAATCGATGATATGAGATAACTTGATAATGAAGTGTATGTAACATAATATGTCTACGCTTGATCACCGTAGTCTTATTATGCTATTTCACATGGAATTCTTGAAGTTATCAAATATCAAAGTGATTTAGTGTGATTGTTAGGATAGAGTGTAAGAGAAGAGGTGTTTAAACTATGTGGATTACGTGTTAGATGTTATGATAGGAAGAGATAATAGAGAAAGCGGGAGTAATAGACTTGTATCTAGTGATACGTATTTCACTAAATTATGTGAAACCAATATGTAAGGGGTATCTGATTAAGAGCTTGTAGAGTTAGTGTTGATAATGCGTTTAAGTAGAACTAAGTGATATATGCATTTATGTATGATTAATGAATTAAGTGAAGTGTTCTAGGTATGATTATGTGTATGTGTAAGAGTAGAGATAGTGTTAAGACTGAGTAGTACAAGTGCCATTCGTGAGGACACGAATGAAATAAGTGGGGGAGAGTTGTAACACCCCGAATTTCAGGAAATTAATATCGTACGCGGATATATTTTTATTACAAAATATTATTATGTAGATAACGAAATATAGTGAAAAACGAAAACGGTTTTATCAGTTCCAGACTATAGGATTTAAAAGGGTATTAAAACATATCTAATACTACTTATAAAGCATCTTAGTGATGTTGAATCTTAATTCTTAAGTTTTGTACCCATTTTACCCCTATTACTTATAAGGAAATAATATTTGCAATTTTGCATTATCTACATAATTATTTACTTATAATGATTTGGTTAAACATTATTTATTTTGTATTACTTTATTTTACTACTACGTAATTTTTTTAATTTGTATAATAAACTCAAACAACTCATAGTTTTATGAAATGATATTAATGAATCCAAAATGTACACAGTTTTTTTTTTTTTTTTTTTGTAAAATTTTTGGCATGTTTGTTTTATAAAATTGGAATATGTAACATGAAACATATAAAGATAACCTTAACATATTATTGCACACATTTAAAATATATGAAATAACTGTCACCGCTGCATTGCGCAGGTAATATGCTAGTAGATATATATGTACGATCAGTGTTTACCTTTTATTTGTTCTAAAAATGTTCCAGAGAGTTAGAGAGAGCGGGAGAAAAAGAGAGAAAAACACAGGGACGATTCCTAGCTTCAATTCCTTTCTTTAATTCTTAATTCAAGTTCATGATTCTCAATCTTTCATCTTCTTCATCTTGTTTAATCAATATGTAAGTAATTTCTCCTTAGTTTTTAACCTAGTTTTCTAGTTATAATGGGTTTTAGTGAGTTTTATGAAATTAGTGAAGTTAACTACGAAATTAGGGTTTGAATTTGTTTAAATTATTGTTGTTTAGTGTTTTGATTATGATTATGAACCACGTTTCAAGTTAGAAGTGAGTAATTTGAAGTATGTAGTTAGTAATCAAAGTGGGGTTTTGATGGAATTTCATGAATTAGTGATTATGATATGAATTTGTGTTTAATATGTCAAATGGATATAAGTAAAGCTTAATAGTGAATGAATTAGTGTTAAAATGAGAAAAAAGATTAAAAAGTTAGTGATATGTTCATAAGAGTTATGTTAAATACTTGTAGAAATAGAGTTAAATCATGAACTAGTGTTAATGAAGTATGATTATGATAATAGAACATGAAATTTAGTAGTAAAGTTGATGATTGTTAGTGTCTAAGTGTTATTATGATGATATGTATGATTATGTAGGTGTTAAAAGACGTGGAAGCTTATGATGATCATTATGGTGAAATCGTCGTGTAAGAGATTGTGGTGAGTGATACGGGGGTTAAACAGGTGATATGATTGTGTAGTACCGGATAGCTTGCGGGCTAGAGGTTTACCCAATCAAATAACAAGTTATTTGTTATGTTTATTTAATTGTGCTTATGGCTTAAGTTAGTTGTTGTGTTAAATTTCTTAATTGTGCTTAATTGTTATGTGTTTAATTGTTACTTGGTAAGAAAAGTAGTGATTTCTCATTAGCTTGATGTTAGCCTGTAACACCCCCGAAATTCACTGTTTTGCGGAAGCATACTTGGGTGTTACTAATCAATATACAAAGCACAAGATATACAGCAAACGACCTCTAAATGAGACGTTTTGTAAATTAGTTACATTCCATAGATATAATGTTTGAAAACTTAGTGTTTTCGTATACAAAATGTAGTTTCCCCTAGAGTCCACGCGTATAGCGGGAGATTCTATTACATAATCAAAATATACAAAAGATAATGCTAAGAATCTCCGTTAATGCAGTTGTGTTGAAATCATGCGACTCTAGCTAAAATCCTGGAGTAATCCTACTCCATCCAGGTACCTGAGAAAACATGCTAAAAAGTGTCAACCAAAAGGTTGGTGAATCTCACAGGTTTGTAAATAATATCGGCTTTGAACACGAGATTTCATTAGTAGTGCCCGTAGGCGTAAAATCAGCCATTGCAATCCAGCAATCGAAAAATCAGTATTTGCAATCCAGTAAATGTAAATAAATAAGTTTATACCGTTGCCATGAGGCTCATAATCGAAGCTTAACCCGTAAATAATATGTTTGCTCCCGTGACATGCTCGTAAATGAGCAAGCATCAGTAACGAATAAGTTGTCACCCGTTTATACGTGTAAATCGGTACGTGGCAGCGCTACTGCCCCGGGTGGGGAGGGTCATTTCCCTAATGGATCCATTAACTACTGTTCGCGCTTAAGTCCATAACTAACGATATATGATGGAGAGACTTCAGTAATTAGTAATTAACTCATGCAATTCCGTTTGGTATAGAAATCAGTTTAGTACTTGTGTTCAGGAAAAATAAGTAGCATGTATCTCCCCCAATAAGATAAAACAGTAAAAGTGGGGCCGTAAGACTCACCTGAGTCTTTGCAAGTACGTTTATATCAATAAACGAGTAAATAATATCAACCGTAGGTTCTCCGAACCCGTAACCTTCAAATGCCTAAACATATAAAGTTAAGTAAGTAGATGTCTCGCAAGACCATCTAGGCTAGTTGTTTACACAACTCATTATGTCCAAGTGTTTGTTTAGTAATCCGTTTGTAGTTTGAAAACAAATATGGCCCGTTGGTGACGGTTTGTAATAATGATTCAAAGTGTTATCATTTATAACGCAATTTAGTGTAATTGTAATAGAAAGTATGTTCTATGACGTTTGTTAAGTCGTATGACAGAAGTATTTGAAGTTGTGTAAGTTCGACACTTAGTAAAATCTGACTTTTCAAGGTTCTGGTTTGTGCGACGTAGCATGCGACGTAGCATGCGACGTAGGGTGCGACGTTGGCATGTACGTCGCATGATGCGACCTTCGCAAATCAATGCGACGTAGGGGCTGGCGTCGCTAGGCGCGACGTAGCAACTTAATGCGACGTAGTGACGGACGTCGCACAATGCGACGTCACGAAGGGTTGTGCGACGTAGGCCGCGACGTCGCTAAGTGCGACGTTGGCCACATAATGCGACGTTTTGAGCTACGTCGCAGATAGCCCAGCGTCTCTGCGACGTAGCGGTCTGATCGGAAATTGGTGGCCGGAAAATCGGTCGAAAAGCTTCCGTTTGGTCCAAATCTTTTACCCAACCCATTTTTGGACATTTTAAGCATATATAAACCATAAAAACGTAAAAATGAGCAAAAACGGAGAGTTTCGGGTTTTGTCGGAAACTTACGCGGTGTCGGATTGAAAATCCGAAAAGGTAGGATGATAGATCGTGAAGTGGTGGTGCTTTCCTTCCAAATGACCGAGTAAAACCGAGTGCGTTTTGAGGTAGTATTTTGTGAATTTGATGAGTTGGTGGTGGTGGTGATTATTGAGAGAGAAATAAGAGAAAGAAAGAGAAAGAAATGAGAAAGTGAAAAGAAAGAGAAAAGAAAGTGGGAGGTTAAGCCTCCCATTTTCAGTCCGCGCCTCCGCGCTCCGTGCGGTGTTCGTTTCCTCCGTCGTTTAAACGTTAAATCAAGCAGTTATATTTTTAAAAGATGACGGGAATATTTTAATGAAATACCTTGAAATTAATTATAAAAACATTTGTCGAAGTATTAAAGTTTTTAACTCGCGTTTAATACATATTCGTTAAATTATTTAAATTGTCGTCGCGGTATTATAAATAATGTTTGTTCGCTGTGTATTTTATATAATAAATACGTTCTCATTATTTAGGTAAGTTTCTGTCACCAACGTCCAAGTAACTGTGTCGGACTCCGTCCGGTTAATTCGTACGATTAATCCAAATCGCGTAAGTACACACATATATATATAATTCACCTTATATATGTACAAATAGAGTCTGCAATTAGTCCTATTACATACTAATTACAACTAGTTACAATCAATTAGGCATAAGTAATTATCCTAATTTAGCAGGTGTTACATTCTCCCCTTGTTAAAGAAATTTCGTCCCGAAATTAGCTTGAGTGCACGGACGGTGCGTTGTCTGGGAAGAGATGTGGGTATTTCTGTCGCATTTGGTCTTCCCGTTCCCAGGTGAACTCAGGGCCGCGCCTAGAATTCCACCTGACTTTTACTATGGGAATACGACTCTGTTTCAATTGCTTGACCTCTCGGTCCATGATTTCCATAGGTTTCTCGACAAAACGAAGTTTATCATCGATTTGAATTTCGTCGAGCGGTATAATCAGCGTCTCGTCAGACAGACATTTCTTCAAGTTAGAAATGTGGAATGTGTTGTGTACGCTGCTAAGTTCAGCAGGAAGTTGCAGGCGATATGCCACTGGACCAATCCTTTCAAGGATTTCGAATGGTCCGATGTATCTAGGATTTAGTTTGCCTCGTTTCCCGAATCGAATAACACCTTTCCACGGTGCCACTTTGAGAAGTACCTTGTCTCCTACCTGGAACTCAAGGTGTTTGCGTCTCACGTCAGCATAGCTTTTCTGACGATCACGTGCGGCTTTCAGCCGGTTTTGAATACCAACGATTTTCTCAGTAGTTTCTTGAATGATTTCTGGACCCGTGAGTTGGGAATCTCCTAACTCAGTCCAACAGATGGGTGATCGGCACTTACGCCCGTAAAGTGCCTCGAAGGGTGCAGCCTTTATGCTGGTATGATAACTGTTGTTGTACGAGAACTCGCACAACGGTAAATGATTTTCCCAAGAAGTACCGAAGTCAACTACGCAGGCTCGTAGCATATCCTCCAGTGTTTGAATAGTTCGTTCGCTTTGGCCATCGGTTTGCGGGTGATAAGCAGTACTCATATCCAGACGAGTACCAAGAGATTTCTGCAGTGATTGCCAAAAGTTAGAAGTAAAACGGCTGTCCCTATCTGAGATGATCGAGATAGGTACCCCGTGTCGCGAGATGATTTCTTTGACGTAGATGCGAGTCAGACGCTCCATCTTGTCGGTTTCCTTGATGGCCAGAAAATGAGCAGATTTCGTGAGACGGTCCACGATCACCCAAATGGTATCGCAACCACTCGAAGTTTTTGGTAGTTTGGTAATGAAGTCCATGGAAATCTGTTCCCATTTCCATTGAGGAATTTCAGGTTGTTGAAGCAACCCAGAGGGTCTTTGATGTTCGGTCTTTACTTTGGAACAGGTTAGGCATTTACTGACGTACAAGGCGATGTCAGCTTTCATGTTAGGCCACCAATACAACTCTTTGACGTCATGATACATCTTGTCAGACCCGGGATGTATAGAGTATCGAGATTTGTGAGCTTCAGCCATCACCAAATCTCGCAAGTTTCCGAATTTGGGTAACCACACCCGGTTAGAGAAGTATCGAGTTCCATCGGGTTTGATTTCGAATTGTTTATCCAAGCCTCGCAAGGCTTCATTTTTCAAGTTTTCATCGTTGAGTGCTTCAAGTTGAGCGGTAAGGATTTGAGCAGGAAGCTCGTTACGAATTGTCATAGAAAGTGCTCGGACTCGAAGGGGTTTCACTCGTTCTTTTCGGCTTAAGGCGTCAGCAACTACGTTAGCCTTGCCCGGATGATATTTGATCTCGCAGTCGTAGTCACTAAGTAACTCAACCCAGCGACGTTGTCTCATGTTTAGATCTTTCTGATCGAATATGTGTTGGAGACTTTTGTGATCGGTAAAGATAGTGCTTTTCGTACCGTAGAGATAATGTCTCCAGATTTTCAATGCGAAGACCACAGCACCTAACTCGAGGTCGTGGGTCGTATAGTTTTTCTCGTGGATTTTCAGTTGTCGTGAGGCATAGGCAATGACTTTTTCCCGTTGCATCAACACACAACCAAGTCCTTGGTGTGAGGCGTCGCAGTAAACTACAAAATCGTCGGTGCCCTCGGGTAAGGACAAGATTGGTGCACTGCAAAGTTTGTTTTTCAATAGCTGGAAGGCTGACTCTTGTTTATCCGTCCAATCGAACTTCTTATCTTTCTGAGTCAGTGTGGTTAGGGGAACAGCTATTCTTGAAAAGTTTTCGATGAATCGGCGATAATAACCAGCAAGACCTAAGAATTGTCTCACTTCGGTTGGAGTGGTCGGTGACTCCCAGCCCTTGATTACTTCAATCTTGGCGGGATCAACATGAATTCCTTGGCTGTCAATCACGTGCCCGAGGAATTGAACGGTTCGAATCCAGAACTCACACTTAGAGAATTTGGCATATAACTCTTCGTGTTTCAGAAGTCCTAGAATGGTTTTCAAATGTTGAGCATGTTCCTGTTCGTTGCGAGAGTAAATCAGGATATCATCGATGAACACAATGACGAATTTGTCAAGATATGGTTTGCACACCCGATTCATAAGGTCCATGAATACAGCCGGTGCGTTGGTCAACCCGAATGGCATCACTTGGAATTCATAATGCCCATAACGAGTTCGGAAAGCTGTCTTTGGGATATCATTGTCACGGACTCGGAGTTGATGATAACCCGACCGTAGATCAATCTTTGAGTAAACACTCGATCCCTGGAGTTGGTCGAACAGGTCATCGATTCTAGGAAGAGGGTACCGATTCTTTATGGTTAGCTTATTCAGCTCTCGGTAGTCAATACACATGCGGAAAGATCCATCTTTCTTTTTCACGAATAAGACCGGAGCTCCCCAAGGTGAGGAACTTGGTCGAATGAATCCTCTGTCCAGGAGTTCCTGTAGTTGGTTAGACAACTCCTGCATTTCGGATGGTGCTAAACGGTAAGGGGCTCGTGCCACGGGTGCAGCTCCGGGCACAAGTTCGATTTGAAATTCAACTTGTCTAGGTGGCGGCAGTCCGGGCAAGTCTTCAGGAAAGACTTCCGGGAAATCCCGCACGATCGGAACATCCTCAAGTCGCTTCTCCTCCGACTTCTTCTCCGTTACATGTGCGAGGATGGCTTGATACCCTTTTCGTAGATATTTTCTAGTTTTCAGACAAGATACGATATTTAGATTCCGTCTGCCGGTCTCCCCTTGTAGGACTAAGGTTCCACCGGAGACAAGAGGTATACGAACGAGTTTGTCATGACAGATGATTTCAGCTCGGTGCTTGGATAACCAATCCATACCGACAATAATATCGAAGCTGCCGATCTCGACAGGGATTAAATCAATGGAGAACGTTTCGTTCGTGAGGTTAAGTGTACAGTTGTGTATGATGCTATCAGTCTCAATCAGTTTGCCGTTAGCTAATTCTACAATGTATTTAGCATCTAAGGCAGTGGGAGTAATATCAAGTAAAGGGCTAAATTTCTCAGATATGAAGCTTCTATCGGCACCGGTATCAAATAACACAGAAGCAGTAAGGTCGTTGAGAAGGAACGTACCCGTCACGACGTTCGGGTCTTGTCTGGCTTCCCCAGCCTTGATTACGAATGATCTGCCGCGAGCAGGGTTGTTGTTATTTTTCAGCTTTGGGCAATCTTTCTTGAAATGCCCTGTATTTCCGCACCCAAAGCAGGCCTTTGGTGCATTAGTGTTGGGGGTAGATATGTTGATTCGGCAATCCTTGGCTAGATGCCCGAACCGTTTGCAGTTGGAGCAAGGGCAAGAACCGTCATGATGGCGGCTGCATTTGGAACAGTAGGGCTTGTTCCCGCTGTACCCTTTCTTTTCCGAAGTCCCCGATGAATAAGCCTTAATGTACCCAGGCTTTTTGTTGGAGGTTTGGTTGGATGAGTTGGGGTTACCTTCCCACTTGCGTTTGTTGTTTGCAGATGGGGTTGAAGTTGTGCCACGGCGGACAGAATTTGCCGTTAGTTCATGGGCCATACGGATGGCGCTCTGAATAGTACCCGGTTTGGATGAAGTCACCAGGTCTTGGAGTCTCTCAGGAAGACCGTCAACGAATTTCTCGATCCTCTTGTACTCAGGATCGACCATGGTTGGGCACAGAAGTGCCAGTTGGTGGAAACGGTTGGTGTAGCCGGTGATATCATTACCTTGCATCTTATGGTTCCAGAATTCCATTTCCAGCTGTTTCAATTCATCCCTGGGGCAGTACTCGCCCCTCAACATCTCCTTCAACTCCTCCCACGGAAGTTGGTAAGCAGTAGCAACACTCACAGTCTGGGCATAAGTATTCCACCAGGTGAGTGCGATGTCAGTAAAAGTACTAACAGAGAACTTAACTTTGTCTCCCTCCGCACAGTTGCAGATCAGAAATACAGACTCAACTTTCTCGATCCAGCGTACTAGACCGATAGCTCCCTCAGTACCTGCAAAGTTTAGAGGTTTGCAGTTCTGGAAGTCCTTGTAAGAACAAGGTTTAGCAGCAGTGGTTTCAGCGGCATCGCTGTTTCTCGAGGAATTTGGTGGAGTATTCCGAGCCAAGGCTTCAGTAACAGCCTGGGTTATAAGGGAGGTAATCTGGGCGTCGGTGTATGGTCGTGTCTTTGGCGGCATGATTCTTCAATAAGAGAAATGAAGATACGTGAGATTTTGTATGAGCTGGTAATTGTCACAGATGTACATGTATAAAAGCAGTAATACATAACATCAACATGGAAAATGACAATTAGTGTGAGTTGAGATAACAAAGGATATCTGATAGATAAAGTGAGTTCAAAGTTACATCCTACAGAGATATTACAAAAGGTGTCGGGAATGGTTACATCCGACTAGTTTATAGAGTAGTGCTAGATAGTCCCTAGATTACGAGGTAGATTACAAGACAAAACTACACTATTCTTAATGTAGATTAATTTGTTCCATAGCGTGCCAAGGCGGTCCACAGTTTCTGCTAGTCGGTTGGTTCATTCTTAGTTAAGGTTCCTGGCTTTCGGATTCGTCTTCCGACTCCAGGTTCAGGTCGTGTGGGTGGTAGCGTGCCTCAAGCATGTCCCTGTATCTTTGAGTCGTGGAGCGGTACCTAGTCTCCTCCGTTGATTTCCTGCCCAAACGTTTGATCCATGTTTTGGTTCTACGGGTTAGGTTGGTGGCCACTTTCTTCCAGTAACGGATCTTATCTTTGATTCGTGTAGGGACAGATCGGTTTGAGATTCTCAATCTTTGTTCATAGTCTATGCATTTACGCTTAAGTGCCCAATTTCGGCCGTCTAGTCCCACAGCCTGATCTCGCACTCTTTCATATTCTTCAATGTCGATGCCAGTCATTCCGAAATTCTGATTTTCCTTTCCCTCCAGCATGATTTCTTCTTCTGGTACGATGTCCTCATCGATATACGTGTACTGGATTTGTTCCTCGTGGACCTGGTCACTATCAGACACGTAGTCGTCCATTTGGGAATTCGCGTCTTTGAGTTCTATAGAAATGACAGAGAGAGGATTTTAGTCCTTGGAAGTACGTTGCTTCCGGGTGTTAGAAGTGATTTTCATAAAATCATTAGAGTACGCCACAAGGTGGTGTGACGGGAATCAAGTCTGTCATGGTCGGTGCAAACCGCTGAGAGAAATTCGTAGGTGTCGCCAGAGAAACGTCGGCTATCTATAGCGAGTGTGTTTAAGTGCGAGGCCTATTCATATATGTTCAATATATAATAGTCTAGTAGTATAGTCAGTGAGTGTGGCCTATGTATGTATATACTCGTATATCACATAATAGCCTAGCGTATGTCTAGCACATAACAAGTAAGAGTCTCGGTTCCCTCGTGGTCAGAGTCTACTAACGCATTCCTGTTTGACATAACAATTTCAGACCTCACATCATCTTTCCTTAATTGTACATAGTTGATCAAGCTATGTTAAATTAAAGTCGTATGATGTAATTCCTGAACCAATCACGTCTAATAAGGAAATACTGCCTAATGGTCATAGTCTAGGCCCACTAAATGCAACCTAGTTCACTATAACCTTAGGCTCTGATACCAATCTGTAACACCCCCGAAATTCACTGTTTTGCGGAAGCATACTTGGGTGTTACTAATCAATATACAAAGCACAAGATATACAGCAAACGACCTCTAAATGAGACGTTTTGTAAATTAGTTACATTCCATAGATATAATGTTTGAAAACTTAGTGTTTTCGTATACAAAATGTAGTTTCCCCTAGAGTCCACGCGTATAGCGGGAGATTCTATTACATAATCAAAATATACAAAAGATAATGCTAAGAATCTCCGTTAATGCAGTTGTGTTGAAATCATGCGACTCTAGCTAAAATCCTGGAGTAATCCTACTCCATCCAGGTACCTGAGAAAACATGCTAAAAAGTGTCAACCAAAAGGTTGGTGAATCTCACAGGTTTGTAAATAATATCGGCTTTGAACACGAGATTTCATTAGTAGTGCCCGTAGGCGTAAAATCAGCCATTGCAATCCAGCAATCGAAAAATCAGTATTTGCAATCCAGTAAATGTAAATAAATAAGTTTATACCGTTGCCATGAGGCTCATAATCGAAGCTTAACCCGTAAATAATATGTTTGCTCCCGTGACATGCTCGTAAATGAGCAAGCATCAGTAACGAATAAGTTGTCACCCGTTTATACGTGTAAATCGGTACGTGGCAGCGCTACTGCCCCGGGTGGGGAGGGTCATTTCCCTAATGGATCCATTAACTACTGTTCGCGCTTAAGTCCATAACTAACGATATATGATGGAGAGACTTCAGTAATTAGTAATTAACTCATGCAATTCCGTTTGGTATAGAAATCAGTTTAGTACTTGTGTTCAGGAAAAATAAGTAGCATGTATCTCCCCCAATAAGATAAAACAGTAAAAGTGGGGCCGTAAGACTCACCTGAGTCTTTGCAAGTACGTTTATATCAATAAACGAGTAAATAATATCAACCGTAGGTTCTCCGAACCCGTAACCTTCAAATGCCTAAACATATAAAGTTAAGTAAGTAGATGTCTCGCAAGACCATCTAGGCTAGTTGTTTACACAACTCATTATGTCCAAGTGTTTGTTTAGTAATCCGTTTGTAGTTTGAAAACAAATATGGCCCGTTGGTGACGGTTTGTAATAATGATTCAAAGTGTTATCATTTATAACGCAATTTAGTGTAATTGTAATAGAAAGTATGTTCTATGACGTTTGTTAAGTCGTATGACAGAAGTATTTGAAGTTGTGTAAGTTCGACACTTAGTAAAATCTGACTTTTCAAGGTTCTGGTTTGTGCGACGTAGCATGCGACGTAGCATGCGACGTAGGGTGCGACGTTGGCATGTACGTCGCATGATGCGACCTTCGCAAATCAATGCGACGTAGGGGCTGGCGTCGCTAGGCGCGACGTAGCAACTTAATGCGACGTAGTGACGGACGTCGCACAATGCGACGTCACGAAGGGTTGTGCGACGTAGGCCGCGACGTCGCTAAGTGCGACGTTGGCCACATAATGCGACGTTTTGAGCTACGTCGCAGATAGCCCAGCGTCTCTGCGACGTAGCGGTCTGATCGGAAATTGGTGGCCGGAAAATCGGTCGAAAAGCTTCCGTTTGGTCCAAATCTTTTACCCAACCCATTTTTGGACATTTTAAGCATATATAAACCATAAAAACGTAAAAATGAGCAAAAACGGAGAGTTTCGGGTTTTGTCGGAAACTTACGCGGTGTCGGATTGAAAATCCGAAAAGGTAGGATGATAGATCGTGAAGTGGTGGTGCTTTCCTTCCAAATGACCGAGTAAAACCGAGTGCGTTTTGAGGTAGTATTTTGTGAATTTGATGAGTTGGTGGTGGTGGTGATTATTGAGAGAGAAATAAGAGAAAGAAAGAGAAAGAAATGAGAAAGTGAAAAGAAAGAGAAAAGAAAGTGGGAGGTTAAGCCTCCCATTTTCAGTCCGCGCCTCCGCGCTCCGTGCGGTGTTCGTTTCCTCCGTCGTTTAAACGTTAAATCAAGCAGTTATATTTTTAAAAGATGACGGGAATATTTTAATGAAATACCTTGAAATTAATTATAAAAACATTTGTCGAAGTATTAAAGTTTTTAACTCGCGTTTAATAAATATTCGTTAAATTATTTAAATTGTCGTCGCGGTATTATAAATAATGTTTGTTCGCTGTGTATTTTATATAATAAATACGTTCTCATTATTTAGGTAAGTTTCTGTCACCAACGTCCAAGTAACTGTGTCGGACTCCGTCCGGTTAATTCGTACGATTAATCCAAATCGCGTAAGTACACACATATATATATAATTCACCTTATATATGTACAAATAGAGTCTGCAATTAGTCCTATTACATACTAATTACAACTAGTTACAATCAATTAGGCATAAGTAATTATCCTAATTTAGCAGGTTTTACATAGCCAAATAATGAGTAAGTTACTAGCTTAAAGGTAAAGGAAAGAATTGGTGAAGATTAGTATATGATTCGATTGTGTTGGATCCAGATTGCTTCCGAGCAAGAATTTACACAATCGGGTGGAAGATATATTGTTGACATATGTGAATTAAATAGTGATGGTGTAGTGAACTGTGTATGAATTGGTTGTATGTGTTTCCGGATAGCTTCCGAGCTAGAGGATCATACAATCACGTGAAGGGTGTTTGTTATATGTTTTGTTTCTTATGTGTGTGTTTAAGACTATGTTAAAAGATGTGTTGATTAGTGAATTGATTGTTGTTGGTTAATGATTATGTGTAAAGGATTAGTGGTGATCAGAGAGTTAACTGCGGTTAACACAGTGTACAGTGTTCAGTGTTCAGAGCTCAGTGATTATGTGTTCATGTATTTGTGTTTTTATATGGTAAGTGTTATGTGTATTGCTTGTTTGATTGCTTGTGTACTCACTAAGCAGTTGTGCTTACCCGTTTCAGTGTTTATGTTGTAGGTTGATGTTTTGATATAGACATGTGGATAGAAGGGTTATGAGAAGCTAGTGACATGGATATGGAGCATGCTTATGGTTAGATTATGATTCTTTCTTTTGAATTGTTGTTTTGATGCTCAATTGTGTAAATCGCCCAAACAATGAGTTTCGAATTAAAAATGTTGGTCATTGTATAGTAGTTGACTTTGAAAGTCAAATAGAGTTATGGTGTCTAGTGTATGTGGTTGTCAAGTGTATGAAGTCATATGATTGGTTTGGTTTGGGTCGAAGTGGTGAAAAGTGATTAAGTGTCGAATGTGATTTGGTTGGTCAAAAATGAAGTTGACAAATAGTCAACAATGTTGTAAGAGTCAAACGTGTGTGGTATTGGGTAATGTGGTGTTGTTATGTAGTAGATTTTGTGAAAGTGTCCAAATGGACACCAAAACGGGTCAAAAGGGCTAAATCGGGGTTAGAATGTACTTATGTGGGTTTGGTCAATGGCGTTAGACTTGTTTTGGTATGTTGATCATGTGTGCAAAAAGTTAGAGTCCAAGTGTTCATGGTTTGTGATTTGAGTTGTAGTCAAAAAGTGGTTAAAATGGTCGAAAAGTGGTTATATGTCCGTTTTCTCGTAAAACGTGAATTTTGGAAAAGTGCAAAAATAGAAAGTTTCATTGTGGCATTATGGAGGTGCCTGCAAATTTTCAGAGTCTAAGTGTTTACGAGTAAAAAGATATGCGCATCGGAAATTCGTATTTTGGTATTAGTTTGTGCAGCCTTGATTCCTGGGGAATCGGGGTCATTCCTGAGGAATCTGAAATTAAGTGTTTACAGCAGCCCTGATTCTTGGGGAATGAGAGTCATTCCTGGGGAATCCGAATCCAAGTGTTAACAGCATGTCTGATTCCTGAGGAATGGGAGTCATTCTTGGGGAATCTCTTGTAAATTCACATTTTTCTTATTTGAGTCTTTATTTGATTAAAGGAACGATATAACGAGTCTATAATGTCATATTTTAGATGTGGGACCTAATAGAGTGTGTTTTCAGTGTTAGGTAAAAATAAATGGTTCTGTTTTCGGGACGTTTCACAGTCTCTTTACTTTTGGGTAGAAGTATGACGGTCTACATCTTACCTCCCCATACCCCGTCTTCGACAGAATTGGGTAGTGTTGTTGTTTATATGTATTACAAATAAAAAAGAAACAAAACAAATAAAAAGTAGGCCTTTATTTAAAATAAAATCGAAGTCACTGAATTACATCCTGGTCGATCACCGGTCATGTTATTTTAAACTGAAATGATTTTAAATTGAAATGGTTATGCAAAAAAACAATGTGTAAGTAGCATTATATATTCAAGTCTTGATAAGAAGCTTGTTGGGTGCAAACTCATCTCTCGTGTTGAAAAGTAAAAGAAAATAATGTATTCATATAATTTAGTTCATTGGCTACTTGCTCCCTCTATCATCAATTCGTGTTAGAGTGAACTGCGCTTCATGTTGGGCTATACGAGTCCTAACAAATGTCGTTCTAGATGTGAATGGCACATACGGGTTTGAACTCTCTAAAATCTTATATGGTTTGGTAATTCACAGAACTGAGCAGATAGATTATGGAACCGAACCGAAACAATGATATATGATCCGGTCCTCGGTCCGACTATCTGCTTCAATTCGGGACTCGGATTGGTTCAGTTTTAAGCCGGTTTGGTCAGGTTATGCACAGTCCTACCTAATACGACATGCAAATTGTTGCTCCGTATTTTCAACTTTTTTACCACTCGTGAACACAAAAACTAAAGAAAAAAACGAATGTTTTTCTTGCAAATTTCTTTTTGTACTACATTTATATCCTCCCAAAACTCGGAAACATAATGTTAAATCTAAAAATTGATTAGTCAGAATCATAAACCCTCAGTTAAAATTCAACAATAATGAAAGTTTACTAGTTTAGTACAGTAATCCATACATAAAAATCTCCGAATCAAAAATAGTGTTATCTTACTGTATCAAGAATCACTTTAAAGCTTTCAATCTCGATCTTGTTCCTAAAAGTTGACATAAAGCTACTAATAAATTCAATCTTTTACTATCAAATGTCGAATTCAAAACAAGAAAGAAAGGGACTGAGCTTTTGGCGGACCAAAGTCCACTCTCACAACTTCCTTTTTCTGTTTTTTAAATTTTAAAAGCTCATTGTGTTGTATATTATATTATTATTGTACAAATGTTATACTCCCTCCGTCCCAATTTTATTGTCACCAGACAAAAAGACACGCAGTTTAAGAAAATATAACTATCTCTCTCTTACTTTTTGATAAAATGACAGTTTTACCCTCTACTTTTTACCTATTTTTTTGTCTTATATATATACACTAGGGGTAAAAAAGAACTTTATTTCCTTAAACTTTCTATTTATGAAAGTGGACAATTAATTTGGTACACCTCAAAATGAAAATAATGGACAATAGAAATGGGACGGAGGGAGTATATATATATATATATATATATATATATATATATATATATATATATGGGGAAGATCTATAGGGAAGTAAAAAGATGAGGGAAGGAGGGAAGCTATTTTTAGCCACAATTCTGGTCAACACAAAAGTCAACGCGGTGGCAAACTTGTAAATAACTTGAAATCCCCTCCCAGATCGTTAACATGCATTTTAAAAGCATGTTAATCAAATTTTCTGCACGTTAACATTCATTTACGATGAATGTTAACGCATATACATTATTATACACCGATGAATGTTATATTATCACATTCAATTGTGTATAATAACATATATAAATTAATATTCATCATAAATGAATGTTTAAGAGTATTAAGTTGTAGTTTTGATTAACATGCTTTCCAGATGAATGTTAACGGTCTGGAATTTTTTTCAAGCTGTAAAATTCAATTGGAATGACAATCATAATTCGATTAATTACTTGTTTATAAGTTTTGTACGATCAAATTCATTTAATTTTATTGTTTTCGTTGCCAGATCAAAATTTTCTCAAAAACCCAAAAGTTACTCCAATATTCATAATTTTTTATGAATTCGAATTATGACGAATTGAAGATATGTATGATTGCGATTGATGAATTCGAAGATTTATAACGTTTTTGATTAATGAATCTTTGAATTAAATGCTTTAATTTGGAATTTTAGATGAAAATTGATTAAGTGGGTATTGTGGATGAATATAGAAGAGGAGAAAAAATAAGTGGTTGAGGTTTGCTTCCCTCCTCCTCCCAATTTTGAAACTTCCCTCTTGATCCTTCCCCTATATATATATATATATATATATATATATATATATATATATATATATATATAGGTGATGCTTCTAAATGTATAGATCATATTACCTGAATCTTTCTTAGTTTTGAAACATGTAACACTAATTGTCCTTAGACCACTGGTGTGTGTTAAAAACGGCTGTGTTACTTGATAAGCTCAATTCACTCGAGGTGAACACGATGTACCATATGCTTTGGCTCCTTTGCTTCCAAGACCTTTTGATCTTGTACGTGTATTTTAGTGCCCTTAGGTATATCAATGCGACTAAAAAATCGTTATAGATCAATGATGTCTTACAAATTCGGCAACTGAAGCTTACAGTTAATCAAAAAAGATTACAGAAAAGTACCATCTTATTGACAATAGATATTTATAATTACAAGTTTTGCTATTTCACGTACCCTGCCCGATTACGCGTGAAGGTCGATATTAATTAAGTTTAGAATGCTAAATCTTGAACCATTTTAACTTTCTCATACTAAACAAAATCCCCTCTGTTTTCCAGAAAATCGAAAATGAGAGGTTAGGACCTATGAATGTTGGTTCATAAGAGGGGACCTCATCTATTCATAATTATTATGTCTCATCCGTTAAAGGCTATTACAACCTGAAAATGAGAGATTCGGCCTACTTAACAATAATATATCTAACTTCTGTTCCTTTTTACTCCTAAAAGGCAATCAAAGACATGAAATTTGCCCATCTTTCTACCTTTCCTTTTTGTAATTTGTGAATAGAAGCAGAAATATGGTCACAAAGTCAGACACTTGATTATTCAACTTTGAAAAAGTACACAACAATATGGGCTAATATAGCGCGTTTCTTGAACCATAGGTACAAAACATAACAGCAAAACTCAGTATTCTAAACTGTATTCATGAAATTAAACAGAAAACTCATCACTTTTTGATCTCAACATAACCGCTACATTTTCGACATACGCTGCCAACTGCAATATCCTATTACTTTTTGTCATGTTCAAAGTCACCATATTCGGTGTCAGGCAGACGTAAAGAACAAGCATTTGTCCTAGTACCTTAAAGTCACCATTATATATGCACATTGGTCTGTTTCCATAAATATAACCCTACACCACTTATTATCAAGATCCCACAGGAGCAATACCTTTTGCCGTAGCGGCAGCAGATGCAGCACTAGCGGCCGCAGCAGCAGCCGCCGCCGCAGCAGCTGCAGGATTTGGTGTTGAGGGTGATACTGGTTTAGGTGCAATCATCTGTTGTTGCTGTTCTTGAGGTGGCGCGTTCAACTGAGCGAGCAATTCTTTTATCTGTTTTCCTGATAACGTCTCATGTTCTAGTAACGCATTCGCAAGTGCATGATGTTCCTTACTGTATGTAGTGAGGATATTCTTGGCATTATTATAAGCTTTTTCCAAAAATTCTCGAACTTCTTTTTCTATAAGTAACCTAGTTTCGGTACTCATACTTTTCCCGTTATCATCGTAATTATGAGCCACAACACCAACTTCTTTGCTCATACCATATTTAGTAACCATTTCTCTTGCAAGACGAGTGGCTTGTTCTAAATCTGATGATGCACCTGAAGTAACTTCGTCTTCGCCGAAAATTAATTCTTCAGCAACTCGACCACCCATACAAACGTCGAGCCGAGCTAGCATTTCTTTACGGGAAACACTTGTTTCATCTTTTTCAGGCAACTGAGCCACCATACCGAGAGCCATTCCTCTAGGAACAATAGTGGCTTTGTGTACCGGGTGGGCCCCATCGGTGTGAAGAGCCACGAGGGCGTGACCGCCTTCATGGTATGCTGTGAGTTTACGAACCTCATCTGATATAACAGCTGATTTTCGTTCACTGCCCATCATGATTTTATCTTTGGCGTATTCTAGATCCGCCATGCTGACGGATTTTGCACCATCCATTGCTGCCTTGAGAGCTGCCACGTTTACCAGATTTGCAAGATCGGCACCAGAAAATCCAGGAGTTCCTCTCGCAACAACCATCAAATCAACGTCCTCTGCCTTTAAGATCTGTTATAAATAAACAACAAACAGGGGGTTTTTATAATGACGTACTTGCATGTATAACTAAAGGGTACTTGGATAGTTGGATGTGTGTTTAAGACCATAGTCACATAAATCGCTGGAGTACCCACGATCTGCGATCTAGATCGCACGTTCCCAAACGCGGTACGATCGCGTTTCAATCGCCATCCAGATCGCCTACGATTCGGTGGTCAACGCCGGCCCAATTTGTTGGTCAAATCGATCCAATCAGTCTTCAAATCGTCGATTGGAACGATTAATAAAATTTTGGACGATTGAATTCCAATCGATTGAAGTCCATTGGGCTTAGCGGCGGGCCGTTCCTTCATTAACGCCTACGATTCGGTGGTCAACGCCGGCCCAATTTGTTGGTCAAATCGATCCAATCAGTCTTCAAATCGTCGATTGGAACGATTAATAAAGCGATTTTGAACGATTGAATTCCAATCGATTGAAGTCCATTGGGCTTAGCGGCGGGCCGTTCCTTCATTAACGCCGTCCTATACTCCTATCGACGAATCATGTATCTGACGCATCGATTCCATGTATCTAGCTTCTGATTTCACACTTCTCAAGCATAAATGATGATTAATTTCACATCCCAGCATCTATTAATTTGGTTAGAAATTTCAATTTCATATGTTCATCCCATTCCCATCGTTTCCCTCCATTCTCCGTTTTTTTTTTAATATTGTTAACTCACTGAAAAATGGTGTTTGGAAAAAAGAGAACTCATGAGCAACATGATAGTGTTGATGATGAGCATGTCAGTGAAACCACAATTTAGTATGAAGTTTGAAAGTATTGATATTAATATAGTATGAAGTTTGGTAAATTGTTTTCTGACTTGTAGATTTATAAAAATATAGGAAATTAATATTGTTACTTATTGGGTACACCGTACCATGTTTTATGGTACACCGTACCGAAGCGATCCGGAATGAGCCTACCCCCCTCCGTACCGAATTTTAGACATTAGCGAACCGCGTTCCCGATCCTCGTTCCCGTACCGGAGCGTACCGCGATCTATATGACTATGTTTAAGACTGATGAGGTCATTTTAAGTAATCAGAATCAGTAGAGATGAGTGTTGCAGAAGATGGTGTTTTGATGTGCTTAAGCTTTAAAGTTGTAGTAGTTTACAAGATAAATGGTTTTAAATGTGTGGACTAATTCTGATTATTAATGTAATTGGCTAATTATGGATAAAAGGACCAAAATGGACATTTAAAAGTATTGCTAATACACCTTAGTCTAATTTACAATAATTAAATAAAAATCAAATCCAATGATATTCTTAAGAACTATTTAACAACAAACAAAAACCACGGAGAAATGTCATATACGGTTCCCTGCAATTATTATCTTTTTTGATAATGGAATAGTTAAAATAATAAATCCAGATAAAAAGTCTTTAAAAAAAGTTATTATAAGTATATATTTGTTTTCCTTTGATTAATCAATTATGTTTCAGCTTGTAAGGAACCCATTATTCAAAACAGATTATTAGACACCTTAATAGTCAGATAACCAGAACCCACGTATCTAAACACTAATAACAGATAATTGAAGTTCAATTACAAAGCTAAAGTCCATACCTTTGACATGTGAGACTCCATTATCTGCCTCCTGCCTTCAACATCCGGGTTTGGAACCACCACACGACGGTCAAACCGACCTGGTCTTATAAGTGCCTTGTCCAATGACTGAGGGAAGTTGGTGGCTGCAATGACAATAATGCCCTCATTTTGTTTGAATCCGTCCAATTCTACAAGTAACTGATTCAATGTCATCTTCATGTACTGTTGGTCTTTCGGGTTACGGCTTCCACCAATGGCATCAATTTCATCTATGAAGATTATACAAGGTGACCGTTTCTTAGCTGCAGCAAAAAGATCTCTAACCCTTCTTGCACCAACACCAACAAACATTTCTTCAAATTCACTTCCACTACACGAAAAAAATGGAACACCTGCTTCACCTGCAATGGCCCTCGCTAACATGGTCTTACCGGTCCCCGGTGGGCCCACTAGTAGAACACCTTTAGGTAGCTTCCCACCAAGCCGAGTGAACCTCTGTGAAATTCAAAATGCAAATTCAGATTTGGACACCCATTTTTAGCTGACTTTGAAACTAATAAAAAATCACATAATCAGCGGTAACAAAATTTAATACTCAAATAATCATTGGTTTGCTTAAGTGCCTGTTGATTCTTATAATTCAAATAACTGAGTAATACAACAACGACCAAACTGGACATTCTCCTAAATACTTCTTTATCTATTTGATATACAGCATTATTTTCTATTAACTATAATTTAACAGTTCTTTAAACTCTAATTGTCAATACGTTATAAGAGAAAATATCACCTCATGAGAAATGTGTATGAAAAAAATAAAAGTATTCAAAGCAAGGTAAATAAGTAATTTAGATTTCCCTTGTATAATCAGCTTTGTTGCAGCTGGTACCATATCAATCACCCAAAACATGAAAAATATTTTACCCATAAGGGTTAAAGCTATAAATTAGCAACATACTTACCTTTTTGTACCAAGGTGAGTAACGTACCCATTTTATTACCAATGTGAGTAACCAACTCTTAAGTTTTGTTCCAATATTAGTAACATGGTATTAGTGACCGTTTAATTATCAACATTGTTGACATGTCGGTGACCTGTATAATTTTAATGACATGGCATGACATGTCAGATAAATATTTATTGTATTTAAACTTTATTTTTTAATGAAATTTAATTGGAACACTAATTTTATAGTTGGATTTAACATAAAAGAACAGCTATGGAAAAAACAGGGTAACAAATGAATTTCATCCAAAATTAAAGTTTAAGTACAGTAAATTTATCCAATGTGTCATGCCATGTTATTAGAAAGTATACAGGTCACCGACATGTGAGCAATGGTGAATTGGTGATAACAAAATGGCGACTAAAATACCATGTTACTAACATTATTACAAAACTTAAGAGTTGGTTACTCACAATGGAACAAAACTTAAGAGTTGGTTAATCACATTGGAACAAAACTTAAGAGTTAGTTAATCACATTGGAACAAAACTTAAGAGTTGGCTACTCACATTAGTAATAAAATTGGTACATTACTCACCTTGGTACAAAAAGGTAAGTACATTGCTAATTTATGGCTTTAACACTACCCATTAATAAGAATCGAACCCACTTAGTCCAAGCACTATAATTAATCAATTGAAACTTTAAGTCACATTTATGAGTGCACTTGTTATTACCTTAGGGTCACGAAGATAGAAAACAATCTCTTCAAGCTCGTTTTTTGCTTCGTCTACACCCTTCACGTCACTAAACTTTGTATTGGATTCCATACTTGGCTGCACCTCATCATGTAGACCAAGTCCTGCTTACAAACAATACATCAATTACGGATTTCCTGAATCTTGATAGCAAATAACGAACACATGCCAAACTGCCATAAAAAAATTGCAACGAAGTTAAGAACCTTTAGTGATTCCTCTATCCTCAATAAGCGCTCCAACACCAGATATTAATAAAAATCCCATCCCCAAAGCACGAACTGTGCGCCATAACTGTTCTTTAAAATGTCCTCCTTCAGTAGCTACCATATGTATAGGGGCAGCTGCAGTTCCTAATACACCCTCCTTTGTAGATTTCCCAACATTCTTAAGAGCTGACAAGCCACCCATAATCTCTTCCTCGTAAGCTTGTTTCCCAGATCCTGCCATCCCTGGTTTCGGAAAAAATATTAAAAAAAAAGAAAATAAAAAGAGCTATTAATAAAATAAATATGAGGCAAAAAGAGGAAGTGGGACTTCAAATATGACTCTCACCTCTTTGCAACGTCTTGAGCAACTCGCTTTCATCTAATCTATCAACTTTGACCAGGGCCTTGACATATTCTTTTAGAGCTGAAGAATCTTGGTGCAATGAAGGTTGACTTTCGAATACTCTGATAATAGACTCGGGATCATTTCGATTGTATAGCTCCCTAAAATATGATGACTCAGTTGCTCTGTCAGCATCGCGTTCACGTAATCTACGTGCAGAACTGCCAACATAACTCGACTGAAACCTTCTTTGTGTAATTGGATAATTGTGAACTGCAGGAAAATAATGGTTGTAGGGAAGAATGGAGTCAATATAGTGCTGTGTTCCCCAAAATCCTAAATAAATCTAACAGTGACCATGCTAAACCGCATGTGACCAAAACAAAAAAATTGAATGAACTACAAATTTTTCTAATGATTTAATTAGTGGAGTTTGGATGTGTGTTCTGAAACTACTAATTATAAGTCATAAGTAGTAATATAACATGTAATAATCAGATAAAATTTGTAAGTTTTCTAATATTCCAATTATCTAAGAACCTAATGATAGGATGATCAACAAAGAAAGTTATCTTATTTCATATCATAGATCCAAAATTCCAAACAACATTTCTAAAGCCGTTATGATCATTTTCATATCCAAACAACTACTTAGATTGATGCTAATAGAAATAGTCCCAATATTAATTTATCATAAAAGTAAGTGAGTCTTATCAAACCCAAATCCAAACACATGAGCAATTGAAACAATAAAAGAAATGGCACATGAGTTCTCAATTGTAAAGAGTTTAATCCTCCATACGATATTCTTGAAAAATGAATACACTAAGGGAGTAAAAGTAATGATATATAAGCCCAAATCAATTAGGCCTATACATCATTACTATTATTTTTATGCATGCTTATAAGATTAACAGGGGATACATACCTGCACCGCCTCTGGCATACAAGTTTTTCAGATGTCTTAAATGTGATTCATGCCGCGAGACCTATATAAAAAGAAACAAACACAGACATCGTGTAAATAAAAGAGAAAAGCATAAAAGGGATTCTATCATGCTTTCTGCATGTCAAAACTTCATAAGAAACATGTTACAACTTGTGGACTGAAACTAGATTCTGGAAACTACTTGCAGTATGAATTGTCATAAGCATAAAAAGAATTTAAATACAATCTCAATCGTTGCAGTTTATTCATGCTTTACAACAAAGTCTAAAACTATATTCTAAGCAGAGAAATCCAGAATAATGTTCTGTATCCTCAACTTACTACCTTCAGCCCTGTTTTTGTTGCTTTACACTCTTAAAGAAGCACAATCATTAACTGGATTTTGGGTAATGGATTATAAGATTTCTGATTCCGACGTTTGGGATATATTCATAGAGCTTAATGTGATAACCCTTATGATTTCACATGCTAGGTTTGATGCTAATTAATTTTTCTAATCAAAATACAAAAGAAATAACAACTCAACTATCTAATTGCAAACGATATAAAAACACTTCAAATTACAGCATATCAACATACCCATTAAACAAATTTCATCAAATGACAGCTACATAACTATATTCAAACTCTTAAAATCGTGTACATGAATAAGAACCCAAAAAGGCTAATAAAACTAGGGTTTCTTTTCATATGCAACCTTAATTAACATTCATAATTGAGATATGCAATCTACACATGTAAGAGGCAAGATAGATAGCAATTCTTGAAATTAAAATAATAATAAAAAAAAAGACTAAATAAAACCTGAGAAAGAAGGCGTTTTAGGGCCATCTTTGAATCTTGTGGTGAAATCGAAAAGATCAGATCTTGGTAGACCAAACTTATTAGGGTTGCAACTTGCAAGCTTTCAGCGAGAAATTGATGGGTTTACGAGAGAGAGATGTCTTGAAGGGGAAACTACTATAAAGATTTGATTTTTATTTTACTTTATACTCCGTATATTGTTTTGGTTACTATGGGAAATTGTAATTTAAGACTCAAGTGTTGTTGGTTAACAAGGGTGTTTTCTAGGCTGCTCAACACGAGTTTGTGGAGTAACAACATACACGATGTGTGTTTGCCAGTTTGGTGCACATTTTAAACCTTTTTAGAGCAAGTTTTAAGGAAAGTTCTTTTGAACGGTTTTTATACAAGTAAAGGAAAAAAAATGATGACGAGAGTAGTAAGGGCTATTAACAAGACTTCAAACATGCATTAATACTTATACTCATATCATAATAAACTCTCTGACCACTGAATTTTAGTTGACCCCTATAAATATTACCTGAAGTACAACCAATTTATGCATGTTATTGATAGCCCTAAGAGCTGTCATTAACGATACCCAAAAAAAAAATCTACAAGCCTCATTTTTCTTTTTTAGAAAATTAAACACATCGTTTGTACCCAAAAAAAAAAAAAACACGTTTCGTCGTTTAGTTTATCAAAGAGCACTTAACGTCCATGTATTTATCCGAACGTGTTAAGTCCGGTCACATTCTTTAAGTGTCATGTATATCGGTCATTTCATTCAAAATTCTACCTTCTCCAAAATACATGGCAACTTTGATATATTTTTCTCCTGTATATTTGTCATTCCTCCTCTTCATTATTTTGTTAGGTGATTTTACATGGCAACTTTGATATATTTTTCTCCTGTATATTTGTCATTCCTCCTCTTCATTATTTTGTTAGGTGATTTTGAGTTGTCAATATAGTTGGTTTAACACTTGGACTTGTTTATTTGACAATACTGATGAAACAAAATTGGATTATTTACATCAAACTGAGTTAAGATCATTATAACTCTTTCTATTTTTGCCATAAAGAGATTAATAAAGATTCCCATATAGCGAGGACAACCCAATTATAGGTCGATACTAATACTAAGATTATATATAGCAAAAACAATCATTTGTTTACACATTATTATTACTAAAAGTAAAGCCTTAGTTGAATCATATCCGAGGCAAAAATAAAGAAAACTATTTATCTTGCAAGAAAATAAATAGAACCATGATTTACCAAAGGATGAAGTTTAATCATCTAAAACCAAAGCTCGAAAACAAGATTATTATACGAAACAAGTATATTACATAAACATAGCTAATAGCCGAACAATCTCCCTCTTGGTCTTAGCCATGAGCGTTTACTGCTTCCCAGACTAGATTCTTTGGGACCGGCTTGGTCAAATCACGAGCTTGTAAAGCTGCAGTGCGCAGAGTTGCAACAGTCCTCTCATTGGCCTTAAAGAAAGAGGCAGAATCATAAGGCAAGCCATGTTTCTTGCATAAATCCTTCACAAATGGAGATATTTTCCTTAAGTGACTTCTAGGCAATCTTGGAAACAAATGGTGCTCAATTTGAAACTGCAGCCCACCATGAAACCAATCCATGAATTTAGAACAAGTAATGTTGAGTGTACCATTTGTTTGTTTTTGAAACCAATCATTCCCACTTGGTTCACCAACATAAACACTAGACGAAAAATGGTTCAAAGTGAATTGAACATGTTGAATCCCGGTAACCGTAAAGCTTGCTAACACAAACAAAACACGTTCGCCCCAACTGGGTAAACAAGAAACAAGCAAGGGATACCAAATCCAAAAGACTAAAAGTCCTAAAAGCTCTTGCCCTCTATTTGGTACTTTTTTATTCGATAAAAGCAACGCGAAAGACTGCCCAAATAAATTAAGTCTAGCTAAACACATAACAGGATAATATGTGTAATGTTGGTAACTTACAAGAAACCTAGTAATACCATTAAAATTCAATCTTCTTTCGTAATATTTTGACGTAAGCGAATCAAAGAATTTCGAAGATATCGCAAACATTGGAATGTGTTGAAGATCAGGATCATAATCAAGACTATTAACAGCAATATGATGAGCATTGTGGTTTCTCTTCCACCACCCAATACTAATCCCTGCTAAACAATTCCCAGTCAAGATTTGTGCAAAACGGGTCAATTTCTTGTCCATCATAATCTGATAATGACCTGAATCATGACCAAGCCACCCACTTTGAATCCAAAGAAAGCCCATCAACCCACCACACATCATATGAACAAAAAAACTTTCACTAAATAAAACACCATAAACACAGACACAAAACAGCATTGCTATAAAGAACATGGATATCATAACTCCATGTCCTTTCTTTTCAAACAAGCCCATTTTTGTAAACTCTGAGTATAGTTTTCTATAATCTTTTGAAACCTCAGAAACATTATAATCCTTTAAATAATACCCATTAAAGAATTTGTCAAGATGTTGCCATGCTGATGATGGATGAAGAGCAACATAAGCATCAGTGACATCTTGACCAGCAAGATTCAGCAATGGCAATTCACCACCAGGATGAGTTTTCATCCAATTTGTGACATCATAAACTTTACCTTGAATACAAATCCATAGATCTCCTGGTTTGTTGTGTGTTTTGAGTTCATCTGATGTCACATACTTCTTGTGTTCTGCCATGAAAAAAAGGAAATAAAAAAAGTATGTTTCTTTTTTTGGTTTTTTGAGATTTAAAGAAATGTAAAGACACACACTTCTTATCTACTCTTGGTAAGGGGATCTTTATGTGAGCTGTAGTAGTATGATACATTACCCATCTACAATTATATTATTATTATTATTGTTTCTGTTTGGATATTTTGTGTAATTTAACATAGATTTTTTTGTTGAATAGTGATGATTGTAAATTGGCATAGCGCCAATTGAGTTTTAAAAACAGCATATTCTTTTAGTACAATAATGGCATGTGCTACACAGCAAGAGGTTTACATGAGGGGCTGAAGATAGACACGTGGATTGATATTGTGGATTTGTGGCCAATGGCACTAGATTGGTGCTAGTATGTTTTTCTTTTTAGCCTTTATTTTGAATAAAATATGTCAAATTTCAAATTTGTATACATTTAACTTTAAGTTTTCTACTATATATAGTAAGTTAGTAACAAGTTTAACCCAGAATTGATGGCAAGTCTCTATCTCCAGCTATAAGAGCACCTGATGTGAGTTTGGCATGGTAAAGTCCAAAGAGCACACTTAAATTCATTGCCATGTTCGATATTGAGTACAATCGAATTGCTAAGTTACAACTACTCCTAGTGTGAAGAATAATAAAGAAAGACAGAAGGGGATATCTTTAGAGATTGATAGCTGTAACGAATTTGCCCTGATCGGCAAAGATCAACCGTCCCATCGTCTATGTCGTGGTGGAGAGAAAAATGTTTTGGATGAAGATTCGCTGTTTATTCTTTTTTTGTTAATGATTGATGTACTACTTAGATAATGATGTACAATTTAAAAGCGGTGAAAGTGGTTGATAGTGAAGAAACATAGTTTATATTAAAAAAATGATGCGACGGTGATGTGACAAAGGGGGTGAGAAGTTGTTGTATCAATCATAGTGGATGCTTCATTATAATAAAAGATAATCATAATGATATTTCTTTTCGTCTCGGGTTACAAATGAATATTAGTTTACCTTATACCTACCGAATCGATTCCTTATAGGTCGCTTGTATCAAGATTAAGTTGTCAATTGAATATTTTTAAAACTTCAAATGTTGCTAAAAAGTTAGAGAAGGAAGAAAGAGATGAACATTTGAGTCATTTACGTGAAGAAACAATGTTGCTAAAAATTAAAGAAGAAAAAAGAAAGAGAGACACAATTTTAGTCATCTATGTAATGAAAATATATTTGCAACCAAATATTCATATGGTAAATCCGCACGAAATGACGACCGATATACTATTTATGTCACATACTTAATATTCTTCTAAAGCTTATAAGTTAAAAGTTTAGAAACATCTATAAACGAAGTTTAACATATTTTATCTCTACAAGAAAAAATTCGGAATACAACTATATATATTCGTGGATTAATGTATGTATTTATGATAGTAGATTGTGTGAGAGTACTTGTCTTTAAAAACTAAAAAATGAGTAACAAATGAAAGTAAAAAGGTTATTAAGAAATAAAATAAATAATGTATGTGTTACAGTCATATATAATGTATGTTTTAAATAAATAATAGGATAAAAATTTAATATTTGTTTTATGTGTTGAATTTGGTGTCTAAACAACTTTTAAGTACAAATAAAGTAACCCTCTACGTAGGGTAGTGATCAAGCATAAAAATGCTATACCTGAGTGCAACTGGGTTGGATTCGATTCGTTGCTCTCCGCGACTTGCGTAAGGACCCGTTAGAGCGTATTGAACGGAACTAAGGGTGGCGTGAATCTACGGCGAGAAGATGAATAGTAATCTTCTCTTGAATGTTAGGGTTTTTTGGTGGTGAAGATGGAATATATTTGGAGGTGCTTAAGGAATGAATACTGTTCACATCCTTGTATTTATAGTATCCCATGATCACCTTGGTGGGCAAGTTTAGCCACGTGTTGCCATCTGGTGCGTTTGATCGTACGGCCAAATCACCATCTGGGGGTACTTGTTGATCGTACAGCTAAGTCATCATCTAGGCGTCTTTATATCGTACGGTTGTGATTGACGTTCCTTGTGTGAGGGCCCCCTGTGGTGACGTGGCCCAATGGTAATTGAGGGTTTCTACCCTTGTCGGCTTTCAGGAGACCACCACTAACGTTGGTGATTTCCTGAATCCTATTGTCGTGGGCCAAGGGGACATAAACCCTAACTTAATGGGCCAACGAGTGCATTGGGTCTTGCCTGATGGGCCTTGCCTGATGGGCGTTATACCTTAAATTTGGGCCCGTTACATGGTACATGATTAAGTCCCCCTAGTTTAGTACGCTGTAGTATTCGTCAGGGGACTAAACTCTAGTTAATTTTGCTCCCCTATTAGAGGGTCTTATCAGTGATGGTCTATGTCCCGCAATGTATTCCTGTACAGGAGAGAGGTTTTTTTGATTGACGTTATGTTCCTGCACATGGGCTTATATATTCTTTGAGATGTTCCCGCCTTATGTTTTTGTGTTTCAGGAGAGATGAGTTGCCAGGGGGACGTGGCCAATTTTTATCCATTAACGTTTGATTGATGGCGTCCCGTCATTTTGTCAGAGAAGGGGTTGTACCCGAGGCGCATTTAATGCGGGTGTCCTTTGGGCATCCCTTGGGTGGCGTACCAATTGCTGCAAGGGCGCGTGGGGTATTATTGATCCAGCTTGCCACACGCGCTGTGTTTCACCCGTACACGTGTACGCCTGAGATTAGGGCCCATAGGCCCATGGGCTCATGACGGTTAATATTTCCGCCTATAAATAGGCGATTTACCTCCCCCCCCCCCCCTATTTTCATTTTACGTTTTCAAACTCTCCCTTCCTTAATTCTCTCTGCTTTTGCGATTTCCGGTGAAGAATCATCAGAGTTTTTTATATTTCTGCGCTTCGTCGACTGAGTAGGTCAGTATTCTTGTACCATTTTCGGTGTCTTCCTCTTCTGGTTTGCATTTTTTGTTTGTATCTTTTGAGAAATAATCATGGAACCGTCGTCCTCCATCGCCCCTTCTACTGTTAGAGCGCCATCGGGTGCAAATATGCAATTTTCTGGTGGGTTAGTGGAGGATATAGAAAGTAAGGTCAGGGAAAGTGATATGCCGAGTCTCGCCGAGCGATATCCTTGCATGTATCAATTTGATGCCACTGCCCCTTCTACTTCCCAGAGGGCTCATGCTCCGCCGAAAGGGAAGGTCACTGTTTATATCCACTGGTTTGAAACCAGTAATTTCAGGCTACCCCCTTCCCCCTTTTTGATTTATGTGTTAGAGCACTATGAGGTGGGCTTTACGCAGTTGCACCCCCTAGGTCTTCAAAAGATAATTATGTTTGAGGTATATTGTCGTCTCCACAAGAAGGAGCCGTCTGTGTTGTTTTTTACTTCCCAGTTTACCCTTACCAATTCTCCTGAAAGCTGGTTCTCAGTGGCGAAACGAACAGGGAAGAATACCAATTTTTGTGGCGCTAGGGTTGATGGCCTCCGGAACTGGAAGGATCATTTCTTCTTTGTTGATGATAGAGTTCTTCCTGAAGGAAATGAGAAGCTTCTTCTTTGGGCTACGCCATCAGTATGGGTAAAGAGGCAGGCGCCCGTTAAGAACGTTGCCCCTGTGATTCCGGTGGCTGAGAGTGATATGAGTTTTTTCCGCCTCCTGTGTCAGGCAAAGGTAGTTATGAGACCTTATCCTGATTCTTTTCTGGCGATGGCGAATATGAGCAGGAACTGTAAGGGGAGGGTCCTGGTGTGCCGGCGTAACAATGAAGGTAAGGGGGTGGCAGTGGCTTTGGCGGTTCAGTGGATGTTCCTTTCGTTATTTTGCTTTTTATTGTTTTTTTCTTTTGATGTCATAGTAACGTGCTATGTATTTCTTTTTTGCAGTGATGGACATTTGTTTTGCCCTTGCTGCTGAGGATCCCTCAGGAATAGACATTGGTCATACCTCTGTGGATAACTTGCCTGTCAATCCCGATGGTAGCATCGCTGAGACTCTTCCTGCTGGATCGGCTATTCCCCTTGATTTCACAGTTATTGATACTTTGGGCGGTGGTCCCGGCAAGAAAAAACCTACCGCCGGAGAAAAAGCCGCTCCCAAGAAGAAGAAAAAGTCTGCCCCGGCACTTGAAGTTGTCGACACTTCAACTCAGGAAACCAGTACCCAGGAGGGAGGGTTGTCGGCTGAGACCGTCCGGGTGAAGAGGACTTGGTTTTCACTGCATGACTCTACCACTGGTACTTCATCATATCCCCTTCATTTATTATTATACTTTTTCATTTGCCATGATTATTGACCTTCATCTTGTTATTTGCAGATGAGGAAGGGGGTGATGAGACGATTCTTCATTCGAAGAAGAAAAGAAAGGCGGGTTTGCAGGAAGAGTCGGCCCAGAGGGAAATCACAGGGGGTAGTTCCCTGTATGATAGCAGCTCTAGCCTCTCCCTTCCAGACATGGACGAGGATGATGATGCCACTGATTTTCTTGGAGGGGCTAGAGGACCCATCCCTACTGCTCCTCCTGGTGACTTTGGTGGCTCCCCGATTTTTGTACCGGAGTGGGGATACCAGGTGGATAACCCTGGCCGTGATCTTCAGTCATGCAGGGACTACATCCGGCATGCCATGCCTCCTGCAATTGGAAAAAAGATGGGTTCCTTGACAATCCGCCAAGGCATCAACCGGGGGATCAAGTCAACCTTTGATCATTTCATGTGGAACATCAACACTCTGCATGTCGCTGGTCATGTTGACAGGTTGAACAGGAAGCTGGGTGCTGGTCTTAAGGAGGAAAGGGCTAGGTTTAGGCAGGAGATAGAGGGCTTTGAGAAGTTTAAGGCTGATCACTCGGAGAAGATAGCCAAAGTTGACCAGATGGCTGCTGAGATTGAATCTTTGAAAGTCAAGCTTGTTGTGCAGGAGAAGAAAGCTGAAGACATGGAGGCCTCCCTGCAGCAGAATGGTGAAGAACTGAATGTTGTTGTTCTTCGCCGGGATGAGGCTGTTACTGCTAAAGATGAAGCCATTGCTGCCCGTGATCAAGCTGTCAGGGATAGGGATCAGGCAATATTTGAGAGGGATGCAGCCGCTGAGGAGAAGAGAAGATTGCAGACTGGTTTTCCTGATCTGATCATTACCTCGATGGGTTGTCCTGGCATCCAAACTCCCTTTGCCAACATGGTTAAGTGTGCTCGTGCCCAGGGACAACATGAGGTAGCCTTCCTGACCTCCAGACATCTGACTCTTCTTCCTGAAGAGATTACGGCCAAGCTAGACCCTGAAGCAACTGCTAAAGGAAGAGCTGCAGGACAGGCTTTGGCTAACCTGTCCACTTCTCCTTTTCTGGAAAGGCTAGTTGCAGATCTGAATAGGCATGTTGATGCCATTCTGGCGATGAAGCCTTAGATACATTTATTTTGAATTTGTAATCTTTGAACAATTTATGTATTGTAATTACAATTTTATATCTGGGTACAATTTTGATGTTTGTCAATGTATATTTTGTGTTTTCTACGAGTACTCGTTATTTCTATGCTGCATCTTATTTTAAGCAAGATTTTGCCTGTGTGGGACTTTTCCCCTGTTTTAGTCATGACTTGGCAGATTCTAGAATGCCTTTAGTGCAAGGAATGTGTAGCTAGCAAGCCTATTGGCGGATGCTTGTGCCATTCTTGCCTTGATCTGATTCATCACTTGCCAACCTATTGGTTGAGGTGAATCTCTGCCAGGGATAGGGCTATAATGCACCTTCCACTGTGGCGGGGCCGCCATTCCTGTCTGCCATTTCGGGTGATCCTGTCAGCCGAGTGCAGGGAATGAGGCATTATAAAATTATATCGCATGATTATGGCCAGCGGCCCTGAATTTATAAGATAAACTTCTTGGATGAACAACTGTTTTTATTATAAAAGCGATTTAACATAGATTTGCCAATCAGTATGGGTGATCAATCCCTACTGGGCTTACATAGTTGTTCATACATAGCACTTCTTCAGATTTGTTGCGTGCCAGGTGCGAGGCACAGCTGTTCCATTCAAGTTGTTCAGGGAGTAGGCTCCGTTACCATGAACTTCAGTAACTTGGTATGGACCTTCCCAGTTCTGACCAAGCTTTCCTGTATCTTCTGCTCTAGAAGCTTCATTCCTGCGCCAGACATAGTCTCCTGCCTTATATGTTTGTGGTTGAACTCTCCTGTTGTAATACCTGGCCATCTTGTGCTTATTCCTCGCCTGCTGAATTGCAGCCATCTCCCTAACTTCTTCGACCATGTTCAGATTCTCCTGTAGGGATTCTATGTTCGCTCCTTCTTCAAACATCATGACTCTCTCTGTCGGCACGCTGATCGCAGCAGGGATGACAGGCTCTGTACCATATACAAGACTGAATGGCGTTACCCATGTGCTATCATTTTTGGCATTGTTCTGTGGGCCCATAAAACATTTGGAAGTTCTTCGAGCCATCCTGTTCTGGAGGTACCCAGCCTGGCCTTAATACCTGCAACTATATCCCTGTATGTCACTTCAACTTGTCCGTTTGCCTAAGGGTGAGCTACGGAAGTGAAAGTCTGCTTGATTGAAAGTTCACTGCACCATGATTTAAAAGGATCTGCTGCGAATTGAGTGCCATTGTCACTCACAATTTCGTGGGGGATGCCGAACCTGCAAACAATGTTCTCCCAAACGAAATTGACCATTTTCTTTCCTGAAATCTTTGCTATGGGTTTTGCCTCCACCCACTTGGTGAAATAATCAATGGCGACAACAATGAATTTGATTCCTCCTGCAGCTGGGGGGGAAAGGACCCACAATGTCAATACCCCATTTGAAGAATGGCCACGGAGAGGTGACCGGGATCAGATCGTGTTTCGGAGTTCTGGAAATGGGTGCATGCATTTGACATGATTGGCATTTTTTAGATATTTAAGATAATGTTGACATGAATGCTAAATGAGTTGAAAATAAACATTCAGTTACGGACATGTTGAAAATGAAATATTTAAGATAATGTTGACATGAATGCTATCTGGAGAGGTGACCGGGATCAGATCGTGTTTCAGAGTTCTGGAATTGTTTGTATTAACGATTTGTAAATCATAGAGTTATAGAAAATAGAAAAAATATACTATACGTATACAAACAATGTCGTTCGAACATTTAAAAGATCCAAGCTAATACCATGTTTTACAAATAACAACTACGTGTCTACGTTATTACAAATTTAAACTAATTATAACTTAATTACCAACTACTTCTTTTATATAATGGTAATTAAAATTGTTGAATTCATTCAATCCACAAAATTTGACTTAAGCAATTTTATCAACTAATTCAACTACTTGCATGCTAAGCTTTTCTATACGAGTGACACCTACACGTCTAAGTTGCAAGCTGGTAGACCTTAATGTCAAACTTTGATGAATAACCTAGTAATCTCATGCTATAAATACAACGATTGATTATGCATTAAAACACACACTCTCACCTTCTTACATCTCATACATACATATTTAATTCATAGTACGTACATAGCCATCATCACCTCACATTTGAAAGGCTGAAACAACAATCCAGGAATAACATAGCCTAAACTATCGAGGTGAGTTTCGTGTTATTTTCAAAACTGAGATATATGCGATATACCACTTGATTACTTGTTTACTTGATTTCCTGATTATTTGTGTAGTTGCATATAATAGCACGTTGATTTCTAGATATATATATATTATGTCATGTCGTCGTTGGTTAAATCAGAGGCTGAAACGTAATGGTCGTTGGCTTATATATAAAGTACGATTAGTACACAGGAGGCATCTTGTTGTACTAAGTCGATACTAGCAGATACTTGTCCATAATACTTAGATTTGTATAGATAGTCGTGACATAGATAGCCCACATACTTATCAATGTCAGATAACAACTTGGATTACCTAATTTACCACGACACGGAGATCTCAACATATTTTATATATTTTACATTTCATATTTTACACGTCATCATTGCATATTGTGTGTGATATTTTGTACACAAACACACGAATTCACTAAGCCTTTAGGCTTATGCATGTACGTGTATATCTCAGGTCAAGAGATTCATTAGACGAAGGATGCTATATGGGACCATATGACGACTAGGCTGACGTACTCGAAGGGCTCTTAGTTTAAATTAGACATGTTGTATATTTAGTTTGAATATAATCACGCTTCCATTGTACTTAGACTAGAAGAAAAATAATAAAAAGGTGATTAAAATTCACGGGTGTTATAACCACTAACGTTGGTGATTTCCTGAATCCTATTGTCGTGGGCCAAGGGGACATAAACCCTAACTTAATGGTCCAATGAGTGCATTGGGCCTTACCTGATGGGCCTTGCCTGATGGGCATTATACCTTAAATTTAGGCCCGTTACATGGTACATGATTAGGTAGTTATAACAATTATGAATTATGTCAACAATATAATTATCATAAACTTTTTAAGATTCACGACTTATACAAATTTACATTTATTTGGACTTTCTTTGGCACAGCTTATTAATTAAGTTAAAGACGAACATCGCCTTAAGGACTTACATTGTTAAGCTCTACGTAAATAAGTTCAGTAAGTCGAAAACAAACAAGTCCTACATGTTACACATTATGGAAAAAAATTGAAACTACAATACATAGGTGTATTAGTAATATTTCATGTATGTTACCTAATTTAACATTTAACATAAAAATGAGAGTATGTTGCATGTCAATATCATTTACTCTTTTTAACTGTTTGATATTTCAAATCCTACTAGATTTGATATCGGATTTCAAATCTTTCAACCAAATGCTTAGTTAACACAAATATATGAGATTAGGAAATGTTGAAAAAACTTACAAAACTTATTAGATTGTCAAATGGTGAATGTTTATGGATTATAGAAACTGTTATTTAAATAGATATCTTTGCATTTTGTACCTTAAATTTAATATGTGCACACAAATATAATAAATTGAAGATGTTATACCATATGAACCAACAAGGTAGGGCTAGCAATTTCTGACTCGACTCGAAACCCGACACGAACCCAACTCGAATATTATAAGGTTAGGGTCGGAATTTTTGAGGTGTCAACTCGTCATCCCGAAACCCGCAAACTCGGTATTTTTTTGGGTCGGGTCTGGGTTAGCAAATGAATTTTTGGGTTGAACCCGACAACCCGAAATTCTTTTAATATCATTATAAATTTATTTTAATTTAAATATGATACATAACCTTTTCACTTACTGATTTATAACATTTTCTTTGATACCTTACGTTTTGATATAAGCTAGTGAATTAATGATGTTGTGATGATGAATTCAAATGATATAATATTTATTATGATTAATTGTGAAATTTTATAATCATTTATGCTTAAAAATGATTTGCTATTATTTTGAAAAGATTGATCAATGTGACTTAATTGACCCGAATGACCCGAAATCGACCTGAAAACTCGAAAATAACGTGAAAATTTGTTGACTATATAGAAAATCAGGTTAGTCGGGTTGGGTTCGGGTTTGTCAGGTTGGGTTGAAATACTCAACCCGATTATAAAATCAGGTTGGGTTCAGGTTGACCATTCTGACCCGTCAACCCGACAACCCGAACCCAGTAACCAGACCCAACCCGAATTGCCACCCCTACAACAAGGTACTATATTAATATAATTACACATGTGAAAACAAAAAATAAAAAAGACTTACGGATCACCTTGGGTAAGCAATAGCATTTTAGAGCTCTCATTATCGATCCGTCTTTAAACGTCTCGATAGGTAGCGATGCATCTTGCTTGAGTTGTCTATGGCGGTTTCCATCCCAAATGGGACGCAGGCTTTGGAGGTGACTGGTGAGGGTAGGCCTGCAAGCAATATTTTTGATTTTTTATAATGTGTGTAATTTAAATTTATGTGACTTATAAAGTTGTGTCCTCCATATCTTAATAGGGAATGGAAAAAGTCTTTGGTATGTTGTGGGCAGAATGTGATGATATTCGTCTTTCAAGTCCTCCATATCTCGATAGTACATGGTCCTATGTACTTGTAAATTTGACTGGGGATTACCAAAAGCCTATGCCAATATTAAGTCTTTTTTAGCATATTTTTAAAGGTTTCTACTCTTCATACCACTTACTTTTTTTTAAATTAACTTTTCTGTACTTTTTCTGTACCTTATTCCGTCACTTTTTCTTACATTCTGTACTTTTTTTGTAAATTTTTTTTTTAAGTCAAAAGAGGTATGGTGAGTAATATTAGGGGGTATGGAGAGACATACCCATTTTTAATATAACACCCCTCATTTCACTAAACGATTATAATAATAATTGTGACTCGGAAGCGTATATTTAAAACATATATCATATAAAATGTACATAATTTGGTTTTCTTCAACCTCAAACTTTGCAACATAGGTGTTATATAATTTCAAAGACACTTTGTTTTTATCAAATCAAGATCAGAGTAAACGCTCATTTGTCAAACATTCCATTCTAGTGTCATCTTCTTGCCCAACCCATTACCAAATCATAACCTGCAAGAGTATTAATGTGGGGGATTAGCGTAAAGCTAAGTGAGTAAATCAATAAACAACAGTCCAACTTAGCATAACAACTTTGTGCACAACAACTAACCATATGCACACAACACACCTGTTTACAAATTGTCACATCACAATCAACTGGCGTCAAAGAGGACCGATGGTTCTTGAGGTACCACCCTCACAAAGAACACTTTAAAACCACTGCAGGCCCATACAGAGGTTTAACCGACTACTTGGTGCTATAACTCAAATAACACAGGCTACGACAATAATACTTGTACTAAGACCCTGTGTTATCCAACCAATAGCAAACCCAAGCCCAGCCCAGATGTCTGCTGGCCTCTGAATCAACTGGTGCCCAAAGGCAATACAACAAGCGATCACATAGCTACAGACTCATCATGTATCATATCAGACTAACAGTCTATCAACGGCATTATTATTAACCAAAATAATCATGGCAACTAAATCAATAATAATACGTTTACCCGTCGTAACCAAACCTGTTACAACTAAATCACACTGAGGTTTATAGATCCACTCACCGAATACCTCAGTCGTCCACTCAGTAGTCTAATGTCACTGAGTCTTCTCCATATCTGATAATACAACAGAATAATACAAGTTAGTCACTTGTCTCAATGGGGAAATAACATCATACAATTGTAATTACATCAAACAACTTATCACTAACTTGTATTAATTCAACTTTCATCATTTCAAGATTATTAATAACCACCTTAAACATCATAATTTCGTAATCACTTATCAAGTTATGATCATTATGATTACAACATCACCTTAACCAACTTTGATTATCACTAAGTAACATAGTTAAACCATTATCAAGGTTATCAACCTCTAACATCAATAATTCATCAAACACCTCATAATCATCTTAATCATCATGAATAATTAATCAATTTTACACATTTTAACTTGAACACAATTAATCATCATCATTAATCAACCCTAATATGATCATTAACGATAATTATCAATTATACACTAATAACACAAGCTTAAAAGCTTTGATTCTAGCAAAATCAACTAAACCCATAAACTTTATTAATGATCATATACCAACTTTATCATTTCTAAGCTAGGTTTAGATTATAATCCTCATATAATCATCAACTAACAACTATTCAAGCATTACAAGCTTCAATTTCAAGTTAATCATACTAATTCAATCAAATACCCAAAAAAACCCAATTTCTAGGTTTATGTAATTCAAGAAATTGAGACTTACAAGCTGATTAGAAGGATTAGAGGATGATAATCCATGTTCTTGAAGCTTGAATTTGAATTTGGAAGCTTCAATTTGATGTTATGAATCGATTTTGTAAATTAATCTAGGGTTAAAATGTTTCTGTACGTACGTATGTAATGTAACACCTGCATAATTAGGATAATTAATTATGCCTAATTATTTGTAACTAGTTGTAATTAGTATGTAATAGGACTAATTACAGACTCTATTTGTATATATATAAGGTGATTTATATATATATGTGTGTACTTACGCGATTTGGATGAATCGTACGAATTAACCGGACGGAGTCCGACACAGTTTACTTGGACGTTGGTGACAGAAAATTTCTTAAATAATGAGAACGTATTTTTGTTATATAAAATACACAATTGAACGAACAGTATTTATATTACCGCGACGACATTTTAAATAATTCAACAAGAACGTATTAAACGCGAATTAATAATTTAAATATTTCGACAAATGTTTTTATTACTAATTTCAAGGTATTTTTATTTAAATACTCCAGTTACATTTTAAAAATATAACTGTTTGGTTAAATACTAAAAACAAACGATTAATCAATTAGGAAACGGAGTAAATACCGTGTTTTGAGGGATGTTTTCCCCTCCTTTCCCCTTTCCATCAGCCACCAACACCACCCCCTCACTCTTCTCTCTTTCATTTTCATTCTTTTAAAAACACACACACACAAAAACACTCTCACCAAATTACTACCAATTTTCGGAATAATCAAATCTCGACCACAAAACTTACATTTTCGGAATCACCATTACAAGAGGAACAAGATTTGCAAAAGCATCATCATCATTTTCGGCCTCCATCTCTCTCGATTCGCATTTGTAAGAAATTTCTAAAAATTTAGATCTATTCATTTTGGTGTAATGTTTTGACGAAATATTGTGTACACAACATAGCTATAACCTAAACAAAGAATAAAACACGATTTTACAGCTCAAAAATGGGTTAGATTTGCGTTTTTGGTCGAAAAATCTCGACATCCGAAAGTTTCTGGGCTGGTGTTCATCTTTGCGACACAACACTTGTGTCGCATGTTGTGTCGCATAAAGCCTGTTATGTCGCATCTTGTGTCGTACCAAACCTTTAGTGTCGTAACCTTTGCGACACAATATTGTGTCGCACTCTATGTCGCATATTATGTCGTATTTTTATACGACACAACCACTATGTCGCTATTAATTTATCATATCGTATCTGATGCGACACAGTCCTTGTGTCGTATCCTTGTGTCGCATGACGTCTGCGACACAACCCTTGTGTCGCACGACAAACTTTTGTGTCGCATATTGTGTCGCAAAACACAGCAGTTTTACAATTTAATTCCAATTTAAGTGTTAAACATTTGGGACTTCAAACGATTATACAATATAACATCTACGGGACATTGAAACATGTTTTTCAAGCATAACACTCCAAACAAATGGTCACCAACGGGCCAGACATGTTTTCCAACAACAAACAATTACAAACATACGGACAAACACTGGATATACTAGTTGTGTACAACTAAACGAAACGTCTCGCGAGACACATACTTACATAACCTCATATGTTTAAGCATTTGAAGGTTACGGGTTCGGAGAACCTACTTGCTTTACTTACTACTTGCTATTTGCAACTGATTACTACAAGACTCAGGTGAGTCTTACGGCCCCACTTTTTACTGTTTTATCTGATTGGGGGAGAAACATGCTACTACTTTTTCTTGAACACAAGTACTAAACTGTTTACTATACCAAACGGAATTGCATGAGTTGTTTACTATTTACAGAAGTCTCTCCATCATATATCGTTAGTTATGGACTTAAGCGCGAACACTAGTTAATGGATCCATTAGGGAAATGACCCTCCCCGCCCGGGGTAGTAGCGCTACCACGTACTGATTTACACATAGAAACGGGTGACTAATTATTCGTTACTGATGCTTGCTCATTTACGAGCATGTCACGGGAGCAAACTTATTATTTACGGGTTAAGCTTCGATTATGAGCCTCATGTCAACGGTATAACTTACTTACTTACATTTGCTGGATTGCAAATACTGGTTTTACATTTGCTGGATTGCAAATACTGATTTTACGCCTATGGGCACTACTGATGAAATCTTGTGTTTCAAAACTGATATTACTTACAAACCTGTGAGATTCACCAACATTCGTGTTGACCCTTTTAGCATGTATTCTCAGGTACTCACATGGAGTAGGATTTCTCCAGGACATAGCTAGAGTCGCATGATTTCAACTAAACTGCATTAACGGAGATTCTCAGCATTATCTTTTGTACATGTTGATTATGTAATAGAATCTCCCACCATACGCGTGGACTCTAGGGGACTATTTTTGTATACGAAAACGTTAAGTTTTCAAACATTATATCTATGGGAATGTAACTAATTTACAAACGTTGCATATAGATGTCGTTTGCTTTATCTTTGCGCTGTGATTATTGATTAGTAGCACCCTAAAACCTGCTTCCGCTAAACAGTGAATTTCGGGGGTGTTACAGATTGGTATCAGAGCCTAAGGTTATAGTGAACTAGGTTGCATTTAGTGGGCCTAGACTATGACCGTTAGGCAGTATTTCCTTACTAGGCATGATTGGTTCAGGAATTACATCATACGACTTTAATTTAACATAGACTGATCAACTATGTACAATTAAGGAAAGATGATGTGAGGTCTGAAATGGTTATGTTGAACAGGAATGCGTTAGTTGACTCTGACCACGAGAGAACCGGACCATTACTTGATACGTGCTAGACACTAGGCTGGATATTATATACTTATATACATTAGCCTCGTCTTACTTACACTCTGCCACAGGAATGGCAAACACACCACCTAATCCGTCACACTCTCACTCACAAGGGTCACGAAACCCACGAGTAGCCAGGAGGAACACAAGGTCACCTCGAACCAGCCCCTATTCTGTTCATAACTCTCAGAACTCGGCACATCTCACGATGCCAGTGTTGGCTACCCAACTTCGCCGTCAGGAGCAAAGGCTCGAACATCTCGAATGGGAACAACACCGAATGACCTACCTGCTTCGCCAAACACTTGATCACATATCCCAACTCCAGCGAGAACAAGAGGATACCAACCTCTCTGTAAGCATAATGCAGGATTCAATGACCGCCGAATTAGGTGCGGATGAACTCGTAAGAAACCGACTAGAGGAATGTGAACAGCGTTCACAGGAGACTGAGGATCACTCTCGAGCACTAGTACAACGACTAGCCTTGGTTGAAGACAATGCCAGGCAAACCAACAGACTAGCAGAAACCGTGGACCGCCTTGTCGGGCTGATGGAACAGATTAATCTGCATCAAGATTAGATCAGTCTGTAACTTGTAACCAACTAACTACTTTATTAGGGTCTGTGTAATTCAACCGGATGTAACAATTTCCCTCACTTTTGTACTACTATTACTCTGTAATCTTTTGGAAACCCGTACCTTGTATTCAACTTGTTTATCTAAATGAAATGTGATTGTCACTTCGTACTGTTATCGTGTATCTCATCATTTGCACTTGTGACATATCATAATTTCATGCAAATATCTTATTCCTCTTTCCTTGTTCTTTTCTTGTTCAGCATCATGCCTCCTCGTCGACAGATCACCCTCAGTGAAGCCGAAATTGCGGGTCTGATTGCCCGTAGTGTGGCCCAAGCCCTAGCTACCCGAACATCGACTCCTGGTAGCGAAGATACAGCTACTAATGGACCACAACCCAAACCCTGTTCTTACAAAGACTTCCAGAACTGCAAACCTCTGAACTTTGCAGGTACTGAGGGAGCTATCGGTCTAGTACGCTGGATCGAGAAAGTCGAATCTGTGTTTCTTATCTGCAACTGTGCGGAGGGAGACAAGGTTAAGTTCTCCGTTAGTACTTTTACTGACACCGCACTCACCTGGTGGAACACCTATGCCCAGACTGTGGGCGTTGCTAATGCTTACAAACTTCCGTGGGAGGAGTTGAAGGAGATGTTGAGGGGCGAGTACTGCCCCAGGGATGAATTGAAACAGCTGGAATTAGAATTCTGGAACCACAAGATGCAGGGTGATGACATCACCGGATACACCAACCGTTTCCACCAACTGGCACTTCTGTGCCCAACCATGGTCGATCCTGAGTACAAGAGGATCGAGAAATACGTCGATGGACTTCCCGAGAGACTCCAAGACCTGGTGACTTCATCCAAACCGGGTACTATTCAGAGCGCCATTCGTATGGCTCATGAGTTAACGGCAAATTCTGTCCGCCGTGGCACAACTTCAACCTCATCTACAAACAACAAACGCAAATGGGAAGGAAACCCCAACTCATCCAACCAACTCACCAACAAGAAGCCTGAGTCTGTTAAGGCTTATTCATCGGGGACTACCGAAAAGAAGGGGTACGTGGGAAACAAGCCCTACTGTCCCAAATGCAATCGTCACCATGACGGTTCCTACCCGTGCACAAATTGCAAACGGTTCGGGCACCTAGCCAAGGATTGCCGGACCAACATTCCTACCCCCAACACCAATGCACCGAAGGCCTGCTTTGGGTGCGGAAATTCAGGGCATTTCAAGAAAGATTGCCCAAAGCTAAAAAACAACAACAACCCTGCTCGCGGCAGATCATTTGTTATCAAGGCTGGGGAAGCCAGACAAGACCGAATGTCGTGACGGGTACGTTCCTTCTCAATGACCTTACTGCTTCTGTATTATTTGATACCGGTGCCGATAGAAGCTTCATTTCTGAGAAATTTAGCCCTTTACTTGATATTAATCCCATTGCCTTAGATGCTAAATACATTGTAGAACTAGCTAACGGCAAACTGATTGAGACTGATACCATCATAAGCAACTGTACACTTAACCTTACGAACAAAACGTTTTCCATTGATTTAATCCCTGTCGAGATCGGCAGCTTCGATATTATTGTCGGTATGGATTGGTTATCCAAGCACCGAGCTGAAATCATCTGTCATGACAAACTCGTTCGCATACCTCTTGTCTCCGGTGGAACCTTAGTCCTACAAGGGGAGACCGGCAGACGGAATCTGAATATTGTATCCTGCCTCAAAACTAGAAAATATCTACGAAAAGGGTATCAAGCCATCCTCGCACATGTAACGGAGAATAAGTTGGAGGAGAAGCGACTTGAGGATGTTCCAATCGTGCGGGATTTCCCGGAAGAGTTTCCTGAAGACTTGCCCGGACTTCCACCACCTAGACAAATTGAATTTCAAATCGAACTTGTGCCAGGAGCTGCACCCGTGGCACGAGCCCCTTACCGTCTAGCACCATCCGAAATGCAGGAGTTGTCTAACCAACTACAGGAACTCCTGGACAGAGGATTTATTCGACCAAGTTCCTCGCCTTGGGGAGCTCCGGTCTTATTCGTGAAAAAGAAAGATGGATCTTTCCGCATGTGTATCGATTACCGAGAGCTGAATAAGCTAACCATAAAGAATCGGTACCCGCTTCCTAGAATCGATGATCTATTTGACCAACTCCAGGGATCAAGTGTTTACTCAAAGATTGATCTACGGTCAGGTTATCATCAACTCCGAGTCCGCGACAATGATATTCCAAAGACAGCTTTCCGAACTCGTTACGGGCACTACGAATTCCAAGTGATGCCATTCGGTTTAACCAACGCACCGGCCGTATTCATGGACCTTATGAATCGGGTGTGCAAACCATATCTTGACAAATTCGTCATTTTTTTTATAACGCCCCTCATTTAATACAACAATATAATATTAATTTCCACGGAAGCGTATACTTACTATACTTAGTTTATTAGGTTTCTGCTAGAAATTTTCGCAAACCTTTATACAACATGTTTAACTACTAAACAAACATAGTTAACTTGTTTACAAAACGGGGCATTATATACTACAAAACATTATTTATAACAAACTGGATCAGAGTTGCAAGTTTCAAACATTCCCAGCATCAAAACATCCTTCCTGACTACCCACAAACATACATCACCTGCAGGAAGTAAATTGAGGGATTAGCACAAAGCTAAGTGAATGAATTATCAACTACAATTCAATTTAGCTAGCAATCTGTTCACAACCAATAATGTAACAAACATCGTCAAGAGGAACGGTGGTTCCTAAGGACCCTGTTCCGGGTGGCCCCAACAGAACACTTACATCAACTGTAGGCCAAAACAGTGATTAACCGCTAACTAAATGCTAATCTCCATCAACACATGTACGCAACCCTGTGTTGACCAACATTAGCAATCAAGTCCAACTGACAATCTAGTTGACCTCTGGATTTATCAATCAAGCTCACAGGCTAATCAAACTATCAATCATATGGCATATCATTTCAAGGTTAACATACTATCAATAGTAATCCTATAATTACTGATTGAAATCAAACTGACACAACCAAATCAAACTGTGAGTTTCAAATCCACTCACCTGATTATCTCGTTTCACTTACTCAGCCGTCTTATCTCGCTGAGCTCTTTGATTATCTGAGAATTTACAATCAAATATAAGTTAATAACGACGTTCTTAAATCCATAACTTATATTCGAATATTATTTATATGGATACAATTCGCAATAAACATATCACGATCAATATATCTACATTTGGATAATACATTCACATATCAATCAAGTAATACTAATACATTAAGGTTTAAAAGGAGTTTATTCAAGAAAATTACATTTCCTGCATAATGGCTGAATCCGCCGGATTCATCTGAATCCGCCGGATTCATTTGAATCCGCCGGATTCCCAACCGGATTCACCACAGTTTCGTTTCCAATTTTGATCAGACCAATTTCTAACGAATACGTTATTGAATACGTTCATGAATACGCCGTATTCACCAAAATTCTGGTTTTCACTTTCGGGGGAATCCGCCGGATTCAGGGGAATCCGCCGGATTCCCGGGTTTCGCGCAGAAACCCTGTTCCCGTCATGGCATAATCTCAGCAAGTAAAAACCATAACCAAAAACCACAACAACGATTACAGCAACATATTTCAGGTCATATAACATCATTTAAGCATGTTATAGCATGTAATAACATCAAGATCACCTAACAACATCATTTAATTAATTTGTGATCTAACCAAAATCAAAAACTTACCAAATTAAGGATTTCAAAGTGAAGATGATGATGTTTATGCTTTCACAAGATCACAATCAGCTCAAGATCACAACTAATCCTTTGATTTCTCTTTGAATTGAAAGTTTAGGTTTTTAGGTCTTTGAGTTCTAGAGTTTAAGGTTTTCCAAATGAGGAAAGTGAAAACTTTCCTAAAAGGGAAAGTTATTTAAGTCGGCTAACTTTTAACACTGACCCGTATCCACTTAAAAATAGTCCCCTTTCAATCTATTGTCGGGAACCTAAAAATCATTTGCGAGAAACTTATTTTATTGCACCGTCAACTATAGTAAATTAAAACAATCAATAATTTACTAAGCATAATAAGTCCTAAGACTTATTTAACTAAGTTTTACAATTAAACATATTTTATCAAATAATTTCTAATACAATTAAATATATCAATTCAAAATTAGAATTTACCTGACCAGAAGATAGGATGTTACAGTTTTTATCGATGACATCCTGATTTACTCTCGCAATAAGCAGGAACATGCTCAACATCTGAAAACCATCCTAGGACTCCTTAGACACGAAGAGTTATATGCCAAATTCTCTAAGTGTGAGTTCTGGATTCGAACCGTTCAATTCCTCGGACACGTGATTGACAGCCAAGGAATTCATGTTGATCCTGCCAAGATTGAATCAATCAAGGGCTGGGAGTCACCGACCACTCCAACCGAAGTGAGACAATTCTTAGGTCTTGCTGGTTATTACCGCCGATTCATTGAAAACTTTTCAAGAATAGTTGTTCCCTTAACGACACTGATACAGAAAGATAAGAAGTTCGATTGGACTGATAAGCAAGAGTCAGCTTTCCAGCTATTGAAAAACAAACTTTGCAGTGCACCAATCTTGTCCTTACCCGAGGGCACCGATGATTTCGTAGTTTATTGCGACGCCTCACACCAAGGACTTAGTTGCGTGTTAATGCAACGGGAAAAAGTCATTGCCTATGCCTCACGACAACTAAAAATTCACGAGAAAAATTATACGACCCACGACCTCGAGTTAGGCGCTGTGGTCTTCGCATTGAAAATCTGGAGACATTATCTCTACGGTACGAAAAGCACTATCTTTACCGATCACAAAAGTCTCCAACACATATTCGATCAGAATGATCTAAACATGAGGCAACGTCGTTGGGTTGAGTTACTTAGTGACTACGACTGCGAGATCAAATACCATCCGGGCAAGGCTAACGTAGTTGCCGATGCCTTAAGCCGAAAAGAACGAGTGAAACCCCTTCGAGTTCGAGCACTTTCTATGACAATTCGTAACGAGCTCCCTGCTCAAATCCTTACCACTCAGCTCGAAGCACTCAGCGATGAAAACCTGAAAAATGAAGCCTTACGAGGCTTGGATAAACAATTCGAAATCAAACCTGATGGGACTCGATACTTCTCTAACCGGGTGTGGTTACCCAAATTCGGAAACTTGCGAGAATTGGTGATGGCTGAAGCTCACAAATCTCGATACTCTATACATCCTGGTTCTGACAAGATGTATCACGACGTCAAAAGGTTGTATTGGTGGCCTAACATGAAAGCTGACATCGCCATGTACGTCAGTAAGTGCCTAACTTGTTCCAAAGTCAAGGCCGAACACCAAAGACCCTCGGGATTGCTCCAACAACCTGAAATTCCTCAATGGAAATGGGAACAGATTACCATGGACTTCATTACCAAACTACCAAAAACTTCGAGTGGTTGCGATACCATTTGGGTGATCGTGGACCGTCTCACGAAATCTGCTCATTTTCTGGCCATCAAGGAAACCGACAAGATGGAGCGTCTGACTCGCATCTACGTCAAAGAAATCATCTCGCGACACGGTGTACCTATCTCGATCATCTCGGATAGGGACAACCGTTTTACTTCTAACTTTTGGCAATCACTACAGAAATCTCTTGGTACTCGTCTGGATATGAGTACTGCCTATCACCCGCAAACTGATGGCCAAAGCGAGCGAACTATTCAAACACTAGAGGATATGCTACGAGCCTGCGTAGTTGACTTCGGTACTTCATGGGAAAATCACTTACCGTTGTGCGAGTTCTCGTACAACAACAGTTACCATACCAGCATTAAGGCTGCACCCTTCGAGGCACTCTACGGGCGTAAGTGCCGATCACCTATCTGTTGGACTGAGTTAGGAGATTCCCAACTCACGGGTCCAGAAATCATTCACGAAACTACTGAGAAAATCATTGGTATTCAAAACCGGCTGAAAGCCGCACGTGATCGTCAGAAAAGCTATGCTGACGTGAGACGCAAACACCTTGAGTTCCAGGTAGGGGACAAGGTACTTCTCAAAGTGGCACCGTGGAAGGGAGTCATTCGATTCGGAAAACGAGGCAAACTAAACCCTAGATACATCGGACCATTCGAAATCCTTGAAAGGATTGGTCCAGTGGCATACCGCCTGCAACTTCCTGCTGAGCTTAGCAGCGTTCACAACACATTCCACATTTCTAACTTGAAGAAATGTCTGTCTGACGAAACACTAATTATACCGCTCGACGAAATTCAAATCGATGATAAACTCCATTTTGTCGAGGAACCTATGGAAATCATGGACCGCGAGGTCAAGCGATTCAAACAGAGTCGTATCCCCATCGTAAAAGTCAGGTGGAATTCTAGGTGTGGCCCTGAGTTCACCTGGGAACGGGAAGACCAAATGCGACAGAAATACCCATATCTCTTCCCAGACAAAGCACCGTCCGTACACTCGAGCTAATTTCGGGACGAAATTTCTTTAACAAAGGGAGAATGTAACACCTGCATAATTAGGATAATTAATTATGCCTAATTATTTGTAACTAGTTGTAATTAGTATGTAATATGACTAATTACAGACTCTATTTGTATATATATAAGGTGATTTATATATATGTGTGTGTACCTACGCGATTTGGATGAATCGTACGAATTAACCGGACGGAGTCCGACACAGTTTACTTGGACGTTGGTGACAGAAAATTTCTTAAATAATGAGAACGTATTTTTGTTATATAAAATACACAATTGAACGAACAGTATTTATATTACCGCGACGACATTTTAAATAATTCAACAAGAACGTATTAAACGCGAATTAATAATTTAAATATTTCGACAAATGTTTTTATTACTAATTTCAAGGTATTTTTATTTAAATACTCCAGTTACATTTTAAAAATATAACTGTTTGGTTAAATACTAAAAACAAACGATTAATCAATTAGGACACGGAGTAAATACCGTGTTTTGAGGGATGTTTTCCCCTCCTTTCCCCTTTCCATCAGCCACCAACACCACCCCCTCACTCTTCTCTCTTTCATTTTCATTCTTTCAAAAACACACACACACAAAAACACTCTCACCAAATTACTACCAATTTTCGGAATCATCAAATCTCGACCACAAAACTTACATTTTCGGAATCACCATTACAAGAGGAACAAGATTTGCAAAAGCATCATCATCATTTTCGGCCTCCATCTCTCTCGATTCGCATTTGTAAGAAATTTCTAAAAACTTAGATCTATTCATTTTGGTGTAATGTTTTGACGAAATATTGTGTACACAACATAGCTATAACCTAAACAAAGAAGAAAACACGATTTTACAGCTCAAAAATGGGTTAGATTTGCGTTTTTGGTCAAAAAATCTCGACATCCGAAAGTTTCTGGGCTGGTGTTCATCTTTGCGACACATCACTTGTGTCGCATGTTGTGTCGCATAAAGCATGTTATGTCGCATCTTGTGTCGTACCAAACCTTTAGTGTCGTAACCTTTGCGACACAATATTGTGTCGCACTCTATGTCGCATATTATGTCGTATTTTTATACGACACAACCACTATGTCGCTATTAATTTATCATATCGTCTCTGATGCGACACAGTCCTTGTGTCGTATCCTTGTGTCGCATGACGTCTGCGACACAACCCTTGTGTCGCACGACAAACTTTTGTGTCGCATATTGTGTCGCAAAACACAGCAGTTTTACAATTTAATTCCAATTTAAGTGTTAAACATTTGGGACTTCAAACGATTATACAATATAACATCTACGGGACATTGAAACATGTTTTTCAAGCATAACACTCCAAACAAATGGTCACCAACGGGCCAGACATGTTTTCCAACAACAAACAATTACAAACATACGGACAAACACTGGATATACTAGTTGTGTACAACTAAACGAAACGTCTCGCGAGACACATACTTACATAACCTCATATGTTTAGGCATTTGAAGGTTACGGGTTCGGAGAACCTACTTGCTTTACTTACTACTTGCTATTTGCAACTGATTACTACAAGACTCAGGTGAGTCTTACGGCCCCACTTTTTACTGTTTTATCTGATTGGGGGAGAAACATGCTACTACTTTTTCTTGAACACAAGTACTAAACTGTTTACTATACCAAACGGAATTGCATGAGTTGTTTACTATTTACAGAAGTCTCTCCATCATATATCGTTAGTTATGGACTTAAGCGCGAAGACTAGTTAATGGATCCATTAGGGAAATGACCCTCCCCGCCCGGGGTAGTAGCGCTACCACGTACTGATTTACACGTAGAAACGGGTGACTAATTATTCGTTACTGATGCTTGCTCATTTACGAGCATGTCACGGGAGCAAACTTATTATTTACGGGTTAAGCTTCGATTATGAGCCTCATGTCAACGGTATAACTTACTTACTTACATTTGTTGGATTGCAAATACTGGTTTTACATTTGCTGGATTGCAAATACTGATTTTACGCCTATGGGCACTACTGATGAAATCTTGTGTTTCAAAACTGATATTACTTACAAACCTGTGAGATTCACCAACATTTGTGTTGACCCTTTTAGCATGTATTCTCAGGTACTCACATGGAGTAGGATTTCTCCAGGACATAGCTAGAGTCGCATGATTTCAACTAAACTGCATTAACGGAGATTCTCAGCATTATCTTTTGTACATGTTGATTATGTAATAGAATCTCCCGCCATACGCGTGGACTCTAGGGGACTATTTTTGTATACGAAAACGTTAAGTTTTCAAACATTATATCTATGGGAATGTAACTAATTTACAAACGTTGCATATAGATGTCGTTTGCTTTATCTTTGCGCTGTGATTATTGATTAGTAGCACCCCAAAACCTGCTTCCGCTAAACAGTGAATTTCGGGGGTGTTACATATTGGTATCAGAGCCTAAGGTTATAGTGAACTAGGTTGCATTTAGTGGGCCTAGACTATGACCGTTAGGCAGTATTTCCTTACTAGGCATGATTGGTTCAGGAATTACATCATACGACTTTAATTTAACATAGACTGATCAACTATGTACAATTAAGGAAAGATGATGTGAGGTCTGAAATGGTTATGTTGAACAGGAATGCGTTAGTTGACTCTGACCACGAGAGAACCGGACCATTACTTGATACGTGCTAGACACTAGGCTGGATATTATATACTTATATACATTAGCCTCGTCTTACTTACACTCTGCCAAAGGAATGGCAAACACACCACCTAATCCGTCACACTCTCACTCACAAGGGTCACGAAACCCACGAGTAGCCAGGAGGAACACAAGGTCACCTCGAACCAGCCCCTATTCTGTTCATAACTCTCAGAACTCGGCACATCTCACGATGCCAGTGTTGGCTACCCAACTTCGCCGTCAGGAGCAAAGGCTCGAACATCTCGAACGGGAACAACACCGAATGACCTACCTGCTTCGCCAAACACTTGATCACATATCCCAACTCCAGCGAGAACAAGAGGATACCAACCTCTCTGTAAGCATAATGCAGGATTCAATGACCGCCGAATTAGGTGCGGATGAACTAGTAATAAACCGACTAGAGGAATGTGAACAGCGTTCACAGGAGACTGAGGATCACTCTCGAGCACTAGTACAACGACTGGCCTTGGTTGAAGACAATGCCAGGCAAACCAACAGACTAGCAGAAACCGTGGACCGCCTTGTCGGGCTGATGGAACAGATTAATCTGCATCAAGATTAGATCAGTCTGTAACTTGTAACCAACTAACTACTTTATGTGTAATTCAACCGGATGTAACAATTCCCGGCACTTTTGTACTACTATTACTCTGTAATCTTTTGGAAACCCGTACCTTGTATTCAACTTGTTTATCTAAATGAAATGTGATTGTCACTTCGTACTGTTATCGTGTATCTCATCATTTGCACTTGTGACATATCATAATTTCATGCAAATATCTTATTCCTCTTTCCTTGTTCTTTTCTTGTTCAGCATCATGCCTCCTCGTCGACAGATCACCCTCAGTGAAGCCGAAATTGCGGGTCTGATTGCCCGTAGTGTGGCCCAAGCCCTAGCTACCCGAACATCGACTCCTGGTAGCGAAGATACATATAACACCCCTTCCATTTTACATATATAAACAATTAATATAATAATGGCGACGCGGAAGCTTATATTTCAAAACATTTCAACCAATGTTACATGTTATCAAAATGTCAATAAACTTTTTCAAATTAAAGTACTAGACATTTCAAACAACTGGGTGTTATTAAAAACATTTCTATGATTATCAAATCACATCAGAGTTACAGCCTGTCAAACATTCCATCCAGTCCAACAACCTCCTGCCCAATATCTCCCAAAATATTCAACCTGCAGGAAGAACTGTGGTGGGGTTAGCACAACGCTAAGTGAGTGAACCAATAACAACAGTCCAACTCAGCATAACAACCTGTTTACATCAAATAACAATAAACAGACAATCAATCAATGAATCAATCATTCACCTACCAGCCGACATCCACTATGTCATACAAGCTGCGTCAAAGAGGATCGGTGGTCCCTGAGACACCCTAAGACCGGTTGGTACCCAGGAAACACTTATCGTTCATCTGTATTGGCCGATACAGACCGACCGATAACTTGTTGTCAATTACACACGACCTAGATCTCTAAACCAACATTTCAAGTTTTAAGATCTCCTGTCGTCTACAACAACAACAAGCCCAACTATCAAATCAAGTTGACCCCTGGATCTCCTTACTAGCACAATCATCTAAGTAAGCAAATATGCCAAACCATCATGGCCAGGTATCTCAACAATTACATATTATCACAGTAATACAATAATTACTTGTTGTAACCAAATCATTACAACTAAATCACACTGAGGGTACAAGTCCACTCACCGACCACCTCAGGCGTCCACTCAGTAGTCTAATGTCACTGAGCCTTTTTTTCCATATCTGAGAATCAATAATTCAAATATAAGTTAGTAATCATGATCATTAATACTTAACTTATATCAATCAATAACATTAGGAACTTAACATAGTCCACATCAAGATTACTAGTTCCTAATTATACATTAATGATTTACAATATAATCATTATCATCTATTAACATATATCAAATAGCAATTCACATTATTTATTAACAATCAAACAAGAAATGCTGTAACAGCCAACCAAGCCGCCGGCTTCTTTATGAAGCCGCCGGCTTCAAACAACCACCCGTCGGGTCACACTACTTAGCCGCCGGGTATTTTACCAATTGTGGTAACAGAACAAAAACAAGTTTTAAAGCTTACACCACCCGCCGGGTCGGGTTTATACCCGCCGGGTCCTACCAGGCAACACAAGCCGCCGGCTTGGCTTAGAATATCAAGCCGCCGGCTTCATCACGAAGCCGCCGGCTTCGACCTTCGTTCCAGCCCAGGTCGTTCTGCTCAAAACCCTAACTCGCGATTTATTACCCAAATCACCTCAAACTCGATTTCAATCATCAATATACTACTAAAAGCTTTAGGAAATCATTATAAAACATTCATAACATGTTTTTAACATCTAATTCTCTCAAATCATCAATTTACCCAAATTTAAATCAAAATCAAATTCTTAAATACTCAAGAATACTTACTGATTGAAGAATCTAACGATGGTAATCTGATGATTAGGAAGTTTCACGAGAATCACAACTTCCTGATTTGATTTCCAGTTTGATTTGAAGGTTTTCAGAGAGTTTCTGTGAGTTTTGAAATAAAAATGAATAACTTTCCTAAATAGGAAAGGATATATATAAGTCGGCCTCACAAACCGCCTTCAATATACGGGTATAATTTAATACCCCATCTCAATCTATTGTCTGGAACCCGAAAACCATTTGCGAGTCCAAACATTTTATTGCACCGTCAACTATATTAATTTACAACAATTAATATTTCACTTATCACATTGGAATATTCTACTCCTATTCCAATTATTTCAACTATTTCAAACAATATTATTTTATTATTTCCAAACACATTTAAATACTAATTTAAATCAAGAAATAATACAAAACAACTAGGTCCATTTCGAGGATGTTACAACTCTCCCCCCCTTAAAGAGATTTCGTCCCGAAATCTAACCTCAATCAATCTGACTAATGTGATATAATCACATACCTCTTAACATACATTAATCCTCAATAGCAACTTACAACTATACTTAGACTATTTGAATTCTTTCCACATGCACATATCCAAATGTACATGCTTCTATCTTTTCCTATGCACACATACAGTGCATCCATCCAACATCTCATAGGGACCAATCATCTATCTAATTTCTTTATCACCAATCAGATAAAAGTTTAAAGCACCCAATCACTTTAACCAATAACAATAAGTGAAACCTAACATCACTTACTAGGTCTACACAACCAGAAATTAGCAACATGCTAAAATCTTTAACCTATTCTCACTGTTCATCACTGTTAACAATAAAACAGCAGCAACAATATCACAACAACAGTGTTTATTAAACCCCAATGTACCTAGCAACATTGAAATATAATTCAACTCACGACCAACAATCAATCTAATATACAGATCACAATCTTAAATCTCTACCATCAAAGATCTGAAATTCAAATCTAGGTCAACTTTTCATCCCAAAGTTTCATACCTATACTCTTTTGAATACCCAATCATATTCACATATCATTTCAATCATATGAAATCTTTTACTTAAAAGTAATCCAGATTCCTATCACATTAATAAGTACTGCAGAGGTCAACTCAGTAGGTAAAACCACAATCAACAAGTACTTTGCTCAATCAACAAAAGTACCACAATCAATCTTACCTACAATCAACCAACCTCTACATTGACTTATTTCCATTTGTAACTCCTTTCATTACTACCTATCAATTGTCAACAACATCTAAGTCGACAATAACTATTGCTCAACAATAATCACAACATTAGTGATTATACATTCCAGTACACCTATCAGTACTTAATATTTGTCTTCAAACTCTAACTAACCATCAATTTAGAATTTATATACTACTTAAACTGGTAAGACATCAAAATCTATTCTTAGCAACCAGTTATTTCAACTCAACCTTAAGCTCTTAAGCTACTAATCACAAACCATTAGCCATTATACAACTTGAATCACTTAATCATTCAACACTAGATTCCATCAATCTAGCAACTAAGTCAATCTTAATCAACATTATGATACCACAATTCAAGTATCACAATATCACAATGTGCTACTTTACAACACATTTCAACAAAATCTACATCAAGTTAATCACAATTAACTAACCTCCACATATCCTATGGCACATTTTAATTCAATCTATTAAAACTTATCATGCCATTTATTATCATGTATACTACACATATATATTTACACAATTTCAGATATTCTCTAAAATGGACACATACACAACCATTTCATTTCATTCTATATACTAGGCCATTCAGACTGTTAAAGTCTTTATCACGCCTTTTCAATACTACTATTCATCACATATCCATACCACAGGACATGGAAAAATCAATAACTCTATGTTTCACTTATATACTTATCAACTAGTATATAACTTCAACGTTTCATTCTAAACTTTCAAGAAAAGTTTGGTGAATACAATCATCACCTATCAATCTCAAGGTTTCTCTTACTCTCCAACACTTTACAATTATACACATCAGGTTTTCAGCCCCAAATGTCAAGCAATCATTATTCTTAAACTATCAAAATAATGATCATTACACTTAATTTCATACCTGATTTCTTAAAATATGAACAACTACTCAATTTATATTTCCTCAATTATCAACAAAAATCAACTAGATCTTTAATACTGCCTATTTACAGATATACTTTCATATCTTTTCTCCTTATTTGGATCTAATCCCAATTTACCACTTTATCACTTACGTCATTTGTATACAATCAACAAATAACTAAAGAATCCATTCAATTCTTTCAATATTTAAGTAACTCACCATGAGGTACCAATCAACCTATACAACTAATAATAATAACCTTCAATTATTCATCATCTCACAGTCTTACCCAATCAAAGCTATCATCACAAGCCTCATACACTGGTAAGACTTTCCTATCACAATTCTAATCAATGTTATTTAATTATTCTAACATATCTTAGCAAATTATAACTGTCATATCAAACAATGACTTCATATCTGTATAATTCTTCAACACCTATTCAGTTCAAATATCAATCATTGCTTAACTGAATAATCAATTATACTTAACACTATTTCAATTACTTAACACTAGCTTTAAGTAATTAGTCAAGTTTCACAAACTTAGAAAATTTGGGAATTTAACCACCTTCCCCACACAATTATAATATTACAGTCAATATTAGACTTTTTCAACACAAACAGTTGACTATATGTCAACTCTGGTTTCAATCAACCAATCTATAAAATTTTCAAATTGCTCTCCTCAAGTTTGACCCCAAACTCAAACCAATCACAAGCAATTAATTTTTATACACAATTTTCTATTCATGGTTTGACTTTCAAAGTTAACATACCATCAAGTTAACTCACAACAAACCATTTTATCTTATATGTTCTTATCAATCCTTCACAAGGACAAAATCAACCTACCTCAACTTTGGCTCCATGCAAGCCATTACACCTTGTATGTTTACTTTCAAACAAAATTTTCAATTTATTACTTTTAATGACCTTATCAATCCTTCACAAGGACCAGGTCAAATTATATTAATCCTGGCTCCATACAAGCCATTTCCTTTTATATGTTTATTATCAAACATAAACTTTCAATTATTACATTTAATAATACTTAGAATTCCTCAAGCAAGACAATACCATCATGTCTCAACTCTGGCCTCATACAAGCCAATTATCAAATAGTGATTCATTTAAACACTATCAAATTCATTTACAAGTAATTTATCACAATTACTTATTCAACAAAATCAAATTAATCACTTAGGTTTATCATCAAAACCTATATCAATGACAACTATTACTTACACTGACACTGTTCTATTAACCAATTGTTTTCTTATCAAAACAATTATTAAACAACTTAGCATACTATCATGCTCCATTTCCAAAATCACATTACATTTCTTTTATACCAAGTAGCCTCAACAAGTTCATGTGACACAACATAATATAACAACGGTGATCAGGCGTTGCAAGATTATGTTCTTCACAATCCATTCTCAGGCTACTCTACATTATAATTATCAATGTGCTCTATTCTCATTTCATATGATTTTAAATCAATCAAAATTCATTTAATAGTTTCTAACAGCTAATACATACTCAAAATCAGCTTATTACTTACATATTCAACCTTACATATGTAAGCCATCTCACATACACACAATGTTCTAATATTCAATAACTGAAGTACTCAGTATATCACTTATCTGAAACCTCAAACATATGATAACCTATCATCATAATTTCAATACTTAACACAATTCAATGTCCCTACTTACTACAAAATTCAGGACACATCTTAATTAATTATCATTACTTTGACATATGCTTTACTATCAAGCATCACTGTCACAACAAGCCTACTCAATCATGTTACTATAAACATTTCATTTACTAATTCACAATTGACTAGAAAGACCTATCACTTTCTCATTCAATTTAGCTTTATCATAAGTTATTTTCCTCATAAACTTATTCATCTTGGTTTAACTCAAGTGTTTAACTACAATCAAAACATATCATGTAGTCACATAACCACATATTTTCTCAATTAGCAGTCATCCTCAAATCAAATGACACACAGTTCTTAAACAGGATTCAAATCACACCCTGTAACCAATCTACTAATATAATACTATCAATTATATTATTTCACCAATAAAGACACCTCTTAGGTTCTAACATCAATCCAGTTAAAACCTTACGCAACTCTTTTCTACTCATTTAATCATATTTCTGCATTTCAATTTAATCAGAAATACTAGCCACAATGAGCAACTCATTTAATACCTCTATCTGATATCAACATATAACAATCACAGTTAACTCAAAACTGGGGAATCATATCAGTCTGACTCGATTAACTTCACTACAAAGCTTACTCAACATAACAGAGTAAACAATACAAGTTAATTTAAATTAACAAAGGCTTATCAAAGATTACCTGACAAATCTTAAGCCAGCAATGTTGAGGAAACATGAAATAAACCAACCAGTTACTCATGTTCCTCCGTCTCTGCATTCAAACAAGAACTTCACAACTTGTTATGGGTTAGTACACATGCAACTAATCACTTTCTCACACATTCACTAATCAATTAAACCCGCACCCACTGGAATGTTTGACTCAACTCAATCAAAGTTTAGGATTGAACAATCTATCATGTTCAATTCACCCAAACTATTGCTCTGATACCAACTTATAACACCCCTTCCATTTTACATATATAAACAATTAATATAATAATGGCGACGCGGAAGCTTATATTTCAAAACATTTCAACCAATGTTACATGTTATCAAAATGTCAATAAACTTTTTCAAATTAAAGTACTAGACATTTCAAACAACTGGGTGTTATTAAAAACATTTCTATGATTATCAAATCACATCAGAGTTACAGCCTGTCAAACATTCCATCCAGTCCAACAACCTCCTGCCCAATATCTCCCAAAATATTCAACCTGCAGGAAGAACTGTGGTGGGGTTAGCACAACGCTAAGTGAGTGAACCAATAACAACAGTCCAACTCAGCATAACAACCTGTTTACATCAAATAACAATAAACAGACAATCAATCAATGAATCAATCATTCACCTACCAGCCGACATCCACTATGTCATACAAGCTGCGTCAAAGAGGATCGGTGGTCCCTGAGACACCCTAAGACCGGTTGGTACCCAGGAAACACTTATCGTTCATCTGTATTGGCCGATACAGACCGACCGATAACTTGTTGTCAATTACACACGACCTAGATCTCTAAACCAACATTTCAAGTTTTAAGATCTCCTGTCGTCTACAACAACAACAAGCCCAACTATCAAATCAAGTTGACCCCTGGATCTCCTTACTAGCACAATCATCTAAGTAAGCAAATATGCCAAACCATCATGGCCAGGTATCTCAACAATTACATATTATCACAGTAATACAATAATTACTTGTTGTAACCAAATCATTACAACTAAATCACACTGAGGGTACAAGTCCACTCACCGACCACCTCAGGCGTCCACTCAGTAGTCTAATGTCACTGAGCCTTTTTTTCCATATCTGAGAATCAATAATTCAAATATAAGTTAGTAATCATGATCATTAATACTTAACTTATATCAATCAATAACATTAGGAACTTAACATAGTCCACATCAAGATTACTAGTTCCTAATTATACATTAATGATTTACAATATAATCATTATCATCTATTAACATATATCAAATAGCAATTCACATTATTTATTAACAATCAAACAAGAAATGCTGTAACAGCCAACCAAGCCGCCGGCTTCTTTATGAAGCCGCCGGCTTCAAACAACCACCCGTCGGGTCACACTACTTAGCCGCCGGGTATTTTACCAATTGTGGTAACAGAACAAAAACAAGTTTTAAAGCTTACACCACCCGCCGGGTCGGGTTTATACCCGCCGGGTCCTACCAGGCAACACAAGCCGCCGGCTTGGCTTAGAATATCAAGCCGCCGGCTTCATCACGAAGCCGCCGGCTTCGACCTTCGTTCCAGCCCAGGTCGTTCTGCTCAAAACCCTAACTCGCGATTTATTACCCAAATCACCTCAAACTCGATTTCAATCATCAATATACTACTAAAAGCTTTAGGAAATCATTATAAAACATTCATAACATGTTTTTAACATCTAATTCTCTCAAATCATCAATTTACCCAAATTTAAATCAAAATCAAATTCTTAAATACTCAAGAATACTTACTGATTGAAGAATCTAACGATGGTAATCTGATGATTAGGAAGTTTCACGAGAATCACAACTTCCTGATTTGATTTCCAGTTTGATTTGAAGGTTTTCAGAGAGTTTCTGTGAGTTTTGAAATAAAAATGAATAACTTTCCTAAATAGGAAAGGATATATATAAGTCGGCCTCACAAACCGCCTTCAATATACGGGTATAATTTAATACCCCATCTCAATCTATTGTCTGGAACCCGAAAACCATTTGCGAGTCCAAACATTTTATTGCACCGTCAACTATATTAATTTACAACAATTAATATTTCACTTATCACATTGGAATATTCTACTCCTATTCCAATTATTTCAACTATTTCAAACAATATTATTTCCAAACACATTTAAATACTAATTTAAATCAAGAAATAATACAAAACAACTAGGTCCATTTCGAGGATGTTACAATACAGCTACTAATGGACCACAACCCAAACCCTGTTCTTACAAAGACTTCCAGAACTGCAAACCTCTGAACTTTGCAGGTACTGAGGGAGCTATCGGTCTAGTACGCTGGATCGAGAAAGTCGAATCTGTGTTTCTTATCTGCAACTGTGCGGAGGGAGACAAGGTTAAGTTCTCCGTTAGTACTTTTACTGACACCGCACTCACCTGGTGGAACACCTATGCCCAGACTGTGGGCGTTGCTAATGCTTACAAACTTCCGTGGGAGGAGTTGAAGGAGATGTTGAGGGGCGAGTACTGCCCCAGGGATGAATTGAAACAGCTGGAATTAGAATTCTGGAACCACAAGATGCAGGGTGATGACATCACCGGATACACCAACCGTTTCCACCAACTGGCACTTCTGTGCCCAACCATGGTCGATCCTGAGTACAAGAGGATCGAGAAATACGTCGATGGACTTCCCGAGAGACTCCAAGACCTGGTGACTTCATCCAAACCGGGTACTATTCAGAGCGCCATTCGTATGGCTCATGAGTTAACGGCAAATTCTGTCCGCCGTGGCACAACTTCAACCTCATCTACAAACAACAAACGCAAATGGGAAGGAAACCCCAACTCATCCAACCAACTCACCAACAAGAAGCCTGAGTCTGTTAAGGCTTATTCATCGGGGACTACCGAAAAGAATGGGTACGTGGGAAACAAGCCCTACTGTCCCAAATGCAATCGTCACCATGACGGTTCCTGCCCGTGCACAAATTGCAAACGGTTCGGGCACCTAGCCAAAGATTGCCGGACCAACATTCCTACCCCCAACACCAATGCACCGAAGGCCTGCTTTGGGTGCGGAAATTCAGGGCATTTCAAGAAAGATTGCCCAAAGCTGAAAAACAACAACAACCCTGCTCGCGGCAGATCATTTGTTATCAAGGCTGGGTAAGCCAGACAAGACCCGAATGTCGTGACGGGTACGTTCCTTCTCAATGACCTTACTGCTTCTGTATTATTTGATACCGGTGCCGATAGAAGCTTCATTTCTGAGAAATTTAGCCCTTTACTTGATATTACTCCCACTGCCTTAGATGCTAAATACATTGTAGAACTAGCTAACGGCAAACTGATTTAAAATGTCATTTATTATGTCATTTATTATGTCGGCCGCCGCTTTAACGTGAGTTTACATTTTAAATTTTAAGTTTATTCCTCAAATAAGGTAGGTGCTTATTTAATAAGGGGATTGATTTTTTAACTATCAATTTTAATCATATATTTGTGTATTTTGAAGTATTATACATTAGAATATCTTAAAACAAATATAGTGTCATGATTAGATATTTGTGGTCTTCAAATTATTACCTAATCCTCGTGATAAATAACTAATATTTTATCAACGTCAATAAATTTGCATGTGATCAATCCATAATGTGTCAAAAGGGTCATTCATTACAAACTATTAGTCAAAAGGGACAAATGTAACAAATAAAATTATTCATATATCAAAATTATATGTTGTTGCAACTGTATTGTGTGACTTAACTGTATTATAGTTTGATGTATTCGTGTGTCAATTATTTTGATTTGTTGTATTTATCATCTCCCTTAGTCAAATTATTGATTAAAATGGTATATATGAATCGCTGAAACAGATCAAACTGTGCCAAATCAAGGGTTAGATAGAGTTGAGATGCCTAATCTAAACTGTTCGATTCATAGATACAAAATTATTTTACTTTTTACGAAACAATGAATTTCATTAAACATACGGGATGGATTTGAGAATACCCTATATTACGATGACAATGAAAAGATCTAGAAAATAAGTCTTGCGTGAAAGACAAAAACTAGAAATCTTGAACACACGAACACGGTGCAATCGTGTAAATGGCAACCTTGTCATCTTATGGTTTGTTAGCCCTATGGCAACACCATATCGTAATATTCAACAAACGAGAAACGGGAACTAAAAGCATGTTTTTCGTTTTAATATACAACAATACTTATTGTTTAAAAAGTGTTTTGCTCATCGCATTCATTAGACAAGGTTACCAATTGGGTATAACTCAAGCGGTTTCGCCACTTCAACGCCTATGCCTCACATGTATGACTGACATGTCAAGGGTTCAAATTCGTGCCTCAACACACTGAGTGATTTATCCGACGTTGATCTCCTTGCAGATGAGGCAGACTTGTACCATTGAAATATGGTAAGGGTTAGAGGTACCCTCCAAATTACCATTTTATTTTACATTGGTTTGAGATGTCCAATTTATTCTTTCGCACTTGTATAAACGATCTAAACAAATGATGGAAATGAAACGAAGATAAATAGATTATGTTATCATAAAAACAAAAATTATCAACCATGATGGACGAATAGAAATAGAGATAAACGACAAACTTATAGACGTCTTCTATCTCTTCTTCTTTTTTCTTTTCTTTTTTTTGTGATGGGTGATTGTAATTAATAAATACTCCTTTATCCAAAAAAATATAATAAATACTCCGTAATATTTGTAGTCAATGACTCTAAACCACATTTTTATTGATCGAACAACTACTACTTTACTTGAAAAGGAAAACACACAAGTCAATTCGCACTCCAAAACTACAGTGCTATGTTCCAAAGTCAGCAGATCCAACAACATTAAAAATATGTATGTTCTTTTTTTTAAGTAGAGAGAATTTCATTAAAATACAGCTAGTAGCAAGCTGCTACATAGCCCCACAAGTACAATACACAGTCACAGACTGCAATTTAAAAGTAAACACCTATTATTCAGATCTTAACTGCGAGGGAACTAAAAATGATGAAAAAAATCAGAGAGTCCAAGATAAAATCCCCGAGATGAGGGGCCGAGTCACTGGTTTTCACCCTAGATCGTTTTTGATAGCTCCCCAAACAGATCCAGATTTGTATTACCACCCATAATAATACAAAATAGCAGAACCCATATTACCACCCTCTAAGAATACAAAAGTAGCAGAACCCATACTATCTTTACAAAATAGCTGGACCCATACAATTTTCCTTTGCACTTTGATTAGCACCATGCACAATCAGATTGAAGTATGTGAACTCATAATACTCGTGACTTTTATCTAACCATGCAAGTAGCATGATCCGAAAGAACTGAAGTAGCTTGTCATTCCAATTTGAATTCACATCAACTTTTCCACAATAAATCCTTTCTTCCTGTTCGGTTTTTTACCCAGAAAAAAAGAGAGGCATTGTACCTCCTCTTTTAATCGCAGCCATGAGAGAGTAATGCCTTTAAAGCAAACATCATTCCTAGCTTTCCAAATACACCAGCAAGCGGAGAAAATGATCGCTTGAACGATTGAGCTCTTCCAACCAGGGGCGGAGCAAGGAATTTTTATAAGGGGGCAAATTTCTTTATTTTTTTTATTTCTATCACATTATGGGGGTCAAAATCCTAAACTGTCACTAATTACCTTACAAAAAATCATTTTTTTGATAATTTTTGATTTTTAAGGGAGGCGACTGCCCCCACTGCCCCCCTTCTAGCTCCGCCCCTGCTTCCAACTGTTTTCTTTCTCCATTATGCTAAGAAGATCACGAATGAAGAAAGCGAAGATGGGAGTAATTTTGCACCAAGAACTTATAAAACTCCATAACAAGTTCTTTAACCATATCTATATTTAAAACAACTTTTAAACACATCACCTAATTCATGGTTATCTTTCTTATTCAAATGTACACTTTAAGTTCAATCCATGATCCATCCTATTCTTCAAAAGCAAAACCAACAATAACTCAAACTGAAGTACCAATATGCTCAAGTTTTTAAAATAAAGGACCAAATCTCAACATTTTCCAAAATGCATACAAACAAGTGAACAACCGACTAACCGAGTGTCGACACTCTCTCTCTCTGTGTCTCACAAAACTCATGTATTCTTTCCGCCCCAAACCACCGAAACTCACCCAAATGTCGACATTTTGCCCCCATTTGATCACACTTTCAAGAACCCTGTTCATTACAAATTCCCCACAAAATACGAAACAATGGTGTCATAATCAAACACCCAAACAAACTTGATTCTACGCGACACTTAGGGATCCGTGGTCTTTTTTTTTTTTTCTGATAAAACCCCAATTTATAATCATCTCGCACACACCCCATGTCAGTTCTTGAGGTTCTTTCTCTTTCTTGCTAAATATTTCATCATTTTTTCAATTGGGTTTTATTGTTTTCTGGAATCTTGATTTTTGTTTCTCTCAGGAACTCTTTCCTTTGCTCGATTCTGAAGAATTGGAAGGAAAGATTGAAACTTTATCAGGTAATTTGTGTACCATTTTGTTAATCTTGTTAATCTTTATTAGGTTTATATTATTCGATGATTTGGTATGTGGGTTTGTTTAAAGATCGATTATGATTAGGGTTTTTTTCATATTGATTAATGTGAATGAGTGTTTTTATGAATACAATTTCGGGTTTGACAAAGATTAAAATGTTAAGTCTTTAAAATTAAAGAATGCTGTGTGTCATGATCACGGGATTATTAGGAGTAAGAGCATAAATATATTCTAAAGTTGAAGTTATCTGAGATTTAGGACATGTGTGTAACTATATATGGTATTGGTATTGGAATTGGAATTATAAGCTAATTTGGACCGGTTTCGTAATGATGCTATGTGCACCCTAGTTTTCGATTCGTGTTTAGAGGCTTTAAACTAGAAAAGTTATAATCAGTTGAGGGATATAAGGGCTTTGCATTAACTTTTTAGGAGTCTTTTAATATAGTATGTGTAAATGTGTGCTTTACAACATTCGAATTGGATGCGTGTGTGGGGCTAAAGTCACGTAAAGCAGCTGCTTTTTTCCTTTTATTCATGTTACACGACTTTGATCCTTTTTTCTTGTGGAACTATTCTAAAATTTATATCTAAATTATACTCCGTATTAACTATTCAACTGCTCTACATCATTCGACGTTTGTTGTATGTAGATTTGTGAAGTTTTCAGAAAAAAGGACATCATTAGTTTTCACCGACCCTTTTCTTTTTATATGATATGGAGTACAAATTTTATTTTGACAAAGTAGTATATTGAGTTTTTATCTGATTTCCCAACAGGCTCGCTTTTGAGGAACCTTTCTGAATCCATGTCGACCGTTAGTTGCAATGACTCGCCAGATTTAGAATCATGTCGGGATGAGAAGGCGGCTCTCATCCTCAAATTAGTGGCTATTGCCGCCATCCTTATAGCCGGGATTGTCGGAGTTGCCATTCCGTTAATTGGCAAGAAACGGCGGTTCCTTAGAACCGACACCAATCTTTTTTTTGCTGCGAAGGCCTTCGCTGCTGGTGTCATCCTAGCCACTGGATTTGTCCACATGCTACCGGATGCCACATCAGCACTATCTAATCCATGCCTTCCTAAAAAGCCATGGTCCAAATTTCCCTTTTCAGGCTTTATTGCAATGATGGCAGCTTTAGGCACATTGTTGGCCGATTTTCTTAGCACTCAATACTACGAAAGGAAACATGAGAAGCAGGTCCAAGCTGGTAGAGTTGACCCGCTTGACTTGGCTTCTGAGGCCGGGATTGTTCCTGCGGCTGGAAAAGAGATTAGCGGGAAGGTGTTTGGGGAAGAGGAAGGTAGCGGTATTCATATCGTGGGGATGCATGCTCATGCTGCACAACATAGACATAATCATGCAAGTGGGCAGGAGGGGTGTGAAACTCAAGTGAGAGAGAATTCAGATGTGAGTTCATCACATATGCATTCTCATTCACATGGATTTGATGATGAAGATGAAAGTGGCATACGCCATGTTGTTGTTTCACAGGTAAACTTATAGTAGATTATCTGGTTTTACAAAACTAATTATATGACCCCTAAATAATCGAACCATAATCAGAATCACATTATCTAACTGTCAGAAACTGATTATCTTGACTCCATACTTCAAAAATATATTGCAAGTAGCTTTTAATGCTGTTGATAAATACTCCTAATTAAAAAAAATTATTATAGAAATTGAACAAGCTTTTAAATTTTTATATAGTACTATAATGAGATACTATAAGAGTGCTCTTTCTGGCCTCTCTCTTTTTGTTTAAGACTTAAATAATCGAATTTGCATTATTTAACAGTTAAAGACTTTAAGCACTTCCAAACAGTATCTTATGAAACCTGTTTTATCACAGCTTATTATCGGATTCAAATTGTTAAATATTGTATAATGAGTAGGAAAACACACATCCAAGCAGTCCATTCGTATGGCAAGTATGTTTCAATCAACAACATTTGTTTCTCTAAGTAACTCAACTTTTGATGTTTGTAATCTTATTTCTACAGGTCTTGGAACTTGGGATCATATCACATTCAATTATAATTGGACTATCACTTGGAGTTTCACAAAGCCCATGCACAATTAGACCGTTGCTAGGCGCATTATCTTTCCATCAATTCTTTGAAGGGTTTGCACTTGGTGGCTGCATCTCACAAGCCAAATTCGGGAACCTTCATTCTATGGTAATGGCTTGCTTTTTTGCAGTAACGGCTCCTATCGGAGTTGGTATAGGAACAGGAATATCAAAGGTCTATAACCCTGATAGCCCCCGAGCTCTAATAGTTGAAGGAATCTTGGATTCAATATCTGCTGGTATATTAGTTTATATGGCTTTGGTTGACCTGATTGCTGCTGATTTCTTAAGTAAGAGGATGAGATGCAATACTAGGCTGCAAGTGGTTTCTTATATTTCACTTTTTCTCGGAGCTGGTTTAATGGCTTCTCTTGCAGCTTGGGCTTAGACTAGTTAGGCTTAAGCTTTCTGTTTGTAGTTGTATTTACATTTTATTGAGAAATGAGAAGAAAACATCGTATACAACGAATCAATTTAGTGAATTCATGGTTTACTACTGATATGGATTTTATATAACTCAAATTGGATAAACAGTCTACTAATGAAGTGAAAACTTTCTTTCTTTATATGTTACATGATAATTAAGGTCTTAAAAGTAGTAAAGCTATGTTGTATATATAGAAGTGCATATAAATATAACTGATGAAAATTCGATTTTCTGTAATGAAGATCAATGTTTAGACGCTTCACGCAACCTTTGAGAATGATCTTTAACCAGCAAGATGTCCTACTTTCACATCGAAAACTTGTGGGAAAATAATGAAGGAACATATGCCTGCTCACATGACCACTTATATTCTTCGCTTTTTCTAGCTTTTATTACTTTTTTTTTTCGAAAAATTTGATGCACGAGATCATTCTAAAAGTGTCAGAGGTAAATGTTGGCCAAAATTAACATGTTCAAACTGTTAGGGAGATCTGCCATAGATGACGTGCATATCTTCAATAATAGACATACTATTCAAAGGCAGCATGCTTAAAGTTTCAAACTAGTAGTTTGCTCTTTACTTTTTTTTCGTAAAAATGTTGTTTCAAACTTGATAGGTCATCTTCTGTTTTTGGTTAATACTGGAGTGAAACTGGAATGCGGATTAAAATCTACAAATTAGGTAACAATAACAATTGGAAAATAAGTAAGTTGATTCAACTGACACAATCTCTTTACTTCCAGCTTCTCAGTAATAGTCAATCTTGTCAATAAAAGAAAAAAGCTCAAACTTTTGGTTCTACAATGGTAATTGCTGTAGTTCTCATTATTAGTCACATAGTTTTTGCTTTAAAATATGGATCACCTTTGAATGATAATATATAGCTACAAGTTTGAGAAATATAATGAGATTTCAATATATCAGTCTATGCAAATATAACACATTTAGTGTACCTTTATAATCTTAGAGCAGTAACACGTTCAAGGCGATTTTATATACGTGTAACACATCACCATTGAATCTACATTCTCATTGTAATTCTCTTTACATCTTAACTCTTATATTCATGTCTCTTTGAAGCACAAAAAGCCAGTCAATATAAACTTTAACCGACGGAGAACATAATATATACCAGTATGATACTAGCATAAGTTATCACAGGACAGAGAGGGGATGTGCCATGGATATTCATATGCAAAAAACAGAACATGTTATTTTCTTGCTGGTCTATAAAATGGTTTGGGAGTGAGAACAATAATTATAATATAGCCCTCCTTTAAAAATATTTTCAAGTGTACGGATGCATTGCTGGGCAATTACTCTTTCAGCAGTTAGTAAAGACAACTTGTTACATGGTAGCTGCCTCTAACTGCCAAAGGAGATTTGCCCTGTGATTCATCAGATTACATATCAGATCTTCGGAAGTTACTCTGCATATAAATGTTGTCATTCAATAATGGCAATTTTTTTTTTTGAACGGCATTCTGTAATGGCATATGATATATGATTATATTTATCAAATGACTTTTGGCCAAAAACGGGTCGGACGAAATATTCCTTAATGACGATCATGAATGTCTTCATCATCCTTATATATTCCTATACTATTCCAAGATTTGTTTCTCTCTCATCTTGAAAGTAAGTCAAAATATTCCTTAATGGATCATGAATGTCTCCATAACTTAAGTATATTTCATCTTACAAATTACACATTATTAATTTTTGAACAGATAAGAGTTCAATAAGCAATGTCCATATAATCTGCATAAGAAACCGAAGAAAATGTGTATATTAGATAACAAACTAGCCAGAGATTGTGACTGGGATCCTAGTGGTTAGGAATTCTTATCATAACTTGAAAGAGCTTCATTTAAGAGGATTCTAGACAATTACTTTTCCAACAATTCCCCCATCTTTTTTACGTTAACAAACAAGGCTTTTAATTCATACAATCCGCGCATTATTACAAACTATAATCTCAATCCCATATAAGTCCATGTAATTCCCTCCGCCAAACATTCCGATCCCACTTAGCCCAACTATTTATAGAGAATAAAATTGTAATAATATTAATATAACAAATCTTACACAATGTTAAGTTAAATGAAAGGCAAAATTATATACACTCGAATAAAGATTTTCTTATACGCACATACTCATACTTTACACTAACAAAACACACAAATTTGCTTTATGCTAGCGTTACAAATCATTAATTTTTCCATTATCTAAAATTGTTAAATACCCTCTTAACTTGGGTTTTAAGTCTAGTTTAGTTTTTTAAACTAGATAAAGTGTAAGCTAATAAACTCAAACAAGCTTTAGTAGAGAAAAAATATATATAATTAAAAATTAAAAAAGGCAAATTATATAAAATAGAAACGAATTATTCGCTGATTTCAGATTTTAGAAACGAACTATCAAAAGTATTAATAATATAAATCAACTTTCAATTTCAATCATAATTCTAGCAATATAGTACATCGAAATTCATGAAACGTATGATAATTTTAATAGTTGGTTTCTAGAATTTATAATTCGCTGATACTTCGTTTCTATTTTAGATAATTGCCCTTAAAAAATATATAATGAGATTTCAATTGTATCAGTCTATGCAAATATACACATTTGGTAACATACGGAGTATTTATGGCGTATTTTGGTAACATATATAGAATCTTAGTAACATACGGAGTATTTATGGCGATTTTATATACATGTAACACATCACCATTGAATCTGAATCTGAATCTTCATTCTCATTGTAATTCTCTTTACATCTTAACTCTTATATTCATGTCTCTTTGAAGCACAAAAAGCCAGTCAATACAAACTTTAACCGACGGAGAACATAATATATACCAGTATGATACTAGCATAAGTTATCACAGGAGAGAGAGGGGATGTGCCATGGATATTCTTATGCAAAAAATAGAACACGATTTTTTTCTTGCTTCCCTATAAAATAGTTTTGAAATGATAACAATAGTTATATAATACAGCATCTTCAAATATAGTTTAAAGTGTACGGAAGCATTGCTGGGCAATTACTCTTTCAGCAGTTAGTAAAGACAACTTGTTACATGCTACCTTCTAACTGCCAAAGGAGATTTGCCCTGTGATTCATCAGATTACATTAAAAATCATAAGAAGTTACTCTGCATAAATACGTTCTCATTCCATATTGGCGTATGATATATAGTTACATCTGTTAAATGACTTTTGGCCAAAAACGGGTTGGGGCTCCTCGTCCATTGTGCATTTGTGCTACTTGCGGATAAGATAGCAGCTCAAAAAATTCCAGGCTCGTGCAAGGCAGTTTTTGCTGCAACCTGTTAATTCCCAGCTTGACCCATTTAAGTTTATGTTACACTTGTGCAATCAACAGTTTCAGCTACGATTTCTTTTTGAAAATCATTTGTAACTGTTTTGATTTGATGGCCATGATAATATGATATCGATTACTAGTGGATCATTAATTTAATTATATTGTTTAAATGAATGATTCAGTTCCTGATTTTCTGAGCACATATAAAGCCTGACATCATTCTCATTTGAGACACACCAACAAACTCACTTTCTCTCTGATAAACACACACGCACACTCAAATTCTGCTACGATTTTAGGCAAGTAGTATTCAACTACGGCAGTATGCTGTTTAGGGTGTCGTGCAATATGTTTAAAGGGATACAAGGAAAAGTTAAGATCAATGAAAACCTTAAATTGAAAAAAAAAGTTATTACAAGATTGGAATGAAGATGATCGATGGGTTCTCACTTTCAAATAAGAAAACTTGGAACAATTTATTAAAGACTTGGGAAGTTATTGAGTTTCTAGTCATACAATTTTATCATATATCTCATAGCTAGCAATTTCAGAAATTTAACTCAACATTAAATTCATTCAAGAGATCAAGTTATTCTCAAAGGTTTAGAGTTCAGCTGGCCTGCAACTTTAAATTTGTTTGTTTCTCAATATAACCTACGATATAGAATTTTTGTTTGTAAGAAATAAACAATCACATATTAGTTCGTGTAGTACAAGATATAAAATATAGAATTTGATATAAAAGTAAATATGACCTCAAAAGATAGAATACGATGGAGCGGTACGTGGACCTTGATTTCACCTTCTACATTGGCCAAGCTACCAAGCAAAGAATCAATCAATCTCCAAAACTTTACCTGATCAATGGCACATAATATCATTTTTACTCTTCTTTCTATTGCAAATATTAGTTTGCCACCAAATGCGTAAGGTACAAAAAATCTTACATAAACCATTATAAACGCTGACACAGTAGCGCGGAGACAGAGGGGGGGCTGAAATTAAGGCCCGTAACTCAGGCAAACATAATTTGTTTTCTACTAGGCCTCCCCTATATGCACACTCAGTCACACATATTACCTTGACTATTCTTACTTTATTTATTTTTTATATATGATCATCTTTATTTCAATATAAGATATAGAAAATATATAATGGGAATTTATATCATGTGCACCCAAGGCACATTTTAACAATTAATTATGGCCACTCCTTATTGCCATTTATAAATAATTCAAATTTAATGCTATACAAACTCTTTTATAATTCCAATTTTACCCTTCTATTTTTTTTTTCTCTAGTATCTCATTTCACTTCTCATTTACGAAAATTTGTTAATCCAAATCATGACCAGATTGTGGCATCTTCAAGTTCTGTTTTTTCCTCACCATTAATATGTTCTAAATTAATTATTTTTTCCTTTTTTAAATCAATGTTAATTTGACGTTCTCAAACTTTTTTGTTTCCTATCCTATTTCATCTCTAAATATTCCAACTTTTTTAATAGTAAATTACAAATAGAAATTTCATTATCGTACACCTCACTTGATTTCACACTTTATCCTTAAAATAAGTACGTTAACTTCATTAGAGATTTTAAGTTGAGATTTAGGTCATTTTTATATTTAGAAAAATTGCAACACATCTATGGATAAGAGTCGGAAAAAGAAAGAAAAAAAAAGACACAAAATATAAGTGGACGATATAATGAAAGGTGAATTGGGATACATGAGAAAAAAATAGAAGGGTAAAATTGGTATTGGAAAAGAGTTTGTGTAGCATTAAATTTGTAGTATTTATTATAAATGGCAATAAAAAAGTTCATAATTACTTTTGTTTTGTTTTCCTAATTTATTATATCACACTAGGAATAAAATATTGGAATTTAACGGCTTATTTCTTTAACAAAACTCCAAATTAATAGTAGTAAATGATATTTTAAGACTATCGAGGTTAATTCAACTTGTAACACTCAGTTCGAAGTATCATCCTTTATGTCGTAAGCATCTAAAGGGACAAGGTTAGCAATTATCAGTAATTTTTCTCCGTGTCCCTTTTTTTTGAACTCGAGAAAGATATATATTAAAATGCACGCTAGCAAGATACTAGATGCATAAAGTGTATTACTCCGTACAATGAAACACGTATTACGTAGGGGTTACAAATCCAATCCGACCAATTCAAAGTACTTTTCTTATCCCTACAACAAATTCAAATGTAACAAAGAAGTTTAACTTCATCACAAATTGTGTCACTCCTTGGTCTTTTCGCATTGAAGCTAAGGTGACTTGATTTCTATATCGCCATATCGCCCAAAGAGAAGTTTGAATCACCGCATCTAAGTAAGAATCATGTCCGCCATGAAAAGAAGAAGCACACGAAATTAATGATTTGATATCATTAAAGTTTCGTATGTCGATGTGCCGGCTTTTTAGCGACTTTACATTCCATAAATAAGTGTGATTTGGTATCTTGATCTTCATCGCACATCGGACATCGTGTAGAGTTGAGATCAATACCTCTATGGTCAAGATTGACTCGCGTTGGAAGCCGCTCCAATCCGATCCTCCATGACAAAATATTGACCTTCTTAGGTATCAATCGATTCCGTCGCACCTTCTCGTTGTTTAAAGTTAAGGTACTTTTCTCAATTTTACCCCTCATAGAATTCACCGAAAATTCGTTGGTGTTATCTAGTAAGCAAACCCACACATCTTCCTTTTCTTCGAGGACCATGTTAGATAGAAGAGAGTCTAACTCAATGTATTGTTAAAGCTCCGGCCCATCTCTTATGGTCTATCCTGTAACACCCGGCAAATTAGGACTAGAATTAATGCCTAATTCTTTGTTAATACATGTAATTAGTTCTGTGTTAGGCTAATTTATGTATCGGATTATATATTGGTAAATATATACAACTTTGCGATTTGACTTAAATCGTACGCAATTTAAATAGAATGAAATTATATTCGATTAATGCGGACGTTGGTGAACAAATGTTTATATACTAAATAAAGCGATTATGCCCAAAATGCTATTTTCTAATGATTAGTAATTATCTCGTATCACTTGATTTAAAGTTTACATGATTTAAAAACAAAAGTACTTAAATTTATTTAAACTATATCATATTTCAAACTATTAAGGATTTAAAGAAATAATACAAGTAAATTATTTAACAAAAGTTTATATTTTTAAAAGATATAATTAAACGCGTAAAATAAATATTTAACGTTTAAACAACGGAGAAAACGAACACCGCACGGGGCGTGATGACGGGGACCGAAAATGGGAGGTTAAACCTCCCACTCTCTCTCTTTTCCCTCACTTTCTCCACCCCTTTCTCTTTCTTCCTTTTCTTTTCTCTCAACTACCAAACCACCACCATCACCATAAAATCGCAAAATAACACCTCGAAACATCGCCGGATCATACCACTCTTTTGGAATAAAAGAACCACCGCGTCACGATCTACCTTCCTATCTTTTCGGATTTCTCATCCGACACTTTGTAAGTTCCGACAAATTCTCGAAACCTCTCGGTTTTACTTATTTTCGACTTATAGTTGTTTATTTATACTTGTAATGTCCATTGGAGGGTTGGGTAAAAGAATCGGACCAAACGGAAACCCGAAAACATGTTTTTGGACCGAAATCCGTCGATCAGACCGTTTCGCGAGCTGGGGTGTGTTCTTCCTACGAACCGAGCCGAGCAGCGAGTCTAGCCGAGCAGCGAGTCGAGCCGAGCAGCGAGTCGAGCCGAGCAGCGAATCGAGCCGAGCAGCGAATCGAACCGAGCAGCGAATCGAACCGAGCGGCGAACCGAGCTGAGTTACGAATCGAACCGAACTTGCGAGCCGAACCGAGCCGAACGAGCCGAACCGAGCCGAACGAGCCGAACCGAGCCGAACGAGCCGAACTGACCTGGTCTGCGAACTGAGTTTCTACTCAACGATTCGACATTCGCGTAACGACAACTACACTTTTTACGACGATGATTAACATACAAAAATACATACTTTTACTAAACGTAAAACGAGACGAAAAATAATAACACTTAGGGATTATTATTACAAACCGTCACCAACGGGCCAACCATATTTTCTAATAACAAACGATAACGAACCAACATTGGACATAACGAGTTGTGTAGACAACCAGCATAAATGGTCTTACGGGACATCTACTTACTTAACTTTACATGTTTAGGCATTTAAAGGTTACGGGTTCGGAGAACCACATACGGGATTTCATCCGCCTTACTTACTCGATTTCACATACTGACTTGCTAGACTCAGGTGAGTCTTACGGCCCCACTTTTACTGTTTTTCTTATTGGGGGAGATGCATGCTACTGATTTTCCTTGAACACAAGTACTAAAACTGCTTACTATACCAAACGGAATTGCATCAGTTATTTACTTTCTACTGAAGTCTCTCCATCATATATCGTTAGTTATGTACTTAAGCGCGAACACTAGTTAATGGATCCATTAGGGAAATGACCCTCCCCGCCCGGGGTAGTAGCGCTACCACGAACCGTTATGTATAAACGGGCGACTATTATTCGTCACTTATGCTTGCTCAATTACGAGCATGTCACGGGAGCAAATTATTACTTACGGGTTAAGCTTCGATTATGAGCCTCATGACAACGGTATAACTTATTTACTTTACATTTGCTAGATTTGCAAATACTTGATTTACGCCTACGGGCACTACTGATGAAATCTTGTGTTCAAAAACTGATATTACTTACAAACTTGTGAGATTCACCAACATTCGTGTTGATCCTTTTAGCATGTATTCTCAGGTACACTGACGGAGTAGGATTTCTCCAGGACATAGCTAGAGTCGCATGATTTCAACTAAACTGCATTTAACGGAGATTCTCAGCATTATCTTTTGTACATGTTGATTATGTAATAGAATCTCCCGCCATACGCATGGACTCTAGGGAACTATTTTTGTATATGAAAACATTAAGTTTTCAAACATTTATTCTATGAAATCGTTTTACAGCGTCTCATTTAGAGGTCGTTTACTGTATATCTTGTGCTTTGTATATTGATTAGTAACACCCAAATATGCTTCCGCAAATCATTAAATTTGGGGGTGTTACAGATTGGTATCAGAGCCTAAGGTTATAGTGAACTAGGTTGCATTTAGTGGGCCTAGACTATGACCATTAGGCAGCATTTCCTTACTAGACATGATTGGTTCAGGAATTACATCATACGACTTTAATTTAACATAGCCTGATCAACTATGTACAATTAAGGAAAGATGATGTGAGGTCTGAAATGGTTATGTTAAACAGGAATGCGTTAGTTGACTCTGACCACGAGAGAACCGGACCATTACTTGATACATGCTAGACACTAGGCAGGATATTATATACTTATATATACTAGCCTCATCTTACTTACACTCTGCCACAGGAATGGAAAACACACCACCTAATCCATCACACTCTCACTCTTATGGGTCACGAAACCCACGAGTATCCAGGAGGAACACAAGGTCGCCTTGGACCAGCCCCTATTCTGTTCATAACTCTCAGAACTCGGTACATCTCACGATGCCAGTGTTGGCTACCCAACTTCACCGTCAGGAGCAAAGGCTCGAACATCTCGAACGGGAACAACACCGAATGACCTACCTGCTTCGTCAAGCTCTTGACCGCATATCACAACTCCAGCAAGAACAAGAGGATACCAGCCTCTCTGTAAGCATAATTCAGGATTCAATGACTGCTGAATTAGGTGCGGACGAACTCGTAAGAAACCGACTAGAGGAATGTGAACAACGTTCACAGGAGACTGAGGATCACTCTCGAGCACTAGTACAACGACTGGCCTTGGTCGAAGACAACACCAGACAAGCCAACAGACTAGCAGAAACTGTGGACCGCCTTGTCGCGCTGATGGAGCAGATTAATCTGCATCAGGATTAGAACAGTCTGTAACTTGTAACCAGTTAACTACTTAATTAGGACCTATGTAATTCAACCGGATGTAACCATTCCCGGTACTTTTGTACTACTATTACTCTGTAATCTTTTGGGGGAACTCGTATCTTGTATTCAACTTGTTTATCTAAATGAAATGTGATTGTCACTTCGAACTGTTATCGTGTATCTCATCCTTCACACTTGTGACATATCATAACTTCATGCAAATAACTTACTCCACTTTCCTTGTTCTTTTCTTGACCAGCAGCATGCCTCCTCGTCGACAAATCACCCTCACTAAAGCCGAAGTTGCGGGTCTGATTGCCCGTAGCGTGGCCCAAGCCCTAGCTACCCGAACACCTACTCCTGGTAGCGAAGATACCGCTAACAATGGACCACAACCCAAGCCCTGCACATATAAGGACTTCCAGAACTGCAAACCTCTGAACTTTGCAGGTACTGAGGGAGCTATCGGTCTAATACGCTGGATCGAGAAAGTTGAATCGGTATTTCTTATCTGCAACTGTGCGGAGGGGGACAAGGTTAAGTTCTCTGTTAGTACTTTTACTGACACCGCACTCACTTGGTGGAACACCTATGCCCAAACTATGGGCGTTGCAAATGCTTACAAACTCCCGTGGGAGGAGTTGAAGGAGATGTTGAGGGGCGAGTATTGCCCCAGGGATGAATTGAAACAATTGGAGTTGGAATTCTGGAACCACAAGATGCAAGGTGATGATATCACCGGTTACACCAACCGTTTCCACCAACTGGCACTTCTGTGCCCAACCATGGTCGATCCCGAGTACAAGAGGATCGAGAAATACATTGATGGACTGCCCGAGAAACTCCAGGACCTGGTGACTTCATCCAAACCAGGTACTATCCAGAACGCCATCCGTATGGCCCATGAACTTACGGCAAACGCTGTCCGCCGTAACACAACCTCAGCCCCACCTGCAAACAACAAACGAAAGTGGGAAGGAAACCCCAACTCATCCAACCAAATCACCAACCGAAAGCCTGAGCCCCTTAAGGTTTATTCATCTGGCACTTCGGAAAGGAAAGGGTACGTTGGAAGCAAGCCCTACTGCCCCAAATGCAACCGCCACCACGACGGTTCCTGCCCGTGTACAAACTGCAAACGTTTTGGGCATCTGGCCAAGGATTGTCGAAACATCAGTGTCCCAAAGACTTGTTATGGGTGCGGAAGTCCTAGACACTTTCAGAATAATTGCCCTAAGCAGAAAAACAACAACAACAACAACAACAAACGGAACAACAACCCTGCTCGTAGCAGAGCATTTGTCATCAAAACTGGGGAAGCTAGAGAAGACCCGAATGTTGTAACGGGTACGTTTCTTCTCAACGATCTTACTGCTTCAGTATTATTTGATACCGGTGCTGATAAAAGTTTCATATCTGATGAGTTTTACCCATTACTTAATGTCACCCCTTCGGCCTTAGATGTTAAGTACACCGTAGAACTCGCAAATGGTAAACTCATAGAAACCAATAGTGTGATACCTAATTGCACTTTAAACCTAGCAAACGAAATCTTCTCAATCGATCTAATGCCTGTTGAACTAAGAAGCTTCGATATCATCGTGGGTATGGACTGGTTGTCCAAGCACCGTGCCGAAATTGTTTGCCATGATAAAATCGTCCGAATTCCTCTCGCCGCCGGTAGTACTTTGATCATACAGGGGGAGACCGGTGGGTCGAGACTAAACTTAATCTCCTGTTTAAAAACCCGAAAATTTCTGAGAAAGGGTTACCCAGCAATACTCGCGCACATCACGGAGAAAAAGTCGGAGGAGAAGCGACTTGAAGATGTGCCAATCGTTAGAGACTTTCCCGAAGTCTTTCCAGAGGAACTACCTGGTTTACCTCCACCTAGACAGGTTGAGTTCTCGATTGATCTCGTGCCGGGTGCCGCGCCGGTGGCCCGAGCACCGTACCGCCTAGCCCCATCCGAACTTCAGGAGTTGTCTACTCAGTTACAGGAACTCCTGGATAGAGGATTCATCAGACCGAGTTCTTCACCTTGGGGAGCTCCGGTCTTGTTTGTTAAAAAGAAAGACGGTTCGTTTCGAATGTGTATTGACTACCGAGAGTTGAACAAACTAACCGTCAAGAACCGATACCCACTCCCTCGAATCGATGATCTATTCGATCAACTCCAAGGATCAAGCTGTTATTCAAAGATTGATCTTCGATCAGGTTATCATCAATTGCGTGTTCGCGATGCTGACATTCCAAAAACCACATTCAGAACCCGTTACGGGCACTACGAGTTCCAAGTGATGCCCTTTGGTCTAACCAACACAACGGCTGTATTCATGGACCTTATGAATCGGGTGTGCAAACCTTACCTTGACAAGTTTGTCATTGTTTTTATCGATGACATCCTTATCTATTTGCGAAACGAACAAGAACACGCACAACACCTCAGAACCATCCTAGAACTACTTAGACAAGAGGAGCTTTACGCCAAATTCTCTAAGTGTGAGTTCTGGATAAACACCGTTCAATTCCTTGGACACGTTATCGACAGTCAGGGAATTCATGTAGACCCGTCAAAAATCGAGGCAATCAAGAACTGGCAAGCGCCAACCACTCCCACCGAGGTACGCCAATTCTTGGGATTGGCCGGTTACTACCGCCGTTTCATCGAAAACTTTTCAAAAATTGCCAAACCCCTCACGGTGCTGACTCAGAAGGAAAAGAAATTTGATTGGACCGATAAACAAGAGTCGGCATTTCAACTGTTGAAATCCAAGCTTTGCAGTGCACCTATTCTATCCCTACCCGAAGGCACCGATGACTTCGTGGTATACTGCGATGCTTCACACCAAGGTCTCGGTTGCGTGCTGATGCAACGAGACAAGGTCATTGCTTACGCCTCCAGACAACTTAAAATTCACGAGAAAAACTACACAACTCACGACCTCGAGCTAGGGGCCGTGGTATTCGCCTTAAAAATCTGGAGACATTATCTTTATGGTACCCGCAGCACTGTATTCACCGACCACAAAAGTCTCCAACATATTTTCAATCAGAAAGATCTTAACATGAGGCAACGTAGATGGGTTGAATTACTCACCGATTACGACTGTGAGATCAAATATCATCCGGGCAAAGCAAACGTGGTTGCTGATGCTCTCAGTCGTAAGGAACGAACAAAACCACTTCGAGTTCGAGCACTCAGTATTACCATTCATAACGATCTCACCACCCAAATCCACACTGCCCAACTCGAAGCCCTGAAACCCAATAACTTCAAGAGTGAAGCCCTGCGAGGCATGGATAGGCAATTCGAAACCAAACCCAACGGAGTTAAGTATTTCTCAAACCGAATCTGGTTGCCTAATTTCGGAAACCTGCGGGACTTGGTGATGGATGAAGCTCACAAGTCCAAATATTCTATCCACCCGGGATCCGACAAAATATATCACGGCATCAAGGAGTTTTACTGGTGGCCAAACATGAAAGCTGACATTGCTTTGTACGTCAGCAAATGCTTAACTTGTTCCAAGGTCAAAGCCGAACACCAAAGACCTTCGGGATTGCTCCAACAACCTGAAATTCCTCAATGGAAGTGGGAGCAAATTACCATGGATTTGATGTGGATAATCTAGTTATAAAATTTATCGTTGAATAGTGAACAAGAAAGTACCGAGCTAGACCAAAACACAACCGGGCAGTGGACCCTATCGTGTAGTAGTATAGTTGGGTAAGTTCGGGTTCGAACACAGGGAATGTGAGTTTAAGAATTATATTCAAGTGCAAGCAATTTATATAGAAAAGTAAATGTGGGGGTTTTGTGACCGAGTTGTCACGTTGCTTAAAACTACAATTTTTAACTTAAACTAGGCAAGTGAACTCTTAAGAGTCAAAGTGATTGATTGGAAACTTACAAATGTTAAAAACAATGTTTGCTTGGATTATTTCACTAGTGATTTCGGGGTGAAGAATTATAACCGGTTAAGACATATGCTAAATGGTAACATTCATCAAACATAAGCTCAACGTTCGCTACGACCTATAGTTCAACTTCAATCAACAAACCTATGATTTAATCTAGTAACGGACGTTCGCCATGGTTACAAACTTGCACCATTTAGCTAAATCATTTGACACATTCCAAAATTACATTCGCAATTTCGTTCAATCATTTATAGACAAATAATCAATAGCAATTTACTTGGTTGAAAACGTTCGCTATATCAATTAGTAAATTACCAAATGGCCAAATTCCAGAGATTAAGCTCAATCACACAAGGTTCTCCGATTAAACATAAATTTAGATATTTGTGAGTTTGCAAATCATCCACACGACAAACATTCGCTATAATCGCTAACTTGTTTGTATTTAACTAGTTGTTGTTACAATCATCAAATGCTTTGTTCCACAAATGACAAACAACTATTTAGGTATTTTTTATAAGCAACAAACGTTCGCTATAATCGCTTAGTGAAAATGCCCAAGTTTCATAACAACAACAAACCACATACATACGAATTCATGGATGATTCACAAACTCAAAGCATAAATTAACACCAAAAGATACACCCCTAATCAACTAGCTATTTCATCCAAACAAGCACAATAATCTAGCCACTAATCATCATAACAACAAGATAAACACATAAAATAAGAGAAATCAAAGTAAACATAATTATAATCGAATAAAGATGCAAACCGAGTGATTACAATGTTCGGATGATGATTCTTGTGACCAAAAGAGTTAAAATGATGAGAGACTTTTTAGATGATGAAAAATGGCTCCAAGAACCATAAAAATCGCCCTTGGGGGCTGCTAGGTCGAGATGTAGAAGATAGGTAAAAGTTAGGTGAGATGTGGAACCCTAAAACAATACATAAATAGACTTCCCCGCGCATCATAGTAGATCGGCTAAGGCTTAGCAGATCTGCTAAGCTTAGCAGATCGGCTAAACTTAGCAGATCGGCTAAGATACTGGGCATTGCACAAGGTCGAACTTCTGAGTGGATTTTGAACTAAACAAGCCGATCTGCTTAGTTTAGCCGATCGGCTATGAATCTCAGCAGATAGGCTGACTATCTTCTGGATAGTTGTAGAGCTCTGAGTTAGCTTCGTTTGGCCGCCTGAATCACCTCAATCCGAGTTCGTATGAGGGAGATATGGCCAAAACGGTGCAGCATAGCAAAATCAGCAAAATCCTCCATCTTTTCATCATTTCTTTCTCAATCTTTAACCTTAATACATGAAATCAATTTCCAACTAAATAAATACCAAAAGTTCATGAAATCGACTAGAAATAAGTACAAAAACAATGATATCGCGAGAGATAAACATGTACAAAACGAGCGATATCAGATTTCATAACCAAACTACCTAAATCGGCGAGCGGTTGCGATACCATTTGGGTGATCGTCGATCGACTCACCAAATCAGCTCATTTCTTGGCAATCAGAGAAACCGATAAAATGGAACGCATTACACAAATTTACATCAAAGAAATCGTTTGCCAACACGGTGTCCCTATCTCGATTATCTCTGACAGAGATGCTCGTTTCACATCTCGCTTCTGGCAATCACTCCAAAAATCACTGGGTACCCGTCTCGATATGAGTACGGCGTATCATCCTCAAACCGATGGCCAGAGCGAACGAACTATTCAGACACTGGAGGACATGCTACGAGCCTGCGTAGTTGATTCCGGTACAAATTGGGAAAGACATCTACCGTTGTGCGAATTCTCGTACAACAACAGCTATCATGCCAGCATTAAAGCTGCACCTTTTGAGGCACTGTACGGTCGTAAGTGCCGATCACCGATATGTTGGACTGAAGTGGGAGATAGTCAACTCACTGGTCCTGAACTCATACATGAAACCACAGAGAAAATCGTCGAAATCCAAAACCGACTCAAAGCCGCGCGTGACCGTCAGAAAAGCTATGCTGACGTGAGACTCAAACCACTCGAGTTCCAAGTTGGGGATCGAGTACTCTTAAAAGTATCTCCTTGGAAAGGCGTAATCCGATTCGGCAAACGCGGAAAATTAAACCCCAGGTACATTGGACCTTTTGAAATCCTCGAGAGGATTGGTCCAGTGGCATATCGACTGCAGCTGCCCTCTGAACTCAGCAGCGTGCATCCTACCTTTCACATTTCTAACTTAAAGAAATGTCTGTCCGACGAGACACTTATTACACCACTTGACGAGATTCGCATCGATGACAAACTACATTTCGTTGAGGAACCGGTCGAAATTATGGACCGTGAGGTCAAACAACTGAAACAAAGTCGTATTCCCATCGTCAAAGTCAGGTGGAATTCGCGGCGCGGTCCGGAATTCACTTGGGAACGGGAAGACCAAATGCGACTTAAGTATCCTCAATTGTTCCCTGATTATACCCCAAACGCGACTTCGACTTAAATTTCGGGACGAAATTCTTTTAACAAGGGGAGAATGTAACACCCGGCAAATTAGGACTAGAATTAGTGCCTAATTCTTTGTTAATACATGTAATTAGTTATGTGTTAGGCTAATTTATGTATCGGATTATATATTGGTAAATATATACAACTTTGCGATTTGACTTAAATCGTACGCAATTTAAATAGAATGAAATTCTATTCGATTAATGCGGACGTTGGTGAACAAATGTTTATATACTAAATAAAGCGATTATGCCCAAAATGCTATTTTCTAATGATTAGTAATTATCTCGTATCACTTGATTTAAAGTTTACATGATTTAAAAACAAAAGTACTTAAATTTATTTAAACTATATCATATTTCAAACTATTAAGGATTTAAAGAAATAATACAATTAAATTATTTAACAAAAGTTTATATTTTTAAAAGATATAATTAAACGCGTAAAATAAATATTTAACGTTTAAACAACGGAGAAAACGAACACCGCACGGGGCGTGATGACGGGGACCGAAAATGGGAGGTTAAACCTCCCACTCTCTCTCTTTTCCCTCACTTTCTCCACCCCTTTCTCTTTCTTCCTTTTCTTTTCTCTCAACTACCAAACCACCACCATCACCATAAAATCGCAAAATAACACCTCGAAACATCGCCGGATCATACCACTCTTTTGGAATAAAAGAACCACCGCGTCACGATCTACCTTCCTATCTTTTCGGATTTCTCATCCGACACTTTGTAAGTTCCGACAAATTCTCGAAACCTCTCGGTTTTACTTATTTTTGACTTATAGTTGTTTATTTATACTTGTAATGTCCATTGGAGGGTTGGGTAAAAGAATCGGACCAAACGGAAACCCGAAAACATGTTTTTGGACCGAAATCCGTCGATCAGACCGTTTCGCGAGCTGGGGTGTGTTCTTCCTACGAACCGAGCCGAGCAGCGAGTCGAGCCGAGCAGCGAGTCGAGCCGAGCAGCGAGTCGAGCCGAGCAGCGAATCGAGCCGAGCAGCGAATCGAACCGAGCAGCGAATCGAACCGAGCGGCGAACCGAGCTGAGTTACGAATCGAACCGAACTTGCGAGCCGAACCGAGCCGAACGAGCCGAACGAGCCGAACCGAGCCGAACCGAGCCGAACCGAGCCGAACGAGCCGAACTGACCTGGTCTGCGAACTGAGTTTCTACTCAACGATTCGACATTCGCGTAACGACAACTACACTTTTTACGACGATGATTAACATACAAAAATACATACTTTTACTAAACGTAAAACGAGACGAAAAATAATAACACTTAGGGATTATTATTACAAACCGTCACCAACGGGCCAACCATATTTTCTAATAACAAACGATAACGAACCAACATTGGACATAACGAGTTGTGTAGACAACCAGCATAAATGGTCTTACGGGACATCTACTTACTTAACTTTACATGTTTAGGCATTTAAAGGTTACGGGTTCGGAGAACCACATACGGGATTTCATCCGCCTTACTTACTCGATTTCACATACTGACTTGCTAGACTCAGGTGAGTCTTACGGCCCCACTTTTACTGTTTTTCTTATTGGGGGAGATGCATGCTACTGATTTTCCTTGAACACAAGTACTAAAACTGCTTACTATACCAAACGAAATTGCATCAGTTATTTACTTTCTACTGAAGTCTCTCCATCATATATCGTTAGTTATGTACTTAAGCGCGAACACTAGTTAATGGATCCATTAGGGAAATGACCCTCCCCGCCCGGGGTAGTAGCGCTACCACGAACCGTTATGTATAAACGGGCGACTATTATTCGTCACTTATGCTTGCTCAATTACGAGCATGTCACGGGAGCAAATTATTACTTACGGGTTAAGCTTCGATTATGAGCCTCATGGCAACGGTATAACTTATTTACTTTACATTTGCTAGATTTGCAAATACTTGATTTACGCCTACGGGCACTACTGATGAAATCTTGTGTTCAAAAACTGATATTACTTACAAACCTGTGAGATTCACCAACATTCGTGTTGATCCTTTTAGCATGTATTCTCAGGTACACCGACGGAGTAGGATTTCTCCAGGACATAGCTAGAGTCGCATGATTTCAACTAAACTGCATTTAACAGAGATTCTCAGCATTATCTTTTGTACATGTTGATTATGTAATAGAATCTCCCGCCATACGCGTGGACTCTAGGGAACTATTTTTGTATATGAAAACATTAAGTTTTCAAACATTTATTCTATGAAATCGTTTTACAGCGTCTCATTTAGAGGTCGTTTACTGTATATCTTGTGCTTTGTATATTGATTAGTAACACCCAAATATGCTTCCGCAAATCATTAAATTTGGGGGTGTTACATATCCCAAGCCCAATTCCACGATAACTTATTATCACGAAGAATGAATCGTTCACCAAGAAGACATGAAGGATTTAAATCTTTTGCATAGAGTCGTGGGTACCATTGTGCCAAAGTGGTCCCTCCCAACCATATTTGATCCCAAAATTTAGTATTTTTTCCATCACCCACTTTCTTTTTAAACAATGAGAAAAAACCAATTGAGTGATTAGAAAGTACCTCATTCAAATTCATTATGTGTTTCCACGGCCCCGATGTAATGCATGTTTGTGAATTTACGAGTAGCCCACCTTCGTCTCCATGCAAAGACTTAATTAAAGGGTAGTGATAAATCCACCATTGTTTTTGATAAATCCACCAAAACTGTGCATCATTGATGTGTACAGTACAAATTTTAATGCACAAATTTGATGGATCTATCAAAAACAATGGTGGATATATCACCACCCTTAATTAAATTGCACCATAATGCATTTGGCTCTATTCTAAATCTCCATCACCATTTTGCCAACATAAGTCAAACTTTTGTTTTTATCCATTATTTTTGTTTAAATCTTTTCTATGATTGCTAAGTTAAAGAGTTTACAAGACACTTGGATCGTATAGTTTATATAATACGTGTAACAGTGTAGTTATCCTTTTATGTTTCGATGTATTAGTAATTACTTTGGTCATGTAAAATAAAAGTTTGACTTATGTTTTTAACTAGAACCTCAAGGATCAAAGAGTGTATATTAGAACATCATTATGTTTAGTATATCACCATAACGGACGTCCCCTAACCGTAAATTCTAGCTCCGACCCTGAATTTTGACATGTATGTATTAACCATTACAAAAGCAATCTGTTTATGGCAATGAGATATATATTACAAAATTTAATTCCTGTCAAACATACAAAAAATCAAAATAATTTCCCAATGAATGCCAACATCAATCCATTTAATTTTGTGGACCTTTGTTCATCTTCTATATATGGCCTAGTGAGCAAAGAATCAATATTTCTCAAAAAGTTTACATGATCTATGGCACATAATGAATGTAAAGCTATTGCAGATATTAGTTGGTCACTATTTTGATGTCTTTGGGAATTGTCAAGGGTCGGGAAAATAAACCGGTGTTGAAGCATAATCTGCAAATATTCTCAATACGATGTTGGTCAATTAGGGGAAGAGAGGATATGTGACGAGTATATGCTAAAACGGGGAACCTGTATATACTTGTTGTTAGCCTATATAATGGCTACGAAATGATTATGGAATTTCATCAACCAAATGTACCTCTAATGATTAATTAGGTGATCGATCAAGTGTATGGATGCATTACCGGGTAATTACTCCTTTGGAAGTTAGCAAGTCAATTACTAATACTAACTGCCAAGGGAGATTTGCCCTGCAATTCATCAATATTTCAGATTTTTGTTACTAGCATACATAGTCTGCGGTTATTTTTGTTCAGTGACATTCAAATTCGTTTAAAAACTATACTTCATTAAAGTATGTACACGCTATCTTCACTGCACCTCTTCTCATTGGAAAACTTTAATGCCACGTACGTACTCGATCTTTTTGTTCATGATGCTTACCAAATCTCGATATCTTGATGCAACATATATAGTAAGATTACTACGAGTATGATTTATGCACCAAGGATCATTATGTTTCTGCAGCAAATTTAAGTGCAATAGCCAAGGACGGAGCATACAAGGGGCTAGAGGGGGTTGTGGCCCCCCCAAGAGTTTGGGTCATATATATATATATATATATATATATATATATTACTAAAGAGTAGCGTAGCTGGTTCTTTTTGGTTGTTTACTGTTTAGTTTTGTTTGATGTAGTATTTGTCTAGAGTTGTAGAGTGGTGTTGTGGTTATAGACTTGTAGGCCCTCCTTGTGTATCTTGAGTTTGGGTAGTCTTGGTTTGATGGTTGTATCTTTTTTGTTGATTCAAATAATATATCAAAAAACAAAAAATATATATTTCTTTTCCATCTTATCTTACATGTATAATAGTCAATGTTAAGAAACATCATATGTTATAAACAACGTATAGTGACAATCCAAACTTAAATATTAATGTTAATTAATATTGTTAATTATGTGGGTCGTGATCGTCATGTAATGGTTTCTGTTTTACCGTTTTTACATGTTTTCCTTTAACGACAACTATGGTTGTAAGACAAAACGATTTTTGCCCCCCCCAATTGAATGTTTCAAGCTCCGTCCCTGGCAATAGCTGATAAGTATAAATGTTCAAATTGTCAAGCATGGCATTCTTGGGATTTATGTGTTTATTGTTTGAAATAAAAAATGAGATTAAAAAAAAAAAAAAAAAAAGGCGTCCACGTGGCGAGTGGTGGGAATCCAAGAAAAACTAATAAAGAACATGGCAATATATGCTCTTAGAAGTTAGAACAAACATTTGAAGAGATGATTCGTTAAAGCCAAAATAATCTCTAAACGATTGGCATTATTCACAAAAAGATCACTATCACTAATAATATTGATATTTACTTAGCATTATTACTCGTATATTTTTATAACTTTCACATTTATATAATATTTTCTATTTTCAAGAAATACGGAGTACTTAGTTTACAAATTGCATAGTGAACTTAAATAATATGAGCCCCATGACAAGGACGGGAACAAGAACATCTTTTATGCATTAACGCTAATAATTAAGAACCGATAAGCCAATGACCAAACCCATTGTCACATTGTAGTTGTAATGATCGTCAATTTGTACCATGATTTTTTTACCAAAAGTAAAAAAAGGAAGGAAAAAATCAACAATATCATTTTTCACAGTTTTTAATCCTTAATCACTCCATATGTAAATCTATATATATACTAATATATAAAGCATGTTGATGTTTTATATATAGAAACTCTTAAAAAATAAGACTCAACATTTCCAAAATTAACTTATGTGATTTTTCATTTAGTATTAATATTATTAGTTTTACCCCCGTTTCCCGAATCATCAGCTCTACATACGAGCAACCTATTGGTATTGAGTCATCATCGTGGATAACTCATAAAGACCAGACATAATATACGACTATCGTCGACTTACTATATACAATAAAATAATGTATACCGTTGCATTGCGCGGGTATCACGTTAGTGTATATATATATATGGGTGTGTGTGTGTGTAATTGTTAGTTAAGAAGTACTACAAATGCCAAATGAGCTTAAATGATCCTCTAAGATTCAATTTTTACACATATTATGATAGATTTTTACATCATTAATAAAAAATTAATATTCTTAACTTAAAAAAAAAACATAATATTAAACGAATCATTATTGAATTGATGCAATTAACAAACTTATACTCCCTCCGTCCCAATTTAATTGTCTCCAGACAGAACTATACGCAGTTTAAGATAGACATAATAATTATTACTTACTTTTTGCACAATGATATTCTTACCCCTAACCAATTAATTTGAACTTCCTTTCACTTTTGTAATTTAATTTTTTAAGTAGGAACAATATAGTAAAAAGAATCATGTTACCTTTCTATATTTGGTAATGAACAATTAATTTGGGACATCCCAAAATGGAAATAATGAACTATTAAACCGGGACAGAAGGAGTAGATGATAAAAAGAATCACTTCTCATTCTTTGGGCTAATTAAAAATGTCAGATTATATAATGAATTGATACCAAAAGGTTGGTACATGTGTCTGCTGGCAGTCGGACAAATTAAAGTGTGAACCGGGGTCCATTTACTTCCATCATCACTTTTAAAAAATCAAATTGATTGAACCCGGCCCATTTGCCTGATTTAACTAATCGGTTTCCTCCTTATAAATTATAATTCGGAAATAAATATCAAAAACTAGCTTTTTAGTTCTGGTCTTTGGCCCAAATTTGGCAAAACGACGTCGCCAGGAACGTCTTCTACCAGTGGCTGTCCTGTCCACTATCACCATCTCTAGACCTACCAACTGTCGGATCGATATAATCATAATCATTATCATTATTCTAATAATAATGGTTAGAAGCTACGAGTATTTAATATTAGTTGAACATATTACTATATTAGTTTTATTCAAGTCACTACAGTTTATAAATAGATCTATGTATTGCGAGTTATGTACGTAAATATATATTGAGTGTGACATTTTGTTGAGAATTACCATTGTGTTTGTTAATGCCGCTTGCGTTATGTGTTCATCAACTTGATAGAACATGTTTAATGGCTGGGTGCCATAGAACATGGGTCGATCGTTTTGTTCAATCACAGTGTTTTCGCCATGTGTTCCAAACAACGCTTGCTTATAAATGCGTTGTAGGTGAAACATGATGAGACGAGACTTGCTAAAATGTGTCTATCATCATATCTAACGTGTACATGACTAATAATAATGGGGACATAACAATTTAATTCTATGGCTTTAATACGATTCACTAATCATCCATATCTGATTACTTAAAAGGTCGTACCGTTGTTGCAAATGAACATTTGCTCACTTCCACATTCTCATGTGAAATATATACAGAAGTTAGATTCGAATATATCCGTTTGGTCTCTTCACATGTTGATTGTCACCTATATTCAAGGACCTTTGTGCACTAATTTTTGTGTATTGTAGTTGTGTCGGCAAGTTTTTAAGGTTTGAACTTCGAATCACTTGTCCTCTCAATCATGCTTAAAATCCAGGGACGGCAAATCAATTTAGGAGGCCCCGTACGATTTCAAAAATTAGGCCCTCAATAGACAAAATAAATTCAAATATACATATAGAGAGAATGCCCTAATGTTATGAGAATTATATATATAAAAAATTCAACAATACAAAAGCATTACTTAACAATTCAAAAAAACTAACAATTTTCATTCTTCATTAAAACGAGCTATTATCTTAGGCAAAGTTGTTGATTAAACGTTTATAATCAATATTGTAGTAGATTATTCTTAATTGTTATTACTGCCCATCCATTAAACGTGTATTTCTTATGACATTGTGGATCACAAATATGATTTTATCGACTTAAGCTTTGAAAAACTTCTTTCCGAATACGACAGTTATGAGAATAGTTATCAATACCAGTGTTTTAAAACCCGGGTTTTTAGTCGACCCAGAAAATTGTTATTTTCTGGTCGGACCGGTCGGACCGGTTAGGCCGGAAGGTCGGACCGGATTTAATAATAGTATACAATAGTAATATTTAGTGAATTTTTTTATTTTTTTATAATTATAAATATAATTATTAATTATATCATGTATAATAATTATAATCCATAGAGTAATAAAGGGTGATGACACATCGATTCTCTTGTTATTCTTGGAATACATATCAATATAATAATTATATAATCCATAGAGTAATAAATGGTGATGACACATCAGTCAAAGATTCACTTATTACCCTTATTATTCTTGAAATACACAATCAGTAAATATTCCCTAAATATAAATGATTAAATGTACATAGAAAAAAAAAAAAAAAAAAAACATGAAACCCGGGTCAATGTGTCTTTCTGGGTCCCGGTTCGACAGGCCGGGTCAACCGGGTCGTTGACTAGTCAACATATTGAAAAACCCGGTTTTAAATGGCCCGGAAAACTCTAAAAGTGCGGTCCGACCGGGCCGGTCGAACCGGGTCTTAAAACGTTGATTAATACTCTATATGAACTGGCAATAGGAAAGTCATCGACTCGTTTTAGACTGGGCAAATAGTCCGAAAAGGTAATCAACTTGTCAAAATTTGACAATAAAGGGAATATCACTTTTACTGATGCTCAAAAAGGACCTACATTTGAAAATCGTGCCATAAAAGGAGTTAAGTTGTTAAAAAAATTCAATTAAAGGTGTAAGTAATGTTTCATTTTTTCTCTTTCAATTTTTTGATCAGTTTTAACTTTTGTGAGGCTTAAATCTCTAATATTTAATTGATATGTGACATTTTTGACCTAGAAAACATACATTATAAACTCTAATTTTACGTTTTGAGTGTTTAATTCCGAAATTTATTTTGAGTGTTTAATCCTTTTATGACACGATTTCAAAATGTTTACTTCTTTTATGGCACGATTTCAAAATACTTAATCCTTTTATGGCATGTTTTTAAGAATGAAACAACAATTATACCCTTAATTGAACTTCTCTGACAACTTAAATCTTTTTATGACACGATTTTAAAATGTGAGTTCTTTTTGGGCATCGACAAAATTCATATTCTCTTTATTGTCAAATTTTGACAAATTGATTACCTTTTTGGGCCATTTGCCCTTTTAGATAATGTATAATATCAATATTCTTATACCCACAACAAGGTATAATCAACTTTAACTCTACATAGAGTTCATTTGTATTAATATTGGATTCTCCACTATTCCTGAATGTTTTTTCAAGATGACTACAACACAAACAAAGAGTCTTGTCATCAAAGGAGTGCAACTAATTAGAAGTAAACAAGAAACCGAAAATCTTGACATACTCTTTATATTGATCGAATCTTTTGTAAGAGAAAAAACTGCTTAATAAACAACGAACAAGAACTATTTTACCTTACTTGACTCTTCGTCTGAAAACAAAACATCTGCTTCATCAATTGGATTCTCATCAAATGGTCTATTTCTTATTTTTCATTCTAAGACTGTAACAATAGTTTTTCTTGCTCTTTTATTTTGTTACTTTCGCATTGATTTTATACTAATTATAACAAGTGCTCCTAAAATTTGGGGCCCTCAAATTTCGGGGACCCTGTGCGCTGGCACATACATCACATACCAATATCCTCAACTGTTAAAATCTAGACATTTTTGGTCGACATCTAACTCATCGATATTTTATTAGTTTTTTTGTCAACGAGTAGTTACCGTTCTTTGAAAAAGATGAAATTATTGTAAAGAGATATACATAAAATGTTTTCCTTAAAATTTATTAACATTTTTCCAAAAAAACTTGAGAATTAGAGAAATACAAAACTAATACTATGATGCATACAGTAATAATATTTTCTTGTACAACATGTTAACTATTAAACATGTTAAGATTCATGTTTTGTTCAACAAGGTTTTACTTTTCAGCTCGTCAAACCATTATAGACTACAATCAAGTTTGATTTTATCATATCTTAACATTCACAACCATTCTAAGTAGGGGCGGAGCTAGAATGAGGAAGCGGGGCCAATCGTCCCTACAAAAATTTACAAATTCCGTAAAAAAAATTTTTTGATAGGTATTAACGATATATTATATATTTTGCCCCCTCAAAAGTAGAAAAAAGTAAAAAAAAAATAATAAATATATTTTTTACCCTCTCAACCAACAAATCCTAGCTTCCGCCCCTAATTCTAAGGTTACGTACGTGTTAATATCCATAATCCATCACGTACGTACCATTTATGTGCATTACTGTTGCGTATTTTTATTTTATTTTAATATACACCCTCAAGAAGATTTTATAACTCTTACCCTTTAGAGCATCTCCAATGATTCATTTTGCTAAAGCTTTTTTATGACTTTTTACTATTCAAAAAAGCTTTTGAAAAAGCTTTTGAAAAAGCTTTTCAATTCCTAGTGTAAGTTTGCTTGCAAAGCTTGACATTTAGTAAGCTATAGATATACTAGATCCTATGGTTTTTGATTATTTTATTCACATTTTAATGAGATTTAGTACTACAAAGCTTTTCCAAAGCTTTTTATCATTGGAGTGATAGCTTTTTTTTAAAAAGCTTTATAGAAAAGCTTTACAAAAAGCTTTACAAAACTAGTCATTGGAGAGTTATATGATAATCATGTACGTATCATTTTGTGTTCTAGACTTCTATTTAAAATGATAATATCATGTATCATGAATTCATGAGTCAATGCAACTAATCATACTAATTAAATTAACTCAAGTTAAACATTGATCTTAACACGACTTACTAAATACTAAATGGGTCATGTTTATGAATTCATCAACACTAACACGAACCCGAATATGACACCACCAACTAAAATTTTAGATTCTACAAAAACGTAAATTTAAACTTTAGCAACTTATATTATATAAAAACTTCACCACAAATAAACAAATAATGAAGTACTCCCTCCGTCCCATTTGAAATGTCCACATTACTATTTTGGGATGTCCCATTACAAGTGTCCACTTTGATATTTAACCAATCAAAAAAGACTTTAGTGGGTGGATTTAATATTTGATTGGTGAAAAGTGTAGTTAGTGGAGAATCCTAAAACTACGTGCAAAGTCAAAGTGGACATTTGTAATGGGACAGAGGGAGTAGTTGCCACTAAATTTGTACACCTCATCATCAAAAGAAAAGGATACAAAATCCATCCTCTCCCTCCTCAAAAGCACATGCTCCTCTCTACCCACACCACCCACTACTCCAAACCCTTTTTCTTCATCACCATCTATTCCCAAAAACCACCACTAACACACACTCTCTTCCTTCTATCCCCAAACAAACATTATATTATACCCAATAATTAAAAAAAAAAAAAAGTACAACAAATGGAAGGATCTGCAGTTTCTATACCACCATCTTTTTGGTCATCCATTCAAAGCTGGTTCACTCCCACTATCCTCTTCATCTTCCTCAACCTCATGATTGCCACCATTCTCCTCACCTCCAACTCACCTAACCAAACTAATCATAACAAACAACCACAACAACAACAACAAGACCAAGATCAAAACAAAAAACCACAGACTGAATCCAAAATCACTAGATCCTCATCCATCCTCCATCTTTTAAAATCTTACAATTTGTACCCCCAAACTTCCACACAACAACCACCACCACACGAACATGAACCATTAGAAGTAGAAGCTACTGAATTTGTTTTTAACCACTCATTCCCTCATGAACAACAACTTCCACTTGAACAAGATCCAAAACCCATTTCAGTAAACCCCAAAAGTAACAATCTTGACCCGACCCGACTCGAGTTCAGCCTCACCAATGAGGTGCGCCTTACTCATGCCAATCTAGATCCGACCCGAGCAGATATCAATCGTGCCAGCAAGGTACAACTCACCAATGACAATCTTGACCCCACCCGACTCGATTTCAATCATACCAGCAAGGTGCATCTCACTAACGAAAATCTTGACCCGACCCGGCCCGAATTCAATCGCACAAAGGAGGTACCAGCACCGCCCCCTAAAGCACAAACCCATTTTGTTTATGATAACAACCACACCATTGAAAAAGTAACTGCCCATTTCCATTACGAACCGACCCGGGTAGGAAATGAGAACCCACCGGATCCGGAAGAAACCGATGAGTTCAACAGTCTAGATGAGATCTATAGTAAAATCACGGGTGGGCACGTGAACCGTACAAAGTCCGATACACAGCCGGCGTCCGGCGAACTCCCGGTGAAACTTCCGGCGAAGATGAAAAAGTCAGCGAGTATGAAATCTGCATTTGCACATTTTGAAGAGGAGACGATAGTGGAAGCTCGTAGGCCGGCGACGGTGAGGGAGCGGCGGTCGGCGGCAAGAGCGACGGCGGATGATGACGTGGAAGTGGATGCAAAAGCGGATGATTTCATTAATAAGTTTAAGCATCAGCTGAAGTTACAGCGGTTAGATTCCATTATCAGGTACAAGGATATGGTAAATAGAGGGAGTGAAAAGTGAATTATGTTAAATTACAGGGTGTTTTGTGTAACATTTTGGAACACAAGAGAGGGTTGTTGTTTATGCAAAGTTTTAGGGTTATTTTTTTTTTGCCTCTATAAATCTTAAGCAATTGTGGGGGATATAAAATACATTTTTAGTTTCAAAATTTTATAATATTATTATGAAAATGAAAAATAATAATTAATAATAAAATTAATGTTGGGGGAGTAATTTGGGCCATGGTTTTGATCCCTTGTGCCTTTGAATGTAGTCTTTTATAAACCTCATGGTGGTCCAAAATTTATGTCTATATCAAAAGAATGTACAATATTTGGATTGACACTTAAAAAGGCTATGAATAAAATTTAGAAATTAGTGTAACTTTAGATTAGGAATTTAGGATGCTACCAAAAAAAAAAAAGAAGGTTTTAGATGTTTTTTCCTTTATATTTTCCTAAGTTTTAAAATGAAATTACTTGTATTTTTTGATATTAGTACAGATATGTATATTTTTCTTCCAATTAATTTTTATCTTATAAAATATATATGATATTTGACTTGTGAGTTGTTAGTATGTGATTGTATGGGAAAAGGAATAGTAGCATGTGCATATGCTTATTGCCTTATTGGATGATGGGTTGTTGGCATTACACGTGTGAAATGTTGCTTTCACAATGCATATTTGCGTTTTGCCCATTTGCCTTGTGGGCCGTAATACAACCATAAATCCATACAAACGACAAATGAGTTTTATTTTTATTATATTTGTCTTTATTCCTTTTGTTTTGTATACACTTAAAACAATTCAATAGAAATAGGAACTAGCTATAAAACACTACGTGATGTTGCACCCGTTACGGATAGCTTTTAAAGTTTTAAGTTGTGATTCGAATAGTTGCAATGAGGAGAATGAATTTTAGTTCAATGAGAGGTCTTAGTTCGGCGAGTGATTGTATGTATTATAACCGTTTAAAACGGATGTTTGTTTGTCGATCCTATTGAACTTGCTTTCGGTTTTACAAGATGGCATTTGTCTTTCTTTTCATTGAACAGTTCGTGCAAGTGCAAGGGTATAAGCTTCGTAGACATGTGGGAGGTATGTAGTTGAATAGTCGAAGCTTTTCATTCTACGTAGCATTGTTGACGAATTATATTTATATTGATTTACATAACATCGACCTTCTGATTTTCACAAATTTAGTTTTATTAAACTAGGTGTTACAGTTAAGTATTTTATCCTATTCATATACCTCTGCGGCTCTGCCTAGACCTATGTCTCACCATCTGCACCACTAGCCTTATCGGCATAACACCTTAGACATTTGAAGCAATCACTTCATTTATGCACATCTAGAAAGGGTTGTATATTTTAGTGCATTGAGGGTTTAGTGAACACAGCTTTAGTGAACCCTGGCTGTTTGACTATATATAGTAACCCGGAAAAACCCGTTTGGACATGTTGACCAGCTTAAGGACAGTTATATGTCCTATAACTTCCATATTCTGGTTACAATCTCATTATCTGCATATTTACAAACACATAAACGCTTTGATCACGATTTTGATTGCAGATTTCGTGTATATCTCTTAGATTATCCCAATACGAATTTCGTGTAACCCGGGGCAATTACAGGGTCGAAATATTGTATTTTAAAAGTGATTTCCAAACACGATTTACATAGATTATATCCGATCATTAATCATATACCATGTTCATATTTAACAAAAGAAAGAGGCACGACTTCCGCGACCAACCTTGCTCATCCTTCTGATGGACCAAGTCCACCCTCTAGCCCACGATCTGAGAAATGGGCAATTACCCCACTATCATGAGTGGGTAGATACTTCCGAAATCCAAGGATCACTTGATTCCATATATAAATCACATTTCAACCAAACAGATACATACAATCAAAAACACAACAAAATAAATACCGATTACATCCTTACTCCAACATCACCAACATTTTTCCGGCAACTCCTACCACCCTTGATTGGAATTCTCATTGCAATTGAGGATTATTCACGTCAACCAGAGTTTAACGAGTTGTCTAATCTTCACTTTGAACTTAACCACTTCTTAATACTTGATCATAACCTAAACCGAGATTGATAAAAGAAATAATGAATTAATAATTAGCTCGACGAATGATACTGTTAGTACGAAGTCCGCTATTGATTATGTAGTCTAACTTCAGGTGTTATGGCACACTGCAGAGGGAATATGAATATTTTGTTCGAGTTTGAAACTAAATTTCTACAATATTTGAGAAACAACTAAACCAAAACTGTTGTCACGCAACGGACTAAGAAACAAATATGCTGTTTAAGTAATAATATATAAAGATCTTAGTTGTTGAACGAATGGGCTGAGACCATGGGCTTTATGCCACGGGTCGACCCATCAGAACCCATCAGAATTCTTGGAATGTAGTCCAAGTGTCTTGGAGTGTAGTCCAAGTCCAATATGTATTCAATTAGGAGACGTGCTTTAGGTGTCCTAGTTGATCTTCAATTCATTGTCTATATAATAGCGATTCTGAGATTTTTGTATAGGCATCGAATCATAGAGTTTATGTAACCGAGTTCTCTATTTAATCAAAGAGTTAGTTTTGATTATATGCTTTTTGATTGTTAGCTAGATTCTGTTTTATACTTTAATTGGTATCATAGCTATTCCAATAATTCCAATCGTGCAGCGGGAAGAACGATTACTTCTTAGGAATCATTTCTCTGTGTGGTACAGATTTATTGGCGTATTAATTCCTGTTTTTTGAGGTCTGCAGTAAAATCAAAGCAGCACAAAATTGATCAGGAGCATCGGTCCAATAGAAGAAATTGTTGGGTCTAATTAAAGCAATCTTTGATTTTAAATTTTCACGTTGATCAAGGAGGGAATTAATCAAAGGACTGTTAAACACGTTTTTTATTTTGGTTTTTAATTCTACGTTTTCTGTTTGTTCGTGTAAGGGCTGGATAAATCACCATTACAAACTTACTCACGAACAAAGAAGATGTCGGTACCTGTGAAGGAATCACTAACGTTTCAATGTCCGCAATTAACGTCAACTAATTACACCATATGGAGGATGCGTATGGAAGTACTTCTGGGTATTCATGGAGTCTGGGATGTGGTAGATCCGGGCTTAGTCGATCCCAAGAAGAACAATATTGTGAAGCATCTCATATTCCAATCGGTACCGGAAGATTTAATCTTGCAAATCGGAAATCTCACGACAGCAAAGGAGATGTGGGATGCAATCGCATCTCGAAACATGGGTGCAGATCGAGTGAAGGAAGCACGTTTGCAAACATTGACCTCAGAATTCGAAAGTTTGAAGATGAAAGATACGAGTACGGTTGATGAATTCTCTTCAAAACTATCGGGTATTGCAACCGTTTCAGCAACTCTTGGAGGACCGATTACACAAGAGAAGTTAGTAAAGAAATTTCTTACAAGTCTTCCTAATCGATACATTCACATCGTAGCGGCACTCGAGCAAGTCTTGGATTTAAAAACCATTAACTTTGAAGATGTAGTTGGACGATTGAAAGCCTATGAGGAACGGACTAAAGATACTGACAAAACATCCGTTTCTGGTGAAAAGTTACTTTATGCCAAAATCGAGAACTCAAATCGAAACCAAGACTCAACCCGTGGTAGATGGAGTGGTGCAAACAGAGGGGGACGAGACCGTGGACGTGGTCGTGGTAGGGGTAACACCCAAAATCATGATCAAAGGGCTTCGTGGAAAAACCGGGATGATGAAAGGAAAAAAGGTAATAACAATGAGAAGCGAGACCTGTCAAACATCAAGTGTTACCGTTGTGACAAATATGGACACTTTGTGTCAAGATGTCCGGATCGATGGCAAAACCAGGAGGCAAACTTGAATGATGCCAAAGAAGGGGTTAACCACGAAGAAGGAACATTTTTTATGATGAAAGAAGAGACCGTCTTTCTAAATGAAGACAAATATGTTCCTCTCAAGGTCAAACCGAACCAAGATGAGGATATGTGGTACCTCGACAATGGGGCAAGTAATCACATGACCGGGAAGTACTCGTATTTTTCGGAGTTGAATGAAAGAATAACCGGAAGAGTAAGATTTGGAGATGGTTCGTGTGTTCGAATTGAAGGAAAATGGTCAATTTTGTTCGAAGGTAAAAACGGTGAGCAAAAGGTTTTGAAAGATATCTACTATATTCCTTCACTTCGTAGCAATGTCATTAGTCTTGGCCAAACAACGTATAACACCCCTCATTTATCTTAAACAATTATAATAATAATTGTGATTCGGAAGCGTATATTTCAAACATGTAACCATGCTTTACATTACCCTTTAATGTAGAAAAACTTTTTCAAACTAAATACATGACATTTCAACAATTAGGTGTTATATAATTTAAAAAATGTCTTCGGTTATTAAACCAACATCAGAGTAATCCGTCTGTCAAACATTCCATCATTTCCAAGAACTTTCTGCCCAACCCAATGTGTCCCATCTATTATAACCTGCAGGAAGGACTGTAGTGGGGTTAGCATAACGCTAAGTGAGTGAAACTATAATCAGCAGTCCAACTTAGCACAACAATCTGTTTACATCAAATAACAATAAACAATCAATTCATCATAAGGATCGGTGGTTCTTGAGATACCTTTATACCGGTGTGGTATTCAAGGAACACTTATCAATCATCTGTATTGGCCTATACATAATTACCGATAACCTGTTGTCCATCACATACGACCTAGATCTCTAAACCAACATTTCAAGTTTCAAGATCTCCTGTCGTCTATAATAACAACCAAGTCCAACCATCATTTCAAGTTGACCTCAGAATCTTACCTACTAGCTCAAACAGCCAAGTAAGCAACCAACCCAACTAACATGTCAAGTTATCTCAAACGAAAACATTATATCAAAGTAATACTATAATTACTTGTTGTAACCAAATCATTACAACTAAATCACACTAAGGTTACAGATCCACTCATCGACTACCTCAGTCGTCCACTCAGTAGTCTAATGTCACTGAGCCTTCTGTTTATCTAAAAACACAACAGAACCACACAAGTTAATAACTTGTTTCAATATTGATATAACATCATACAATTGTATTTACATCAAACAATTCCCATTATCAATACCAAATTCATACTTCTTGAATTATCACCTAATCATGATTAGATATCATGATAACCACTTCTCAACTACACATAAACCAAGTTATTACTTATAGTAATTTCACATAATTCATTCCAAGATTAGGAATAACCACTTTAATCATCACAATTCACAATCACTTATCAAATTATGATCACTTTATCACCTTCATTCATCTTAATCATTATTAATTAATATAATGCAACCATTAACAAGATTATTAGCCTCTAACATCAACAATTCATTAATTCTAAGTTAGAGCTTAGCTTATAATCACAATTCAATTATCAACTAACCATTCTAACATGATTACAAACTTTGATTTATAAATACTCAACTAAACCCTTGACTATCTATATGATCATACATCATATTCTTCATTTTTAAACTAGGGTTTAGGTTATGATCCTCATTTAAGCATCAACTAACAATTATACAAGCATTATAACCTTCAATTTCAAGTTAATCAAGCTAATTCAATCAAATACCCAAAAACCCATTTCTAGGTTTATATGAAAATCAATAATTAACACTTACAAGGTGTTTATGATGATGATGGAATGATCAAATCACGTTTTTGAAGCTTAATTCATAGCTTTCAAGCTTCAATTTCACCTCAAACCTTGTTTTGAAACTTTAAGATCGTCCCTGGGGTGTGCTGGGTTCGGCCAGAGAAGAACACAAGAAGCACAATTTGATTTCTCAACAATAATTGATGATTAGGGTTTAAATTTAGGGTTTCCATCTTTCTCTAGCTCTAAATCGTAGATACTAGAATTTTTTTGTGAAGTTTCATACGTATTACACACATATATTATACAATATGTGTACTAGTTTTGTCCCCCGTACTTATCATTGTCTGGAACTTAAAAACCATTTGCGGGGAAACATTATTTTATTTTACCGTCAACTGAGTTAATTTAAAACAATTAATAATTTATTAGTCACGATAAATTATTCGACTCTTTTCCTCATTTATTTTCAAATAACAAAGGAAACCATTTTCTGACACATTAAATAATAACTCACCGTCATAAAATATTAAAATACTACCAGACCCGAAGAATTGATGTTACACAACGTTATCCGGTTGTGACATTAGAATGCATGGTGATTTCTTGACTATGAAATATCGGAAGGGAAGATTGCTCATGAAGGTTCCACGAACTAAAAGTAACCTTTATAAAACCCGATTAAGAGTTGGAAAGCCTCACTGTTTGCAAGCAAAGATCGATGATGAGTCTTGGTTATGGCACGCACGACTAGGGCATATCAACTTTGGTGCGGTGAATATGATGCACAAGTTGACTAGTGGAGTTCCGGTTTTGAAACACCAAAAAGAAGTTTGTGAAATTTGCGTGATAGGCAAACAAAATAAGCACACGTTCCCGAAGAAAGCGAATCATAAGTCTAAAATATTCTCGAGATGTTACACGGAGATATTTGCGGACCTATTGATCCTCCCACTCCAGCCGGTAATATCTATATTTTGGTTTTAATTGATGACTTTTCTAGATACATGTGGTCTTTTTTGTTAAAGCATAAAAATGACGCGACGGATGAAATCAAGAGATTTAAAAAGTCAATCGAAAATCGAATCGGGAAAGAGATAAAAACATTCCACACGGATAGAGGCGGAGAGTTTACTTCAAATGATTTTAATCATTTTTGGAACGAAGAAGGTGTTGCAAGAATGTTAACGGCTCCGTATTCACCCCAACAAAACGGCATAGTAGAACGACGAAACCGGACGCTAATCGAAATGACGCGATGTCTTATGAAAGCAAAAGAAGTTCCAAATCAATTTTGGGGTGAAGCAGTTCGACATGCAACTTATATAATTAATCGTACCCCTACGCGAGCCTTGGTAGGAGTTACACCTTATGAAAAAATCTATGGTCAAAAACCGAATCTTGAAAACTTGAAGGTGTTTGGATGTGTCGCATACGAAAGGATTGTTTCAAAACACCTAAAGAAGCTAGATGATAGATCAAGACCATTGGTTTATTTTGGAAAGGAGTCGGGCTCAGGAGGCGCCCGCTTATTTAACCCGGCTGAAAACAAGATAATAATAAGTACAAATGTGTTATATGATGAAAAAGGGACGTGGAATTGGCATGAAAATACTAAGAAAAGTGATGCCTCAAATGGAAGAGCTGCTGGATCATTCGAAATTAATTGGCCAACCACAATTGACACCGATCAGCCAAGCACAACAGCAAATCACAATGGGCAACCCACCTCTCCGATGCACCAACCACATGTTAATGAACCTGCAGAAACAGCTTACGACAAGCACCAATGGCATCGAACATAAAACTTGATGGCATCTTACAAGGAATGGGTTTTAAACGATGTTTGCAAGAAACGGCGGTTTATAAAAAGGTTTCGAAAGGCGAATATATCATTGTGGCAGTGTACGTAGATGACTTATTCATAACAGGAACATGTCATGAAATAACAAGCCAACTTAAAAGCATGATGTCTTCAAAGTTTGAAATATCGGATCTTGGCTTATTGACTTATTATTTGGGTATTGAAGTTTCTCAAGTAAAGGGGTGTGTAACAATTAAGCAAGCAAACTATGCAATGAAAATCTTGAAATAGGCGGGCATAGAAGAATGTAATGCTACACAATGTCCAATGGAACCTGGACTAAAATTATCGAAAGCCGAGGATGAACCAGAAGTTGAAGCCACTCATTATCGGAGGATGGTAGGATGCTTGCGCTACCTCCTTCACACTCGCCCGGACTTATCTTACTCAGTCGGGGTAGTAAGTCGATATATGCAAAGTCCGAGAGAATCTCATGCGCGAGCGATCAAGCAAATTCTTCGTTATCTTCGCGGTACAATTTCACTTGGAATTAGATACGAGAGATGTGATGAGTTGAAACTTCTGGGTCATAGCGACAGTAGTCATAATGTAGACGTGGATGATGGTCGGAGTATTACAGGTCATATTTTCTTTCTTGGAAAATCCCCTATCACGTGGTGTTCGCAAAAGCAAGATACAGTAGCTTTATCTTCATGTGAAGCCGAATTCATGGCAGCTACATCGGCAGCATGTCAAGCAATTTGGCTAAGGGGATTGCTCGCAGAGGTGACCGGATTAGAGAAGCAAAAGGTACTGATTCGTATAGACAATAAGTCAGCAATCGCGTTGTCTAAAAATCCGGTGTTTCACGGTAGGAGCAAACACATTCACACTCGTTTCCACTTCATTCGAGAGCATGTGGAAAACGAGCAAGTTGAAATCGAACACGTGGCAGGTAATGAACAAGTGGCGGATCCCCTAACAGAGGCCTTAGCGCGAGTAAGGTTCGGTGAAATGATATCGTTGCTCGGAGTATGCGAGTTGCCGTCTCAACCATTTAGGGGGTGATTGTTGAACGAATGGGTTGAGACCATGGGGTTTATGCCACGGGTCGACCCATCAGAACCCATCAGAAATCTTGGAATGTAGTCCAAGTGTCTTGGAGTGTAGTCCAAGTCCAATATGTATTCAATTAGGAGACGTGCTTTAGGAGTCCTAGTTGATCTTCAATTCATTGTCTATATAATAGCGATTCTGAGATTTTTGTATAGGCATCGAATCATAGAGTTTATGTAACCGAGTTCTCTATTTAATCAAAGAGTTAGTTTTGATTATATGCTTTTTGATCGTTAGCTAGATTCTGTTTTATACTCTATTAGTTGTATTATAAATTTGTAATCGTTAAACCATATTTTTATTCATTCATAATTATTTGGTGTAAGTTAAATATTGCAATCAGAAAAATCAAAATTATAAATATGCTTGGTCTTACACTCTTACATGAGTCTATGAGACTAGCAATATACTCGCGCAATGCAGCGGTGAAATGGTGACGGTGGGTGGAGGTGCGAATGAATGTTTTAAAATAAAAACATATTGTACTCCGTCCGTCCCATTTAAAATGACCACATTTATATTTTAGGATGTCTCATTATAAGTATAACACCCGTCTTGAAATACAAGGACATTTTTTTTTTTTTAAACATATCGGAAGCGCATGATTAATAGAAATCAGTAGATTGCATACATACATTTCAAATAGCAATCCACTTACATACAAACCTTTAAAACTAGATTATTCTAATCATTACACACATTAAGTTTAGGTGTTATAGAAATCCAAATATGTTGTTAAATCATTAACGTATTATCCATTTCAAAGTGAGCTTGTCAAACATTCCATTCCATATGTACTTCTTGCCCACCCACATACAAAAGTAAACCTGCAAGAAGTTATGAGGGGTTAGCACGAAGCTAAGTGAATAGATCCCAAGCTATCAATCTAACTCAGCTTAACACATGCCTATAACCAAGCAATGCACAAGCAACATAGAAGGATCGGTGGTCCTTGAGGTACCCTCATGCCGCGGATGGTTCCCCAAGTAACACTTAAAACCAACTGACGGCCAAATCAGAGGTTAAACCGATAGTTTAGTACTATTACTACACACGACGCAATTTCAGTGTCCAACACATGTACAAGGCACTTGCGAAGTCCTAGTAATAGTATCCAAACCCAACACATTAGTTGACCCTCACCAAATCAAATAGTCCACAACTATCATAGTATGTAGGACGCCAATAATCAATCAAGGGTTAGCCATCATGCCAATATAATATTAATGCAATCATTGCAATAAACCAAGTTTACCCGTTGTAACCATGTTGTTACAACTAACTTAGACTGAAAGTCCAAGATCCACTCACCCTTGACGATCACCGTCTCCACTCAATGGTCTAATATCACTGAGTCTTCTCCACATCTGAGAATACAATAACACAACACAAGTTAGTCATTTGGCACTTGCCTCAATATTGATATAATATCATAAAATTGTAATTACATCAAACAATTTATCCTTAACTTGTATTAATTCAACGTTCATCATTTCAAGATTATGAATAATCTTATTAACATCAAAATTCCGTAATCATTAAGATCACATCATCATGTTAAGCTACTTTAATTATCATAAATCAACTTTACGACTATTATGTTCACATTATCACCTTCATCCATCTTAATCATTATTAACCAATATAATAAAACCATTAACAAGATTAATAACCTTCAACATCAATTATTCATCAAAACATCCATATTTGATCTTATGAATACTTAACCAACTAATTTCACACCCTCCTCTTAAATTATCAATTAAGTGTTCTAATTAGTAATTCATACTACTTTCTTCATATAAACCATCAAACTCATCATGATCATCAAAATTCTCATGAACACTTAACCAATTTCACAACCCTTAGCATAATCAATGTAAATCATCATCTTTAATCAACACTTATAAATCATACATCATTATTCTAAACCTAGAAGCTCCAATTCTTGAATTATCAACTAAACACATAAACTTTATTAGTGATCATATATCATTTCTTCATTTCAAGGTTAGGCTTAGATTTTAATCATCATTTAAACATCAACTAACAATTTTATCATCATTCCAAGCTTCTATTTCATGAACATCCTACCAATTAAGCAACTACTCAAAACCCCAATTTCTAGGGTTATCTCAAACACGAAATTAACACATATAACATGATTATGATGATGCTATAATGATTATTACATGTTATTGAAGCTTAATCAACATCAATTTACACTTTTGAAACCCTAAATTCGGATTTTGCTCAAGAACACTAAAACCCCCAATTTCTAGGGTTCATAATTCAAAGATTAAGAACTTACAAGTTGAAAAGAAGAATTAGAAGATGATAATCTTCCTGCTAGAAGCTTGGATTCGAGTTTGAGATCTTCAATTTGATGATTTCTTCATGTTTTTGATTTGGGGTTAAATGTGTGTGTGTGTATAATCGTACGTATGTATGTATGAATGAGAAATAAAGACCAATTTATTCCATAGATTATATCATCAAAATGTTAGTTTTCATTCCCCGTATTTATTATTGTCTGGAAATTAAAAACCATTTGCGGGGAAATACAATTTTATTTTACCGTCAACTAAATAAATTTAAAACGGTTAATAATTTACTATTCACAAAAAGTCATATAACTGTTTGACCTATTATTTTTAACAATCAAACACATATAACAAATTTAAATCGCATTTAAATTTACAGGAAATACCTATTACTCCTAGGCCCAATTTGAGGATGTTACAAATCTCTCCCCCTTAAAGAGATTTCGTCCTCGAAATCTAATCATCCTAAATTAATCTAGGGAATTTAATCACATCATATCTCGTGTGAAGTTTGGTTCACACTTTATTTCCAATTCCCTAACTACATAATTAATTATCACTAATTGCACTTAAGGTATATGTACAATTTAAATTACTTATGCATATCATCTCAATGCATATCTTAATCACTAACCACACATACACAAAATATGTGTACATTTAAATCTATTTATATAGATATACGTTTTCAATCTATTACACATGCACATATCCAAATGTACATGCTTCAATTTCTCATTTCAGCACATATAATGTACCTAAATCTTATCTTCATATACACCAGGGTCACTTTTAAACAAGTTATCACTTAACTAAGTATAGTAATATACTTTCACAAACAGAACTAGCAACGTGCTAGGTCTTTAAAATTAATATATGAGTTATATCTTTTTCAATAACAAAAACAGTGGTTATGGAAACCACAATACACATATCATCGATGAAATTTAAATTTCAATTATAACTAGCATCTACGCTAATATCCACATATCACTGAGGTACATGAAACCCATTTTTATTAAAATATCTCGGAATCATATAACACTAACCACATAATAATAAGCAAAGTAGAGGTCAAATCCTATGGTTAATACCATTATCAGATAGTTACACAATCACTTAGCACCAAATCATATTGGATACATGCTAAGTCTCCTTCAATGGTACCTTGCTATACCAGCACATGCACCATATTATCAAAATGTGCCAATCATCAACACATTTTTTCAACAATATCCACCTATTTAATCCAATTTAGCCGTCCTCTACTTAACTTTTCTCATCACATAACTTTTTCAAATTACAATTTACCACTTTATATAGTCATTAGATATGCAAAATACGAAAGATTATATGTAATTCGCACATAATTATAATAAGATTATCAATCCAACAAGTAAAACTCTTATTTTCCTGACTATTTTACTTTTTTTCCAAGGACATAGTTTCACATAATTTTCTAATACTAGGCTATCCGGCTATGTTAATCTTCACTAAGCCTCAAACATCACAACAAATAATCACATACTCATTTTTAACAAGTAGTATAACCCGTTCAAATTCTTCTTTTACAACGTCTCCAAATTAACACTAGTTGAGCAGCTTACTACCACCTTATATTAGTCAGTCAATAACTTTTTCATAACCGCAGGTCAACATATGTCATCCGTTATTTTAAAATCATTTAGCTTCATTGGGTACTTAATAGCCTCAACAACTCCATGTGAAATGGCATAATATAAATACGTTGGCCAAACGTCGTCATATTATGTCAGTCACACTTTATTCTCAGGCCACTTCATACCATTAATCTCTAAAGTGATTAACTTTTACTCTCTCATATATCACAATGTTGAAATCAACAATTATTACACATATATAATAACCTCATGCAACAGATATACAACTATATATCTACCACTTTCAACTTGTCACTTTGAATGTAAATTACACATACCATCAAGTTTTCATAAACAACACAGACATTCATCACCAATTTTTATTAATATGTCCTGCAATATTCACACATGTTCATCAATATATAATTCCTGAGTTGATTAATAAATAACCTTCACTATTTAGTTATCAAGCAAGAGTAAGCTCCTACAATACTCTTCAACTCTTACAATTACTTATTCAATCATAGTAAGTATTTCACATAATGTAATTAACATGATTACATAATCAATATTTATTTACCCTAACAAGCAACAATCAACAATACCCTTACTGGTATACTATGCAGTTAGTTAAACCGCTTACAAGCGATTCATACATAATAAAATGGGTGAACCTCTTAAAACAAGTTTTTACATTATATTTAGTCATAGGAATGATCCCTGGGCTCAAAGAAACAAAAGCCCAATACAAATCATAAGCTAAAAGTCCGAAATAATGTCCGAAAAACAATAAAACGCGATTTTCGGGCCCCAAACGACCCCGAAGTGCCGAAAACTGACAGGGCTATAAAATATAGCATTGATCATTGTGCCGTTTTTGAGTGACCAAGTGAATTTCAACCCATGTGGAGAAGACTCAGTGATAGAGTCAAATTGAGTCAAAATTTCTTTAGAGTTTTATAAAGCGTTTAGGGTTTAGGGGTTAGGGTTTAGGGTTTGGGTTTTGGGGTTTCTCCCCGAAACCCCAAAACCCTAACCCCTAAACCCCAAACCCCAAACCCTAAACCCTAAACGCTTCCCAAAACCCTAACCCCTAAACCCCAAACCCTAAACCCCAAACCATAAACTCTAAACGCAACACTCTAACACATGTGTTAGTAACATATAAAACCCACCAAAAAAATGAAAAAAAAAAATTCGTCGGAAGTATACCTTGAGGGACGGCAAATCGAAAAGGATAAAACGCTGAAAATTATGGTGCAAGTTTCATGATTTTTCGATTTGTCGTTTGTGAGATAATTGATGTTTGGGTTAAATGAGTTTTGTAGTATGGAACATTCTCTTTGTATATGTGGTATGATATCATTGGTTCACTTAGTCTCACACAAATTTTTAGTCTCATTTGAACCTCACCCCTGAAGTAATTGTTTGATTAAAAGAGTTAGGGTTTTAGGGTTGATGTTTGAAGTAATAATATAAAAGAATAAGAATTTAGGTTGACATTGGGGAAGAAGATGAACAAAGGGTAATTTGGTTATTTTACATTACTTAACGAAGCAAACTAACTAAAGTTAGTAAAAAGGCTAAAAATAGCAAAATTGGACAAATTCAAGGACGGAAAATGCGAAAAAAAAGTTAAGAATAATTTGGCGAAAATGGTCAATCACAGGGAAAAAAAATGCAATTTACCCTTAAATGTAATATATAGTAGTATAGATTAAATGGTAATAGCTTTTACCACAAAATCAAATAATTTTTGTTGTATAATTGTATTCATAAATGTATTTATAAGAAAAAATGATAAACAACTTAGTATTTATAAGAGTATGATAATTGATATAAAGAAATAATAACTATTGATCCCTTAATAAAATAAAACAAATAAATTGTCAATATATAGTTTTTGAAACCTTTTATTTTGAAATATTAATTTGGTTTTTGAATTTCCTTACTAGTTGTCAAAATAAACAATAAGTAGGTAAACCTTTAAATAAGCAATCACACACACTTTTGAGATAGTAGTATGCACATAAAAAAGGATGATTGGTTCGTGTATTAAAATTGTAATTCACATATTTGTTTGACAAAATACGTATAAATCGATTATCCTTGTTTATCATCAACATTTTAGCATTACCGATTATCAAACTAGAAAAAAATCTGGTTCCATGATATTAAGTGAAGCAAAAATACAAAACTCTTTATTATCCATTTACAAAGCTTAGCATATATGGATTATGTACATCTCCAATAACCGGTTTTATTGTTAGAGCTAAAAATAGTTTAGCAATTCAGAATATTGAAATTTCAAGTATCAATAACGATGTTATATAGTGTTTTGTTAGAAAACAAATCGTTACGAGTCGTTAATACTTAATTTCAAAACCGGAATAGTTTTATTTTCCACTTATCAATTACAAAAATACATACTCTTCAAATCTATAATGTAAAAAAATTACAAAATTTCATTACACCAATCAAAAAATAAAATTCTAAAAAGTGAAAAGTAACGTAATGAAAATTTTCAAAACTTCGAGAGATTTCGCCCAATTTCATCATTTGGGCGGGTACCCAAAAATACGTTCGCACGCAAATATAAAAGGCCATTTACAGGCACAGATTGGGGGTACCTCATTTTCATTTAGCGGGGGAAGTCAAATATACAATACAAAAACACATACCCCCACACAACATAAAACACTCACTTTGCCCTAATTTCTTCATCTTCACCGATTGCAACCATCCACCGCCGCCGCGCCGCCACCACCACCACCACCACCGTCATCACCGCCGTAATCGTCTCCGCCGTTATGTATTTTCCGTGATTTTCATTTTTCATCGACCAGGTAAAACTTTGTTTTTATTACGAATATGAAGAATTTAGGGTTTCAGATCTGCGAATGACAGAGAAAGTATGAATGGAAAAGTTAATTTAACGAAAAATTCGTGTGAATTTAGGGTTTCATTTTCGACAAACGATGGCGATTATTAGGCGTAATCGGAGTTTAATTAATCGTGTTAGGTTTTCTATCGAACTATTTTATTTGTAAGGGCTATCAATTAGTTGTTGAAAACTGAAAATCGATATTCAATATTGAAGAAGTGTAAGGCTTTAAGCTTAAGTAATGCTGTTAAGTTTATACCAAAATAGTTCTATATCAATATCAAACCTCAGGTATCTTGTTAGAATTAGTATTTGCTGTGACTTTTTTTTTTTTTTAATTTTATTATTTTATTTTTTTCTGAGTGGATTTCATATATTTGCTTATGTTACTTGGTATATGCTCCATAGTCTTTTTTTTTGTTGGTAGGAAGTTATGATTTATAGAAAGTATTTATTATTATTAATGACTCTTTTCTCGATTGAACTGTTGAAAGTATTTTAACTAATTCATTTACTCTCTTTTGATCGCAGCAGCAACGGTCATCTCTCTTCCTGTGTAAACTAACGTCCACTTTACTCTGCATTTGAGGTATTACCATTGTCTACTATCTATCTATGCTCATTAAACTTTTATTTCAATCAGATATTATAGTTACATTAGTAGCATAATTTTGCTTCTTGTTACGTATGTTCATACGAAGAGTCTTATTGAAACCAATGTATTAAAAGGTAAAGTCAAAGTCGAGGTGACATGCCTACTTTGGGGACTAAGGTGAGAGGCAGTAAAGGTAAAAGATATTATGCGTGTATTTTGCATCAACTACATCTTAGACTACTTAGCTGCTACCGAAGCATATAGAAAATTATTTGTAGGTTAAGGACTTAGATTAAACAGCGCAAAAATAAGACTAGTTGCAAGTAGTGTATACAATTAAGTGGCACAATGTTACTATGTATACATTTATAGTAGTTCACAGGGCATTCAGAAGCCTAAAATAAGTGTACCTCTAAAATCTGAATAGTTTGTTCCAACACAGTGCACAATTAACCATCAAACTTTGGATAACCTTTCTTTGCTATTATTTGCCCATCTTCTTCTTCTTTTTTTTTTTTTTTTTTTTTTTGGGGTGGGGGGGGGGGGTCTTTTTTTTCTTGATTATTGTAGACTGGACATTTTCATCAAAACACTTTTTTCCCCCCACCATTCTTAGCCTGATTTTTCTTGATTTTTTATTTATGTGTGTGTATAAATTCATACGTCAACATTTTATCTTCAATTTGGCATGCAAGTCTCACTTTATACATAGTTTGAGTAAATATTTGAAGTTTTGGTCTCTTAAACTAAACCCTAATGTATAACATACTATTGCAGTCTGACTGCATACATGTACTAATTTAATAAGTATATAACCTCTCTAAAATCCATTGTGACCTATGAATAGAAAATGAATCTATATCTAGTAAAATTTGATATATGATGATCGCAATGAAATGGCTTCTCTGAAAAAAAACATGTCTACTAATAATTAACTTACCAAGGTTTCACTGATGGTGTCATAAAGGAACAAATCCATTATTTACCTTCCATCCATGAACACAAGAATCACGAGATAGCAAACATCTGCAGATGAGGCCTACCCCATAAAGTGTTTATTAAACCTCAATTTACCGTGCTCTAACCAATATGTCCATATTGCCTTAATTGTTGCCGACTACCATGACTTACCCGTTTGATTGTCATTGTCAGTAAATGCTCATTTATGTGTATGTGATACCTTATCAAAGAAAGGGAGGTAGTTGGTTGAAGCATTAACTTGTCTACAGTCTAGGGAATTAGATATTGTAGAAAGAAAAATGATGTGCTTCTAGGTAATGCACTAATGCCTATTATACCTTGCAACTTATATGTACGAGTTTTGAGTTTTTAACACAAGCCTAGTATTCTGATCATTTGTGCAATTTGTATTGTTAAATCTACTTGCTACTGCTACTAGCGACTAAAGTTGATAAAAATGATTCAGTGATTACAAATTAAGATGAAGGAGTTCTAGACTATTTATTTATATCAGGCTGCTGATTTTCTCTTGCTTTATCTAGTTCTTGAGTATTGTAGGCTTACAGTACCTGGTTTTGGCATGTCTTTGGACATTAATTGCTGCAGCTACTGGATGCAATGTTGAATTAGAAAATTTCTTTTTTTGAATAGTAACTTTAGAACATTTCATTTTTTATTTCATGTAACTTCAAAAAATGCTAAAAAGTACATTGGCAACTTCATTTTTCACCGTTAAGTATTCTCATGTAATATGGAGTAATAACACCTAGGCTATAAATTAAGAATTTTTATTCAACACATACTATACATTGTGGAAGCGATAAATATATTTTATACAGTATAGTAATTGGCTATCTTAATTGGAAAGAAAATCATAATTATGTTGCTATTTCTATGTAAAATAATCAAGTGTTTGAACTGAAAATTTAAGAAAAGTTTATTGTTACTTTATGCAGTTTGCCTTATGACTAACCTACTGTCTTTAGTTTTTTACCTTTAATATTATATAAGACCGGAAATGATTGCTAATCGTTTTGGTGTTTGAATCTCTGTTTGATGACTTGGGATGTGAACTGATGAATGCAGGTAATTAGTGAAAATGGCACCAGCTGGAGGAGAATATACAATAGATGCAAATACATTGGTCAGGCGACTAAAAGCTTTATATTCTCATTGGCGGGAACAAAGAGATGAATTATGGGGATCATGTAATGCATTTGCAGTAGCTACGCCACCACCATCTGACGATCTTCGTTATTTAAAGTCTTCATCTCTCAACATTTGGTTGCTTGGTTATGAATTCCCAGAAACTATAATGGTTTTTTCCGACAAGCAGATTCATTTCTTATGTAGCCAAAAGAAAGCGTCACTGCTTGATGTTGTCAAGAAGTCTGCTAAAGAGGCAGTAGGTGTAGATGTTGTGATGCACGTGAAAGCAAAAAGTGAAGATGGGTCGACCCAAATGGATAGCATATTACGAGCCATTGAATCTCTTGATTCCCCTGTTTTTGGGCATATAGCAAGAGAGGCTCCTGAAGGGAAACTTTTAGAGAAATGGACTGAAAAACTGAAGTCATCTGGCTTGCAACTCAATGATATTACTAATGGATTAGCAGATCTTTTTGCTGTTAAAGAGGCTGGTGAGTTGACAAATGTGAAAAAAGCTGCATATTTAACTGCTTCTGTAATGAAACTGTTTGTTGTTCCGAAGCTTGAGAAGGTAATTGATGAAGAAACTAAAGTAACCCATTCGCTGTTAATGGATGATACGGAAAAAACTATTTTGGAGCCCACCAAAATCAAAGTGAAGTTGAAAGCCGACAACGTTGATATCTGTTATCCTCCTATTTTTCAGAGTGGTGGGAACTTTGATCTCAGACCTAGTGCTTCAAGCAATGATGATCTTTTGTACTACGATTCAGCCAGCGTGATAATTTGTGCACTTGGGTCCCGCTATAATAGCTATTGCGCCAATTTGGCTAGAACGTTTCTTATTGATTCCAAGGACACACAGAGCAAAGCTTATCAGGTTCTTCTTAAGGCCCATGAGGCTGCTCTTGGTGCATTGAATCCTGGTAATAAGGCTAGTTCTGTTTATAAGGCTGCACTTGCAGTTGTTGAAAAAGAAGCTCCTGAATTGACTGCAAATTTGACAAAATCAGCTGGGACGGGAATTGGTCTCGAGTTTCGTGAATCGGGTTTAACTCTTAATGAGAAAAACGATAGAATTTTGAAAGCGGGTATGGTTCTAAATGTTTCGCTTGGGTTCCAAAACTTGCATACAAAGAGTAGCAAGGCAAAGAGTCAAAACTATGCACTATTGATTGCTGATACTGTTATTGTTACTGCTACTGGTCATGAAGTGGCGACTTCTGTAAGCTCCAAAGCTTTTAAAGATGTCGCATATTCTTTTAATGATGGTGAGCAACAACCAGATGAAAAGGTGAGAGTTGATTCTAGACGTAATGAAGCTTTGTATTCCAAAGCAACCTTAAGGTCAGACAACCATGAAATGTCTAAGGAAGAGCTTAGAAGACAACATCAAGCCGAACTCGCTCGTCAAAAGAATGAAGAAACTGCTCAACGGCTTGCGGGTGGCAAAAGTGCAACAGGTGATGGAAGATCTTCTTCAAGAACTTCAAATGATTTAATTGCTTACAAAAATGTGAACGATCTTCCTCCTCCTAGAGATTTGATGATTGTGGTTGACCAGAGGAATGAGTCAATTCTTATACCCATATATGGATGCATGGTACCTTTTCATATTGCTACTGTGAAGACGGTCTCCAGTCAAGCAGATACGAGCCGAAATTGTTATATTCGGATAATATTTAATGTTCCGGGAGCGCCATTTTCATCTAATGATCCAAATTCGGTAAAGAATCAGACAGAGATATTCTTGAAAGAGGCCTCGTTTCGTTCTAAGGACCCGAGGCACATTAGTGAAGTGGTACAGCAGATAAAAACACTTAGAAGAAATGTCGTTTCTCGTGAGTCTGAAAAGGCTGAGAGGGCATCATTGGTTACCCAAGAGAAACTTGTGCTTGCTGGGAATAAATTCAAACCAATAAGATTAACTGATCTTTGGATCCGTCCCCCGTTTCCAGGCCGTGGAAGGAAGCTTCCGGGTACTCTTGAAGCTCATGACAATGGTTTCAGATATGGAACATCAAGGAACGATGAACGTGTGGACATTCTATTTGGTAATATCAAACATGCGTTTTTTCAATCAGCAGAAAAAGAAATGATTACTTTGCTCCACTTTCATCTTGACAACCATATCATGGTTGGAAACAAAAAGACAAAAGATGTTCAATTTTATGTTGAGGTTATGGATGTTGTGCAAACACTTGGAGGTGGTAAACGATCTGCCTATGACCCAGATGAGATTGAGGAAGAGCAAAGAGAAAGGGATCGTAAAAACAAGATCAATATGGATTTTCAAAATTTTGTTAATCGGGTTAACGATCTTTGGGGACAACCGAAGTTCAAAAGTCTTGACCTCGAGTTTGACCAGCCTCTAAGAGAACTTGGGTTTCACGGGGTACCACACAAAGCTTCTGCTTTCATAGTTCCAACTTCTAGTTGTTTAGTCGAGCTGATTGAAATCCCTTTTCTTGTGGTTACTCTAAGTGAAATTGAGATTGTGAATCTTGAAAGAGTCGGGCTTGGACAAAAGAATTTTGACATGGCGATTGTGTTCAAGGATTTTAAACGTGACGTCCTTCGCATTGATTCTATTCCTTCTACGTCACTTGATGGCATCAAAGAATGGCTCGATACAACAGACATAAAATACTATGAAAGCAGATTGAACATGAACTGGCGGGCCATATTGAAAACAATCACTGATGACCCACAAAACTTTATTGATGAAGGGGGATGGGAGTTTTTGAATTTGGAAGCTAGTGATTCCGACTCTGATGGTTCTCAAGAGTCTGACCAAGGTTATGAGCCATCTGATGTAGAGCCTGAGTCTGAGTCGGAGGATGACGGGTCTGACAGCGCGTCATTGGTGGAATCTGATGATGACGAGGAGGAAGAAGAGGAGGAAGGATCTGAGGAAGAAGAAGGGAAGACATGGGAGGAGTTGGAGAGAGAAGCAAGCAATGCTGACAGGGAGAAAGGCGTTGAGTCTGATAGTGAAGAAGAGCGGAAAAGAAGGAAGATGAAGGCGTTTGGCAAATCTCGTGCTGGTCCAAGCAGCAGTGGTCCAAAGCGTCCGAAGTTCAGAAGGTAAAATGTTATTTGCTTTATCGAGTCTAGAGTAGTTGAAGTAACTTAAGTTGGTTCTGGGAAGTTGGTAGTTTGAAAAGCGGCAGTTATTTTGTCTGTGAATCATTAAAGTTGTTGATGATCTGTTTAAAAGACTTTGTATGCAAACCACCTTTTGGTTTTAAAATGGTAGTCTCTATCTATATATCGGGGATCTATATATCTGGTAAGTGGTAACATGTCTTCCTCTGAGGACCTGTAATTTTTATGACAGAAGATGCAGCGAATGCCTGTGATAACACTACGCATCATCTATTTTAAACCGCCTGTGCCTTGTGGTGTATATTATCCTTATTATTATATCTGCCATTTATTTATGTATATATCTATAAGTATTCCATAACCGTAAGGTAGGTCTTAATTAAGAAAAGGTATTTACTAGGTACACAGGAATTTCACAAATTTACACTTACAATTATACTAATTTGCCTGTGTCTCCAGGCATTATCACCTCCCCAAAATTAAGCATTAAACATATACAGTATAATGGTTGGACTGGTTTGATTGACAGTGGTGGATATCGACATGTATTCTACGTGTCACAGACATTGCCATCAAATTCAAAATTTGAAGTACTCTATTTTATGAGCACTTGTCATAATTAGTATGGTTAATTGATCCTAGTTTTATAGTTAACTTTTTTCTTTGGATGTATTAATTCAATCGTTAACTTTTATAAATAGATAAGAATAACCAGGTAAGTTACTTATACCCTTAATGTATATACCTACTATGGGTATGTTTGGCGTGCTCATTTTATGAGCTTTTGGGAGCTTGTAGCTTATATTTTCATAAGCTCTGTTTGGCTATCAAAATTTTAAGTAGCTTATGGAAAATGAAATTACATAAATACTCTCCAAATAATTATATATCATCTTTTAAAATTAATATATTTGCCCTTTTATGTTATTTTACATTCATAAGCTACAAGCTCCAGTTACTCTGCCAAACACAAATATTACTAAAAGCTCCAGCTACATGCTACCAACTACAAGCTACTAGCTCCAGCTACAAGCTACCAGCTAGTTGCGTCAAACATACCCAATAAAAAGGTAGGTTAAAGGTAAATCTTAATGAAGAGTAGAGTGTAACGATAAATGAACCATTTAAATGTTATAAATATTAAATCTTCAGTGTTACAAGAGTCTTAATGGATTTGTAATGATAACTATTTAAATTAATCTATTAGAGCATCTTTAATGCATTACACTCTAAAAGTTTTATACAGTGTCATATCAATATTTCATCAATTCCAGTAAAAGCTCTACCGTACATTGAACCTAATATAATTCATTAGACTGACATATCATTGTATTTTTTAACCACTTTAATTTATGTTTATACCCATATATACATCCATCATTTTAAATGTATTCAACTATTGCATACAATCAAACACTACCTTAATGAAAAACAAAGTTCAGAGTACAATAAAAATAACATATGAAAAACAAAGTTCAGAGTACAATAAAAATAACATACTTAAAGCATTAGTCCCTACATATTTCAAAGTTCTAGAACAACAAACTGAATAACTAGTAATGCAATACTTAGTTTATAAAAGAGCTACAAATTACGTTTTTGTGTAATTGTCTCGCAACTCTCAGCTAACATATATTGTTTCTAAATATTTGGAATTAGTTGATATAAAAAAATAAATCTATGTTTTTTATTTTGACTTTAATTAATATATATATAGAATTAAATGTGTTTTCCTAGCCCACCTTCATTGCATCAATACGAGTGAGTACAAAGAAAAACGGTTCATTGGATGTGTTAATACATGGCATTAGGGATGAGCAAAAATACCAAAATACCGAAACCGAACCGGTACCGAACCGGACCGGTACCGAACCGGTACCAACCGTTACAAATGGTACGGTATTCCGTTTTTGATTTGGGGCAAAAAAAAACCCGGTACCAACCGGTCGGTACCGGTTCGGTACCGGTTGGTACCATGCACACCAAAATACCTAAACCGAACCGGAACCGCACCGGACCGGTACCGAACCGGTACCAACCGATACAAATGGTACGGTATTCGGTTTTTGATTTGGGACAAATTAAAAACCGGTACCAACCGGTCGGTACCGGTTCGGTACCGGTATGGTACCACGCTCACCCCTACATGGCATTTCACAATGCAAATACATGCTAAGCTATAGTAAAATACTTTCTATTCAACTTTGCTACATCATTGCATTGAAGATGCTCTTAGAGATACATTATGAAGATTTAATCAACTTATTTAAAATATAAAAATGTTTGGAGAATGCACTTTTTAATTTTCCTAACATTAATTTAATGCATTTATATTATATTAGATTAGAATCTTTTCTTCTATTGATGGTTTATTTCTAGATATCACACGATGCCTTTCAAATTCATGTGATGACCTTCTATCTTGACTCGTTATTGCGTTCGTAAAAGAGAAAGGTTGTGAAGTATTAATGGATTAGCCAAGTTGTTTGATTAATAATTAAAATAAATCTATTATTATATACATATCTATTCTATCTACTAAAGGGGGGATACGCTGACGTCATAAAGCTGAGTTGGCACCATATACAGCAATGGAATACGCTGACGTGTCATGCCCACATTAATCCGCTTATGTCATCATGTACTATTATTATTTTCATCTGAATTGTTTTAAAAGAATAAAAAACGAATTAATGCACTCCATAAGTCATGAGTGTGCATTTAAATTACACTAACCGGTTTATTGGTCTCTTTACATTTTTCTCCACTTCCCAACGTTGGCATGAAAAAGGCAATAATGAATAGATATATTTTTAATTTTCCAATGATATTGTTGCTATCTTTAAGGTAAAAACCTTTCAATTTCCCCTTTGTTTTCTCCCATATGCACGCCAAAGGAATACGAAAGGTTGGACTCTTCATATTATAAATCATACGCTACCATTCCATCAAAGCCAACATACTAAAGCCTTTTCACTTTCCCCCTCAATTTCTTCCTGCACTTACGTTTCAGTTGTAATGGACAACCAAACATACGATTTCATTGCGGATCTTGACACCGTGAAGGACTCTTGGAAGCTTAAAGTTCGTGTTCTTAGTATGTGGAAATCAATCTTCTCACTTGATATGATCGTCATGGATGAAAGGGTAATACAACGAATATTTTCTATGCATGATGTTAAATCAAGAAGGCGTTAAATGTGCTAGATGAAAGCATTGACAAGAAGATTAATTGTATTGGATCATTCTCTAAGGCATGACGTTCGTATGTTGTTGTTTAAGTCTATGTGGTTTTAGATTGTTTCGAATATTATCTTTTTTGAATGTTTTTATCGAGTCACTTTGTTAGTAAATGTTTTATGTTATCTTTTATTTAATGTAGTCAACTGTATGCATGTAGATGTAATATTTTGTATTATGAATGGAAATATTTTGCTTAAATTTTACTACGATAAATTTAATGCATATTTTAATATAAAAGGTTGTAAAATATACCAAGTTTCATTTATTTAACACAATATACTTTATTATGTGGATTGTAATTTCTTAGTCTTCCTTTACAACCTTCTACGGAAGTACGGAGTATATTTTATTTCATACTAAATGTAGAAATAAATACTGTTTTTTTCAAGATTATTGGGAATACAATTTCTTTACAGGTGGTCTATTCATAGCTTAGTCTATCCCATCAAAAATTTCTGTCCTACTCTCTTTTGAGCAAGTGTGTAATACTCCGTATTTGATAACATTATTACTTTTTATTATTCATCTTTTTTTCCCCTATAAATGTATCAGTTGTATGTAAACATTTACCCTCAATTAGTCAATTAGGTATCTCAGTATCTGCTTAATGTTTCTTCGTGTATGCAAGCGTTACATTTCACAATTGTTTAACAATCTCTTACGTTATTATATAAAATTACCTTTTTCAAAAGTTATAGATCTTGCTATTTCTTGCCTCCGTGAAATTCTTTCATTTGAAGAAAACTATCACTTCGTGTTTGAGCTTTTGCTTTTTTCATTTGAACAAAGCAAAGAAGATAAAAAAAAACTTTCTTGCAGTTGGAACAGCAACTTAACCTTGTTGTATCATTTAAACTGTAGTTTATTTTATTATGCAGTATTTTATTTAGTCGTCGTTCTAATAAATATATTAATAAGTTTGTTCAATATGACAGAATGTATGAAACTTAGAGAATTTTAGTGTAAAAGTTTTATTAAGTCTTAATTTGTTTATTATTTATGCAAATTATCGTTCATGTATACACTGTATTTTTACATACATTCGGCATGTATATTTTTTTAACATGTTTATAGGTAACCGAATAATATAACGCCTTTCAGTCCTTAAACATCTAATCCCTAAATGGCTTATATAATAAAGCATTTATCTCCGTTCCTGAATATAATGTGTTTTTCTCCTCATACATCTAATTTCGAAAACACCTATAAAAACCATTTATCTCATTCAAATGTTACTAACCTTCCAAGCCCAAATTACTTTTTATGTATGCTACCACGTACATTTTTATTTCAATAAATCATGTATAACTTTAGGCCAATAATCATTTACCCAATACATGACATATAACAATTCAATTATAAATTTTTTTTGGTTCAAACCCGTGTTTTCACGGGTCATAAAACTAGTACATATACATATACATTACAAGAAATATCATGGAAGAATAATAGTTATTAAATGATGATCAACAATAAAGATTTAATCCTAATTAATTTAATTAATGACATACTTAATCCCATTTTTATATGATTAAAAGACTAATATACCCTTCTATTTTTACAATATAAATCCTTTGTTTTTCAATAATTGTAGAATACTCCTCCAAATATTATATGAAAAAAATAATTTAATAATTACTTCATTAAATTCAAACTCTTACTACAATCTTCATTTATTTTTTTCCCTGAAAAAAGTTCTAGTACATTATTTTTTAATTTCAAAAAATTCATGGCTTCATCCATCACTCAGTGATTTAAATTTCTATATGATCGTCTTTTTTGAATTCTTTTATCAATTTGTAATTTTCAATTCTTTGATTAGGGATGACAACGGGTCTGGTTCGGGATGGTTTTAGTGTATTTGTATCTATACTCGTTTAAAATATTCGTACCCAAACCAGGCCCAACAGCCGCTAGTACCCAATGTTCGGATTTTATGAAGATTAATAAATAATTAGTTGTTGCTGTGATATGCATATCACGTGCCTTGGACTTTAAGTTTGAAGATTGTGTCACTCACGTGAATATGGATATGGAAACAATTGAGTCGGCAAGAATTGGAGTCGGCTACGATTTCTTATGGACTAAGTTTTATTAATTATATATAATGTAACCTATTGTATTGTAACCCTAACACCTCCTGAATAATAAGATTTCTCTCTAGTTGGCCGTGGATTAAACCAATCGAGTAGATTGGATATAACCACGTTATATTCGCGTGTTCGTTTACTATTCTCGTTATCTTAATTGCTTTATTTGATCCGTTTATTGTCGTGGGGGTATAACTAGGGTTATACGTGTTTTTGGTTGGGTCCTAAAACCTATCAAAGTGGTATCAGAGCTCGTGTTTTTTCGAGTTTGGGAACAATGGCGGATAAAAGCGAGATTAGGATTAGTAAGTTTGATGGCATCGATTTTGGGTTTTGGAAGATGCAAATCGAAGACGTTTTGTACGAGAAAAAATTGCACCAACCGTTGTCGGGTGATAAACCTGAAGGTATGAAGGCGGAGGATTGGGCGTTGTTAGATCGTCAGGCACTTGGAGTAGTTCGACTTTCTCTGGCCAAGAATGTCGCCTACAATATTGTGGGGGAAACCACGACTGCGGGTTTGTTAACGGCGTTGTCTAACATGTATGAGAAACCCTCAGCCTTGAATAAGGTTTTCTTGATTCGGCAGTTGGTGAACGCGAAGATGGGTGAAGGTGCATCGCCAGCAGATCATGTTAACGAGTTTAACTCGATTTTGACTAGGTTAAAATCTGTAGGGGTTACGTTTGAAGATGAGTTGGAGGCACTTTTCTTGTTGTCTTCGTTGCCCGAAAGTTGGTCTGGAATGGTTACAGCTGTTAGTGGTTCATCCGGAACTACTAAGTTGACTTTTGAGGGGATCCGTGATTTGATACTCGGTCAAGGAATTAGAAGGAAAGATTCCGGGGAGTATTCGGGTTCCTCAGCTTTGAGTGTGACTGGCAGGGGGCGTAGTAATAGTAGATCTAGATCGCGGAGAGAGCCATCGGAGAATAGGAACGTCACGTGTTGGAACTGTAAGCAACTGGGGCACTTTAGGTATCAATGTCCGAATGGTAAACCGAGTGTTAATATGGCGGTTGATACGACTGAAGATGCGTTGTTGTGCTGTGAGGAGAATCTTGTGGAATCCTGGGTTTTGGATTCGGGTTCATCTTTTCATGCTATCCCGTGCATAGAAGAGATGACGAATTTTAGGTCTTATTCCGGTAGGGTTTGTCTTGCGAACGGAAGAAAGCTTAAAGTTGCGGGTATTGGGGATGTTGTCCTCAAAACTCACCTTGGTACGGATTGGGTCCTCAATAATGTGAGGTTCATTCCCAAGCTCAAGAGGCGGTTGATCTCGATTGGGCAGTTGGATAATGATCGGTACCATGTTAGGTTTGGCGACCAACAGTGGAAGGTTATCAAGGGTAGTTTGGTAATTGCTCGCGGGTATAAACGGGGAACCTTGTATATGGTTGAGATTCCAAATGAGGAATGGCTAGGTGGTGAGGTAGGTGTTGGAAATCCTAGTCGACTTGAGCTTCACGGTATTGTTGAGAGGTCTGGAACGAGTAAGAGTTCGAGAAGAGTTGAAACTAGTAGGAGCTTGGCGTTGAGTGGGAGCTTTGGGGTTTCCATGGATTCGGTTTGTCATCTCGGTACTACTAGAGTTTTCAAGTCTTGGGTTAGATCATCTCCAATGGCAACTAGGTTGCGACTGACCGAGAGGGGTGAACAAGATACTTTTCCGAGAGTCACGTTTAATAATACATCCGTACAGTGGGAGTTGATTCGATGAGAGAAGTTGTGTTTGTCCGAAATCATGCGCATGTTTGTGGTCGGTGATCCAACGGTGAAAGCAAGAGTGATAGAGTGGATGATCAAGGGTGTGATGGTATTTTCACACGGCTGCCTTGATGGTGTTATTCACGTGGTTGTTCTACCGGGTGGTCTTATCTTTGTTGGAAAGAAAGATCGTGTGGACGAAAGGCTGTATGGATGGGTTGCTAGTATAACGAGAGTGTTGGAGTCGTGCCGGGCTTCAACCGATCTTCTCATGAACTAATGAGAAGGTGATAAACTAGAGAGATTTCTTGGTCACAGTTTAATAGTGGAGTTCAGTTAACTCGAATCGAAAGTCTTCCGACTCGGTGTGGTCGTGCGGCGTGTCCCGATGGTTTCGGCGGTATTGGTTTGAACGGGGTCTATTAAAGTGGCGTTTAGTTATGGGTTACTGGAGTTGGGTTAATTTAATCTTCAAGTGGGAGATTGTTTGGATTTTATGAAGATTAATAAATAATTAGTTGTTGCTGTAATATGCATATCACGTGCCTTGGACTTTAAGTTTGAAGATTGTGTCACTCACGTGAATATGGATATGGAAACAATTGAGTCGGCAAGAATTGGAGTCGGCTACGATTTCTTATGGACTAAGTTTTATTAATTATATATAATGTAACATATTGTATTGTAACCCTAACACCTCCTGAATAATAAGATTTCTCTCTAGTTGGCCGTGGATTAAACCAATCGAGTAGATTGGATATAACCACGTTATATTCGCGTGTTCGTTTACTATTCTCGTTATCTTAATTGCTTTATTTGATCCGTTTATTGTCGTGGGGGGTATAACTAGGGTTATACGTGTTTTTGGTTGGGTCCTAAAACCTATCACCCAATTAGTAGTACCCATCGGTTTTTTCGGATTTATTCGCGGGTTTCGGGTTATCCCCATGTAGGTAACTTTGGCTGAACAAGAAAGTGTTTAGTTGTTGAAAATACGTACAAATTTGAAACACGGCAAAAAAACAAACCAAAATACAAAAAACTATAGTATATTAAAGATTTCAAATCTTAAAGCTAACATTTTAACTATTTAATTAACTAATTCAAAGTTTTGGTACGTTCAAGATAACGAACAATTTCATATTTTCATATCATATAAAATTAAAATGTAATAATCATGGAAATCCAAATATAAAAACGTTTTGCTTCATTTGCTAGAATTCGTGAATAATCAACTGTTAATTACGTACATTGATAATGTAATTTAGTCCGAACGTATATATATTTATAATGATAAGATAAAGTGTGAACCACAAGATTTAATATGTGTTTGAAATAAATCAAATAATGTATATGTCTGCCATGAGGTCATAGTCTGAGCTTAATTGAGGTGTCAGGATCACAATCAAGTGCCTGATCGAGGGTGCCTCCTTGCGAGTGCCTAATCTACACTCGTATGAACAAATGCTAATGCGTCCGTTTGACCAGTTAGTGCTTGCTAACCCGGACGAGGATTGTCAATCCTATATGGTACCATACACTAACATTCACGCTACAAAAGTATTAACCAAACTATGATCGATGGAGGGCTTTAAAATGATTAGTAAACAGCTCATGCATAATATAGCGAGTTTTGTACTCGTGTTCACATGTAAAACAAGGTAAAACATGTATTCCCACCCCTGGGTTTGAAAACAGTAAAATGAGGGGCTATGAGACTCACCTGAGTCTAATGATTTGCAGTGAAGCAAATGTGATGCAGTACAATGAGGTGTCCGAAGACTGCAACCTGCAGGGCGTTCAAAACGCGCAAGGTTACTAGTATATGTAGACGTCTCAAGAGACCGTCCATGCTAGTTGTTCATCTAACTAGTGATGTCCAAATGATTTGGTTTTGATTGATTAGTTTGGGTTTTGAAAACGTGTACGGTCCGTTGGTGACGGTTTGTAATAATAATCTTTAAGTATTATTATTATTATATGTTGTATCATATTCTGATATAGTATATTTCATGTGGTGAGAAATCGTATTGTATAAGTATTTAAGGTTGCGTGAGTTCGACACTTAGTGTGAAAAAGAGTTTTAAGTTTTCTGTTTTTGAGCGACACTTAGAGCGTCACTTACTAGTTTTTGGCGACACTAGGAGAGTGTCGCATATATAATGAAATTCAGTATTATTTGCGTCATTGAGGGAAGTGTCGCATAGAGTGGCGTCACTAAGTTGCGTCACTAAGGTTAAGTGTCGGTTAAATGTATTAATCGAATTTAGGCGTCACTAAGGGTAGTGTCGGATGGGTACTGTTCCGAGAATAGGCGTCACTAAGGGGAGTGTCGCATGTATGCGGCATTTGGTTAATGCGTCACTCGGTGAGTGTCGCTAATAATAGTCTTACGGGCATAATAGCGTCACTAGGTAAGTGTCGCATGAAACCTTTGGTCTCTGCGACACTTAAGTCTGATCATTTTTGGTCATTATCGAAAACGTGGTCAATGGCCTCGGTTTGACCCGAAAATTTTACCCAAGTCTTAAAATGGTTCCAAGAGTTCAACAAAATTATTGGTTCGTGCCGGGGTTAACACGAGGTGTCGATTTTGTAAAATGACCAAAACAGCCCTTATGTTTATATTCTCTAGATTTTGTCCCGACAAATCTCTCGTTTTCTATAACTTTTAGTCCGAACCAAGCCTAACAAAAAATCACACATGTTCCCCTAGGTGTCTAGTGTAAATCTGCAAACTATGGCGATTTTAGAAGGTCCTTTACTATTTTAAACAAAAATGGAAATGGAAAGTGGTTAGATTTGTTCGATAAACGACCTTAGTCCATAAATCGGTTCCTACACTAAAATCCGTGCATTTCTGGAAATGGTCAAAGAAGAACTTTTTGTAGAGGACGTCCATACGGAGATTTCAGTATAAGATTCATATGTTGATTCATCCTAGAACTCAAGTTATACACGATTTGGTGAGATCATTTTTCTGGTGAGAAAAGCTGTTAACATATATGTGTTTAGAAAACGTATTTTAGCTTTGTTTTTGGACATTTTAGAGTTGAATGATCAACTAAACATGTAAATATGTTAAAAGCAAGTAAACTAATGAAATTTTTGAGGATTTCTTGCAAGAAAACGATGATCTAACGACGGTATGAGGTGGATGATGCGAGATTGAGCTTCCTTACTCCTTTTCTTCTTCTTCTTCAAGATGATGATGAATGTGATGAATGATGATGATAATGTCGTGAATGTGAGGAGAGGGAAAAGGAAAAGAGTGTGTGTTTTAGTGAGAGAAAGTAGTGAGAGAGATGGAGGAATACAATGAGGAAATTAGGGGAGGTGATTTGGTTATCAACAAGAAAGAAGCAAGATCCACATTTTGTGGATCTTGTTTGGGGTTAGGTAAAACCGGCCCATGGGGCCCACTCAAGAGAGTGTGTGTCTCAATTTTTGGTTCCTCAAATTTGCGCTCCGTGCGGTGTTCGTTTACCCGATCGTTTCGTCGTTCGTTTAATCGTTAAACGTTATATTTAATGCGTTTCGATATCGTTCTAAAACACGATATATTTAAATGATGTTTCATTCAAGATGATGTATTTTATGTTACCAAATTAATATTCGGTTTTTGTTTGGTCGTCGGTTGCGAAACGTGTGTTCTTTTGAATCGTGTAACGTTTTTAAACGTTATTTTTGTACGTGTGTAATCGCGTTACTTTTAATTGAAGTATTTTATCAAAATACTTAGAAATGAGTTATAAAAATATAATTTTTACAAATTTCATTTGTCGTGTGCGTTTCGCGCATTTTCATCGCATTCCGCTACGTTTTAAGCAAAACGTATATGTTCGATATATTATAAACATAATATAAAGTAATTATCAATGTTATTAAATAATTTCATATTATTTAATAAATGTTTCATCAACGTCCGAAATATTGTATCGGGTTTCTCCCGATATGAAAATGCACGATTAAATTTAATCGTGTACGTATATATATATAACAATATATATAATGATACATTACAATTAGCCTAAAATAGCACTAATTACATGTATTACAAAATGATTAGGACCTAATAACTAGTCCTAATTTGGCGGGTGTCACAGAATTGGACGACTTAACTTAATTATTAGTGAATCACGACTATCTTGTGAACTCATTTACTTTGATTTTTGTTTGGAGTATAATAATATAAATTCTGATATATTCTTTGTTAAAATTCATAAATTATTTTCATTCTGCATACATCTGTTAGGTTATGCTTATTACAACAATGATAAATCGTCCGAACAATTACTCGAACAATGTATGTTATATTGAAGAAATTAGTGATGAGTTTTGGGATATACTTTTCAATAACAATGTAAGTTATATTCAAGAAAATTGCTAAAGCTATGAGATTGTTATTATAGTTTCCAGAACTAATATATGCACTTATTTTATTAAAATAGATCCGCGTGATAGTATAAACAAAAAAACGAAAGCCAAAAAATTAATATTTTAAGATTAGTAGTTCATATCGAAATTTCATTGCATTTATATTGGCAATCATGTGATCTGATCAACCTTGCTTGTATCATAATCATTATCAGTAATAGCGTTATCATCATTTGCCTAACATATTTCACCCCTTTTAAGTTTATAATTTAAAGAGTAGACTCGGGACCAAAGTTAACTCAAGAAGATACCTACTCAAGAATATAATATATATTTTAGCGTCATACAAGGCTGACTCAAAATTAAGCCTTACTATGATAATGCCTTACCCCCCCAAAGCTAAACACATCATAGTTTTCTGTAAAGTGTCCGTGCATACAGTAGATCAAGAAGATCATGTTAGGCTAGGCACATACAATTACAAAGTTGGTAAATGATGAGTATTTCTACTTAAAGAGAAGGCACACACAGTTGTAAGTTTGACTCAACAATCCAAGAAGGGACACCCAACAAGGAGGTATCTCGAAAGTTCATTGTATGACAGATAAATGTGTAGACAATAGAAAGAAGAAAAAAAAAACTAATACCAATAGCCCTATACAAATATTTAATCATCACAAAACTATTCACATAGTAATGGCTTATTGAAATCGAATTTGAAATTTAAATCGTAAATTACGTAATGATTGATTGTATTTTGAAGGCGTATTTATCGTAAATTCAGAATTCAGGTTTGGCTCAATAATCCAGGAATTGAAAATTAAAAATTGATAAAAGAATTCAAAAAAGCGATCGTATAGGAATTTAAATCGCTGAGTGGTTGAATGAAGCCACAAATTTCTTAGAATTGTAAAATAACGTATTGTGGCTTTTTCCAGGAAAATAAATAAAAGAAGATTGAAGGAGAGTTTAAATTTTGTAAGAAATAATGAAGTAGTTATTAAATTAAAGTTTTTTCTAAAATATTGAAAGGGGTGATCTACTATTAAGAAAAATAAAGGATTATATGTTGGTATATTAGTCTTTTTAGCACTAATAAATAGGAATTATTATGTATGTCATGTTTTTGATCAATGGCAAAAAAATTGAGCAAACTAAGTAAGGTAAATGACAAATGTATTAAGTATAATAAGACTTTAAATCCACAAAATCTTACAATGGGAAAAACATTCGATGTGTAAAAAAATGAGAAATCACACTGGCTATTTGTGTTATTGACCCCAGAATTTATATATTTGTAATTCGGAATAAATCGTAGTAATTGTTTTGGTTTGCTTTACAAAAACAATTAATAATTGTTCGACACTTCGACTGACAATAATATTCAGTAAATACTCCGTAATAATTTACAATACAGTCATTGGTTATTTAATTTGTAATTTAATAAATTATAATATTATATATATATGGCATCTGAGTTTTTAATTAATTCTAATTCTAATTTTAACAAAACCCACTTCTACTTGGTTTCCAAGTTTATAATGTAAAAACCTATTAACTTAATTAATAATTACCACTCATCATCTTCATCGAACTCGTCCCTTTATAAATTGTTTTTTTGGTCATAATTAAATCCCTACGTTCGATCATCAATGGCGACAAACACGACAACAAAAGAAAACACATGTAGAAAGAACATCGCTGCGGTTTTATCGTTAATGGATTTTCATGATGATGATTCTAAAACTAGTACTCAAGTCATGCTTCGTAAACTAGTTGACATTAACAAAGACAAAGAATTTGCAGCTGCGGCCCGTTCATCCAATGTCGATGGAGAAACTTCTGGTGTCGAAAAACATCCACATTCACATGATCATATGGAAACAGCAGGTTCATCAACAAGTGCAAGTTCAGAAAGTTCGGTTCTTGAGTTGATAATTAGTGATGATGATGATGGATGAGATGGCGTTTAATGATTTTATAAGAACGATTGGTGGGTCGGAACTTAAGACCGTTCCCAACGCGGGCGTCGGTTGCTCGTCGGTTTACACCGACGAAGGCGACACCGATGGCACCGCTCGTCGGTTAGCCTCGTCGGTTCCGGCTCGTCGGCTAGCCGACGCTCGTCGCTTGTTTGTGTGTGGAGCCAGCGAAGGAAAACCAAAAAAAAAAAGGGCCGTTTGATTTTTTTTTTTTTTTCTTTGGTTCGCTGTTCGTAACTTCGTATGCTTGGGAGAGAAAAAATGGCCGTAGGGTAGAAATGGGGAAGAAGAAGATGAGCGTGGGGCCCATTTAAAAAAAAAGAAAAAAAAAATATTAAGTGCCATGATACTATGATCGGTGGGAGCAAGTGGGAAAAAAACATTAAATGCTAAAAAAAATAGCTATTAGAAAAAAAATAGTTTTGCAATGTTTTTAGTTTGAATTTAATGTGTTTTATTTTAATTAATTGTGTATTGTTTGATTAATTAAATGGTTGTGAAAAGTGTAAAAAAAAAACTGACGGACCACTGTTGGGACGGGTCCGTCAGTTTCCGTCAGTTTGGTGAAAAAGCTGACGTGGCGCTGATGTGGCGCGTCAGTTTCTGTCACTGTTGGGTGTGGTCTAAGTTTGTTATGGTGAAGCAGCTCACAAATTCAGATGTTGATCCTTGTCAAGGCCGGGTGTTAATGCCTGCGAGAAAAGTAAACAATTTAAGTTTCTTAACAGAAGATGAGGTAATAAACCTTGGAAACAAAGACGACGTAAGCGTTTCTGTTTTTGATCTTCAAAGGCGTAAATCAACATTGAATCTTGCACGATGGAACAAGTACTATGTGTTGAAAACGGAATAGAATGAACTCGTAAGAACAAACAAATTGAAGAAAGACATGATGATTGAAGTTTGGTCGTTTCGGGCTGACCAAGATCAACTTTGTTTCGCACTTGTTCTTGCTTAACACTCGAATGTACAACGGTTTGAAGACAATCATATGATTATAAGACCATTCCCAACCGTGATTGAACCACTTCCAAACCACTTCTGACACATCAGCGCCACATCAGCTTTCCACCAACTGATTCAAAACTGATTCCCCCATGCCAACCGTTTAACCACTTCCAAACCACTTTCAAACCACTTTATTTTCATTTTAATTATTTAATACAAACCAAATTAAAATAAAACATATTTCATTAAATTAAAATAAAACATTACATAAAATAAAAATAAAACATTACTTTTCCTAAAAAAAATACAATAATTAAAACACACATTACTTTTCCTAAAAAAATAAATTAAAACACACTAAAATAAAAATACAATAACTAAAATACACTAAATAAAAATACAATAATCGAACATTCAAAAACTCAACGCGCACGGAAATATAGAGGTAGTTGCGAAACATGTTCGATTAAAGCATTACGCAATTCATGGTGTATTTCTCGATCGCTTAATTCCTTATCCATACGCACTGAAGTTTCAACTCTTTCTTGCCACGTACGATAAGGTGCATTTGCCGGATCGGACATATAGTCTTCTTCAAGATCGCACATGTTTCGGCCGTTGTCCTCGGTTATCATGTTATGTAAGATCACACAACAATACATGATTCTTTTGATTTTGTTGACGCTAAATGGTCGTGCCGGATTTTTTATTATATGCCAACGGCCTTGAAGAACCCCGAATGCGCGTTCAATATCTCTCCGTGCAGATTCTTGATATCTTTTGAACCGTGCTTCAGCGGGCGTGAGTGGATGTCTAAATGATTTTACAATAGTTGCCCATTCCGAATAAATACCGTCGCCAAGATATTAACCTTTGTTGAATTGACGACCGGCAATCGTGAAATTTACTTGTGGAGCTCTATCTTGAAGTAAGTCGTTGAATAAGTCGGATTGGTTAAAGACGTTAACGTCGTTGCTCGAACCCGCGGGACCAAAGAAAGCATGCCAAATCCACAAATCGTAAGAGGCCACCGCCTCGAGCATGATCGTCGGATGACCTTGATCACCTCGTGTGTATTGCCCGTGCCACGCAACAGGACAATTTTCCCACGCCCAATGCATACAATCTATGCTACCGAGCATACCCGGAAACCAATGCACCTCGGCATGACGTTGGTGTAACCGTTGCACGTCATAGAGTGTTGGTTTTCTTAAGTATCCGGTAGAATATAAATGAGAAATACATTTACAAAAATTATCCAAGGAATCGTATGACGTTTGTTGGCCCATATGTAGATATTCATCAAACATATCGGCGGAACATTCGTACGCCAATTGGCGTACCGCGGAAGTGACCTTTTGAACCACATTAAAACTGGCTAATCCGGTTGCATCATAACGTTGGTGAAAGTATGAAAAATACGTCGGTAGTGGTTGTTGGGAATGAGAAATTATATCTTGACAAATACGGAGAAACAAGGGCCGACTCATTCGGAAACGTCGGCTAAAGTAATCTGCCGGGAACGTTGGGTTCTCGGCAAAGTAGTCGAGAAACAAACGTTGACCCATTGCTTGACGATCTCTTTGAATAAATCGTCGTGGTGCCCTTGGAATAGGAATTTCCGCCTCTTCGTCCGAAGCGGAAAGTTGAGCTAGGATTTGAAGTGCGACGGCCGGAGTGAAGCCGGTATTAAGCGCCGCCAAATCTTCAAGATCGGAATCGGAAGATGAATCCATTTTTGTATCGAATAGTAGGGTGTTTAAATAAATAAAAGTGGGTGATTTTTTAATAGAAATGAAGTGTGTATATATATGAAAGTGTGAGTGAATTTATGAAGAATTAGAGTATGTGAAGGGTGTATATATATATTGGTGATATAGTTGTTGGTGTGTAAAATGTTAAAATTTCTAAACCACTTTTTTTTAAAAATTTTGAAAGCATGCCAGACGCTCCTCTCTTGGTTTTATCCTAATTTTTTTTTTTTCAGTTCAGTGCATTTCGTAAAAAAAAAGGGAAAAATGCTCGTGGGTCCCGCGGTGTCAGAACTGATTGGAATCGGCTAGCTGGTTTAAATCGGATGTGTGGCTAACCGGTTTGCAAACTGATTAGGGATGGCATTCCTCCTAACCAACCGGTTGCAACCGGTTGGTGGAAGTGATTGCCGTTGGCAATCGTCTAAGTAGTCTAGTTCAAATTTATACTAATTTCGTATATCTTATGATTTTCGCTTAAGTTTAGGGATTAGCTAGAAATTATTTAATGTTATACGGAGTATCATATATATTAGGGTTTCGGTTGATACTATTCAATGGTTTTGTTAATTCCTACATGTCAAATAAACATATTTCAGTTACATATTGACCGATAGATTAGAGGTTCGAATTCGTGCATCAGCACACGTGGGTGATTTTTGTATATATGTGATTTGCCTGAGGTTGATGCGGGTTGGACGAACGCGTAACATTAAAATATGGTATGGAGTCAGAGTTATCTTACAAATTCCTTTTTTTTTTCGTTTGCATATATAAGCACCAAAATATGAAAATAACACACTTTTAAAGTTAAATTGGTTTACACATGTTGTGGTTGATGGAAAAAGTTAGATCCTTTCTTGAGCTTGGATAAAAGAGTTAGAAGTGGGCTAAAGTAAGCCCAGTTGTCAAGTCCAAAAGTCTACTACAAGAAACTCTGTTTTCACAAATGGGCTCAATAAGTAGGATTGGGTTCAAGAAAGAGATAGACACTATCAGCAAAATCAATGAGAAGGGTTCTCCGAGAGATGGTATTTTATTTATTTATTATTTTTTAATTAATTTTTTAGTCGTGGTTTTGAGACTAACTTTGATGGATCACTTCTCGGCCGAGATCAAACACACGCCACACTAAGTTTGATTTATGATGGAGTTGATTAGGTAATTTTGAACTTTTTTTTTTTTGAGTTGAGAAGATGATCGAATATCAGGCGACCGAAATTTGCTTGTTAAGTTTTATGAAATATTGAATATTTAGTGTTTGGTTATGGGAATATAACAATTACCTCTTTATAGCAGTATATAGAAACTTTATGATGTGTGTTTCCAATTTTGTTATTCAAGTTTGTAAAGTTGTGTCAAATTATTCATTATATTACCTAACAAGTTGTTCTAACTTGTTGCATGCATATATAGTAAGTAAGAAACATGAAGTGTCCCTCGTCTCATAAGGCGTCACGTCAAGGTTTCTTCCTTTTTGGTGATCAAATAATGCGATTTACCATCATAGACTAATCGAAAATTCGAATTAACAAATTGTATGCATGTGACGCAAGAAGTGAAGTATAGATCAATAAAAGTAAATGTTAGTACCATCCAGTGGCGGATCTAAATACTTAGAGTAGGGTATGCAATATATATATGAAAGTAATTTTTTTTACCCGGGTCAATACAATACATGTCCGGTTTTTCAAATTTAACCTTTTCAGGTATGGATTATCTGCTATAGACTTGTTTATTCGAATATGGTATATTAAAGAACTATTTAGTGATTTAGTTCAAGTCTTCCAAGATCAGTTCGATTTTGGTGTTGATTAAATGTGAATAGTGTTATGAGTGTGATTAATTTAGATTAAATTTTGCTGGACATGTTTATGTATAGTACCCTTTAAAAGCTTTGATATGCATTACTCTTTTAAATCCTTGTACATAATACTGATTATGGATGGACTCTAGATAGATATAGATTACCTATACAATTTGTTAGGTACTCGTAAAAACCTAATTTCATATTAGATTGTGATACTCTAGCAAATACAAATTATAATCAAAATTTTTAGAATCGTGTCGTATATTCCACTTATATTTATCTTACATTGCATTTAAAAAAAAAGTAATAATAATATTATTTGTTGTTATTAGCAAATAACTTAGATAGACTTGCATGAATCAAGAGGGCGGTTCATGGGCTCAGCCCAATAACGTACGCAATGTACGCAGCCATCAAGACCGTCCATCTCTCCAATTATTTTAAAAACACGGAGTGGCCAAATAAATGTACGCAATCTAATAACATGGAAAATTAAGGGTATAATCGTAATTAAACAATAATTTAATATCAAGTTAACGAAGACTCTGTTATCTTATTTTAATCAGAGTACAGTTCGAGATAACCTAGAACCCTAACTATTATCAATTTTGGCGACTAAGAACCCAAAAATTTAACGACTACGAACCCCGATTCGGTGTATCTCTACAATTTCATTTAAATTTTGGTGTGTATTCATTCAATTTCGTTGATAAATAGTAAAGAACAAGATGAAAAAGGTGTGAAAGAAGATGACAAATCATCAACACACAGTAAGTTTTCATAAAAACACTTAATTAATTTATATACATTTAATAATACGATTTGTGTATTATATACGATTTTAAATGCTATTTTGAATACATTTTAAACGCTATTTTGGAGATGCTAATTCTGATTCTGATGATGCTCCAAAAAGAGGTGACCAATATGTGTGATTTTAGCGAGATTTATTTGTATTACTTTAAAAATATGTTTACTGTGTTTTGTGAATATGTGTATTTATTGTGTATCAAAAAACATGATGAGATACATATGTATTTACTGTATTTTTACAAAATACATCAAAATTATATAATGAGATGATGTGGGTGATATAAATTCATTTACTGTATTATTTTATTATTTACAAATTGTATGTGTATTGTGTATCAATAAAGATGCTCAACATGATGTATATACATGTAATGGAATTTGTGAAGTTGCGTGTGTATTGTGTATCAAAATCATATAATGAGATGATGTGGATGATATATATGTATTTATTGTATTTTTACAAATTGTATGTTTATTGTGTATCAAAGGCATATAATAATATGTTGAGCATGATATATATGCATTTACAGTAATTTATGAAGATGTGTGTTTATTGTGTATCAAATGCATATACTAAGATACTGTGCATGATTATATATGTATATAATGTATTTTGTGAAGTTGTGTGTGTATTGTGTATCAAAAGTATATAATGAGATAATGTGTTTGATTATAAATGTATTTATTGTTTTTTTTGTGAAGTTGTGTGTGTATTCTGTATCATAAGCATATAATAAAGATCCTCAGCATGATGTATATGCGTGTACTGGAATTTGTGAAGTTGATCTTTATTTTCTCACGTAAATGAAAACGTATAGCTTCGTCGTTTTTGTTACTGCAAATTAATTGTGTTACCCAAGTAGTTTTTTCCTTTTATGCAATATTGTACTCTCTTAAATACAATGTTACTACTTTCGTATGTTTTTTTTATTCTCATACTACACTTTACAACAGGTTGCAAGTCAATTTGTTGGCTGCATGAAGAAGCTCTAACCGAGGGAATGAAAGTAAGTCATGACTTCTTTCGTATGGCGTTTCTAGTATGATACCGCATTCGAGAAACAAAGTACACTTTTTGCTCTTGCTGTTTCATATATAGTGCTTAATAAACATGTAAGTTCACTGATAGCCCCAGATAATCTGATCTTGTATACTTAAGTTGCATTTCTTGATAAATTTCTGTAAATAGGTGGTTTCATGATATTGGGCGTGAGCAGGCTACAAATAAATCACTTTTGAATACCGTATTCCAGGTATAGTATATGGTTATATGTTTTATATAATTTCTAAAGCCTAATAGATTATATCTAGACACAAGCTTTTGTTAAACTACAACCTCATTGACTAACTTTAAATTACATATGTTTATTATGTATCAATTTAAATTTACTACTAGAATATAATTTATTTATACCCGAATCAATGAACCCTAGACACAAATATCCTAGAGTATCAACTGTACGTGGTGTAATTATAATGATTATTACAGTTGTTTTGAATGTTTTTAAACCTAATTAATAAACCATAGACATAGTTTTTACTAATGTTTATTGTGTATCAACCCAATTTGATTTGTCGATCATGTAAAAAAGGAATAAACTAACAAACAATGGAAGAGGAAAACACAAAAAAAATTATACATGTGCATTATGTATCAATTATAATTTTGTCAGATTATGATTAAATATTTATACATGTGCATTGTGTATCAAATTATAATTTTCTAAAAATGTGATTAAAATATTATGTATGTGCATTATGTATCAATTATAATATTATTAATCCAATCTGATTTGTCAATCAAACTAACAAATAGGTGAAAGAGAAAACACATAAAAATTATATACATGTCCACTATGTATTAATTATAATTTTCCGAGATTATGATTAAATATCTACACATGTGCATTGTGTATCAAATTATAATTTTATAAAATTGTAATTAAATTCTTATATATGTGCATTGTGTATCAGTTATAATATTATTAAGTTGTGATTAAATTGCTATTGAATGACAGTTTAAATAAAAATATTTCAAAAGCATATATATCAAATTATAGGGTTTTGGTGTTTGTTGTAGTCTTTCCTATTCGTAGTTGTGGCCTATTATTCTATCTAAAGACAAATGCGAGTTATAGAAACCGTTGGATGATGTGTGGGTTGTTTTCTTTTACTCTATTTAAAGACAAATGTGAGTTATAGACACCACAAAGCTCACTTTAGGTTGTTTTCTGTTAATTCTGTTGTTGGAAGGGTATGAACTAGGATATGCTCTGTTTTAGTTGGCACTATAGTAGCTCATGTTATTTTGAGATACCTTATTATGTTTGTATAGTTGGAAAGAAGATCATGTGCTAGTACGATATTAACAATACGGTTGGGGTACAATTGATGAAATGGTAAACTACCTTCTTCATGGAAAAAGAAAAAGTCCGGCTAAAGGTGGTTTGATATTTTTTATTTTCTTTTTCAGGGCTCATCATTAATTGAGAAACATGTATTTAAATGTCAAGCTACCAACTACACTTGGATTTTAACATTAGCTTCAAAAAACTGGATGACGGGATAAAAGCTCAAGATCAGACATGTCACATATTTAATGATGTCCGATATGGCAATATTGGTATCATTGTTTGGTTGTGTATGATTGCCTTGAAGTTTTTGTTGCTAATGTAATTACTATTAGAATTAGAACTGGGAGATTATCGACCATGGTATGTAAAACCCAATCTGTGATTTGCAGGGGCGGAGCTAGAAGGGGGGCAGTGGCCCCCTAGAAATCAGAAATTATCGAAAAAAAATATTCCTTTTAAGGTAATTAGTGACAGTTTAGGATTTTGACCCCCCTAATTTAATAGAAAGAATAAAAATAAAAAATTTTGCCCCCCCCTTCTAAAATTTCCTAGCTCCACCCCTGGTGATTTGAAGTACTTGGTCAAAATTTCAGTGTATTTAATTTACTTAAGTTAATTAGTGAACATATATCATTGTTGCCTGAGCATTTCTTTCTTTATTATATGGCATTATGGATTTCCATCAAATGTCAGAGGGCATATCCACATGAGTCATACCCTTTTCTGATTGATACTTTGGTGGGCTGCACAGCTGTGAAATTTTATTGTATATAGAGAAGGGTGAGAGGTTTGTGAGAGTTTTTAAGCCGATGTGGGGCTACCGCCAATTAAGTAATTGATATGGGTTTATCATGTATCAAAAGAATCTAATGGGATGCTGAGCATGACAGAAATGCATTTGCAGTATTTTGTGAAAATATATGTGTTTATTGTGTAACAAAAGCATTTAATGAGATATTGAGCATGATATAAATCCATTTGCAGTGTTTTGTTTATAAGATTTGTTTTAAAAGAAAGCATTTTTTATAAGATTGTGGTGTATTCGACCTTTTTTTATACAGAGTTTTAAAAGAAAGCTTATATCATGATAAACAATTGAATGATTCGAGGATTAAGTATGTTACAAAGATGCTGGTTTTATCACTCAACCTAACAAAAAGTCGACACTGCTGAAATTGAAGACTATGAATGACAACCCAATTTCATAAAGGAAATGCTGAATAAGTCATGTATTTAGAGTATTTTAACTTGCTTAGAAAAATTATTTCTTTCTCCTGGATAGTTGCAACATTGAGTTGACTATAGTGGATCATGTTTGAAGTGTACAAAGAAATATTAATTTTTGTAATTAAGTATGGCTATATGAAATTTGTTTGGTATTTTTTCAAAAGACGGGCCTTTAATTTAACGCTGTGTATTTTCTTTATTCTGGTATGGTTTACAACTTTTATGCGTGTAATTGTTGTTGTAGATTGCATTGGAGAGAGTTCGGGCTGCAATTGTTACTGCAGATTGTGCATTGTGTAGCACATATAATAAAATACATATAGATGTGCAATGTGTATCACATATCGACACATGGGCTAAGTAATTCTAATACTATATGATACACAATGAACAATACTTAAATTTTAGTTCTAAACCTTAATCAATCAACCCTAGACACATGGTTCAAAATATTGATTTAATATGATACACAATGTACAATATTTAAATTATATTTATTTCTAAACCCTAATCAAATAACCCTAGACACATGGGCTCAAATATTAATTTAATATCATACACAATGAACAATACTAAAATTTAAGTTAATTCTAAACCATAGTCAATCAACCCTAGACAAATGGGCATAATATTAACTTAATATGATACATAATGAACGATACTAAAACTATATGTATTTCTAAACACTAATCAATCAACTCTAGACATATGGTACAAATATTAATTACATGATACACAATGAACAATACTAAAATCATATTATTATTTTTAAACCCTAATCAATCAACCCTTGACACATGCACCTAACATTAATTTAATATGATACACGATGAACAATACTATAATTTTAGGTGTTTCTAAACCTTAATCAATCAACCCTAGACACCTGGACTATATTTTAATCTAATCAGATACAAAATGAATACTGATAAAAATACTAAATGAATAATACTAAAATTTATTTATTTGTAAACCCTAAATAATCAAACCCTAGACTGAGTGCAAACCATTTGCGGATAAACAAACAACTAAAGTTGAAATATAAAGCAATAAATAACTTAAATCCATTTCATTGACATTTATGGTTGAAAAAATTCATATGTTTATTGTGTATCATTCGAATATACTAATAGGAAAAAGAAAAAAAAAACTAAAACATGTGCATTGTGTATCATGTGGTTGATAAAAAAACAATTAATTGAAATTTATGGAATTTATGGTTGAAAATACATATGTTTATTGTGTATCATTAAAATATGTTAGATTCACATATATGGTTCAAAATAAATGTGATGAGAAGTCATATTCAGAAATCTAACTATATATGTGTTTATTGTGTATCATTTGAAACTATAATATATAAACTTGAAATACAAAATAAAGAAACAAAAAAAATTGAAATAAAATAGATAAAGAACAACTGGATTTGAAAATATAAAGCAATAAAAATCTTAAATCCAAGTACACTCTTTTTATTCCAAGTATATGTAAACAAGAATTCAACAAAAAAATAAAATAAATAAAAAAATGAAATAACATCAAATGTCTTATTCAATAGTGACTGCAATATGTAACATTGGTTACCTAGCTTGTGCAGTTTTTTCAACCTTGACCCTTTTTCCTTTGCTTTCAATGCTCACCTTGTATGTTTTTCCTTTCAAGATCTTGCGACTTCATCTTTTACTTTGCTGTTGCCATTGACTTTTCTATTTCAGCTTTTGATTTGAATCCTTTTTTAGATCCATATACTTTATTTCGAATAATTTTAGGATTTTTTTTATTGGAACATCAGTAGGTTCTGACACAGCAAGTATAGTTGAAAACATTTCATTTTTTCCATTTTAAAACAAAAAACTAAGCAGAAATACACACAATAAACTCATCAATCAATATTTAGAGTACCAAAGATTGTATCCATCTCCTTTTGTTTGAGTGTTTATCAAAGTCATCTCCAAATGTAATAAGCACTTCAAAGTACTTAAGGATTAATTAGAAAACATGGACAAAGTATCACGCATCAGTCAGAAAGACCCAACTCACGTTTAAAGTAGAACATTAGAGTGCTTGGGGTGATGTCAGATCTGCTGTCTGCAAAATAACAGTTATTAACATGAGGAAAGCATACAACGAACATGGATTTATATTAACGAGAATAGAACATGAATTTAGTTTCTTTGTCTATTAGACCATTGCATTGAAAAATGGGTTATATAATTTATTATATTAACTTCTAAGCAGCATAGCTATATGGGTCGCCCCAACTAAAAAGAATGAGACATATCATCAAATCTTGAGAACAAAGATGAAAACCTTCATTGCGTTATGCACTTCTTGAACTTTATAAGCATAATTGTATACTTGGAAGACATTAATAGTTCAAGGACACCAACACCTGTAGTAGAAATAAACACAGATAAAGATAAATATCCATTGAAATTACAAAGAATCGCGCACTCTTGTTGAGGAAAATTTGTTGAAAGTAATTAGTAATATCAGAAGTCCACTCTGGCAATCTGCGCCTAAACACACGAGTAGGAGGACTATGGTCTTCTTATTCAATGATATTTTCAACAACAAAAGGGTTACGTTCAAAGACCCTCCTATACGAACAAAGTTCTTCATCAATAACCCCATGACCAAATGGTTGATCTAATGTTGTAAGTAATGGTTCTTCCCAACGACATGAGGCGACTAAAACTGAACAAGTACTTGTTGCTAGTAGAAACTTAATAGCTAGTGCATATGTAATCTTGTCTTGTGTTTTCTGATAAGTGTTATCTTTTGGGTTGAAACATGTAGTGTATGCTAAACCTGATACACAATAAATATCACAAACATCATCAATAAATAAAAATGTATTGTGTACTTCATAAAAATTTCAAACAAAACATGTAAGAACACAATATACACAATAAAACAACAAAAATTTATAAATTGATGCAATGTGTATAACATGAATCATGATGAACCAAACAAAATACACAAAGAATATGAAACAAATAAAAATTGTATTGTGTATCGCTACAGGAACATGTTTAACTGAATTGAAATTGATCACATAAATACAAAAAGAACTAAAGTTTAAGAAAAATTAATCAGATATAAGTACTCAGTTTAACATAAAATCGAAAAAAAATAAAAATATTAACCTAATTGATCAGAATTTAAACAAACTAAAAAATGCTGACCTAATTTGTAAAACAGAGTTAAGAAATTCGTACCTTCACAATCGATATTATCATCATCGATTGGAATTGTGGATTCTAGAATGAAAGTAGACATAATTGGTATCTTAATCGATTAAAATTGAAGAATGAAGGAAGAAGGTAAACGAGTTGTTATATATCCCAATAAATCCCTGATTGATTCACGTTGTACTATACGATAGGTTTGGCAGTATTTCCACAGCTACACAATTCAGACCATGTTTATATTTGAAAACATAGATAGGTAGTTATCGGTAGATCAAGGTTTGCGACTCCTTGTCATGCAGGTTCTAACCATGTTTATTGGAGGAAAGGCGATTTTAGTTTAGAGATTCATAAATATAAAGTTAACAGTACACCGGTTTTCATTTGTGTATTTAAAGTGACATCATCCCTACATATATAAGCTAACTACATCACAACAAGCACATAAGAAAACTACTCACTACGCATGGCAAACAATCCTAAATCTATCATAACAATAATAGCAATCATCATAATAGAAAAGGAAAGAAGTAACTGTAGATTATGCGTAGATAGAATAATGTTGAAAAAAATACACGAACGGAACCTCCGCAATATCTTCGACAATATTACAAATAAGCCCCTCAGAATATTCCCTTCACTATTACAAAAGTAGCCCCTCCGTTAGTCTAGGTTAAATATTAACCAAGAACTAACCAACTAAAACCCTAATCTAGAGAGAGAAAGCTAGAGAGAGAAAGTGTGTGAGAGAGAGAAAGTGAGAGAGTGAAATGATGTGAAGGTGTGTGAAATGAGAAAATGAGGCCATCTATTTATAGGCTAAGGGGGTAGGATCATGTACAAGCGTCAAAGCACCAAGATACAAGCTAACAAAGCAAAAGAGAACACACGGGGGTGCCAGGGTTGTACACGGCCTGGTACAAGCCGTACACGGCTATGTTACGGCCGTACATGGCATTCCCTAGGCCGTACATGGTCATAGGGTGGCTGTGTGCTACCCCATGTGCTGTTTTCGGCTTTTCTCGTTGCTTAATTCGCGCGTATCTTCTTCGTTTCTCGTCCATTTGACTTGATTCTTTCGCCTATGTTCTTGAAATTCTGTTACGATTCTAATGATGCAAAATGTGCCAAATTTGGATGTCTCTATAGTTGGCGTGTGCGGACTGCTCTCGGTTTGTGCTCAGACGGCTCTATCTTCCTCGTTCTTTATCCGATCTGCACGATTCTTGATTCTCCATTCTTGAAATAACCTGTGACATCATATGAGACTAATTAAGAACTTTCATCATCATGTGATTAAAAGTATGCTCAGAATCAGTGTTTGAATAATCTGCCTCGATTTACGTGCCTTTTGGACGTTTTTAGCACTTTTTATAGCAATGCCTATAATTTGACCAACTTTGTGAAATTAAGTAGATAAACGTTTAATTCAAGTGTTTTCACCAAGAATTAGGTCAAATGTGCGGGAAATATGTGCAAAAAAACATGAATATTTGCTACGCATCAATGAACCACGTCTTTGTTATCCTTAAGTATTACATGTATGCTAGCTTCCCTTTACTTTTATGATTTATTAGTTTCAGTAGTTTTAATTAGATAAAAACCCAAAAACAATCACCTATCCACTTATCCAAAACCCTAGCTTGATTATTAAGTTATCAGAACCTAGCTCTGTTTCAATTCTGCCGTCGTGAGGAACGAGCCTGGATCATCCTTACCACGTATTAGTATCAGGTATTCGTACCTAATAACAGTAGGTTGTACGGAGGTTTAGGACCCCGACAAAATATAAATTTAAAACTACTCACTGATGCCGCGCCTAGCGGAAAGGTCTGCAACGACATGAAGCGATTTCAGAACCGACTGCTGAGTGTGCGTCGGTGGTATACTTGATGTGATGCAAAAAGTCATATTTTTAAGTACGATATTCCACATTTTTTGGGTCAATCTTTGGTGAAAACATTTCAAAACAATCATTATTTACTAAAATTCACTAAAGTGCTCCAAATATAGGCGTTGCTGCAAAAATCGCTAAAAACGTCCGAATAACGAGCAAAACAGAGCAAATAAACAACAACCAATTCTTCCATCCTCATTAGCCCTATGATAAACACATCTAACCATTGCATAATATGTCATAGGTAAAAACGAGACAGGAGAATCAAGAATCGCGCAAAACGGCTAAAGAACGGAAGAGATACGACATCTACGGATCATTAAAAGACATTCCGGCTATGCCTGATCTACACACATCCAATTTCTACGAAATTAGTGCCATTAGAAGCGTAACGGAATTACGAGATTGTGGGCGAAAGAATCGGGTCAAACGGACAAGAAACGAAGAACTTATGGGCGTTTTAAGAACCGAAGAAAAGCCGAAACACCCCGTATACGGACTTGGCAAGCCCTATACGGCCTTTAAACACCGTATACGGCCCCTAGACCCCAAATACTGTTTTGGGCAGACTAGGGGTGGGTTGGTTGGCCTCCTTCATGCTTCATTCGCTTGTACGATATGTTTTGGTGCTTGTACGTATTCATCCTTTGGCTTCAAGGATTATTTTTTTGGCTCCAAGTTTGGCTCCATGGCTTGCTCCTTTGGCTCCAGGGACTATTGCTTTGGATCCAAGGTGATCTTCACCTATAAATAGATGGCCTCCTCCACCATTTCATTCACACCTCTTAACACAATTATCTCTTCACTTTCTCTCTCACACACTCTTTCTCTCTATAGTTTTCTATTTCTAGGTTAGTTTTAGGTTAGTAGTTAGTTAGCTCTTGGTTAATATTTAACTGTTAGTGGGTCTGTTACTCTATGCATGCGCCCAGTAATCTTCGTATTCCAGAAAATGGTCACTGTTCTGTAAAAAGGCAGTGTTGAGAGTTGAGCAGCCTCCTCCGATCAGAATCATGATAGCCTAGTTACTCATTGACATACTGATTGAGCAATCAACCAGTAGGGTGCTAGTGCTTACACCACAAATACTTAAGACAAATAAAATACAAATCTTTAGAAAGATGTTTTTATAACTTAAACTAAAACATCATCCCAATGCAAGGCTAACGAAGTCACAACAAACACCCCATTTATCCTGACTGCTATCCCTTTATTTTATTCTATTGCTTAGTTTAATTAGTAGTATAATTTAAAAAATCAACAAAAACAAATCTCCAACTGCTTTCAAAACACCCTTCACTAGTTAGATTTAGACATCTTGACTTCTCTGTTTCACAATACCGTTGGTTTTGAAGAACGACCCTAGGTCATACTTGCTGATGTACACCTTTAGGTCACATAGCACTAGTAAACTTAGGCCCCAGCATTTACAAATTTAAAACTCCACTGATACGTCGCCAGTAGTCAGTGCAACGATAGGGTAATTCCTAACCGACCGCTGGTGGAGCGTCAGGTTTTCAAATATGGAATAATGTTTTACACAGTAAATTAACATGAATGGAATAGTTGTAATGCTTTATATGTTTAATGCTGAACAATTCAACTGACCGTTAGCCCGACTATCCCAACTTGTTCCGCGGGATTATTCCTGTTCATGTTTTTGTTCAATCAATAATTCATGCACGATACAGACATTTCTGATGACTGAGACTGGGTACCAGGATTCGAGGATAGTTGTCAGTTGAATTGGTCGATCTATACATTTGAGAGAACTTTCGGTGTGCCTGACATTCTATAACCGCTATCCATGTGACATATTATTTACCTGATTGCGGACAACTCTACGTTAGATATATAATAGGCTCGTAGTTATAGCTCATTAGGATATAGGAAATTCAGGGGAGTAATGTGGAACCCTAATTAATGTAACGGAAAAATCGTAAAACGCCCAAGTACTCGGTATAGTGCTGGAAACACCAGTTGGTGGAGTACAAACGTATGGCAGCCGTGAAATGTTGAGACATAGATTGTGACAACAGATCTAGCTTGTATTAAGACTGGTGTAATTATTTTCAAGTTTGTATATTGGTTTAGATTTGTAAATAATATGATATTAGTTTTGTTATTAATATTTGTTAAATATATTTTTGTGTTAAAGTGTTAGAAAAATATCGAATACGAACTAAAGTCATAGGCTTGGCGAGATGAGATCTCAAGTCGCGAGACTTGGTCTTGCGAGATGAGATCTGAACCCGCAATAGTGGAAACGAGCTGAACCAAGCTAGGCTTGGGCTGCGAGTTGAACTGGACTCGCAGGCCCAAGAGCTGCGAGTTGACCGAGAGTATATATATATGTTTTTCAATCGGAAAAACATAACAAGTTTTGAAAAATCAAGCTTTTACGATTCCGACTCCTGCGAACTCGATCCAGAGAATACTAACTATTCTAAAGGCTAGGCTTTAACGTTTTATCGTTTAAGCAAAGTATATTAGTTATTATAAATGCAACTTATTCGTTATAGTAATATATAACACGTATAAAGGGATTTTGCACCTTAATACTACAGATAACGAAGTTATCGATTCAAGAACTAGGGACTTACACAGAAAGGTCATAGGTATAATACTTTGCATTAATTATGTTTTCAGCCTCTTCGGATTAATCATCATACCTAGAAGCCCTACCTTTAACTACTCACTAATAACATATACCGAAATCATAGTAAACATTCGCGTATCCACTGTCATCCGAGTCTCGGTACAAATCCCTTCCTTTTTATTTGCTTTTTATTTCAGTAGTTAGTTATAAAAACAAAATCCTTTTCAAAAGTTTAAAAACCCTAGCTAAATTACAAAAGATAGTTAATCCTCCTAAGATCCCATGCCCGTTGTAGTTTGAAGAACGACACCTGAGTTATACATACCGCTTGCTGCCCTTTTAGGTTTAATAAGTAGTATACAGCTTAGGATTCCCCAGTTTTACAAATTTAAAACTTACCCTGGTGCATCCCGGTTGACCGGATGAACGACCGGATTAAAACCCGTCCGACCGCTGGGAGCGCATCAATAGCCCGCTACTGTTCATGCGTACTTAATTAAGTTAAGATGAACGGTACCTGCGAACTTAAATAAGTACGCAGCTTAAGTTCGCGGCTTATACGCATTCGCAGTTTGTACAACGTAACATATTTAACAAGCTAAGATTTCTACATAAGCTTTTGTCACACAGTGTTGATTTTGCATCAACACGTATGACTTGGCAACTACATGTAAGAATCTTAAAAAAAACGTACGTATTTTGTGCATTAAAAACATTTTAAAAAATTATCGTTTAAGGTTTAAAATTGAAATATGTATCCTTTTACGGTATAAAATTAAAATATGTATTCTTTTAGGGTTATGTAAATGTTCACGTCTCCTCGATTGGTAATTTTGAACATTTAGGTTCCCTTTTTGGGCTATTTTCCCTTATAAAATTACCACTTTAACCTAATAAGACTAATATAAGAGGGTATAATTGTAAGTCACTTAATTAATATATTTTTTCCTCATATTTGTACACCTATACAATATGAATATATCGTAACCTTCATTTCCTTTCTCTTGCTTTATTTTCAGCTTGAGAATACCCATCAAATAAATTATATTATATTTATATTCTTTCTTTTCCTTTTTCCTCTTTTATCCTCATCCTATTTCTTTTCCTCTACTTAAAATCTTGAGAATGCAGCGTTAAAAGTTACTATGAAGCATTCGCCGGTGTACCGTGTACGCATAAGCTTTTTAGCTTATACAATATCTACGAAGTAGGGCAATTGATGGTACTAGAGTTTGACCCGTATATTCACCACCTACACGAAGAAGTAGGAGACTCTAAAAAGACGTTAGAGAACTTTAGTGTATGGTTAAACTTTGAAGGGGAATTAAAATGGTACCTGAGAAGGAATGGATTGCCATTTCTATTTTGACAACCACAAAGCCTTTGATCATAGAATATCTCGGGATCCCCGCTAGTAAATACAGGGCTTCTCATAGTCAGACAAGTTTTAGTCATAATATTCTGTTAGAGAAAAAACCACAACGTTACAAATTATGTAATTAGTTAGATTAACCGGGTTTAATAATTATTTGGTAATTTCCTTTAGTTTCATTTCCTTCCTCAAAAGAACTCAAGAAGTTTTAGTCATAATATTTTGTTAGAGAAAAACAACCACAACGTTACAAAAATATGTGATTAGTTAGATTAACCGGGTTTAATAATTGTTTCGTAATTTCTTTCCTGTAATTTCGTTTCCTTCCTTAAAAGAACTGAAGAATGTGCCATATATTATTACTTTCATTCATTTCCATTTCTTTCTGCTAAAAAATAACTCTAGAAAGTTAGTCAAATTGAAAAAATGTTTCTTTCATGCTTATATTCTTATTTTGTTTCGCTTATTGAATTCGTGTATTGTTTTTCTCCATTTGTTTAGGGAGTGTCGTACTGTAAAAAATCTCAGCTTGCGTTTCGGTTGATCAAGGGATTAATCATAGTCACTCTTCTTTCTATTACCGATTACCGTTATCGCATAATCTCAAATTATTGTAAAGGATGTAATAGTATGTGTACTAGCTTTGATGCCTACTGGCTGGAGAATGCTTCTGGTGAGCAATCCCTTTACTCCATCATTATGAAAAAAGGTGAAACAAGTTGAAAGTTATCCAAAGTATATTTTCAAACAAATAAGTATAAAACATGTTAACAATTACACAACGTTACAGAAATATGTAATTAGTTAGATTAACCGGGTTTAATACTTGTTTGGTAATTTCCTTTCCTTTAGTTTCATTTCCTTCCTTAAAAGAACTCAAGAATTTTTAGTCATAATATTCTGTTAGAGAAAAACAACCACAACGTTACAAAAATATGTGATTAGTTAGATTAACCGGGTTTAATAATTGTTTCGTAATTTCTTTCCTGTAATTTCGTTTCCTTCCTTAAAAGAACTCAACAATGTGCCATATATTTTTAGTTTTATTCATTTCCTTTTCTTTCTGCTAAAAAATAACTCTAGAAAGTTGATTAAATTGAAACAATGTTTCTTACATGCTTATATTCTTGTTTTGTTTCGCTTATTGAGTTCGTGTATTGTTTTTTTCTGTTTGTTTAGGGAGTGTCGTACTGTAAAAAAATCTCTTAGTAAGGACTATCATCTTGCGTTTCTGTTGATCAAGGGATTAATCATAGTCACTCTTCTTTCTATTACTGATTACCCGTTATCGCATAATCACAAATGATTGTAAAGGATGTAATAGTATGTGTGCTTGATTGTAAAGGATGTAATAGTATGTGTACTAGCTTTGATGCCTACTGGCTGGGGAATGCTTCTGGTGAGCAATCCCTTTACTCCATCATTATGAAAAAAGGTGAAACAAGTTGAAAGTTATCCAAAGTGTATTTTCAAACAAAAAAGTATAAAACATGTTAACAACCACAACGTTATAGAAATATGTAATTAGTTAGATTAACCGGGTTTAATAATTGTTTGGTAATTTCCTTTCCTTTAGTTTCATTTCCTTCCTTAAAAGAACTCAAGAATTTTTAGTCATAATATTCTATCAGAGAAAAATAACCACAACATTACAAAAGTATGTGATTAGTTAGATTAACCAGGTTTAATAATTTCTTGGTAATTTCTTTCCTGTAATTCGTTTCCTTCCTTAAAAGAAACTCAAGAATGTGCCATATATTTTTAGTTTTATGCATTTCCTTTTCTTTCTGCTAAAAAATAACTCTAGAAAGTTGGTTAAATTGAAACAATGTTTCTTACATGCTTATATTCTTGTTTTGTTTCTCTTATTGAATTCGTGTATTGTTTTTCTCCGTTTGTTTAGGGAGTGTCGTACTGTAAAAAATCTCTAAGTAATGACTATCAGCTTGCGTTTCGGTTGATTAAGGGATTAATCTTTGTCACTCTTCTTTCTATTACTGATTACCGTTATCGCACAATCTCAAATGATTGTAAAGGATGTAATAGTATGCGTACTCGCTTTGATGCCTACTGGCTGGGGAATGCTTCGGGTGAGCAATCCCTTTATTCCATCATTATGGAAAAAGGTGAAACAATTTGAAAGTTATCCAAAGTGTATTTTAAAACAAAAAAGTATAAAACATGTTAACAACCACAACGTTACCAAAATATGTGATTAATTAGATTAATCGGGTTAAATAATTGTTCGGTAATTTCTTTTCCTTTAGTTTCATTTCCTTCCTTAAAAGAACTCAAGAAGTTTTAGTCATAATATTTTGTTAGAGAAAAACAACCACAACGTAACAAAAATTTGTGATTAGTTAGATTAACCTGGTTTAACAATTGTTCGGTAATTTCTTTTCCTTCCTTAAAAGAACTCTAGAATGTGTCATATATCTTTAGTTTTATTCATTTCCTTTTCTTTTTGCCAAAAAATAATTATAGAAAGTTGGTTAAATTGAAACAATATTTCTTACAAGCTTATATTCTTGTTTTGTTTCGCTTATTGAATTCATGTATTGTTTTTCTCCGTTTGTTTAGGGTGTGTCGTACCGTAAAAAATCTATTAGTAATGACTATCAGCTTGCGTTTCAGTTGATCAATGGATTAATCTTTGTCACTCTTCTTTCTATTACTGATTACCGTTATCGCACAATCTCAAATGATTGTAAAGGATGTAATAGTATGTGTACTCGCTTTGATGCCAACTGGCTGGGGAATGCTCAGGTGAGCAATTCCTTTATTCCATCGTTATGAAAAAAGGTGAAACATGTTGAAAGTTATCCAAAGTGTATTTTCAAACAAAAAAGTATCAAACATGTTAACAACCACAACGTTACGAAAATATGTAATTAGTTAGATTAACCGGGTTTAATAATTGTTTGGTAATTTCCTTTCCTTTAGTTTCATTTCATTCCTCAAAAGAACTCAAGAAGTTTTAGTCATAATATTTTGTTAGAGAAAAACAACCACAACGTTACAAAAATATGTAATTATTTAGATTAACCGAGTTTAATAATTGTTTTGTAATTTCTTTCCTGTAATTTCATTTCCTTCCTTAAAAGAATTCTAGAATGTGCCATATATTTTTAGTTTTATTCATTTCCTTTTCTTTCTGCTAAAAAATAACTCTAGAAAGTTGGTTAAGTTGAAACAATGTTTCTTACATGCTTATATTCTTATTTTGTTTCGCTTATTAAATTCGTGTATTGTTTTTCCCCGTTTGTTTATGGAGTGTCGTACTGTAAAAAATCTCTTAGTAATGACCTATCAGCTTGCATTTCAGTTGATCAAGGGATTAATCTTTGTCAATCTTCTTTCTATTACTGATTACAGTTATCGCACAATCTCAAATTATTGTAAAGGATGTAATAGTATGTGTACTAGCTTTGATGCCTACTGGCCGGAGAATGCTTCTGGTGAGCAATCCCTTTACTCCATCATTATGAAAAAAGGTGAAACAAGTTGAAAGTTATCCAAAGTGTATTTTCAAAAAAAATATATATATAAAACATGTTAACAACCACAACATGACAGAAATATGTAATTAGTTAGATTAACCGGGTTTAATAATTGTTTGGTAATTTCCTTTCCTTTAGTTTTATTTCCTTTCTTAAAAGAACTTAAGAAGTTTTAGTCATAATATTTTGTTAGAGAAAAACAATCACAACGTTACAAAAATATGTGATTAGTTAGATTAACCGGGTTTAATAATTGTTTGGTAATTTCTTTCGTGTAATTTCATTTCCTTCCTTAAAAGAACTCAAGAAGGTGCCATATATTTTTAGCTTTATTCATTTTTTTTTCTTTCTGCTAAAAAATAACTCTAGAAAGTTGGTTAAATTGAAACAATGTTTCTTACATGCTTATATTCTTGTTTTGTTTCGCTTATTGAATTCGTGTATTGTTTTTCTCTGTTTTTTTAAGGAGTGTCATACTGTAAAAAATCTCTTAGTAATGACTATCAGCTTGTGTTTCGGTTTATCAAGGGATTAATCTTTGTCACTCTTCTTTCTATTACTGATTGATTGTAAAGGATGTAATAGTATGTCTACTCGCTTTGATGCCTACTGGCTGGGGAATGCTTCTGGTGAACATTCCTATATTCCATCATTATGAAAAAAAGTGAAACAAGTTGAAAGTTATCCAAAGTGTATTTTCAAATAAAAAAGTATAAAACATGTTAGGTTATTTTATATATAAATTTCATTTCCGGGCGAAAGGCATTTTGTATCGACTCAGCTAACATACATTTTTCATAACACACTCATTGGACCCGTCACCCAGCTCACTAATCATGCCCATTTGGCCACCTCTATTTTTTAACACTTGTTTAATTTCATAGTGTCTCTGTCAGATTGCTCAAGCGCTTAAGCCTTTCTTGAAACAATTAGGTTTCTTGTCATCTTTTAGAACGTTGGCACAATATTATGAAATGATAATGGGTTTGCTTCTCTTCACACCAGTTTCATTTTTCGCTTAGTTCCCATTTGTCTCGGAGTTCCAAACACGCATGTTGTTCAACCAAGCATTTAGTAGAGGTCTACATATACAACGTATTCTAAGTGGCGGGCAAAAGAAAGACAACTCCCGCAACAAGGAGTAAGTACCAAATCATCATACAATGTATGTTATACTTGGACATAGAAGAAACATGTTGATAGTATCTACATGGTGCCAAGTAGTATATTTACATATATAACCATTAGAGCATCTACAAACGGCCCTGCGTGGGGCATTTTTGGTACCGAGAACGCCCAGAACGCTGGCAACGGGGCGTTCTGGGTAGGGCGTGGAGGGGAGCACAGGCGGTAGAAGGCGCGTTCAGATGGGACCCGCTCTATTTTCTTTTTTTTTATTTACTTTCCTAGTTTAATTGTAATAAATAAAAAAAAGTTTTTTGTTTTTTGAAATACAACCCTTAGGTTATAAAAAAAATTAAAATTTAAACCGTTGGCACCCCCCAACGGCTATTTTTTTAATTTTTTTTTATCTAACCTATCTATAAGTACTACACCATTCCAATCTAAAAAACACACAACAATACTTACAAGATTAACGACGTAATTGACGAAGCGGAGAGGAGGACATAAGAAGGTAAACTAAAATGGGTGAAGTTACCACTTTACCCTTAATAGGGCGGAGCGGAGAAGAAGTTCGACACAAGAAGTGAACGGAGAAAAAGGACATGTGTCAGATTTTGGTGGCTGCGTATTCTGTTTATTTTAAAACACTGCGTACCGGAACCACCATCCATGAATCAATGTAGAATTTCTTAAATAGTACTACATTTGTCTGATTATAAATGTCCACTATGGATATAACACATAGTTTTAAGAAAATATAAGATATTTCCTGTAAATCAATAAGATTTCGGCCTTTACTTTCTAGACATTTTTGTGTGGTTGAAAATGAAAGTGAACACTTAAATTGGGACGGAGAGAGTAGCAAATATTGGGAGAGATTTGAAAAGATATAACGACATACACATATTGTTTCAACTGGAATTAATTGTGTTAACATATGCATCGTGAGTTCGTGACCTCGTAAAAAAAACAAAGTCTTACATAATAAAGAATGAGTTTTGTTGGCAGATAGTAAATGGGTAACGAAATTACTTAAACTCATAAATATATTAAATTAATGTAACATCCCAAAATCCAAAAGTAATATTGTGAATAAAGTAATAGTAAATGTTTTAAGTTATTTTTACTCTAGGTGAAATAAAATAGTAATAACTGTGAGTCGGTTTTAAAGTTCCAGACAATGATAATCACGGGGAATAAAATTACACTACATGTATATCTAATATACATACATGCGTACATATCACATATATCTCTCCAAAAACATTTCCAGAGAGTTCAAGATGAAGAACATCAAACCCTAAACAAAGAAATCGAATTTTAAACCTGAAATCGAAGCTAGGAACTCGAATTCAACAAGGATTAATCATCCACAACCTAAGGTAATCATGATTCTTGTTTTATTTTGAATTCTAAAATTAGGGTTCATGGGGATTTCGAATTATATGAAGAATTAATGAATTTTAATACGAAATTAAGCTTGAAATATATTGAATTGGACTTAGTAAAGCTTATTAGTGATTGAATTAACACTAGAACGAATTAAAAATCAAGAATCTTGAATTGTGTTCTTGGGGTTTTGATGGATTTTGATGAAATAATGGATTATTGAAATATAAGGTTAGTAATCAAGTGGGTTTGTATTTAGAATGATGAATTGATGCTAATACATCTTAAATTGGTGGGTTTTGATGAATTAATTGAATTATATTATTGTAATCAAGAAAGTTTGATCATAGTAATAGGATTTGGTATTAACATACCTTAACTAGTGTTTAAAAATGGTTATTGAAATATTAATATGAAGAAGTGAAATATTGAATCAAGAGGATTAAGCTATTGAGTTAATTATGAGGATTAAGTATGTAAGATGATCATGGTGATCATTAGTAATGGTTGAAATAAGATACAAGTGCTATTTGATGATAATTGAAGTATATACAAGAAATTAAGTCATGTATATGACTATGGAATGAATAGTTAAATAATGAAATAATGAAAATCAATGGGAATGAAGAAATAAATAATCATGGATAGTATGATTAATCCATGAGGGTGATGAATTGATTAAGTTGATGTATTGATTATTATGAATTCTAGTTATTAAATGTGTTATTGTACCTATGTATTATATGCTAGGTGATCAAGAATGATGGATTTGCTATTTTAGAGAGAAATCATGTGTTTGCTTAAAAAGGCAAAGGTGAGTGATACGAGGACTACTTGAATAATGATTGTATGTTCCAGATTGCTTACGAGCAAGAGGTTCATACAATCGTTTGGAATATTGTTTGTCTATTCTAGTTGTTCTTATTGTTTGTTTCTTATAATTGTATCTCATGTGTGCTTCTATATTGTATCATGCTTCGTATCTTAAGAAATATTGGTTGTTGACCATAGTTGTGGATTGTTGTTAATAGTTGAGTTAATTGGAAATAGTATAGTGTTATGTGGATGATTGAATTATGTGGATTATGTGAACTTGTAAGATAATGTGAATTAGGAGAATTATGTGAATTAGGAGGATTATGTGAATTAATAGGACTATGTGAATTAATTGGAATATATGGATTTAGTATTGTAGAAATTGAATATCACGAAATAAGTGCTTGGCACTACTTGGTATCTATTAAGCTTGGTACCCATATGGGATTAGTGCCATGCTTACTTGTATCTATTGGATCATGGATCCATACGAAATATTGTCGAATCTTTATTGTTGTTCAATAGTTTCTATTTAAAAGAAATAAGTAGTTATTGATAAATTGTATCTTGTTTGTGAATTATTTAATTAGTTGCTTGTATACTCACTAAGCTTTATGCTTACTCGTATCAGTGATTTATGTTGTAGGTGTTGGTTCGGTTGAACCAATTGGATGAAAGGTGATTACAAGAAGTAAGTGTGGATTGAAGCTTGTTGTGTCATTATACAAGTTTCATATTCTATTGAATTGTCGTTTTGTAATACCATTGTATAAATCGTCTAAAAGATTATGATTTGATATAATGTGTCATGGTTGTATTTATTTGAATATGTAAAATCAAATGTGGATTTCAAATGGAATAGATTGTAGAATATAAAATGGGACCAAATGTGATGGAATTATATTTCTAAGCATTATGATTTCATACACTGTAATATGTTTAAAAAAAAAAAATCTATTAAAATATGGGCGTTTCAATTAAATATATACTTTTATTCAAATCAAACAGGTGAATACAGTAGATAGTAGTGCTCTCTTCTAATAAGTAATACCCCTATAAGGTCTATTGAGAGTGTCGGAGATAAATAAAGGAGACTGTATTACTTTCACATCTACATTAGATTAGTTTATTTGTTTGTTGGGACTTGGAAGAGTTGAGGAAGGTCCACTGTATTTTCACAGAGTATGCACTCTATGTATATTTGTCCAGAAGGTTTACGATATTACTTTTTTTTTACACTGCTGAGACCAACCACAGGGTATGCAAGTGCATACCCTGAGTAATACACAGGTCCGCCACTGGTACCATATAATGATGTTTGTCAAGCCATTAGTACAAGCAAGACCCAATATTTTGGCCAAAAAAATTGTACGGAAATTCTTATGAGCAGTTATAGAAGATGTTGACGATTATCATAGTCGACTTGTGTAAAAACAACCAAAACAACCAAAACAACCATACGTTAGATAAAATTCGGCCGAAAGGAAAGGCATGAGAAATATCGTGTAAGAATATCATCTAAAACCATGTAATGCATACAACAAAAACAATTAGGTGACATTCAAACCCTGAAATGTGTATAGTTTCAAATTATCTAATGAAAAATATAAGGAATTATTTTATATATATCTTTTAACTTACGAAGACCACAATTATGTTTATATGTTATTGATAAAAAGTCACTATCCTTTCCGAATGGTCACCTTATCCTTTCTCTATAGGTATAGATGATTTTGTGAAAATGGTGACTATAGACCTTAAACATAAGTGTTTGTTGTCATATCAATGATGTTCTACTTTGTCATAGACGCAAACAATCACAAATTTTGCCATTTATCGTGTTTAGAATTCATTTAGTTTGTATAGTTGTGCATCCCACACCTGCAATCATATATATTATACTATTGTGTGTTCAATTTTTTAATTTTTGAAACACCCCGAGATTTTTAGTCGTTTTTTTTTTTTTTTTTACAATATTAATTAACCTAGTATATCATATTTGTATCTTTTATAATTAAATTAATACTATACTTATATAATTATTATGCCATTTGATGTACAAATTTGGAAGATCCTGACAACCAAGTGAATCCGCCGGATTCCCATAGAATCCGCCGGATTCAAACACCTTTCAGCCTCAACTTACAACCAGAACCTTTAAAAACTATCCGGTTAGCTGAATCTGCCCGGATTCCCATGAATCCGCCGGATTCATAGGGAATCCGCCGGATTCCCAGTAGCTACAACAGATTTCAGAATCAGCAACTCTAATTACCATTTTACGAACTTTAAACCTGCATATCTTGAAAACGACACATCGAACGAATATAAAACTTTGCAGGCACATGTAATATGATTATACAAACATTTCCTAATTACCACTTTTCAAAATTTCGCAATTTACCGGAATTTTAGCCATTGACTCAAAATGACCATTTTAAACTCATTTTACTTGACATACCAATTCACAAACCATACATAATCAAGTTCTCAAACTTTGACACTTACTTTGACTATAAAAATGGGACTTAAAGCAATAATTACAAGTTACATACTTGCATCATAGCTCATTTTAACTCTTTAACCCAATTGGTGCCCATTTAGACACTTTTGACCCGTTTGGATCTTTACCCATATAACCACATATCCAACAATTAAGTTTCATCACATTGACTATTTTAAGTCAAACCAAAGCACTATTTTCATTCAAACTTCACTTGAACAATTTACATACTTTTCAACATATCACATTTAAAACAAGTTTTAACTTTAATTACACAAGACTTTAACTTTCAAGATAGTAAAACAAAATCATTTCTTCTTAACCAAAAAGGGGTGATATTATACATATCATGAGCATGATTCAAAAGGATTTAAAACTTGTTACCGACTAGCAACAAGCCACCATTAGTCTTTAAGCCGGTCCCTTGCCCAAATCTTCACGCTTACCACTTGAATCACCTAAAAAGGATAAACTTAAAACAATAAGCACATTGCTTAGTAAGTAAGGGATACTTCAACATTAACACTTAAACAAATTAAGGATCCTTAATCACTTCCACAAAGTTAATCACAAGGATTAACTACTTCCACAAGTGACCCTAATGTCATTCTTTGGCTAACATCAAGCAAATGACATAGAAATCACTACTTTAACAAAATCCCATTACTTACCTTGGCTTGGTTTAAAAGAAACACTTAATCCAACTTAAGCACTTTGATCACCTAAACATATAAGCACATAATTCACATGAATGGCTTAATCATTTAATCAATTCTTAACTTATAACATAGGTGTTAATTCAATAACACCACTTTACTCAATTAATTTGGTTTTCACTTTCTTTATAACCTACTAGTTATCCGTATCAATTCAAGAATCACTTTATTAACATGTAGAAACTCTTCTTTAACTATCTCTTTACTCAATTTAAACTTTAATTCAAAACCCCATAACTAGGGTTTATGTATTTCACTTAGACTAATTAAATTAAACAAACAAGATAACGAATTGTACCTTATACAAGTAGAATTAGGAAATTCAAACACAAGAACATCAAAACCCTAGCTTAATTGGAATTTCTTCTTCTCCTCACTCTCAATCGTCTCTTTCTCTATCCCTCTCCCTGTGTTTTCTTTTTAATTCACGTACAGGAAACAAGGGGAAAAGACTAGAAATCTGATTTTAATAATACTACTTTCTGTTTAGTCCTTCATCTTCTACACTTAACACATTAAGCCCCTTAAACTCATTTTCTTTCATACTTCAAGTCCTATTAACTAAAAATACTTACATTATTAATCCTTTATAACTTACTTTTTAACTTCTAATAATATGTAAACACATAACACATTATATATATATATATATATATATATATATATATATATATATATATATATATATATATATATATATATATATATATGGGTAAGGTTCATAGGGGATGGCCCATTTAGAGGAGCAGCAAAAGCAGAAAAAATCTCCACCATCCATCTGATATCAACGGTCAATATCAAGCCAACACAAAAGGATGCAAGTGCAATTAAGTTTGGTCAAGGGATCAGTTTTGTAAAATTATTTTGACACCATTAGTCAATCGGTCAGTTCACAGATCTACCCGTCCTCTGTCTACACTCATCACTCTCCATCTTCTCTCAACTCACCTGCAAAATATGAAACTCTCAAATCTAACCACAAAATTACACACACGACACCGTCACCGTCACTACGATTCATTTATCAACCTTCACAACCGTCACCGTCACTTCATTAGTATCATTTTTAATTAAAAAAATCATGTCTAAATCGATTACACCTAAAACGTTGTTAGATACAGAAAATTATGGTGGAAAAGTAGCAAAAAATGAAGCGACTCGTAAGTTTTTCCGATCATACTATGTTATTCTTCATTTTACAATTATTTTCTTCTTGTTTTTTACTTAACTATGACTATTTCTTATTTTTAAGCAACAAGAAGAAGCCAACGAAGAACTAGATACAGATTCGAAGGCAACAAAAACGATTTAACGATGATAGTGAACTTGTTATCTGACGGTAGCGATGAATCTCACTCTGTATCGAAAGGTATACACTAGTCTTATACATGCATCAATTTAATATATATATATATATATATACATGATATCTCATTCTTTCATCTTCATTAATTCGAATCTAGTTATCTGTAATATTCTCATTTCAGTGACGTTTGAAGCCATTTAAATTCTTAATTTGTTCTATAACAGTGTTGATAAAGTGCACACCATGTGCTCGATAAAATGCGTAGCTAAGTAAATAAACAATTCGATTGAAATATTAACTATTTTCTTGCTAAAATTTGTACCAACTTAAACTTTGTTTGTTCAATATTCATTTTAGGGTTTTGTTTTGTATTATTTGATTGAATTGTGAAGGTTAAATTGATTTTCAATACATAAGTTTTTATTAAGAAGTAGAGGACACTTGCTATATAATGGTGATGTGTATGTGCTTTATTCCATTATCAAGACCTTATTTTAATCTCCACTTTGTTCTTCCTTAATTAGGTACAAGTGATTGAGTTCCATGATTACTATGTGACATACGTAAATGACTGTTATACAAATCACACTCTCTTCCACAAGGTTTGTATTGTATCTTCATTCGTAAAACATTTACATGATGACAACAATTTTTCTTTTTCTTATTTTTATATTTGTAAATTTTCTTTTTAGGCACTTAAAGAGGCATTTGAAATATTTTGCCACATTTTGTGAGAATATTCGGGTGGTAGTCAGAAATTGAGGGATGAATCTATTGAAGATGCACTTGTGACGGTATGTTGGCTGTTATATATATTCTTTCAATGTTACTGTAACAAATGCATTGACATCCGAGGTAAATTATTTAGTAGGTTGTAAACTTGCTTGCATACATCAACAATAAGGATCTGTTTGCTGAGTTCTATGATAAGTTGATTCATGACTTGGCTACCTTTTTCATAATTGTTAATGTATTTGTCAATTCGCAGTACCAAAGGGCTGTCAATAGATCGTTGATGGATATGATCCCCGATAAGAAAGCATCTACTCAAATCATGGTAAGCTTTACTTGCACATTATCCTCTATCATATATCAACAATTGTACCTGAGTTTACTTCATAGCCATTTCTTTTTTTGGATAAGTACTTCTTAAATTCCTCTTTTGATGTTTTCCAAGCATTGATTGATGGTTGTAGGTGCTGGGCGAGGACTTCTTGTTAGAGCATCGTTACAGCTATGCATGTTTGACCATTTGGTTCCTTTGAGATAAAAAAAAAAAAAACAAATGGCCATCGGTCTTTACGCTATGTCAGTTGTTTGTGTTTGTAAACTGTCTTTCCCATGACCACCTTAAACATAAAATGCAATAACATAAACGTAGAATGCAGTAATTTTTTTATCTATTTTTCATATTAGTTTTACACGAGTTTAAAAAATGTAAAATGCAGTAATTAAAACGTAAAATGCAGTAAGTTAAAAGTAAAATGCAGTAATTAAAACGTAAAATGCAGTAGTTTTAACGTAACGTGCAATGGTTTTTTTTTTTAAATCTATTATTCATATCAGTTTTTCACTACATTAAACTTAAAATGCAGTAACTTAAACTTATAATGCAGTAACTTAAACTTATAATACAGTAACTTAAAACTTAAAATGCAGTAAGTTATAAGTTAAATGCAGTAAGTTTTTGATATCTACTTTTTTAGATAAGTTTTTCACCACCTTAAACATAAAATGCTGTAACATAAACGTTGAATGCAGTGATTTTGTATCTATTTTTTCATATTAGTTATACATGAGCTTAAAAAATGTAAAATGCAATAATTAAAACGTAAAATGCAGTTGTTTAAAGTAACGTGCAGTGATTTTTAAAAAAAATTCTAGTTTGTAGAGGAGCTAGTTTGTAGAGGTAACTGATGTAACCAAACCCCCTACCCATTTGGCCACTTTGAATTATGGGGTTGGTTCAGTTATGGATTTCTGATAACGACAATCGGACATTAATATTCAAGTATCATATTTTACATTTTCAAGTGTTCCAAAGTACGTGTTCATTCTTGTATTTCTTTAGTCACAATTGCTGCCATAGAAGCTAAAACCGTACAGTTGTTATAGAAGTTGATCACCTTTGAAAAATGCAATAAAATGCACTAAAATCCAAAAGGTAATAATAAAATGCAGTAATGATAAAATGCAGTAGATTCAGTAAATGCAGTAAAATGTGGTGAAGACAGTAAATGCAGTTAATCATATCTTACCGCTAAATTAATGTTTTCTATTATCCACTTTTAAGAAGAAACAAACATCAAGAAATTAAAAGATAATTTATAAAGATTCCAAACCAAATATTGCTAAGACCTTTAAAAATTACTCGTATGTATCCATTCAAACCATTTAGAATGTCAAATTGACATTACTGAGGAATACATAGCGGCAATTATGATTTTCATACAATTATAGGTGCTAAAAGTATAAATATGACAAAATTCGATAAATACATCTAAATAAAAATGCATTCGCAATTCATCAATAAAGCTTAAAATGCAGTTGGTTAAACGTAAAATGCAGTAAGTTTTCGATATCTACTTTTGTAGATTAGTTTTTCACCACCGTAAACATAAAATGCAGTAACATCCAAAAAGTAATAATAAAAGGCAGTAGATTGTAAAATGCAGTAGATTCAGTAAATGCAATAAAATGCACTAAAATCCAAAAAATAATATGGTAAAATGCAGTAGAATATGGTAAAATGCAGTAGATTTAGTAAATGCAGTAAAATGTGGTAAATATAGTAAGTTAAACAAAAAATGAGTAAGTTTTTGATATCTACTTTTGTAGATCAGTTTTTCACCACCGTAAACATAAAATGCAATAACATCCAAAAAGCAATAATAAAATGCAGTAGAATATGGTAAAATGCAGTAGATTCAGTAAATGCAATAAAATGCAGTAAAATCCAAAAAGTAATAATAAAATGCAGTAGAATATGGTAAAATGCAGTAGATTCAGTAAATGCAGTTAATCATATATGAGATGTGCATATCAGGTTTACACCACCTTAAAACTTAAAATGCAATAAGTTAAACGTAAAATGCAGTATGTTAAATGTAAAAATGCAGTTAGTTTTCGTATAACCCAAAACTTTGGTACAATAAAGCTCGTATAACCCAAAAATCTTTGGTATAATAAAGCTCGTATAACTCAAAACTCGTCCATCTACCAAAAAAAATTCTATAAGGACTGCAACAAAGAAAGCTAATAGTACATAAATACAAGTGATTAAACATGCTACTATGACAATTGTACCGAAATAAATTTTGATCAGGAGCTGAAATGCTACTTCACGAGCATAACCAAGTTGATCATAGGGCTTCCATGACGTGCAAACAAGATCTGAAAGCAAAAAAGAAGTTGATGTAAAATGAATCACATCGATTTAACAATAAATTTCACTATATTCATCCCTAAGCACCTTTATTTCCACATTTTTTGTGATATGATTCAAGAAAAGGGAGGGCAGCATCTAAGAAAAAGAGATTAAAGAACTGATCCACCTTTATCTGCAAAAGAGATAGAAGGTACTGAAAAAATTCTTATGTATGTTGAGAGATTCTTCCAGAGGCGATGTATTCATAGACATGATATGGTATACTTTAAATATGGTTATTAGGGAAAAGTCTAAACAAATGATATGTATGATCTTTCGATCATCAAATGATGCAAAATTCGACATACCCATTCAACAAGAACTACAAACGAAATATCTAAACACTTAACAGTTGCCATACATAATCTACAGCATTTTAAAAATTCTACTGCATTTTATATTTCCTAATGCATTAAAGTAAGTCTACTGCATTTAAAACTATTGTATTCTTAAATTTATAATGCATGAAAGGTAGTCTACTGCATTTTAAACATAATTTACTGTATTTTAAAAACATAATATACTGCATTTTAAAAATAATCTACTGCATTTTAAACATAATCTACTGCATGAAAAGTCATATTAGTTATGCTAGTTGAGTATAGGTTGTACCAATGGAAAACCTGAATGGACGCAAAAAGATCGAAGCAGGAGACCTTTGTGAAAGAAGAAATGGTCTTACTTTTTCTCTTAGCTACTCCATATCATTTGTCTACTTAAATCTGATCATATTTCTCAGTTTCCTGATTTTGTTTATGCCTATTAACCATTTGATGTATATATGATAATGTGATCATTTATTACCACCACTGATACACATAGAGTTGTTGTAAGTGCTTCTGTTAATCACTAATATGCATCGCATACCACATCCCATATGTTATCAGATGCAACCAGTCTATTATTTTTATGAACATATGTTGTCATTAGTCCTGAAAACAAGGACCCTATCTGTTCAAGAGTCTTCAAATCAGTGCTAACTAAGTAATTGTATAACACCCCTCGTTTCATTATAAACAATAATATAATAATTGCGACTCGGAAGCGTATATTTAAAAACATTCTATCAATGTACTCAAAATGTCAGTAAACTTTTTCAAATCAAATACGTGACATCTCAACAACTCGGTGTTATATAATTCAAAACATTTCTATGGCTATTAAATTAACATCAGAGTACAGCCTGTCAAACATTCCATCCAGTCAAAACACTTCCTGCCCTGCCCAATATGTCCCATCTATTTCAACCTGCAGGAAGAACTGTGGTGGGGTTAGCATAAAGCTAAGTGAATGAAACTATAAGCAACAGTACAACCTAGCATAATAATATGTTTACATCAAATAACAATAAACAGAAAATCAATCATTCACTCGACATCCAATCAATGTCAAGCTACACCAATCAAACATTATCAATCGTCATGAGGATCGGTGGCTCCTGAGATACCCTAATACCGGTTTGGAAATCAAGGAACTCTTATCAATCATCTGTATTGGCCTATACAGAATTACCGATAACCAGTTGTTAATCACACACGACCTAGATCTCTAAACCAACATTTCAAGTTTCAAGATCTCCTGTCGTCTACAATAACAACCAAGTCCAACTGTCAAGTCAAGTTGACCTCAAAATCTTACATACTAGCTCAAACAGTCAATTAAGCAACTAGTTAAACTATCATGGCAAGATATCTCAACAATTACATTCTATCAAAGTAATACTATAATTACTTGTTGTAAATCAAATCATTACAACTAAATCACACTGAGGTTACAGATCCACTCACCGACTACCTCAGCCGCCAGCTCAGAAGTCTAATATTACTGAGCCTTCTCCACATCTGAGAATACAATCAATTAAACAATAAGTTAGTAACTTGTCTCAACTGATAATACTTAGGTAATTAATATCGTTACACAATCATAACATAATTACATGAATCCAATGATCTCTAAGATCACAGCAAACAAAAGTTCAATTCGGAACAAAATCAAAAAGTCCCGAAATAAGGTCCAAAAACTGTAAAATGCCATTTTCGACCCCTAAACGACCCCGAATGTCCAAACACTGACTAGGCTATAGTATATAGCTTTGATCAGTGGGCCATTTTCGAGTGACCATGTAAATTTCAGCCCAATCGGAGTTTAAAGACAATTTGTCAATTTTTCCGTGGCAAAAATCACTACTAAACACTTATGCACTTTTGAAATTTTACAAAAAGTACCGACAAACGCGATCCAGAAAACAATGGTGGGATCGCGTTCCTCTTTGTAAAATCATTCTGTGACAAATTATAACTAAGCAACGCGATCCGGACAAATTCTTGGGATCGCGTTCCCAAGAACAAAACTCGTCCGATTCCTTTTATAACTAACGAACGCGATCCTGGCTAGGGTTCTGGGATCGCGTTTGAGCGTCTTTCAGCTCAGCTTCATCCCTGTAATTGCCCAGCTCCGAATTCAAAACCATTTTTGATAAATCAAGCTTATCAAACTCAGTTCTAATGTTATAAACAACTCAATTAACTTCATATAATCATCATGTAATACTTATAACTTGTTCCTAACATCCAATTCTTCCAATTTATCAATTCACCCAAATTTCAATCGAAATCAAATTCTTAAATACTCAAGAACACTTACTGATTGAAGAATCTACTGATGATAATCTGTCCATGGTGAAGTTTCACGAGAATCACAACTTCCTGATTTGATTTCTAATTTGATTTGGAGGTTTTCTGAGAGTTTCTGTGAGTTTTAAAATGAAAATGAATAACTTTCCTAAATAGGAAAGTACATATATAGTCGGCATCACATAAACCGCCTTCAATATACGGGTATAATTTAATACCCCATCTCAATATATAGTCTGGAACCCGAAAACCATTTGCGAGTCCAAACATTTTATTGTACCGTCAACTATATTAATTTACAACAATTAATAATTCACTTATCACATTGGAATATTCGACTCCTATTCCAATTATTTCACTAATTCAAACAATATTATTTCCAAACACATTTAAATACTAATTTAAATCAAGAAATAATATAACACAACTAGGTCCATTTCGAGGATGTTACAACTCTCCTCCCCTTAAAGAGATTTCGTCCCCGAAATCTAACCTCAATCAATCTAACTAATGTGATATAATCACATATATCTTAACATACATTTGTCCCCAATAGCAACTTACAACTATACTTAGACTGTTTGAATTCTTTCCACATGCACATATCCAAATGTACATGCTTCTATCTTTTCCTATGCACACATACAGTGCATCTAATCAATATCATCAATCAGATATATCTTATAGACAGACACTTACTTTAACAAGTGAAACCTACAATCACTTAATCAACAAATAAAACTTAACATTACTTAATAGGTTTATGCAACCCAAAATTAGCAACATGCTAAAATCTTTAACCTATTCTCACTGTTCATCACTGTTAACAATAAAACAGCAGCAACAATATCCCAACAATAGTGTTTATTAAACCCCAATGTACCTAGCAACATTGAAATATAATTCAGCTCACGACCAACAATCAGTCTAATATACAGATCACAATCTTAAGTCTTTACCATCAAAGATCTGAAATTCAAATCTAGGTCAGCTTTTCATCCAAAAGTTTCATACCTATGCTCTTTTGTACAACCTATAATGTTCACATATCATTTCAATCATATGAAATTCTTTACTTAAAAGTAATCCAGATTCATATCACCTTAATAAGCAAAGCAGAGGTCACACTCAGTAGGTAAAACTACAATCAACAAATACTTTGCTCAATCAACAAAAGTACTACAATCAATCTTACCTACAATCAACCAACCTCTACATTGACTTATTTCCACTTGTAATTCCTTTCATTACTACCTATCAATTGTCAACAACATCAAAGTCGACAACAACTACTGCTCAAACAATAATCACAACACTAGTGATTATACATTCCAGTACACCTATCAGTACTTTAATATTTGTCTTCAAACTCTAACTAACCATCAAGTTAGAATTTATATACTATTAAACTGGTAAGACATCAAAATCTATTCTTAGCAACCAGTTATTTCAACTCAACCTTACAATCATAAACTACTAATCACAAGCCATTAGAAAATTATACAACGTTAACCACCCAATCATTCAACACTAGATCCCGTCAATCTAGCAACTAAGTCAATCTTAATCCACATATTATGATACTACAGGTCAAGCATCACAATATCACATTATCAAAATGTGCTACTTTCCAACACATTTCCAACAAAATCTACATCAAGTTAATCACAATTAACTAACCTCCACATATCTTATGGCATATTTTAATTCATTCTATTAAAACTTATCATGCCATTTATTATCATGTATACCACACATACATACCTACACAATTTCAAGGTTTCTCTTACTCTCTAACACATACAATTTCTTAAAATATGAACAATCATTCAATTCATATTTCCTCAATTTATCAAACAAAGATCAACTAAATCTTTAACACCATCCAATTCCAGATATACTTTCATATCATACCTTATTTGGATCTAATCCCAGTTTTTCCACTTTATCACTTACTTTACTTGTATACTATCAACAAATAACTAAAGAATTCATCCAATTCTTTCAATACTTAAGTAATTCACCATAAGGTACAAATCAACCTAGACAACTATTAATAATAACTTTCAATTATTTCTTATCTCATCTTCTTACCCAATCAAAGCTATCATCACAAGCTTCACACACTGGTAAGATTTTCTTATCACAATTCTAATCAATGTGATTTAATTATTCTAACATATCTTAGCAAATTATAACTGTCATATCAAACAATGGCTTTATATTCGTATAATTCTTTAACACATATTCAGTTCAAATATCAAATATTACTTAACTGAATACTCAATTATACTTAACACTATTTCAATTACTTAATACTAGCATTAAGTAATGAATCAAGTTTCACAAACTTAGACAATTCATCTATCCCCTCTGGATCTTAAATGACCCCCTTCAACATAATTTAAGCAAATCTAGGAATTCAATCATATTCCATACAATCATAACATTTCAATCTATGTTAGACTATTTCAACACACACAGTTGACTAAATGTCAACTTGATTTAAATCAACCAATCAATAAAATCCTCTAACTGCTTTTTCTCAAGTTTGACCTATCCTCAAACCAATCACAAGCAATTAATTTTATACACAACTCACTATTCATGGTTTGACTTTCAAAGTTAACATACTATCAATATTAACTCACAACAAACCATTTCATCTTATATGTTCACTTTCAAACTTATATTTTAAATTATTACATTCAATAATACTAGAAATTCCTCAAGCAAGGCAATATCAACCTATTTCAACTTTGGCTTCATACAAGCCAAATACAAAATAGTGACTCATTTAAGCACTATTAAATTCGCCTACATGTAATCTATCACAATCAATCACAATTACATATTCAACACAATCAAATTAGTCACTTAGGTTTATCATCAAAGCCTCTATCAATGACAACTATCATTTACACTCTCACCTTTACAGTCTAAAGGTCACAGTTCTATCAACTGATTGTTTTCTTATCAAAACAACTATTAAACAACTTAGCATACTATCATGCTCCATTTCCAAAATCACATTACATTTCTTTTATACCAAGTAGCCTCAACAAGTTCATGTGACACAACATAATATAACAACGGTGATCAGGCGTTGCAAGATTATGTTCTTCACAATCCATTCTCAGGTTACTCTACATTATAATTATCAATGTGATCTATTCTCATCTCATATGATTTCAAATCAATCAAAATTCATTTAATAGTTTCTAACAGCTGATACATACTCAAAATCAGCTTACTACTTACATATTCAACCTTACATATGCAAGCCATCTCACATAATTTATTTTCAACAACTGAATTACTCAGTATATCTACTGGTCTGAAACCTCAAACATATGATAACCTATCATCATAATTTCAATACTTAACACAATTCAATGTCCCTACTTACTACAAAATTCAGGACACATCTTAATTAATTATCATTACTTTGACATATGCTTTACTATCAAGCATCACTGTCACAACAAGCCTACTCAATCATGTTACTATAAACATTTCATTTACTAATTCACAATTGACTAGAAAGACCTATCACTTTCTCATTCAATTTAGCTTTATCATAAGTTATTTTCCTCATAAACTTATTCATCTTGGTTTAACTCAAGTGTTTAACTACAATCAAAACATATCATGTAGTCACATAACCACATATTTTCTCAATTAGCAGTCATTATCAATTCAAATGACACAACCTTCCTTAACAAGGATTTAGATCACACCTAGTGATTAATCCATTAACATAATACTATCAATTATTTTGTATCACTAATAAAGACACTCTTAGGTTCTAACATCAATCTTGTTAAACCTTAATCAACTCTCTGTCTACTTAAACATATTTCTGCATATACAATTCAATCAGAAATAACCACAACAATGAACATCTCATTCAATATTGCTATCCTCATGTCAACCTATAGCAATCATTAGTTGACTCAAAACTGGGGAATCATATCAGTCTGACTCAATTAACTTCACAACAAAGCTTACTCAACATAACAGAGTAAACAATTTAAGTTAATGTAAATTAACACAGGCTTATCGAAGATTACCTGGCAATCTTAAGCTCACGAGTGTTGAGGAAACATGAAATATACCAATCTAATACTCATGTTCCTCCGTCTCTGCAATCAAACAACAACTTCACAACTTGTTAAGAGTTAGTACATATTCAACCAATCACTTTCTCACACATTCACTAATCAACTAAACCCGCACCCACTGGAATGTTTGACTCAACTCAATCAAAGTTTAGGATTGAACATTCTGTCATGTCCAATTCACCCAAACTATTGCTCTGATACCAACTTAATACACCCCTCGTTTCATTATAAACAATAATATAATAATTGCGACTCGGAAGCGTATATTTAAAAACATTCTATCAATGTACTCAAAATGTCAGTAAACTTTTTCAAATCAAATACGTGACATCTCAACAACTCGGTGTTATATAATTCAAAACATTTCTATGGCTATTAAATTAACATCAGAGTACAGCCTGTCAAACATTCCATCCAGTCAAAACACTTCCTGCCCTGCCCAATATGTCCCATCTATTTCAACCTGCAGGAAGAACTGTGGTGGGGTTAGCATAAAGCTAAGTGAATGAAACTATAAGCAACAGTACAACCTAGCATAATAATATGTTTACATCAAATAACAATAAACAGAAAATCAATCATTCACTCGACATCCAATCAATGTCAAGCTACACCAATCAAACATTATCAATCGTCATGAGGATCGGTGGCTCCTGAGATACCCTAATACCTGTTTGGAAATCAAGGAACTCTTATCAATCATCTGTATTGGCCTATACAGAATTACCGATAACCAGTTGTTAATCACACACGACCTAGATCTCTAAACCAACATTTCAAGTTTCAAGATCTCCTGTCGTCTACAATAACAACCAAGTCCAACTGTCAAGTCAAGTTGACCTCAAAATCTTACATACTAGCTCAAACAGTCAATTAAGCAACTAGTTAAACTATCATGGCAAGATATCTCAACAATTACATTCTATCAAAGTAATACTATAATTACTTGTTGTAAATCAAATCATTACAACTAAATCACACTGAGGTTACAGATCCACTCACCGACTACCTCAGCCGCCAGCTCAGAAGTCTAATATTACTGAGCCTTCTCCACATCTGAGAATACAATCAATTAAACAATAAGTTAGTAACTTGTCTCAACTGATAATACTTAGGTAATTAATATCGTTACACAATCATAACATAATTACATGAATCCAATGATCTCTAAGATCACAGCAAACAAAAGTTCAATTCGGAACAAAATCAAAAAGTCCCGAAATAAGGTCCAAAAACTGTAAAATGCCATTTTCGACCCCTAAACGACCCCGAATGTCCAAACACTGACTAGGCTATAGCATATAGCTTTGATCAGTGGGCCATTTTCGAGTGACCATGTAAATTTCAGCCCAATCGGAGTTTAAAGACAATTTGTCAATTTTTCCGTGGCAAAAATCACTACTAAACACTTATGCACTTTTGAAATTTTACAAAAAGTACCGACAAACGCGATCCAGAAAACAATGGTGGGATCGCGTTCCTCTTTGTAAAATCATTCTGTGACAAATTATAACTAAGCAACGCGATCCGGACAAATTCTTGGGATCGCGTTCCCAAGAACAAAACTCGTCCGATTCCTTTTATAACTAACGAACGCGATCCTGGCTAGGGTTCTGGGATCGCGTTTGAGCGTCTTTCAGCTCAGCTTCATCCCTGTAATTGCCCAGCTCCGAATTCAAAACCATTTTTGATAAATCAAGCTTATCAAACTCAGTTCTAATGTTATAAACAACTCAATTAACTTCATATAATCATCATGTAATACTTATAACTTGTTCCTAACATCCAATTCTTCCAATTTATCAATTCACCCAAATTTCAATCGAAATCAAATTCTTAAATACTCAAGAACACTTACTGATTGAAGAATCTACTGATGATAATCTGTCCATGGTGAAGTTTCACGAGAATCACAACTTCCTGATTTGATTTCTAATTTGATTTGGAGGTTTTCTGAGAGTTTCTGTGAGTTTTAAAATGAAAATGAATAACTTTCCTAAATAGGAAAGTACATATATAGTCGGCATCACATAAACCGCCTTCAATATACGGGTATAATTTAATACCCCATCTCAATATATAGTCTGGAACCCGAAAACCATTTGCGAGTCCAAACATTTTATTGTACCGTCAACTATATTAATTTACAACAATTAATAATTCACTTATCACATTGGAATATTCGACTCCTATTCCAATTATTTCACTAATTCAAACAATATTATTTCCAAACACATTTAAATACTAATTTAAATCAAGAAATAATATAACACAACTAGGTCCATTTCGAGGATGTTACAAATTGGTACTCATTTCCGTATATCAATTAACTCTTAATACTACACCGGGTTCAATCAATCATCAATCAACACATAATAAAGGGCAACAACCTTTTTTATATCTTAAAAAGTAAAAGAAATTAATCAACTGGCATAGAAAATAAGAGATGCATTAGTCAAAAACACAAAAGCAGAATACAAACAAATTTTATCAAAATTGACAAATCCACAAGGAAACTGAAACAAGTAAAATGCATAATTTCAGTGTGGCATTTCATCAAACAGGTAAAATGCATAATCAGGAATCAAAATTCAATAAGCAGATCAAAATTCAACAACCTTTTTTTTACCGCCACTGCCGCCGCTAGAAGACTCTCGATCTTCCACCGCGTTCACCTCGCTAACAAAATCACACGTGCGTTCACCAAACAAAACCATAACTCACCGAAACCGCCGCCGGAATTAACGGATAAATTGACGAAATCGGATTGAAAACGGTGAAGATAAGATCGAAAAGACGAAATTAACCTTACCTAAAGTTTTCATCGGCGGTAGGTACATCAGAGGTGCAGAAGAAATCCGGCAGCTTCATGAATCCGGCGAATTACAGAAGTTCGTTGAAGGTTTACCGGCGGTAACTAACGGTGTTTGCGAGATTTTGAGAAGTTACTTATCGATCCAATGTTTTAATCGAAGATTTAGGTTATCGATCTAAAAGATCTAACTGGATTTCATTCCATAATTTCGGAAGTTACTTTAATTCAATATAATGTGAACATTTTGCGATCAACTCCAAGAGTATTAAAAATGTACAAGAATAGTCCCTGCTTGGTTGCTGTAGGGGGACATCAAAGACACGTGGAGGCATCTCATTGACAGGCCCACTGCCTTACCTGCTCCTTCATGGAGCCCTGCTCCTAGGATCCATTTCTTATATATATATATATATATATATATATATATATTCAACTTAGAAATTTAATACATAAAATATTGTTAAAAACTTACAAATTTAGGGGCGTTACAATTTTCTATTGTATTATTCAAGTTTTGAAAACGTATATTTGTATATTTTTTACTACATAAATTTGGTCTATTATTATTATTATTCTTAAAATTTATACATCCAATATCCAATAGTAAACTCAATTTAATTCAAATAATAGTTATCTTTAGAACTGAAATACATATAATAGTAAAAATTTGAAGTTTGACACACTAAATAGTAAAACTTAGTAATGATAAGAAATAGGTAAGGTAAATTTTAGATGCACGAATCGTTCATCCAATCTTTGATTGTAACCATGGTAAATATTGTACTAATCATAGTACAAAATTTGCTACATGTGAAAAATTACTACGGGTCATTGATCATACGTTAAAATGACTAGCATGCTATACCACATTTGCTATCTCCTCAATTTGATAAAATTTATAAATAAATTTCAATGACGAAGTTCTGTTAATCTAATCGTGGAATCGTGATGATCTTAAGAAGTTTTTAATGGTGGTATGCCTAGACCTCTTTAAACCTCAAAATTTTGACAAATTAAGTCCTTCGAGTTTTCTAAAATTACATAGATGTAATCTAGAAGGAAACATGTTTTTCGAAGTAAACATATTTAGTTGAAATTTCGTTGAACGTAGCTCTTACCCTTTACGGGCTATGGTTACAATAAATAATTTATAGGTGTCTCGTAACCAATTTACACCGTACATGTTGACAATTTAAAGAAGACTCGGATTCGATTCTATTTCACGTGAAACCTTTTTAATTTGTCAGGGTCAAATCCCTTTACCCATACGTTGACATTTTAATTGACGGTTTTATTTAATTGACGTTTTTCATTGAAGTTATAGTTATTAATTAATGAAAATAAAATTACAACAATAAACTATGTTTAACAAAATTATAATCTTTTGATCCTCAAATAAGGTCTATTATAGTTAGTATATCTACATATAAAATTTAATATGTAGTTGATATATAACTGTTTTTGGTTGATATTGTGTACCATCCAATCCGATCCAACTGTTGATAATTATCTATCTGATTTATTATGGACCCCACCCATCTTACACCATCAACAACAACTCCAAATTAAAATTAATTTGTCATCACTGAAAAAAAACAAAACCGACACAAATCCACACACACTAAAACACACACACACACACACACTACAAAACCCCGTCCGCCGGACCGCGGATCCCTCCGTCGCCGCCCTACCTGCGATGAATAGGGACCACCTCCGCCGTCTCTCTATAATTTCATTATTGTTGTTGTTATTCTCTTCCGCCGTTACCAGTGATACAGATCAGCTGCAACAACAGGAGCAGCAGCTTGAAGAAATTACAACCGGCCTTGTTGTTAATGCCACCGTGAATGGCTCTGCTGCGACGGATAGAGACCGGAGTTTCGCTGGAATGATCGATCGTGCTCTGGAGAAAGAGTTCACAGAGAGTGATCAGAATGAAGGTTGTTGTTGACTGATTTATTATATTAGATCTAATGATGCTGATTTTATTTAGGGTTTTAGAATGTGTGATTTTGGATATCAGGTAAATTAGTTAGTAAAAGGATTTTAGATGATTACTACTGCATTATTAGTGGCTAATTAGACGACATGAATTGTTTTATATATATTTTTCATAATAATTGAAAATCCTAGGGTTTATATTTTAAATTGATTGTTTACTCACATTGTTGCTTAATTTGGAGATCCTTACTTCTGAAGTGTAAAGGTTGACTTGTTGTTGACCTTTTTGATATGAAGGATTGAACAAGATTTTCTTTAAAATCTTTTTAAGTAGCTTTAGATTTAGACAACATGATGTTATTATAATCCTTAGAGTTGCAATTTAAGGATTTTGCTTGAATTTGAAGCATTACAATGGTAGAGGTTTTTAAATTCAAGTTTTAGTGACTTGGTACCCTACTCAACTGAATATCATGTCTCTTTTTCTCTTTTTTTTTTAAAATGTAAGCTACCCATTTATGTATGCCTGCGTAATTTCAAATTTAACACCCAGTTATTCTTTTCGTGGTTTTGTTCTTTTGGGATCACTTAAATGGGTATACCGAAAATAAGCAAGGTCTTATCAGGAAGGCAATAAAGAAATAGGGATCTGCAAACCATTGGTTAAGCATACATGTATAATAAAATATTTGTAGTTCAACTTCAATAGTTCCCGAATAATAATGAATCCATGAAATTTGAAAATGGAAGATGATGCTACAGGCATAAAACATTGATGTTTAGTTTTCTTTTACAGTTAATGTGTTTTCACGTCTGAGTTCTATCTTTATCTGATGAAGCTTGAAGATTCTTGGGTAACTGTTGTTTACAATCATAGCTGTATTTTGCTCTCTAATTGAACAAATTCCTAGTAACAAAACTAACTACTCCTTCTATTCTGAAATGCTTGTCAAGAAGGGTAAAACATACAGTTTTAGGAAGAGGAATGTGCAATCATTGCAGTTTTTAGTTAGCTGAAAGACAGTTTTACCCGTTCTTTGTTATGCATGTCTGCTGGTTTTCTGTGTATCCGTGCTCCATATTAAGAGTCTTACTCATGGTAAATGTGATTAAGGGTAGAATGGGAATCTTGGCAAATTATACCAGTTTACTCTTGGAAGTTGACAATTATATGGGAGAAAGTAATTTAGGAAGGTAGACAATAACTCTAGAATGGGGAGAGTAATTGTGTGCTCGGTGGTTCTACTGCTGAACTTTTGATATGGGTAGACTGAACCATGGATATTTGAACTGGTCATGTTTTTAGTAATGTTTGTTAACACACTTGCCACATTTCATCATTACATGACATGTTTCTTTTGAAGATTGCTAGAGTTCCGTTGGAACTTAACTTTAATTAGCTTTAGTTGTATATTGTGAAGGCTGTGGTCCGACAATGGTGCTGTTTTGTTGCTGTGTCAGAACATGATGCATTGTTTAGTATTACTCTCTTCTACATTGTAGTTTATGTTTCTTGATTAGAATTGGAATCCGTATCCAATGATGATTGAAAATTGCGCTATACAGTCTTAAGTTAAACATTCAACTTCACCATCATGGAGGTAGAATCGGTTTTATACAAAAGAGCCAGCAATTAAACCTTTTGAAACCATAGTATATGAAATAGAGTAGTAGGATCATACCGATTTCCCGCACTTTGATTTAAGTCGATTTTTTGACACTTTGTTGGACGCAAAACAGTGACAATATCATTGTGTGTGATAGCGATGCTTCACATTTGATATTATTATCTTTTGTAATCATTGTGTATTTATAACATCTTATCAACTTGTTACCAGTGCCTTCCCTAAATCACTCGTGAAGGGTTAATCGTTGTACTGATTTAGAGTACAAGAAACTGCATGGCTATAAAATCTAAATGGTTTGTCTTACTTGGGGAGAATCCTGACCTGCCTTACACAATTACACCTACGAAAGAAATTTTGAATCTATGATGCACGTTTCTTGATTTTTAATATCTGCAAATGCATTGAATTTGCAGAAAATGATGCAGGCAGCTTCAATAACAGCGTTGCTGGGCAACAGGTTAGTGCTATCAGGTTTTAAACAGTCCCAGATGGATGAGTCATTGAATGTACCTTCATTGTGTTTCTAGTACCATTTCATCGTAATAGGGAAAATGCTTTGCCGAAGGTAACATGAAATTACACTTCCAATATAGGTTGTAGTAAAAAGTTGATTTTTTGCTTAGTGGGGTTCATTCATTAGTTCGTGTTAATTTGGTGGAGACATACATCCCTCCATGACTACTTTTTATATTCTGTAAATATTCAAGACATCCAAATTCTTTCTATTAGGTTCAATCTTTCGTTATTATTATTTCTTCTGAATATTTTACGTAAAGCATGTTGTTGTTTTTTTTTGCTTGCTAATTATGTTTACAACGCATTTGTTTTTACCAGGCTGTTTTGGAAACTGTAGCTAGGGTTAAGTCCAAGAAAAACGACACAAAGGATGACAAGTATGGATTCTTATCACTCTATTATATCTGAGATGTTCACATCAACTTATATCCCATTCAAAGTATCCTGATTATTGTTTCTTTTTTTCTTCTGAATATTATCTGCATTAAAACAATATTTGTAGGTCCTTCCAACTTCATCATGTTTTCAAGATGGATAACGATAATGGAGCAGAAGAGACACCAACACTAATTGATAGAAAGGTATAATTCTAAGTTTGAACTGTTACATAATTCTTTGGTATCCCGTATTAATATATCATATTCTTTTTTCAGGATAATGTATTTATAATATCCAATTTTAAGTCAAAGTATCCAGTGCTGCAGTTAGACTTGAGGTAAATACTCTACCAGATGGCCGTCTTTGTATCTATTATATATTTACTAAAGCAACATTAATGTATCATTCATGCAATCTTTATGTGTTGAGTTTACAGGTTAATCTCCGATCTTGTAGTTGTCATTGTATCTGCCACTTGTGGTGGCATTGCCTTCGCCTGTGCAGGACAGCCAGTATGAACACTCTCACAAATTCTAGTTTTTCCTTTATCTTCTTATAAAAATGAAAATCTTTGCTACATATTTTTGTATATTGACATGACTTATATTGCTCATGTTGCTTTAACAGGTTATTACTGGATATTTGCTATCAGGATCTTTTGTCGGGCCTGGTGGGCTGGATGTAGTCAGTGAATTGGTCCAAGTACGTCACTTAGTATGTAACATTAATGCATATATGATAATGTACTTATTAAGAAAATAGTAAAAAATTGTTTGCTCACATGCAGGTAGAGACCGTAGCACAGTTTGGTGTAATTTTTCTTCTTTTTGCTTTGGGGCTGGAGTTCTCCATGGCAAAGGTTGTATAATTAACTCATAGTGTATCTCGCATTGTGACTTTATTCGTGTGATAAGTTGTGCGAGCGACTAATATAAAGTATTGTCTGATTTTTCCAGCTTAAAGTTGTTCGGGCTGTTGCTGTTCTGGGAGGACTCCTTCAAAGTTTCCTATTTATGTGCATATGTGGAATAACGGCTTCTGTAAGTTAATAAATACACATATTGGTCCCTTCATCTTGTAGGGGCCAGGTTGATATATCAAGATCAGTTTTTGTAGTGTATCCCCTATCATGAATAATATATTAGCTCTCTGATGTATTGAAAATATATATTAGCTGTCTGATGTATTGAATCTGATGGCATTTACAGTTATGTGGCGGTAAGCCTTCTGAAGGTGTTTTTGTTGGCGTTCTTCTTTCAATGTCCTCAACAGCAGTGGTAAGACAATGCAACGTCCTTTGCTTAATACTCATAAGCCTTCAATTCCGTTGCATGTTAATAATTGTTGTGGCAAAAATTATAATGCAGGTCCTGAAATTTTTGATGGAGAAGAATAGTGTTAACGCTCTTCATGGGCAAGTTACTATTGGGACCCTCATCTTACAGGTGCTTAAATTTAATTCCCTTGAATGTCATCCAAACTTTAGACCTTGATCCAACAACTCATCCTCCTATCTTTATGTGACATTAACAATCACAGTTAAGTTTGTAAATGCTCTTGATCATTTTACCGATCTATACTGTACTGTTTTTATAGGATTGTGCGGTGGGTTTATTGTTTGCTCTTCTTCCGGTCCTTGGTGGAACTTCAGGTGTTCTACAAGGAGTAATATCCATGACCAAATCGTAAGTTATTGATATGTTGTTTTTTTTAGTCTTCTTTTTTGTATGCTAATTTACTTCACTGTGGAAATATGTAAATATTATTCATTGGTTTGGGAAAAACGCAAATTCACGTTACTGCTAAAAAAATGCAAATATGTAATTTTTACACTGGATTTTACTCAATGAATATCAGAGATTTCTGTTGATTTCAGCATACTGATTCTTAGTTAGTCAGGCTGGTGGCGTTGATTGCATTTTTGGCAGTTTTATCAGTATTGTCACGGACTGGCTTGCCTTGGTTCCTTAAACTGATGATAAGCCTCTCCTCACAGGTGTGAAGTTATTCAATGTTTTGCAAGTTATAAGCGATCTTCTAGTGCATGCTGTGATGTCAGTATATTATAATGTATTCATCCTTTCTTAATCATTTGTGCAGACCAATGAACTGTATCAGTTGGCATCTGTTGCATTTTGCCTGTTGGTGGCCTGGGTTTGTGTTTCCTCATACTGCTTGATGTTTTATAATAACATTTCCATGTGGTCGTATTGCATTATGTATCTTACCATATAATTTATGTAATTTCAGTCAAGCGATAAGCTGGGTCTAAGTTTAGAATTGGGTTCTTTTGCTGCTGGAGTTATGATATCAACAACTGATCTTGCTCAGCATACACTTGAACAAGTAAGTTTGCATTATTATTTTTTTAAGGCAAGATTTGCATCTGTTGTTTGGCTTTGGTTTGTTTGGTCACTTGCAATTAATTAAATTTAAGCAATTCAAATAAAGTGTTTGCCTAAAAACATATTTATTATTTGTATTTTATTTTGTATGTCTGTTTTTTTATGTATATATGGTACAATTAAATCTCTTCCTATAAATAAGAGGCATCCACTTTTAGGAGTCATTTTCATATATTTGGAAACCCGGAAATATGTAACACTTGACATCTGAGTTTTTTAACTTCTCGGTAGTTGTGGTAGGTCAAGGCAGAATTTGATATGATTATTAAACACTATGAAACTAAAAACTGGAATATCCATACAAATGGTTTTTCCGAACAACCTCCTTTGTAAGGTTCCTGAACTATATTTAGAGATATTGAAAATGAACTCTAGAAAAGTAGCAATTGTTAGAGATGTTGATGTGAATTTAGTTATTTTATGCAGCTTATAGCTTAATACTTTGACATGTCTCTTAAATGTAAATCTTATATTTTGTTGTCATGTAAAATGTGCTATTAGAATTATTACACTTTACATTGATCAAAATAGAACATGTTCGCTTCATATGATGATAAGTTGATAACCATAAGCAGTGTGTTATCAGCAGTAAGATACTTGGATTGAAGCTCTTTTCTGATGCAGGTTGAACCCATACGCAATTTCTTTGCAGCTTTGTTCCTTGCTAGCATCGGCATGCTGATTCATGTTCATTTCCTGTGGAACCACATTGATATTCTGCTAGCATCAGTTTTGTTAGTGGTTATTGCAAAGACAATTGTAATTTCCATAGTTGTCAAGGGTTTTGGCTACAACAACAAAACTTCAGTTCTTGTAAGATTTACCACTTTCTGAGACTTTATTCAGTCTTTTTATGTACAAGAGTGGTATTTTAAGAAATCAATTTTAATACTTTGAACTAGATTTGCAATCTCAACCCGTTTACACATAAATAAGTCGTTTGGGTTATATATAATCTCTAATGGGTCCATTTACTTGTTTTTCTATCATTTTTTTTATTTTTTCGAAACTAATCAATTGGGTCGAACGGGTATAAGCGTATCTTTGATGTCTAAAACCTTTCAAATGATTTTTATTTGAAAATTTTAGATTAATGTTGAAATAAAATAACTTCTGTAATCATTTCTGACACATTATTAATTTATAAAAAGCATAACGTGTTTCAGGTCAACATAATTCAACCTGACCCACCCTGTTTTCCTAACTGGTTTTCACTCATAAACCATCCATTTTTGCCCATATATTTTGCCTTGTCTGGTTTTTTTGCTCTCAAAGTTGCATGCGACCATTAATGATTCAGAATTTACTGGTGATACTACTATTTTATAAGCTGGATTTTTGTTTTTGAAAAAGATGAATAAGCAGAAACCTTGGACTTTTATATGGTTATTGTCAATAACAAAATATCTTGTGATGCAGGTTGGGATGTCATTAGCACAAATAGGGGAATTTGCTTTTGTCCTTCTCAGTCGTGCTTCGAATCTTCATCTCGTTGAGGTTACTCTCTAGCATGTATTTCTCTAAATCAATTTCTTCTCTCCTAGTCTTGGAACTTGTTTATGCAAAGGATGATGAAATATATATACCAATTTCCAAAGACAATAAATGGGAGGAAATTACTCTCAGGAGTGCAGGATATGTTTCATCCATGACAATGTTGTTTATTATTTTGGTATACGCTTTTAAGCATCTTTATGATGTTTACATATTGACCTTTACATTCTGATATGTGACCTTTCAGGGTAAGCTGTACATGCTGCTGCTTGGAACAACTGCTCTTAGCCTGGTATGTATTTGCTTATAGTCGCAATTAGTGTACTAAATACGGAAAAAAAAAAAAAAAAACTGTTCATTTATTATAACGATCTAACAAAAGCAATCATGTAGGTGACAACTCCGTTGCTTTTCAAGATAATACCGGCTGTAGTGCATCTTGGCGTTCTCTTACGGTGGTTCACCCCCGATAGTCAAACCGAGGTAAATCATTCACACACACACACACACACAAATCCATGTCTGCTTCACTTAACATTGTCTGTGAATTGGATCAACAGATGGGATTTAAAGTAGACGGGCTGCGTTCTGATAGTACGAAGCAACGCATTGCATTGATTGCTAAGGATCTTTTAATCCATGAAGGTTAACTACAGACATAAATCTCAAAGCTTGACTGATAAAGATGACATACCTTATGTGGGTTTTCTAAAACAGCAATATGTGGATTGGCAACTTTCTAAGGTTATTGTCACGAAGGGTTCATTTTGCAAGTCTCTACAAAAGGAAAATTCAATACCCAAAATGGGGAAATGGATCAAGAGTTAATCTAACTGATAGACAACTAACACGTGTGAAGATTGAGGTATCGTTGTAGTGTCAACTGTTGATTTCGTTTTTGTTGGTCTGTGATGTAAAGTAGTTGTATGTAAAACACGAGGAAGCTACGTTTATGTAATTTTTGAAGTGCCAATTCTTTGATATAGTAGTAGCAGTTTGCTTACATATGCTGCCCAGTATGAATCTTGACATCTGAAAGATAGTGTCGACAGTGTGTTCTTGTTTTTAGAATCTCTACCTGCTCTTCTCTCGATTCAAATGGAACACTTTGGGTTCTCAAGAGAACTTAGTTTGCAAAAATCTACAATCACACAAAAGGTTAACTATTTGACCAATTGGGCATAGTTGTAGTTTTTCAACATAAACGTTCAGACTTCACATGTATGAACGACAAGAGGGTTTGAATTCGTGTCTCAGCACATGTGGGTGATTTGTAGACACGTGATTTGCTCGGCTTTGATGCTGGGTGAGACGGACACGTATTATTAAATATGATACTTCACAAGAGGGTTTGAATTCGTGTCTCAACACGTGATTTGCTCGGCTTTGATGCTCCTTGTGGGTGAGACGGACACGTATTATTAAATATGATACGGGGTTATAACTACCCTTCAAATTACATTTATTTTACGCGTGATTTAAACTGTTGATTAAGATTTGTTTTTTAAGCTTTTTTTTTTTTTTTTTATAATTCTGTGATCTGATCATCGTTACAATCTGACCAGAAATTCAGGAGTCATAAAACCATAAATAGTGTTCAGACTGGACCATGCTTATAAATAATGATCGATTGGTGCAGTAAATATAGAACTTATAAATAAAAATGCAGAAAGTTTGATAGGAAGCGTGAGATAAGGCACACGCCACCATCAACCATCTTTTTTTCCCCTATATTTCTGTGTGCCGCCATACCCAGCCAACAGCTTTTCTTTGTCTTTTTATGTTTTCCTTTTTATTTTATTTTAAATTTCCTTTTTTAGTTACAATTAATTTTGTAAATTATTAGATTCTTCTTAGACATATAAGATCATTTTTAATTTTCTAGTTAGGTTCATTTGCAAGAATTTTTAGAAGATATTAAATATTATATTTGACATATTTTGAAGCTATATTTGCCTCTTTGATTTTGATGTATTGACTTTGATTTTGATTAGTAAAGCTCATTATAGTTATTATTTTATATGTTGTTGACTTTAATATAAATCCGAATTAATTATTTTTGTCAATCAACATTGAAAAGTCAAAGCCTTAACAATACTAATGTAGTTTCCTATTCACGATTATGTTAAAAGAACTCTAAATTTACTTAAATATATGGACATAAAAACATACATAATTTATATATCATTTTGACATATCAATTATGTATTATCTTTTTCTTCATTTCTACCTATCATTTTTTACATTAACTAATCAGATTTTAGATCGATTTTACATATTTATTGTTCTTATGTATAATTGTATATAGTAGAGTGTAAGATTGATATATCATACTAAAAACTGTCATCAATTTTAGAAAAGTAATTTATCATATACTACATCAAATACCATCACCTCAAATAAGGACAGAGAAAAATAAAATCACGTAAAAGGGCTTTGGCCTAGTAGTATGAGAGAAGTCAATCAATCGGGAGGTTGTGAGTTCACGCCTTACTTATAAGTTCGTGGTGGTTGTAAGTAGTATATGTGATAGATTGTAAGGTTGTTTTTCCGAGGAAAACTCATAATATTTAGTCTAGTTCTATATGTTGATTATATGAAGCAAATGTACATTTTGAATTTTAAAATGAGACTCATTGGTTAACAAACTTACTTTCAATAATGTTTAATTATCTCAAACTAGCTACTGTCGATAAATGATTTTAGGTTTGGTTCATTTAAGTGACCGACCTTTTAAAATTGAAATTTATATTAAAAATAAGCTAACTAATTAATTGCAACTTGCAAGTGTTTCTCTTATCCATATATCTATATATATCACATAATATTAAATGTAAGAATTGACTTTTGAGATGCATCTTATTTTATAGCAATTGTGTAAATGATGATGCAAAGAAACCACTTCCAGAGGATATTTTGACTTATTATGCGTTGCCATCCATCACTCCATCAAACCAAAATAAATAAGTATTAGAGTTGGTTATCTTTTTATATATATATATATATATATATATATATATATATATATATATATATACACACACTAAACTTTAAAATAATTTTTAAAAATTTTAAATTTTGTTAGCAAAATATAGCAATGAGTTTATTGTAATCCGTGGATTTATTTTTCACTTGAATGGATCTCAACATTGAGGAGTGATTACTTTTATGAATAAAATTACTTGGTTTTGGCACAAAGAAAAAAAAAACAACAGAAAAAAAGAAAAAAGTCTTAGAAGATAAAGTATTATGAGAAACATATACAGATATAGATAGAAAAATGTTTAAGTATTGCAAATTGCACATAAATGTACTCAACGTACGATATAAGCAAAACCAATATATAAAAGTAACCAAACAAATGTATTTCAAGGCCGGTAATTTATACACCATCATTTTTTATATGTACATCACTTTTTATACTTTATAGTATTATACCGTATAACACCATAAAGCATGTTTAATGGTGCGTGAATATCGTTATACAAATCAACCATTTTTTTATGAAAAACAATAAATAAAAACATGTCACAATATAAGTTTTTCTATAAAGACAAGTTAGGTTATAAATTTAGTGTTTCACTTTTCTCTAGAACATATGGAGGTACTAGTCTGATTTGTAAAGGTTTTTATTTGAATATGCAATTGGATAATATATATATATATATATATATATATATATATATATATATATATATATGTGTGTGTGTGTGTATGTATATATGTATGAAAATATATAGTACATCTTTTTTGTCTATTTCATTATTTTCATTATTATATAAATATGAAAGCTGTCAAAGAATCTTAAGGGAGCATTCCTAGAATAAATCATCAAATATTTGAAAAAACAAATCTATGTAAACGTACTTTAAATAGGAGTACTTTTTAGATGTACAACAGTAACATTACTACTAACCATGAGTTTAATTAACCAAAAAATATACATTCCGTACATCTTTAGAAAGACACCCATATGGCGATATAAATGTCATCTTCCTATCTCATTACCGATCATTTTAGTTGTGACACAACGAGAATACGTTTTGTTTCACAAACGAAAAGCATGTCGCATTCTTTTATACCCATATACAAATTAGGCTAAGAGAACCATACCCTAATGCGGATCGTAGTAATTGGATATGAAAGTGGTTGCGTTAAGTAGTGTACGTGCATTTGACAAAAGACGTAAAGTCACATTCGTCTACCTTATCTAGAGATAGAAATAAATATAGCTTCTAAGGAAGAGTTTGGATGAGTACGTATTTGCATATATAAAATTGTTAAGATGGGTTCACGTTACACAAAATTTGAAGGTTTATTAAGTTGACTCTCAATCAAATAGTTTATTAAATCCACCATCCCTTACTTGGTAAGAAATCTCAATCACTTCTCAATCACAACTCATACACCTCATAATTTGGTCATAAACTATTGACCAAATGCCAAATCACACTCTCACCCCCTTGGGTTCATTAGATTTCACTTTGGCCCTTGTAGTTAGATCCCACTTCTCATTTCTCAAAATTACATAGGTTTGACTAAAATGTTCTAATATTTCTAACCATCTCAAAAAAGTATATTCTTGCAGGGAAGCGTTTTAACTTTTACGAGGGCAATTATCAAATGTTTTTTTTTTTCTACACTTTTAGTTAGTTGTACACTTTGTGTTAACACCAAGTAATAAATATAAGCTATTGTAATATACTTCAGAGGTATATAATAGATACTGACATGCATAGATGTAAAAAATCACAAGTTTTTGGAGTTTTTCATAAAAATTTGAATTTGTTTCGCAAGTTTATTATTAAACAAATAAGAAGGGGTAACACCGACCATCTATCAGCCCATTATCAAACAAATAGACAAAATGATGAGTTGAAAACGGGTTCGAGAAACTCAATCTAACCTAACTTAATAATAAACGAGTTAGCCAAGTTAAAGTATTCACAAATCTTAATCTATTTAGCTCTTTGGTTAAAAACCTGATTTTTAACAATATCCAAATACAAAGAGGACCTATACTAAAATAAATAAAAGATATAAAGGTTCAAATCTGATTTTAGTTGAATCTAAAGGGCAAGTAACCTCCAAACTTTTTATAAAAAGAACTAATACAGTTGATTAAAAAACCCTCCCATCTCCCCCATAGTTCATGTGCCATTGTCCAGTCCACCAACCTCTTTCTTCCCCTCTCTCTCTCCCCCAAAACTCATCAACTCCTTTCTTCTTTTTTTTATACTCATAATATTTCCATATTTGTGATCTTATTATCATCTCTCTTTCTTTCATGTTCCATTCAAATTAAACCCCAAAACCCTCAAATCCATCATTACATAAATGGATGGAAACTCAATCCCACAAGGTCTGACCCCAGATGAATACTCAAATCTACAACCATTAATTAATGCATACCACATGTTTGATAAAATGCCAAACACATGCACCTCACTAATCACTCAGCGCATCGACGCACCCGCCCACGTGGTCTGGCCCTTAATTCGCCGTTTCGATAACCCACAAAGATACAAACATTTTATCAAGAGTTGTAACATGAAAACTGGTGATGGTGGTGTTGGTAGTGTCAGGGAAGTTACTGTTATTTCTGGGTTGCCTGCATCTACAAGTACTGAAAGACTTGAACTTGTTGATGATGAAAGACATATCTTGAGTTTTAGAGTTGTGGGTGGTGAACATAGATTGAATAATTATCTATCTGTTACTTCGGTTAATGAATTCAAGAAAGAGGATAATAAGGTTTATACTATTGTTTTGGAATCTTACATTGTGGATATACCTCAAGGGAATACAGTTGAAGATACTAAAATGTTTACTGATACTGTTGTGAAATTGAATCTACAAAAGTTGGGTGTTGTCGCTATGTCTTCTTTGCATGGAAATGAGTGATTGAATGATCTCAAGATGATCGATTTCGGCGGTGATTCATAGGTGTGGTAATTCAGGTCGGGTCAGGTAAATCAAGGAGGTGTTTATTGGTTTAGCTTGTTTTTCCGGGCTTATTAGCTTATTGAAGTTTGTAAAAGTCAATAAGCTTTCCTTTTTTTGCGGCCTATGAGCTTATCATCTCAAACGTATGAAAGCTCGTAGGCCGTTAAAAATGTCTTTATTAGTTCTTTGAAATTTTATTAAGCGTAGAAGCTCATAAATTAAGGTAATCCGAATATCCTCTAAATTTCTAGTGATTTCACTTCTTGGTGATTAATATATCAAGACTGTGATGTGGAGTGGATGTTGATTGGTAACCCTTTTTTTCATTGTTTGAATCAAATAAATTTGTAAACTTTAGTTTGTTAGTTTACTTTATATTATTATTATTATTATTATTATTATTATTATTATTATTATTATTATTATTATTATTATTATATATTTAAGTCATGATCACTAGCTAGTTGTTATTTGATTTGATTGTCAACAAGTTTATATTTTGACTTTTGCAATTTATAGTTGTATATTAATATTAAAGATTCGAAAATAGAGTTGAATAGTTGCTATCTATCTAAATTAACAACTATATACTATACATTAAGACATGATCGCCTAGTTGGTTTCATGTTTGATTCTTGAACATGTTATCACCTACTTGAATATCACATCACTTTGATATTGAAAGGTTTGTCCGATTCAAAAGTATTACAAACCACACAAATAACTTTAAAGTTAACTAACCAAATATTCATTATTATCATGTGCATTGTAACTTGAATGTATGTATATATGATTTTGAATAAATCTGTATATTAAGATTATCATTTGATAACAGGATATGATCACAATATAATAGTTGGTTTTTAACAATTTCTTTCTTTCATGTTATGTTATATACATGGGCGATTTTAGGGTGGGGGCGGGTGGGCATCCGCCCCCACAAAGTCTTTATGAGTCGAGAAAAATTTAATATTGGTATAATCTGCATATTGCCCCCATAACTAATAAATACAAAACAGTTAAAATAATTACATTGTTTGTGTATTTAGCCTAGTGGTGGAGAAGTGTGTTTTGTGTTCAAGAGGTCTAAAGTTCAATCCCTCCTTAATGCATCTTTTTATCATTTTTTATACCCATAGCTTGGTGCATCAACTTTATTTTTTTTTATCCTTTCTAATTTTGTCCATGTAATTAAGAATTTGAATTTGATGTTGAACTAAATTCACTTTCAGTTAAAGCAAAAAAAAAAAAAAAAAAATTTGAGTCGATGACCCATACTCGATGTACACTATAAAATTTTGCCCCCATTCGATTTTTTTTCTTGAACCGTCCTTGGTTATATACCCTTTATAATACACTTGCTTTATCTTACAAAAATCGTGTTCTTAGATAACAACCTTAGAGTTCAATTTCACATCATTATACATCTCGTTGGTAACATACAATAATAGTTCTGTTAGGTTTGTCGTAGCTTATATATGATAAGTTTTTGTTCACACGCGTACAATGTGGATATAGAGACCGAATATATCCCATTTTGCAGCAACTTATATATATGTTTTGTATAGTCGCAACATGTATCTCCATTTATATGCAGCATACACATACAACCTAAATATAGTGAAGAATACATGTGATGCAACCTTGTAGACCGTGAACTTACGGAAACCAAATAAAAAAGGTTCATGTTCGATGTCATTTTAGGTTATTGCACGAGCGAAAATAGGTAGCTACATAAAAGGAAAAAAGTTGCTTTGGTGTGTAAGTTCCCATGTTGTAAAGGAAGAAGAAAAAGGTTGATGAAGTTGGGAGACTTGTGAATTGTGATCAAGAACCCCTAGGAAACATGTGACTATTAAACTACTAATTTGACACTTGGGGGGTGTTTGTGGTAAAAGGCTAAAGCCTATTTGTAAAATTGACTTATTAGCTTATATAAAGGTTACAACGAGAAAATGACGATTAGTTAAAAGGATAGATGATAAGGCTTATGAAGAATTAGCTTATTCACCTCTAAAAAGGCCCATATATGCTTAATAAGCAGTTCAGATATGTCAGTAATGAAAGGAATTGCATGAGATATGTCTACTAATTTGACTTTCTGTTTTCTAATTTTGACTTTTGGTTTATAGTTGATAATGTCAACAAAAACATGAAAAATTGTCCACTTTTGGTTTATATTATGCTTTACGGTGTTGTACGGTACAAAACTTATAGAAAAAAAGTATTGGTGTACAAATCGTCGCACTAAGTTTAACTTCATCAACACAAGTGGACACAAGGGTGTCTCAAGCCGGAAATTTAGAAATCTTCATGTACTCAAACAAAAACATAAGCAGTCAATCAAAGACCTTTACTCTTGGTAATCAATAAATACTATTAGGGCTATATAACATAAATCACCGATACCACACCAGACAACATTATAACAACTCATTTTTCTAGCTTACAATAATCAAAGAACATAAATAGCTAGCTTCATACAGACACAAAGATACCCACCTTTAAAATTTATAAATGTTCCTCTACCATAGTATAAAGCTCTTATTTTGCAAATATACATGACCAACCCCTTTTCTACTTAAATTTTTTCAATATAATCTCAATCTTTGCTCTCTATCATTTTCTCTCCTATATCTATATTAATAATTGATATACCTACCATACTTTCTTCTTTCCCTATAATATGCAAGTGGAAACTACTAATCCTCACATACTTGTTGATCACGAGATACGTAGAAATACAAAATCTTGCAAACATACCGTCTTAATGACATCTCTTCACATTCAAACTTATGAATATCGAGTTTTAATGGGCTTTAGCTTTAAGCCCATGCTTTCTGGTGTATATAGCTCGGGGGAGATGGAAGTCGGGCTCAACGGGCTTCTTGGGCTTACATTCATCTGAGAGGGCCGGTAGAATCCGTAGCCCATGAGGAAATATTCCAGTGGTATCAACATGGCATCTGGTTGCTCCTCCGTTACAATTGATCCACATCCTTGAACCTATAAATGAATAAATGACGGACCCGCCTGTTAATGTATTTGTGAAAAAATAGGTTGGGGTGTGTAGACCAATTTAACGTTGCCAATTGTTCTTCGAAACTAGCTAAAATGCCAAAAAGTAAGGCCACATAGATTGCAAGTATATGGCTAGTGCTTGTCACATTAAGTAAACGAGAGCCAAAATCATAATTATGAAAGGCCCACAAATGAAATACAAAAACAAATTGGACAGCAAAGTAAAGTGAAACTGTGATTCCTTTTGCATTTTTGGAAGTTCCATAGTAAAAATAAAGTTAGAGAGCCTACCTCTACCAATGCGCTGAATCTTCTATCTAGTTTTGAAGTCATGTGGAGAGATTCAGAATTGAATGGAGAATTCTCCCCTACAAAGATCAAGGAACGACACTGCAATCTCTTCAATCCTTCTGTGATATCTGGTCTCCTGGAGACAACAACACAAATTCAATTCAATATATTTCAGATGACTTTTACCAATTAAACTTGTTGCCTTTTGCATTTAGTAAGTTAGCTCGACCCATTTGACCCATTAGAGATGAAGCATAACGCAGCTCAACCAGACATAAAAATGGGTCAAAATTGCCATATCTTATCATTCTACTAATGACAATTTTGTTAACATGAAATAAGAAAGGTAGTTTTCCTCACACAAGGAATTTACCCATTGATAGCTTCAAGAAAGTTGAGCACATTTGGACTCTGTCTCTCACCAAGCAACTGCACAAAGGAACTTTATGAGGTGAAACCAGATACAGTAACTGTGTCTATAAATTAAGAATAAATGGATCACTTACTCTTCTACATGAGTGAACTATTTCTGTTTCTGGAATTATAGCTCCACCACGAACTTCCTGTCATTCGATTTATGGAAATGTAATCAAATCATCTAGTTATTAAGATTCAAGAACCAAACTAGTATCACAAAGTGGAAAGATATATTCACCTTGCTGAAATAACGGATTAGCAGTAACTCCTTTATTACACCACACATCCCGTAATAATATAGTATGTTTGCCATGAGCTGCAGACAAAAGCCGTGTAAGTCAAAGGAGAGTTTCCTGACTCATTGCCCCATGGGGGGTTAAGAAAGAAAAACAATAGATGAGGCACAACGGGCGAGTCGGGACAGGTAGGTTAACTGGTCCAAAAAGGTAATTTTTTACTTTCAAAATGGGTCCGGTAGTGTTGGCTCAGAACCCTTTTGTCTGTTAATTACATACAATGTGCGTTAAATATGAAGACAAAAAGTCAAAAACTATATTACTACACATTGATATAGATTTGACCGGCTTCTTTCTTAACTAACCTTTTTTTATAAGAAGTAATACCCATTCGACCCGCTCAATTTGGACATAACCCGAATCGACCCATTCATAAGTATATGGGTCATAAATAAAAAGTTAAAACCTATAAAAAGCATATTGAGAATGTACCTTGTTACACAACCATTCTGTCCAAGAAGGTGTTTTACATAGAGGAGAAACCAGTATGAGACCAAGCACCCGTCGTGTATACTTTATCTATTGGCCAAACAATGCAAATGCACCTATCAGATCTTACAATTCAGAGTTTAAAATGCCATGCATGCATGATTATATAAAAGTTGTGACTTACAGCAAACAGGGTGAGTATGTATGCACCGGCTGTTACTCCCATGCACATAACTGCACCAAGTCTGGAAGAGCAATTCATGAGAAAAGAAAAGGCTTTCCGTATATTCAAATTAACTGTAACTATACAAAGAAAAAGGAGATAACAATATTAGAGGTGGCAAAATGGGAAGGTTGGGTAATGGGTCGGAACATGTGGTTATAGGAGCCAAGGTGAAACATGTAGGATTTACCCGGAACACTTCTTTCACAAAATTCAAAACTTACTGAAAAACATTTAGTAAATCAAATAAGATTACAAAAGTTATATTATTCTGGTACCAACTGATTAACGAGGCCTGTGCATTACTAATACACCTTGGGAGACATTTGGCCTGTTCAGCCTATTTGACCAGGTTTGGCGCTTTCACAAATAAACAGAATGAGGTCAGCACCTCAAAAAAATAAGCACAAAGGGCATGTCTGAAAGGGGGAGGTCTTATTAAAAAGTTCTTTGGATACACTACAACCACCCATGATAGGAACCAAAAAAACTAAATTTTTTACCCAAAATAGTCAAGAACCTCAGCAACCTGATCAGCTAAGTCATCAACAGATAACACAGGATCATTATAGGATACTGCAGCAGCTCCCAACTGCAAAAGATCATAAAGAGGTCCCACGTAAGATAGGATGCAGTTGATAATAAAAAGATAACTTTTCATGGAGAACTGAAAAGTACACAGAAAAATAATTAGTAGTTACTGATTACAGACCTCGTGGCCAGGAGGACTAATATGGTATATGCAAAAGTTATGTATCAGGAGAGAAAATGCTTCAGGGCATAAGAAAAGACCTTGGAAACAAGACATATCTACACAAATATACAAACAAATACATGATTGGTTATGGAAATCATATTTGTCAAACTGTCATACACGGAAACGTAAGATTACTTACGATTTAAAGCTAAATCGGGATATGTAACCAGAGCTGGTTTGTCTTGGTCCCCGAATATGGCAACAGAAACAAAACCACTGGAAGTTTTTACAAGGTGCTCCTGAATGCAATACAAAAGGAAATAGTTTGTCTAACAATGAGAACACGATTAATGAAACCTGTTTCTACAGCTTTGCATTAGAACCATTAAAGAACAAAACAACTGACCTGTAACTATCTCCCTAATTTTTTATAAGTGCATATTCTTTTTCAACTAACATGTACACTTTAATCAGACACAAACAAGTACAAAAACTATAAAAAGAACATAATGACATCACCAGCAATTCTCTTCTTGATTCTATACAAATGCATAATGTTTTCACATAGCATTAAAGTTGATCAGACATAGAGACACAGGCAAGAACTAAAAAACAAAAAACAAACACAAAAGCCGCCCGCAATTATCTCCGTATAACTCTCTAAATTACTACATATGCATAAACCTTTGACCATATAGCATATAATTTTATTAAATTACTTATATGAATCCTTCTTTGATTTCAGAGAATCAGAATAAATAAATCCTCCTTGCAAAGAAAATGATGGAATCAGATATATTAAACAACAAGTTTACTTAAAAATACATGTTCTTACATCATTAAAATTTTTACCTACCGTTTACTTATAATTTACTGAACCACTTGAAAAGCAAACTTAACCAAAAAGAAAACAGATTCACTAAAGTAAATTACACTTTAACATCTCAAGAAATTAATCACCACACCTGTCAACAGCATAATCAATCTAACATAAAATGCTTTACAGAAAACAAAAATCATATAATTATTAGCAATAACATAGATTCTAGCTTCATCTAATTGACAAATAATCGAAAACAACACGCTGAATCAAACATAAAACTGAAATGTACGCATATATTCAATTCAATCGTAGCTAGTATTTGAAGATAACTCGATAATGATTCAACGAATAAAATCGAAATGTACATTCATGAATATATTAAAATTGTGATAATAATCTGCAAACCTTTCCAGCAATAGAGGTTGATTCCATATCAACGGAGATAGAATCGGTTGAATCCGCCATTTTCTGTATCTGATTGAACAAAAACCTCACCCTATTATTATTATTTTCTTAATAATAATAAATATTAAATTTGATAAACATTGGAATCATTTATTTATATAGAAATCTGCGATTTCCTCTCTCTATATATCCGTATCTATATCTATCTCTATCTCTATATCTATATATCTCTTCTATATAATGTAAGCGAGATATATATATGTGGAATATTTCTTTCTCTGTATATACATACAGGCACATTAATTTAGATGTGTGTGAATATATATAGGTAAGAATGTACCATTTTCGCTACATAAGTTTTAAAATTTTCAATGTGTCCACTATAGTTTAATGTTTTTATATTCATTCATTAAAGTTGTAGAATAATAATGTGCTACCGAATTTTATTACTCATTCCGTTTCAAAATAATTGTCGTTCGACAAAAAATATCACATTTTAATACAAACATAGGGTAGGGTTCAAATGAGAATAGGAATTTGTGTGAGAATGATGGAACCAATGATATCAAGCCATGTATACAAAGAGAATGTTACACATGTACAAAACTCATTTACCCCCAACATCAATTATCTCACAAACGACAAATCCAAAAATTATGAAAATTGCACCATTAAATTCAGCGTTTTCTCCTCTACGATTTGCCGTCCCTCAAGGCATACTTTCGACGAAATTTTTTTTTTTTCATTTTTTTGGTGGGTTTTACATTTACTAACACATGTGTTACAGTGTTGCTTTTAGGGTTTGGGGTTTATGGGTTATAGTTTAGTATTTGAGGTTTGATGTTAGAAACCCCAAACCTCAAACCCTAACCCCTAAACCCCAAACCCTAAACCCTAAACGCTTTACAAAACTCTAAACCCTAAATCATACTAAACCCTAAACTTTAAACCCTACTAAACCCTAAACCCTAATAAACCCTAAACACTACTAAACCCTAACCCTAACCTTAAACCCTAACCTTAACCACAAATTATATGTATAACCAATCACTAACACATGTGTTACTAATTTGTAAAACCCATCAATAAATGGAAGAAAAAAAAAGTTGTCGAAAGTATGCCTTGAGGGACGGCAAATTGAAGAGGAGAAAACACTGAATTTTATGGTGCAATTTTCATGATTTTTCGACTTACCGTTTGTGAGATATTTATTTTTAAAAAATGTGGAGGAGAGAGAATAAAGTGACATATGGCATAAATCTATTGGTTCTCTCATTCTCACTCAAGATTGGTATACTCATTTGAACCTTACTCTACAAACATAATCATTACTACTTTCCTCTTTATTACTTTTTACATAATGATAATAATTTTATCCTTAATTAATTAGTATTAGTATTTTCTTTAAAGTTTGTAATAATTTTAAATAAGGGTATGGTAATCACGATCAAACTTCCCTATTTAGTTTTGAAAGTGGACGATTAATTTTTAACATCTGAAAAAAATATGGACTATAGTTTTGGAACGGATGGAGTATTAAACAAGATGGAATTATGGAGGTAAGTAAATATGGAAAGCTGATAAAATATGGTAAAAATGAAAAGTAGTAAGAAGGAAAAAATATTCAAATATAGAAAACATATGTCAATTTTTTATAATGTAAATCATATACTTCATGATAATTACTAACATATAAACAATTTAACTCTATATCTGAAAGAGATAGAATACTTAAAATTGAACTATGCTAAAAGTCTAATATAATGAACATTTGTAAAATCAATTTTTTTTTTATCATTAGATATATTGTATAAGGATCTTAATTAGAATTTTCATCACATCATAATTTCAATGGTAATTGGAATACTTCAGCATTTAGTTAATACAAACTAGTCATTATTCAAAAATAGAAAAAGTATTATGATTCAATAATTTAGGAAAATTATTGTAACATCCAAATTTCGGGTCTAGTAATATTTTAATATTTTCTGACTTTGGTGTATTATTTGATGTGTCAGAAAATAGGTTTCTTGTATTATTTAAATATAATAGGGAAAAGAGTCAAATAATTTATGGTGACTAATATATTAATGAATGGTTTAATTTAATTTAGTTGACGGTAAAATAAAATAATATTTTCTTGCAAATGATTTTTAAGTTCCAGACAATGAAAAGTACGGGGAATGAAATTAAACACTTTTAGTATACTACCAAAATATTAAGTCGGTTGTTTCTTTACATATATCTTTACATACATACACACATACGATCATATATACATACATACAAGATACAACAAACCCTAAATCTATGAGGAATCATCAAATTGAAGATCTCAAACACGAATCCAAGCATCAAGATCATGAATTATCTTCCTCTAATCTTTCTATTCATCTAGTAAGTCTTGATTTCTTGATGTTCAAAAATTCTAAAAATTTGGGGTTTTGAGGGTTATTGATTATAATCCGAAATTGAGGCTTGAAGTTGCTAAATTAATGTTAATTGAGCTTATAAATGATGATATGTAACATGATTCAAGGGTTATCTTGTATATTTGAATTAGGGTTTGTGAATTTGATTAGTGTTCTTGTGATATATGATGAGTTTGATGAAATTGTGGTTATAATTCGAAATTAAAGATGGATATTAGTTAAAGTGGTGTTACTAAGTGTTAATAAGATGATTAGTAACCTTAAACTACCCTAAAAGTGAATTAATTAAGTTGTAAAGTTTATGATTTAGATGGGTTTTGATCATATGATGATGTTTTGGTGTTAACACACTATAATTGGTAATTATAAAGGTTGTTGGAATATTATTAGGAAGAATTGAAGTATAATCATATAAGTAGTGATGGTTTAGTTGAATAATTATGCATTATAGCTTGTAAACTTGTTATAATGGTTAGTTGATGATTGAACTATGGTTATAAGCTAAGCTATAATCTAGAAATGATAAACTTGATATATGATCATTAATAAAGCTTGTGAGTTTAGTTGATTTTGAAAGAATCAATGTTTGACGTTGATGTTATTAATGAATAATTGGTAATGGTTGATTGTTGTTAATAATTAACATGATGATTATAGGGAGTTTGATAAATTGTTGAATATGAGAAGCTATTAATCTTGCTAAAGGTTTCATAATAATAGTAACAATGATGGAGATGAGTGAAGGTAATAAGGTGATCATAATGATCATAGAGTTGACTAGTGATAATTGAAATAACCCAACATGGTAATGTGATTCTAATGATTATGAAAGTATGATGTTAAAATGATTATTCATAATCTTGGAATGATACAAGTTAGTGACAAGTTGTTTGATGTAATTACATAATGTTATATTAATATTGAGACAAGTGTCAAGTGACTAACTTGTGTTGTTCTATTGTATTCTCAGATGTGCAGAAGGCTCAGTGATATTAGACTACTGAGTGGATGGCTGAGGTATTCGGTGAGTGGATCTCTAATCCTCAGCGTAACTTGGTTGTAACAAGTTTGGTTACAACAAGTCGCGTGTTATTACTTTATTAGTTGCATCGATAATACTGTTGATATGTTGACTAGTTGAATATGTGACTTGTTGATTACGTGATCACTTGAATTAATTGGCCTTCGGGCATCAGTTGTTAATGAGGCAACGAGTTGTTGAACTGTTGGTTGGGCTAGTTGGTTATCCAAAGTTTAACACATCTCCTGTGTTAGTTGAAGATAATCACTAGCTATCGGTCTCGTCCGTATGGCCATACGGATATGGTTGGGTAAGTGTTCTTGGGGAGCCACCCGGGTTTATGGTTATTCCCAGAGCCGCCGATCCTCATTATGGTGTTGTTGATTAGTTGAATTGTTGCATTGTTGAACTGATGCATTGTTGATGTGTTGTATTGGGTACTTGCTTGTTTAGTGCTAATTGTTGTACACAAAGTTGTTGCGCTAAGTTAGGTTGTTGATTAGTATCTGCTCACTTAGCGTTATGCTAATCCCCCACATTATCCCTTCTTGCAGCTTTTGGCTATTGTATTGGGTGGGCAAGAAGTTGGACTAGAAGGAATGTTTGACCTTGAGGCGTTACTCTGATAGTGGAATTGTATAAAATAATGTTTTAACATGTTTTTATATAACACCTCTAGCGAGAAGTTATGTTTTTAAAAGGTCGAATTTTATATGTTGATAAAATGGTGTAAACTATTACTAGTTATTTGGACTTACGCTTCCGATTTATTATATTTAAATGAGTGTAAATGAGGGGTGTTATAATTATAGATAAATATGATATATTTTAAACTGGTGAAACAAAGCATTTTGATTGATCAATAAGTTTTAGTGCAATGTAGCATTATGATAGGTCAATAGGGGTTTATTTTGAACAAAACTGAAGCTAGCAAAGTTTTCTTTTGTTAATATAGAGATTGTATCACACGTTTTTGAAAATTTCTTAAGAACGATTTTTGAGAAAAAAATCAAGTTCAAATAAAAGTATGTTTTCTTCACTTAAAATGTTGAATTGTGAGTATTTATTATTCTTTTGACACACTTTTAAACGTAGTACGATAGTATGGGACTCATGTAATGTTTCAACTATAATATGTATGGTAACGTATCCACGGGTAACATGCCATTCTAATTCTAACTTTAATATATATAGGGAGTGATTATTTGAAGTTAAAGTAAAACATAAGTTAGAATGATTATTTTAGTTACTATATGATGTAACGTAACTAAAAAGAGTTTATCCTCAAAATGTCACATGCTCACAATTCTTTAACTTCACTAAACTTGGCATGAAGAATGTGATCCAGTCACCACCAAATCAACCATATTAACACGTAACACACATCAAGAAAAGCCTTGTATCTACTGTTGTGTTGTGATCCAATAAAAGAATTTGAAAAAACTTCTTAACAGAACTCATATTCGGAAGGAGAATGTCTCAACAACTAAAACATTTCAACCATAAAAGACGAGTAACTGAGTAAGAAACGAATACATGATCAAATGTTTTAAAGTATGTTTGAAAAAATACACAACCACTCAACTCGACTTCTATGCGCAACTTAAATCACTAATTAAATTATAATTTTAAATACTATTGGACTATTGGTTGTTTGTGGTAGTGTTGTTTGTGTACATTATAAAAAAAATAAAAAACCATGATGCGACTTGTACAAAAGGTTAAACATTAGGGGCTAAAAATGCAACATATTGTAATACTATAAATTCTGTCTCTGTGAACGCAAATCATGGTTAACACCCACCAAGTCACCGACGGTCTCTTTAATATTTCTGACGCTTTAATTGGTCCAACTCACGATTGGGAGTGGCCCACCACCACTTTAACCGGATCGTATAGTTAAGAAATTAACCAGAGCAGAGTCAGCTGAATTTCCCAAAATAACCTTGTTGCTGATTTTCAGCTGGCTATGTTTGGCACGCACCTTTTTAGAGCTTATGGGAGCTTGTAGCTCATGGCTTATGGTTTTCATAAGCTCTGTTTGGCTGAGTAGCTTATGAGTAGCTTATGGTTTTCATAAGCTCCAAAACCATAAGCTACTTGAAGTAGCTTATGGAAGTAGCTTGTAGCTTGTGGCTTATGAAATTACATAAATACCCTCTATATAATTATATATCATCTTTTAAAATTAATATATTTGTCCTTTTATGTCATTTTACATTCATAAGCTACAAGCTCCAGCTACTCTACCAAACACAAATATAACCAAAAGCTACCAGCTACCAGCTCCAGCTACAAGCTACTTGTTTCAGCTACCAGCTACAAGCTACCAGCTCCAGCTACAAGCTTCAGCTACCTGCTAGTTTTGCCAAACATACTCAATATATTGACATCTCACAATTGACATTGTGCCACACTGGTCTCATACATCACCAAAAGGACGAAAAATAATATACTTATCCTTTTCACACACGGAAAAAAAAAAAAAAAAAAAAAAAAACTTTGACCGATTTATAAAATTATTACAAAATAACTTAGGTTATGTTTTTTTAATTAAAGATAATAAAATAGCCTATATTAAATATTACTCTATAAAACATTTAGTATACATTCTAGTGCTCTGTGACGTACGTAGTAATACGTAATGTATCTTATTTTTAAATCATGGCATTCGTAGTTCATAAATAGTTCTATGTAAGACCACTTCAACTAATGGGCTCGTTAGTTAATGTGTCGGTTGTACTTTCTCAGTGCACTTTTGAAAGTGACACACGACAGATACAACGTTACCAATAATTACCGTATCATTTAAATTTTTGGATCCCGTATATACCAATATACTTCCACTTACATGCAATAAACAAATAAATAAAATAAAATAACATTCAAAATTGAGCAGCCCCTCTCCTCCTCGTCTCCCCTTCGTCGTTATACAAACGCACCTCCACCAACGAGCCAAAATGACAAGGCCATGCCAACGGTGTCAGTTGGCCGACGCTCGTCGATAGTTGGCACCGGTCTAACACAATAAAAACTACTGTACTGTCACATAAATTTGTTTCATATAACTTTACTTTCAATATATGTAATTCATATAACTCTAAAGTTTAATGGAGTAAGTTTCATTTTATATTACTATATACTTTTTTTTTCTCTGATCTTTTTGTGAATAAAATAAATAAAGAGTTCACTATATAACTCCATACGATATTGGATGGATATTGCATATTAAAATGGGATTAATCTACATTTCAAATGCAAGGCTGTGTACATTTACAATGCCCCTACAATGCCATATGTACATTGTTGTTTTCATTAAACATCCGTTATAGATGTTTTTAATGATAAATTTTGAAATAAAATTTCTTATTTCATAGAGGCCGGTCACGCTACTCATCAAAGGAAAAAAAAAAAAAAAACTAAAACTTCCATTTGATTATAAAATGTGGAACCCATTTGTTGTTGATGTTGCTAGGAGCATGAACTAAAGTACTTAGTATCTCCTAGGTAATTGTTTAATGACTCTTGTGATTTCTATAGCAACAATATTATATTTGAATTTGTGTGCTTTTGAGTCTAGAGTGAAAACCTGTTTTTTTGTTATTTGATTTTTTTTTCATACTAAATACAATAATGAGACATACCTGTTGACTAACAATTTGTCACATTTATAAGTCAATAAGAAATTATTGAAGGTAAGTGTTATACAACTATTTGGTGTATATTTTTCAAATTTTACATAAGACATTTGAAGGACTTCATCCTAAATAGATTCTATTTTTGTTTTTTTTTTATTGCATTTATTTACTTATTTTTCTTAATGAAAGTTATACGAGATCGTTGAATCAATTATTGATAATTGATCTTTTAAATTTTGAGTAATAATATACAAACGTACCTTCGCACCAAAAAGATATATATATATATATATATATATATATATATATATATATATATAAACGTACATAAGTAAAACCTAAAATTAGACTTATTGCATTTAAGTTTATTATTTTATCTCTCGTTATCTTATACATTTGATTTGATATTTAATTTGTCATGTTTATGCTATCCTTAATAACTATAGATTTACACTTATGAAGTAGGTTTATTTTTTTCTTAATTTTATGTCGTTCTTGTATCGGTTGATTAACCTACTGATATTTGTTATTTCTTTTGTATTAATACTAGATCAAGACCCGCGAAATTCGCGGGCTATATCATTAAAATGTTACAACAAAATTTATCATAATATGAAGTAGTGGACATTGAATACACAATAAAAAATGTATATTTTGGTGAAATTGACTTGTTCCCGCTAAATACAATATTTTCGATGATAGTATATGTGTTGATATATTGACATACATTGATACTAAGTTTGCACAATAATTGAGTATAATTTCAACAAATTCAAGAACTTAATAACATATATGAGACGTACGAAAATCTTCATGTAAAAAACGTGAAAACAATTTAGTATCATATCTGTTTATCTTAATTATGGACATATTGGGGATTTTTAAAGTATTTGTAAAGTAAAAATTAAGGATTTGTTTATAATGGATGTAGCATTAATAGTGTAGCATGTACACCAAGTTAAACCTTAGTTAGACCTTCGTGTCTTATTGCATCGAATAAAAAAATAAAGGCTCTCGTAAGACCGTAGCAAAACCTCAACTGCTAATAGCAAACCCTAAATTTACATGAAAATTTGTTGTAACCATTAACCCAGAGTTACATCTCAAAATTTCAGCTGCAAAGAATCTTTTTAATAGTCTAATTCTTTATATTTTTCTAGTGAGCCTACGATTATAGTTTGGAAAAATTATGGATGTAAATTAAATTTATTAATTGGATGTTCAAAAGATATAATATATCAAGTTTATATATATATATATATATATATATAAACTGAGGTAGTTAAATTTTGAAATTTAATTACGTAAATTAGTTAATTTGGATTACATTTGAACCATAAATCTAGCACTATAAAACAACATAAAAGATATTATTATAAATTGCTTAGAAAAAAACTGTTAGACATTATAATTAGACAAAATGCGAAGTTATGAAAATGTGTGTCTCATTAATATTTTTTAGAATTGACTAATGATCTAATTAGTTTAAGAATGTTTTGGTAAATATTAGTTTTATAATAACAGATTGTTATATTTATGATGTGTAATACGGAATCTAATACTTGAATACGCATAATCCAAAGCACATTTCACAAGCACCAGAACACCTTTTTATAAAAACTCATTTGAAACCCTATAAGCCCTAGCTACGGCGGAAGAAACAGTCGTTAATGGCGGCGACAATGTAAACATCGAAATAGCATCATCGGGGAAAGATTCGGAGGATACAACGAATCAAACTATACAAAATTGATGCAAAAAATTTCGGGTGATATCATTATGTTTTATTCTTGGTACATTTACTTTACGGACGCTACTTTTGTTGTGCATATTATAATGTTTTTGGAATTAAAGCGACTAAAGCTGTATGAATGTAAGAATGTTGATGAAAACATAAATAGTGCGCATCGATTACCACTTATAAAACATATGTTTTATCTGTTATAGATATTTAAAAATCTAATACGAATGAAATGTGCATTGACCATGTTGGTTAGGTATCTCGTGGTCTTGCAACCCACAAAGTGCTTAGAGCATTTAGAGGTGCATAGTGGTCATATATAGCTAACCATGCCATCGCAGATTGTCTTGTTGTCAATATCTCATTTAGTTGTAATAAAGTTGTCTTTCGAAGTAATACAACCTACAAATTGGAGACACATATAATAAAATTAACCGGTGTTAAGGGTCAGGGACCAGGATTGAAACATAAATCCGGGTCGAGAGACTGGACTGAGATTGAAACATAGATGAGAACCCGCGACAACGCGGGAATTTGATATTTAATTTTGAAAATTGTGTAATTAATAGATCCGGTGTTGACTAATGGTTCAGTCATGAATTTTCTTAGCATGAATAAACTGCATTTTATTGGCTGTGTAATTGGAATGGATAACGAAAATGAAAATGAGAATAAGATGAATTCGTTTAATTACTTGTTAAAGGAAGGCGTTTAAAATCTTATTTCAAGATGGGTGATTGTCTCAAGTAAGTTGTTTTTTTTCCTTCCCCCACACGTAGTTAAACATTTGCTTATGTCATATTATTGCTTGATATCAAAACATGAAAGGCAGAACATACACATAGAAGGAAGACAACAAAAACTAAGTCTTTGCATAATACATGATATTGTAAGCATTTATACACATCAAATAGATAGACTTTTTGTTTAAATGTAGAACACATAAATCATTAGTATTTGCATACAAGATCCACTTATATTCCACTTTGTCAGAACGTATATAATTTATATGTGTAACATTGAGTTTAAAAGAAAGTTGGAATTTGTGATGTTACAACTGGGCTTTCCCCACACGGTTGTAAATCCAACATTGATGTACTACATTCAAATAATGGATGTTTGTAAAAAATAGACGATGCCCTCTACTATTAATTCCGTACTTCCTTATGCAAATCCCTCTCCCAGGTTTACCCTCCAAAATAATGAAATTGTAATAGTGTAAAACTAATAACTTCAACAACATCAATCAAAAGGATATGCAGCTTCAAGCAAAGTATTTGCCATATTAAGATGATTTTTAACATTCAACTAATATTTCGAATAAGCAAAACTCTTAGTTCTTTTCTTTCTATATTATCCAACATGCAAAAAAGCATCATCACTTGATCTTCACTCTTCATCTTCATCTTCGCCATCGTCATTACCTCCAGCAACACATTCAACCTCTCAATAAGCTTTTGCTTCCTCTCATCATGAGTCAGCTTCTTAAGGTTATATCTAACAAAATAACAGAGCAACCAATTAGAAGATAATCACAATGTGGTCACTCATCAGTCATATTGTTGTATCTAAACTTGTTTAACTTTGCATCATTTTCTAAAGGTTTGATAATGGGTCATGTTCTTTATGTACCCTTTTGAAAGTTTACTTTCCATTATCAACTGTTGTTCTTTGATGAATGAATACCCAGATTCAAGTAAAGCTTCCACCGTTTGCTGATCAATCAAATCTTATTATACGATCAAATGGAACAGACAACTTGAATGCTAACTATATCAGGTAACAAAAAAATAGCATACCTTTAGGGGTACAAATATAGGAGGATTTTCATCCTTTTTTCGCTTGAGTTTACTTCCAAGAACTTTAGGACCACCGATGTCATTGACCCACTACAAAATTAAACTTAGCGAGTTAGCGTCAACCTGTTAAATGCAGCAGTCACCATTTTTTTTTGCAAGTACAGTGGTCTAGAGGTGGCAAAGTGGGCCGGTAGGGTTGGGCCATAACGGGTTCTTGTTAAAGCGATAACTTTTAGTACGGGTGAATATGGGTCCGTGAAATGGTAAAAATTCATGTTTTTTAATCAAATTTACAGATATTCACTGCTTTTGGATTGATTTATTGGTCTTACGCATTTTATATAAACGTTGAGCAACTTACCTACTCAACCTATTTCCATTATAGCTAATATTCTGAAACTTTGTCAACCGTTAGGAGAAGAATAACCCAAATGTACCCATAGAAGTCTAAGGTTGATGGAGATGTGATATTATAAGCGTCAATCACGGGCTATAATGGCAAACCCCTAGATCAAAACCCGCGAAAATCACGGGCTACATCACTAAAATGTTACAGCAAATTTTATCATAATATGAAGTAGTAGACATTGAATATACAATTAAAGAAATGTATATTTTGGTGAAATTCACTTATTCCTGGTGAATACTATAATTTCAATGAGAGTATATGTGTTTTATATATTGACATACAGGGGTGTTCAAAGTTAAAAATCATAAATTTTGGATATCTGATTTTACTATCCAAATCCGAATCTGAAATTTCATATATCTAAACTTTCAAATATCCGAAATTCGGATATCCAAAATTTATTATTTTTAAGCTTTTAAATCGAGATTCGCTATAGATTCGGTTGCAAACTACATACAATCAACTAAAATACTCTACAATTCTTCCATTTAGAAAGTATTTTTATCATTTCTTGATGTTTTTGCAAATAATGTGTATGCTACGACGGCAAAGTTACCTATTAAAATGGGAAAAAAATCAAAAAAGTTTTGAAAATTTTGGATATCGGATATCCGAAAACTTTGAAATATACTATCCGAATCCGAAAATTCGGAGATATGATATTCGAAATTTCAGATATTTTCGGATCGGATATTCGGATTACGGATTCCGATACGGATACTTTTGGACACCCCTATTGACATATAATGATACTAATATTGCCCAATTAATTGAGTACAATATCAACAAATTCATGAACTTAATAACATATATGAGACGTACGAAGATCTTCATGTAAAAAACGTCAAAACAATTTGATATCATATATCTTTATCCTAATTATAGACATATTGGTAAATTTTAAAATCTTTGTACAGTAGTAATTGAGTGTTTGTTTAGAATGTATGTATCATTTATAGTGTAGCATGTACACCAAGATGGGCCTTAGTTAGACTTTTGTATCTATTTGCATCGCATAAAAAAATAAAGGCTCACGTACGACCGTAGAAAAAACTCAATTGTTAATAGCAAAACATAAATTAAAATGAATATTTGTTGTAAGCATTAACCCAGAGTTACATCTCAAAATTTTAACTGCTAAAATTATTTTTAATAGTATGAATGTTTAAGTAGTGACTAATTCTCCATATTTTCATGGTGGGCTTGTGGTTATAGTTTGAGACAGTTATGGATGTAAATTAAATTTACTAATTGGAAGTCCAAAAGACATAATAGATCACGTTTAAAAATATATATATATATATATATATATATATATATATATATATATATATATATATATATATATATATATATAGGGAATAACTTAGCTACACCTTGGTGTAGCCAACTTAGCTACACCAAAACGCCCATTTCAAGCATAAAACTATAATTGTTGATGTCGTTTTGTATCCTAAACTTATTAATATCTCTAATCTATCCTAAACAACATCTATAATTGATCTATTTTTCGTTTTCATGTGCTTCCTTAAATTTGGCTAAAAATTGGTGTTTTCTATGTAGGTTTTGACCAAATTTCAGGAAGCACATGAAAACAAAAAATAGATCAATTATAGATGTTGTTTAGGATAGATTAGAGGTATTAACAAGTTTAGGATACAAATCGACATAAAAAATTATAGTTTTATGCTTGAAATGGGCGTTCTGGTGTAGCTAAGTTGGCTACACCAAGGTGTAGCTAAGTTATTCCCATATATATATATATATATATATATATATATATATATATATATATATATATAAGTATAAATATGTATAAAAAATAACGTAGATATATTTGAAAAGCCAATAACTTAAATTGGACCATAAATCTAGTACTATCGTTGTTTTGTACTTCTATTTCAAACATATTATAAAATAAAAAATCTGTTAAATATATTATATATTGAAAATATAGATGTTTACGGAACAATCTCCTTTTTACGGAATAATTTTGTTAATTAATTGAAACTTAATTATTTGAATTAAAATTAAAATATGGTATAGAGAAATTTCTAGTTTTCTTACCCAGGCGTTGCCCATATAAGGGGGAAGTGGAGATCAAGAGGGAAGGGAGAAGTGAGTTTTGCACCATCAGATCTACTTAATATGCATTGTGATGAATATTAACAATAAATATTTTTCTAATAATGTAAAGTTTTAATATGCATCGTGATGCAAATTAGTTAATATTCATCATAGTGAATATTAACAATTTTTTAAATAAATATTTATCAACTAATGTTATGATTTAAATGTGATATTCATTCGTTAAAATATTCTTTGTAGCATCGATTTTGATTACTATTTACAAGTAAAAATAATTTTTTATTGATGTTTTGATTGATAATTGTAATATGCTTCTTGATGAATACTAAAAGCTTCCCCCTTCCCTCAAAAAATTGCTTCCCTCTTGATCCCTCCCCTATATATATATATATATATATATATATATATATATATATATATATATTTAGTTGAATGTATACAATCATACGATTGTATGATCTTGTTTTAAGTTCGAAAACATATAAAGTTAAACTAAGATTAGTTATTTTTTGGTCACTATTTGAGTGTATAACTAAGCTAGCATGAAAACATATATATCAAGTTCATTAGAACATATAAAAACTATATATATCCAATATAGAGGTGAGTTCAAATAAGAAGGTTAATTTTCGTGAGAACGAAGGAAACCTCTCAAAATCACTTTTTAACTATCCGGAACACATTATTCTTAAAAAAAATTAATGATTACAATTAAAATAACTGTTAAAAGTAAAATAAAATATGATTAAGAGTCTCTACTCCTATGAGTTTATACACAATGACATTTAAAACACAAATATTGGCTAATCTGAAGATTAGATTATACTGTGATTTCACATGAGGAGAACTAATATGATGTAGTACTAAATCATAAGTTTAAACAGGATCGTAGGTGCAATGCTTAAAAGTCAGAATCCTATATGTGGAAGAATGCATTAACCATTCAGTTAAATCAATGTCAAAGCTACAAAGTCATCAACATATCGGACTAATGTGTGCAGACCTTGTACATAATTTGAAGCAGCATCAAGTTTGCTTTATTCAAATATTATATGTGGAAATGCTTGATCTGCACCACCAAAAGTTAGAAGTAATAGTAAAGCGGTCATTCAACGCAAGATAATAAATTGGGTGGGTTATGCTTCACATATAATTATAATTATTAAAAATGAAATTATCAAAATGAGGACACAAGTTCTTTGAAAATACAAATGCAAGCCATGTTCAGGAATTTATATGTGGTGCTATCAGTCCCCTCACACAAAGATTGACTGCAATTCTAAATTGCCATTTGCTATTATAGGGCCTCAAGTTTTAAAATTTTATGTACTTTAAAGCCAAATGCTTCAACTTCCGTTTTGGTTTTATCACAGTTTGACTTTTAACAGTCAAACCACCGTCATCTCTCTTTATATTGAAATTAAAATCTCTTTAAAAGTCTTCCAGTTTTCATCAGTCCACTTGCATCTTCTATAATTTGACTCAATTACATCCTTTATTATCATATTTCCCATAGAAACAACAAACCATATCAAAATTATCTCTAAAATGACAAAACTTGATCAAAATGTACCACTTTAGTACCTCAGCAGAAACCATATCCAAGTCCAATATAATTCCAATTTTTTGGGAAACATTCATAATACAATTTTAAATCATTGTGTAACCACAATTTATGAAAATCAATGTACACCTGCACCACTTTATAATCTTCATTTTTCATTGGTGAGTAAGAAAACTCAACCACCAATACATTGACTTCAAATCAGATATGCAGCAACTCACACAAAGACAGACTGACAGACTAAATTTATTACATGAACCAACCCAAGTTACTTCCAAAGCCTTTTTAAAACACAATTTTAAACCAAATTCATACGATAACACATCATGGTGACAACTTTATAACACGTAAATGTACCTTGAATCCGTGCATAGTATCAAGCAGTTTTGTATTGGGAGTTCCATTAACGTCCCATTAGAGAGCTGAGTCACAAGCAAGAAGGTAATAACAAAACTTATAAATGCAATAATACACATAGTTGGAATAAAAAAAACCCAAAAATAAAGACGGGGATTCCAGTCCTATTGAGACGGGTAGGGTCATCTCGGGTGTGGATTAACTCGAAGGACCAGTTTAAGCTATCTTTTATCTATCTTTACCGATAAAGATAAAAGATAACACGAACCTTCAACACATACACAAGTACATGGGTGGAAATTGACACCTATACTGTTAAAGGCATAAATAGAAAAAAGTACAAAAAAACAAAGAGCAATGCTGAGAGAAATGGTGAAAGGGCACCGGAAGTATATTTACCTAACTGGTAGAATTAATTGTAGATGCAAATACTTGAAGTTATAACTTGTGACTCAACCTGATATCGATAAACATGTTGCTAGAAAAAAACAAAGCAAAAAGAAGAAAAGATAAATTGATATGAAACATGGTGTACCTGAAACTCATTATTGCTTAACATGTATTCCATAAGTACAAACTTGGTTATCATTCGCCAAGACAACTGTAGACTATTGCACCATCTTTTAAAATCGAATATACATAGGGTTGTTGTTGATGGAAAGTAAACACGCGTTTCCAATCCTAGTTAACCTTTGACATCCATTACAACGTGAAATTAGACATGCATGGTAGATAGCTAGTATTTAACATGAGGGTAATTTGCTAAGTCAAATACAGACAAGGATAATCAAAATATGAAATCACTCATGCATGGAAAATAGCTTGGAGGAACATTACTTTCTCAACTACTCCTCATCACCTACTAAAAGTCACGACTCACTCGTCCATGGCACAACCTCTGAATGGGAACATTGTGACAAAATATTAAAAAATATCATGTATTCATGTAGCATACATAGCTCGTATGACAGGATTTAAAATAATTCATAAAACTGAAATCCCTAAAGCTCGGTTGATCCACATAACGCATCACATTCTTCTACAATCTTACAATTTCATTGATTCACTAAAACAATATGTAATGAATCTTATAACTATACCTCAAAATATATGTAATAGTCATAATAAATTAGCTAAACCCAGTATATCTAATGTTTTAGACTTTATAATAAACCAGTAATGAAACAACAATAACCACACAATTTTATCTTCAAAATAATACGAAAATAAATGTGAAATCCCGCGTTGTCGCGGGTCCTTTACCTAGTATATATATAAAGCAGTCAGCCTCCTAAATCATAACAATATTATTTCTACAACCTCGTAGACTTACTAACCAAAGAAAATAATTATACAGGAAAGGGATTTTGATTCAACCAGGCCCAACCTGTTTAGACCAGTGCAAAAGATTACCCAAATAGATCTATTACCTAACCCAGCCACTAAATAAGGGAGAGATAACAGAGAACCAACATAGATGATAAATATACCCCTTCAAACAATATACTAAATCCCCGAACATCGTGCATCATATTTTGCTTCCAATTATACTGTTTTGCAGACTTAATGAAATTTGATATCATTGCTTAAAAAGAATTCGGCATGTACCTTTCCCCCCTTAAAATTGTTGAAACTCTTGTCTTGCTTGGACTTTTATAACTCACTGATAACTTCATATTGGTCATAAAACAGTAGCAAAAAATAAATTCAAATCAGATGCAACCAAATATAGATACATTTAAGGAATTTATAAATACCTGCTAAACCAGGTTGATGCCTTCCAGATTTGTAGGTGAGGGGAAATGTAATAACAGCTTCACGCATTTGGAACTTGATGGCATCTTTTCAAAGCCAAACTTCTTAGCTTCATCGGGAAGTAGGAAGTTCTCTGAATTTTCACATTGATAGAGGCTAGAAGTTCTTCAATGTTAGGAAAAAAAATCATAAACATTATCTCATATAACTCAGAACATGGTAAAACTCTTCCCCGAGACAAAAAAGCCATAATGACAATATAACCCATTTATTAGGATTGGGTCAATTCCGGAAAAACAAATAATCACGCATCATGTTCACCAATTCTTTACATCGATCCTTGTTGTTACAAAATGCAGTTCGACTACTTCTTGGCCAAAGATACTAAAGATGTAGATACAACCATGGAGATGCACATTTCAATCAAGGTTTTACTATAGAACCCTATATTCCTCTATAATCATCATGTTTAAACTTAACCTAAAGTGACCTCAAGCAGAATACAAGTTAACAAAGAAGATTGAAAAACCCAATAAATTAAATTCACTATAGTTACAATCAGTTACCCATAAATCATGTGTGAAATCATATTAAGACAACTTGTTGTTTAGCAACCTAGCTTGAAATGTTTAACTTGAGCTCTATAACAGTAGAAACATAAGCAGAAAAAGCATCAGAAGAACTAACAAATACAAAGTGGAAGTCAAGGGGATATAACCATGAAAGATGTACAACAATACTACCAAGATCAATTGGTTGTAGTTTCCTATATTAACATTTATAAAATTCAAATATCATATAATTAACAATAGATCATGGTCTGCCTCATATAATTATCTACATCTTATAGCAAGATCAAATATAAAGATGTCACTATTCACCACAAAATTACCAAGATCAAAGATTGAGCCATGAGCTAAAATATAAGGATACTGCCTAATAACCAGTTCGACCAGCCCATAAGCCACTTTGATCAAATGCAACATGTTTTGAGATGCCATAAAACAATTGCATACCAAATAGGTTATATCAAAATCAACATGCACAAACCAATCAATTATCCATTCTAGACAACTACTAAAAGTGTAAAGACCTGAGTAATGATCAAGTACCATATTATGGATTCCCCTTGCGATCTTATGAGTTCTGTGACCCGTCAACGAATCAAGTTACTGAGTCCTTTTTCAAATATCAGTTGAAATACCGTTCACTGAGTATAAACAAATAACAAACACAAAGTAAATCATAATAAACAAATACATTAACCTCCTGATTTACCCTAATCGCCAATGGCTGAATCAAACATAATCGCCAAACAGCAATTGAAAAAAACATGATTATTGCTAACGAAATAGAAAAGTCTTACAAGCGGATCCAGTAGGATCATATCCATGGAAGCAATTTGATTTGGCGTGTTTTGTAGCTCTGTTTCCACAGCATAAGAACTTCTACCCTAATTTTCTAGTCACTTTTCTCATTGGTGATTTCGTTAGTGGTGTGAAAAAGACTTCGGTAGCCATTGGCGATTGTAGACTCTCCTGTAGAATCATATTTCCTAGTGGTGCAACGATGAACCGCCGATCTCAATTTCCCTTATGCTTCGGGATCAAGCTTTACTTTCTATACTTTGTAGTGATTGCTGTACTAAATACTAAAATTGATCGGTAGACAGTAGCAAGTTTAAAAAACTATCTTGATTTGTAATAAAACACGTACTCATCAGTCATCACCAGCATATAGCTAGTATTCTCTAGCATATCTATAGCTCCAGAAATAGAAGAATCAAAAACCAAAAGCATTTGTACCCACCCTCTATAACCTGCCAACACATAAATGCAGACAAAAATGATCAATTATATGCAAGGAAATAACATTAGTAACAGGTGCTCTACATGATTATAATCCATTTAGAAATCTCAATAATATATATATCACTGAATTTGGAAAATCTGAAACATTCAATGGAACAAATGGTGGGCAGAACCCATTTAGGCGATTATTATTTGAAAAAATAGTTCAAAGAGAATAGTAAAACTCAAACTAATAATCAAGTGTATAAGCGTAAGGTATATATACTTCTTATAAAATTCCATTGTTATCCAACAACCTTAAAGTAAGATATGAGGGCTCACTTGCACTGTTGAAATTTACTATCAATCTGTAACACAATCAATTTGGTGCTTAAGTTTTCATCCCTGTTTAAGTCGATCCATAGGTGCACGAGTGGCACCGCCGTGACCAGTTGGCTACACGAACAAGCATTACAAAGAACATTAAATCATACATATTAATAAATCAAGTTAATTACCTGACTACAAATTGAAGATATGGCTTCCATTAACCAGATTTTACAAATTGGATGAAACATTGGATGGAGTTTGATCTTTCCAACCCTACATTCGACATTCTTTTTTAAGCATATATACACAGAACAATCTAGGTGGGAATGGATCGAGAATTTGAAATTAGAGAGCCGAGACATTTGCCTTTGCCCCGTATTACTCTCCCGTTCGTTGCTCAGATCGTGGCGTTTGTTTTGTTTGTTCCGAGATTTGCTGCGGTTCTTTGGGGTTTGTTTATTTGGGCTTTAATTCTTGGAGATAAGACGGAATATATTAGTATTTCTTTTTTATATATTTATTATTTATATTAATCGTTTTTATTTTGAAAAAGAAAACAGATTAACTATAATTTTGAAATTTAAAAATCTGATTTTAAAATTTAAAATTCAAATAAGTTACTTCCCTATAATTTCGCAAAAGAATCCTGATTAGTTAGGGGTACAATGGTAAAATAAGATAATCAAATATGAGATATTACGTAAACATTGTTGTTAATCTAAATCAACGGGTAAGATCAATCTGACAACATCATTTAAAGGGTAGGATTAATTCATTTGAAATTAATTTAAAAATGTATACACATTTTAACTCCTCCAATAAATATTATAGAGCAACATAACCCAACAACTATTTGATTGTTGACAGTCAACTGAGTGTTTCCTAAATAATGAAAAAAATAGTTTCATTAATAAGGCGTACGAATATAAGAATCTAGAATGCTGGTTGATTATATCAAACGTATGAAGAGTTTATTAACATATTTAATATTAACTCGACCAAAAGGGTGGGTAGTAGAGTGAAACGGAAACTAAGGTGACACCAAACTTTCAACCAATCAGATTTCCCAATCAAATATAAATTGCAGCTCACCGAATCTACCAATACCAGCATCAAATATCATTGATCACCAAACAACTCATTTTACCCTGAAGTCCAAAAGAAAACAGATGATATAATTATCTATTAATTGTGAAGAAATGATACTTTAGACTTTACAGTCTGTTGTTCCCTCCGGAGCACCAACAACTTTGTTTCACAAAAGAGCTTTTTTGAAAAGAAATTTGGATGGCAGCAAAAATTAATATATTAATAACAAATAATAAATCATCAAAAAAATAACATACATTGTAGCCTATATAGCTAAGCTGATTAATATACCTAATATAGGGTACCTGCCAGAGTGTTTACATAGCAAATCAACATACACTATAATAATAAATATGCATAAATCAACAGAATCAAATACCGAAGGTCCAACCTTAGTCATTTAAAAACATAAGTGAAGGTAATATCTGGGTACCTCTCAAACTTGTGTGTCCATGAAGTTAGGTTACACCTGCCTGCAATGTGAAACCATACAACTAATTAAAGAAACCTACAACAATTTCCACCACCTGCTTTTACCTATTTGGAAGCAAGCATAAATTTGAATGAAAATCTAATAAACATTTATATTATGACCTTTACACGTCTGATTCATACTTGAATTTCACAGCAACCTTTTTTAAAATAAAGAATTGGAATTTGATCTTGAACCTGCACTTAAACAATACTGGACAGGAGGGCTGCTCTGTACAGAATAATCTGTAATGAAAAAGAGATCAAATACCAATGGTTCTAGGTAATTAATAAATGATTACCGTGTTGAAATTGAACATATTCGACCTGAGAGTAGGAGAATACTACCAAATTTGACCCGATTTAAATGAATGACTTGAAGTTGCCACCTGTGTTCAAAAGTTAAAATTCTCTCACAAGTTGAGTGTTACCACCTGCATAGTTGGAAAAACGTTCAACGCTTCCACCGGTCTCCTTGCCTTCCCAAGCGCATCAAGTGTAGCAGTGTAAATGTTCCTAAAGTGCAAACACATAAGAACCATCACTATGATTTTCAAAACCTATTATAATGGGAATCATAGACAAATCAACATTCAATCAATTAACACATTATGAAAACCTATATATTCATTTACAAGTTTAACATAAAATTATCAAACCTTATTCTGTTGGATTTAAAGCGTGCTTGCATCCACTCAATGACTTGAAGCACCTACACCAATTGCCATAATTTCCTAAAATCTGTATAAGCCTTGTGATTGAATAATCAGCAAACCTAATTTTAGCACTTCCCAGCAAACCTTATTCATTCCAAGCAAACCTAATCAATTTGTTGGGAATGTTTTATGATAGTAGCAGACTTTGTTTTCCAGAGTCGAAATCCAGGTCCTCAAATAAATCATTATAATGTTGTACACATTGATTCAATAAAAAAGACATGTCGATTACAAACTTAAAATGTAAATAAAACCTTTCCATCAGGATCAGGATTATAATAACACATTTTAACAAAATTCAGAATTGCTATTCAAACTGCAAAACAAAGTACATAAACATAAAAATCAAAGAGCTTGAAGAGAAAATCAGAATATAAATGGATCATCTAGAAAACTCACAAAAACCGTAACCCGTATATCATCGAAACAAAATAACCTGCACAGATGAATACAAAAACAATCAGGTAAAGAAAATTTAAACTGTAACAAAATAACAAACAAAATAAGAGGTGAAGATACCATAATTTGAACCATAAATTAAAACCCTAATCAAGATCAAAACGAAGAACATGTCAAGAAAATACAATATAAAGAAAAAATTACCTGTCAACTTTAATTTTGAAAGAAATCAACTCATTGATTCATGGAAATAGGGTTTGAGAACATACAGAGAAACTTACATGAGAAGCAATTGATCATGATAACGCATTGATGATGATGACGATGATGATGACGACGACGATGACGATGAGAGAGCAATCGAAAGAGGGTAGTAGGGTTCCAGGATTTTTGTTTGACAGATATGCGGGAGTTTGCTCGGGTGTATCTTTTTTTGTTGTTGGTAGCTGCCGTGTATTTCTCCCATATTTATTGATATTTTCTTTTTATTCATTATCAAATAATATTGTTGACTTATTTAAGGGAATGTTAGGTTATTTTTTTAAAATATATATAATATATAATTATAAATTTTGAATTTCAAATTTCAAACTTCCGTTTTTATTTGTGAAATTTAGAAATTTAAATTTAAAATTGAAATTAACTTAGTTCCTATTATTTCGCAACAGTAGGGGTAAAAGAGTAAAATTAGATGATGAAAGATGAGATATTACGTAAACATTGTTGTTAATTTAAATCAACGGTTGAGATCAATTGATGAACTTCATTTAAGGGGTAGGATTAACTCATTTGAAATTATTTTAAAAATGTATACGTATTTAAACTCGTCCAATAAATATTATAAGAGATTAAAGAACACTAGTACGGATGTTGATGATGATGTTATAACTTTTTGATTAATAATAAAGTTGAAAGAGTCAATACCTTTTAAGGATTTTCTTTATTAACTTTTTATTATTATTATTACGGAGTATTTAACTAATTAATTTGATGTAAGGTAGACATATATTTTATCTAAATAGTAGCATTTGCACCTAATTGAGTGATTGGAAAATGAAAAATATACTTTTACTGATTTACTCTATTAATATTAATCTATCTTCTATCTTAATATCTTTATTCATTAATTAATATTAATCTATATATGTAAGAAAAATCTTGGAATAATATTAACCCTTAGATGGAAGAGTATTTTTATGTAAATTCACCATTGATCTAAAACGGGGCCTACTATACATGCCCCAATTTCCCATTTTTTCTATCCCATGCCCCCTTCCACTGATCAAATCAATCACGTCATGCTTTTTCTTTTTACTTTTTATCCCTTACCACCTTCTTTTTCTAATTCATACCCCCTTATTAGTCTAAAATTGAACTGGTTATGAACTGGACGGGGACCGATATTATAAAAGACTGGACTGGAAAAGGACTGAACTGGACCCAGACTGGGCCCGGGGGTATAGGATAGTAAAAAAAGGGGTAGGAATAGAATTTTCCTTTAACATGACATACTAATTTCTATTTATCAGTGTTAAAAAGACTAATATAACCACTTATATTTACAATACACACCCTTCTATATTTACAATATAAATTTTTTTATCTTTTCTCAATTGTAGAATATCCCTCCAAATATTTTATAAAAACTTTAATTTAATAACTACTTCATTATTTCTTGCATGATTCAAACTCTTCATTCAATTTTCTTTATTTTTTTCCTGAAAAAAACTCCACTACGTTATTTTACAATTCCAAGAAATTCATGCTTCATTAAATCACTCAGTGATCTAAATTCCTATACGATGATCTTTTTTCAATTCTTTATCAGTATTTAATTTTCAATTCTTGAATTAATGAGTCAAACCTTAATTATGAGTTTATGATAAAGACGCATTTTAAATACAATAAATCATTACGTAATTTACCATTTAGAATTCATTTTCGATTTTAATAAGCCTTATTTGTATGGTTTGCATGGTTATTTAACATACAATGTACTTTCGGGACACCTTTTTTAATGTAATTGATATCCCTGATTCATTCGTTCAAGCGCTCCGTAACCTGAATTCTGAATTTATGATAAAGACGCGTTCTGAATAGTGAATACAATCAATCGTTCCGTAGTTTACGATTTAAATTTCAATTTCGATTTCAATAAGGCATTACTTTGTGAATCAAGTTCTGTGATGATTATATTTTTTGTATCGGGCTATCGGTATCAGTTTTTCTTCTTCTTATTTTTATGGTCTGCACGGTTATTTGTCATACAATGAACTTCCGAGACACCTCCTGTGACATCTTCCCTAGCGGTCTGGTAATTTCTAATTTTAAATTGATGTATTTGATTATTTTAGAAATTATTAGTTATTAATTGTTTATCTGAGAAACTTAGGTAAATAAGTTTCAGAACTTATTGTGGATAGTAAATTGTTGATTGATGTAATTTACTATAGTTGATGGTAGAATAAAATAAGTTTCTCGCAAATGGTTTCTAGGTTCCAGGCAATAGATTGAAAGGGGACTAGTTTTAAGTGAATACGGGTTGGTGCAAAGGTGAAGAGTCGACCTATTTAACTTTCCTAAAAAGAAAAGTTTTCCTTTCACTCTAAACAAAAACCCTAACATCTCTATAACCTAAAAACTAAGAAATACAAAACCAATAAAATTGAATCCAATTCAAGCACTGATTTTGATCTTGATCTTAGATAGCTTATCATCATAATCATCTTGTTCTTCTCTTTTGTAAGTGTTATTATATTCTTTAAGAACATGATAAAATGAAGTTAGCTTATGCATGAAATTGAGGAATCGATTGAATTGTTGAGTTTCATATGATGATATATGATGCTATAAGATGTTGGTAAACTGATCTCTATATATAGTTTGCATAAATGAATTGAAGTTCTTGAATGAGCTAAGTGGGTTTCATGATTATAATCAAAAGTGGAATTATTTCATGTTAATTGATGTTGTTTAATATAAACTTGCTGCCATATGATGTTTTTGTGGTATAGCAATGTTGCCTAAGTGAGTTAGCATGCCAAAGTTAGGATTTTGTAAGGTTTGGTTCGTGCAGAGTTTTAAACCTCTGCTGCTGCTGCTGTAAAAGATGAACAAGCCGGCGGCTTGTTTAGTGAAGCCGGTGGCTTTGTGGTAAATCCAAGGGGGCCGGCGGGTCGAGTACCCAAGCCGGCGGGTTGATCCCAAACCCGGTTGTTCCTTGGTCAATCCGGCGGCTAAAATAGGCTTTAAAACGCAATTTGGTTCTGATCACTCAAAATGTAATTTACCCGGCGTCTAGACCTATGAACCGGCGGGTAGTGTGTGGAAGCCGGCGGGTCTGGATCCCAGCCGGCGGCTTGTTTGGCTGTCCAACCTTGCATCTTTACTTGACTTATTCAATGTTGATTGATTGCTATATGTTATAACATTGATGAGTTGGTAGTAGTACATGATAATAGCTATGTTGTGATTCATTATATGTGAATAGGAACTTGTGATTGTAATGTTAATTGTATTAAGCTCCTAATGTTATGTATTGATGATTCTGATTTCTAATTTATATCTGATTGTTGATTCTCAGATCTTCAGAGAACTCAACGAGATAAGACAGCTGAGTAAGTGAATCGAGACAATCAGGTGAGTGGATTTGAAACTTACAGTTTGGTTTGGTTGTGTAAGTTTGATTTCAATCAGTAATTATAGGACTACTATTGATAGAATGTCAAGTTTGAAATGATATGCCATTGGATTGGTTGTTTGATTAGCCTGTGCGCTTGAATGAAGAATCCAGAGGTCAACTAGATTGTCGGCTGGACCTGATTACTATTGTTGGTCAACACAGGGTTGCGTACATGTGTTGATGAAGATTAGCAATAGGTTAGCGGTTAATCACTGTTTTGGCCTACAGTTGATTTAAGTGTTCTGATGGGGCCACCCGGCACAGGGTCCTTAGGAACCACCGTTCCTCTTGACGATATTTGTTACATTATTGATTGTGAACAGATTGCTAGCTAAATTGAATTGTAGTTGATTATTCATTCACTTAGCTTCGTGCTAATCCCTCAATTTACTTCCTGCAGGTTATGTTTATTATGTGGGTAGTCAGGAAGGGATGTTTTGATGCTGGGAATGTTTGAAACTTGCAACTCTGATCAAGTTCGTTATAAACAGTGTTTTGTAATATATAATGCCCCGGTTTGTAAACAAGTTAACTGTGTTTGGATTAGTAGTTAAACAGGTTGTATGAATGTTTACGAAAATTTCAAGCAAAGTTTCAATGAAATATGTATTGTAAGTATACGCTTCCGTGAAACATAATATAATATTGTGCTATTAAATGAGGGGTGTTATAAGTTGGTATCAGAGCAATAGTTTGGGTGAATTGAATATGACAGTATGTTCAATCCTAAACTTTGATTGTGTTGTATCAAACATTCTTGGGAATGGGATTATGTACTGAATATGAATTGGTTAGTAGGATAGGTGCTAACGATTAACGAATTGTGAGCTGTTGTTGTGTTTACAGACATGGCGGATAACGAGCAACCACCTGTTAACCCTAATAATGTCTCTATGCCGGAAGTTACTGTTGAGACTCATGATGACCGGACTGAGCACGCTGGTACTTCTTTCCATGCTAGAGAAGAATTAGAAAGAGATGAGTATTTACTTCATTTGGAAGAGGAAAATCAAGCACTCAGAATGTATAAACAACAAAAAGAGGCTGAATCATCTCATCCTGTGTTTAGTACGATTTCACCGCCAAAACAAAAGGTGTGTTCTTTTAAAACCTTTATGAGCAGTAACCCGTCTATGTATTCTGGTAGTACAAATCCTTCCGTAACTCTAGATTGGTTGAGGGATATTGAAAAGAAATTTGAAGTTTGTCAATGTGAGGAAGAATTAAAGGTTCCTTATGCAACTCAACTTTTAAAAGGACCAGCTATGAATTGGTGGGATTCGATTACTTCTGTGTTATCTCCTTTTCAGAAAGCATCTATCCGATGGCCTGATTTTCATAATGAAGTTTGTAAGCAGTATTGTTCAAACTTTGATATAGCTCGGATTCGAAAGGAGTTTATGGATTTGCAATTAACTAATAAAACGTCAATGGATGATTTGATTAATCAGTTTTCAGAGAAACTTAGGTTTGTTCAGCAGTGGGTTCCTGATGAGAGAACCAGAATCGAGCAGTTTGTTGATACTTTACCTAATCATTATCGAACTTCAGTGAGGTTGGCGGGCTCTCTTTCCCAAGCTTTTATGTTAGCTCGGTCAGTTGACAGTGATTTGAGGCCTCAAGAGGCACCAAGTAAAGAAATGGTTTCTCAGAAATCTAGGAGTGAATCTTCTAGTAAAGGTAAGCAGCGGTGGCAAGGAAATCAACAGGGTAAGAAACAAGAGAGTCGTGGTGGTACTTCTGATCGTCCCAATTGGTGTATTAAATGTAGAGCTAGACATTTTGGGTCGTGTACTGTGCAAACCACTAGATGTGTGAAATGTGGTGTGATTGGTCATGAAGCCAAGGATTGTGTTTTTCATACCTATGTGTGTTGGAATTGTCATAAGGAAGGTCATCGTGCAAATCAGTGTTCTGAGGCTAAGAGACAGGGTTCTGGGTCGGTTGTTAGTTCGTCATCTTCCGGTCAGAAGCGGAAGAATCCGCCATCTGCAGTTAGTAGGGCTTTTCAAATGACAGTGGATGAAGCTGTTCACACGGATGATGTTATTACTGGTACTTTTCTTGTAAACTCTGTACCAGCACGTGTTTTGTTTGATTCTGGTGCAAATTGTTCTTTTGTATCTGTGTGTTTTTGTGATAAATTGAAAATGAAGCCTACTGTGATTACAAACCCTGTGGAAGTAGAAATAGCCAGTGGCAAATTAGTTCATGTTACCACTTCGGTAGTTGGAGCTAGTATTATGATAGATGGTCAGACTTTCTCAATTTCATTTCTGTTGATGCCGATTGCTAGTTTTGATGTAATTATTGGCATGGATTGGTTAAGTATAACACCCCTCATTTCTTTAAACAATTATAATAATAATTATGACTCGGAAGCGTAGATTTCAAACATGTATTCATGCTTTACATTATTCAATAATGTAGATAAACTTTTTCAAACTAAATACATGATATTTCAACTACTAAGTGTTATATAATTCAAAACATATATTTAGTTATCAAACTAACATCAGAGTAAAAGCCTGTCAAACATTCCATTGTATCAAATAGCTTCCTGCCCCGCCCAATATGTCCCATCAATTATAACCTGCAGGAAGGACTGTGGTGGGGTTAGCATAACGATAAGTGAATGAAACTATAATCAACAGTCCAACTTAGCACAACAATCTGTTTACATCAAATAACAATAAACAATCAATCAATCATCAATAATAAGGATCGATGGTTCTTGAGATACCCTTATACCGGTATGGTACTCAAGGAACACTTATCAATCATCTGTATTGGCCTATACAGAATTACCGATGACTTATTGGTAACCACATACGACCTAGATCTTTAAACCAACATTTCAAGTTTCTAGATCTCCTGTCGTCTATAACAACAACCAAGTCCAACCATTCATTCAAGTTGACCTCAGAATTTTACATACTAGCTCAAACAGCCCAGTAAACAAACAATCAACTAACATGGCAAGTTATCTCAAACAAAACATTCTATCAAAGTAATACTACAATTACTTGTTGTAATCAAATCATTACAACTAAATCACACTGAGGTTACAGATCCACTCACCATTACCTCAGCCGCAAGCTCAGAAGTCTAATATTACTGAGCCTTCTCCATATATGAGAATACAACAGAATACCACAAGTTAGTAACTTGTCATCATCTGATAATACTTATGTAAACACTGAAACAGCCTTTGTCAACCAGGGGAATCCGCCGGATCCCCCTTGAATCCGCCGGATTCTACTCCCATTCCAGCACAATTCATAATCAGCACACTTTTTAACCAATCCGGTCATGAATCCGCCGGATTCATGATCAAGCCGCCGGATTCCCACATTTTATCCCAATCCGCCGGATTCAATTGAATCCGCCGGATTCAACTTACAGTCCAGCGACCTGCGCTTCTTCTTCAACCCAGAATCCGAATATAAACATATCCAAATCTATTACCCAACTATCTAATCGATTATATACAATAAATAAAGATTTCTAACAGTAACTAACATCATATATCATCCTTTTCTAACTTCAAGTTCACTAACCCTAGAATTCAATCAAACTTCAAATATAAATTATGAAGAACACTTACTATTTGAAGATCATGTTGATGATAATCTGATGATGATGATTTCGAATTCAAGAACACAACATCAATTTGATTCAAAGTCTAGTTTTTGATTTATCAATTTGGGGTTTTTGGGTTTCAAAGAATCAAAAGGAAATAACTTTCCCAATTAGGAAATGAAATAAATAAGTCGGCCTCATCAACCGACTTCAATTATACGGGCATAATTTAATATCCCTTCTAAACCCATTGTCTGAAACCCGAAAACCATTCGCGAGTCCAAACGTTTTATTTTACCGACAAATTTATTAATTTATAACAATTAATAATTTATTTGTCACATTGGAATATTTAACTCCTATTCCAATTATTTCAACTAATTCAGGCAATATTATTTCCAAACACATTAAATACTTATTTAAATCAGGAAATAATATAAAACAACTAGGTCCACTTCGAGGATGTTACAAATCTCTCCCCCTTAAAGAGATTTCGTCCCCGAAATCTAACCATACTCAACCTGTCTAGTGTGATATAATCACATACATCTTAGCATACAATTTTTTCCTTAGTAGCAACTTACAACTATATTTATATCATTTCAATTCTTTCTGCATTCACATGTCCCCATGGACATGCTTCTGTCTTTAATACACACCTATACATTGCCTCCATCCAATATTTCATATGAAACAACCATTTAACAACAATAAGTGAAACCTACAATCACTTAATAGGTCCTTGCAACCAGAAATTAGCAATGTGCTAAAATCTTTAACTTATTACCACTATTCATCTCTGTTAGTAATAAAACAGCAGCAACAGTAACAACAACAGTGGTTATAGAACCAGAATACAAGTATCCACACTGAAAATTAAATTCAGTTTACGACTAACAACCAGTCTAGTATATTCAGATAACAACCTCACATCTCTACTGTCAAAGATTCAAACCCTTATTAAATTTCTATTTTACTCATATCATAGAAATTGGTTTAATTCAAAACTAAGTCAACTTTTCATTCAAAAGTTTCATACCTTTCTCTCTTGAACAACATATAATGTTCACATATCACTACAACTATATGAAATCCTTTACTTAAAAGTAATCCGGATTCATATCACCTTAATAAGCAAAGTAGAGGTCAAACTTAGTAGGTAAAACTACAATCAACAAGTACTTTGCTCAATCAACATAAGTATCACATTGTCATATTACCTACATTCAATCAACCTCCACATTGACTTATTTCAGTTTGTAACTCCTTTCACTACAACCTAACAATTGTCTATCACAATAATAGCACAAACAATAATCACAACACTAATGATTATACACTACAGTATACCGATCAACCAGTAATATTTAACTTCAAACTCTAACTAACTATCACGCTAGCATTCACATATTACTTAAACTGGTGAGACATCAAGAATCTTTTCTTAACAACCAGTTAATTCCATTTACTTTAAAATTTCAAGCCACCACTTGATTATATCAAACTTCTTAATCACAAGTAATTTGAAATTATACAACTTTAACCGCATAATCACTTAGCACTAAATCCTAGCAATATAGCTGCTGAGTCGGCATTAATCAATATTATGATACTACAATTCAAGTATCACAATATCACAATGTGCTACTTCCCAGCACATACCCAACAGTATCAACATCAAGTAAATCATAGTTAACTGACCTCCACATAATTTATGGCACATTTTAATTTATTCTTATTAAAATTTGTCATGCCATTTGTTATTATGTATACCACACATACATAATTTTAAGTAACTTTCTATAATGGACACATACACATCAATTCCATTTAATTCAATATAATAGGCCATTCAGGCTGTTAAAGCCTTTACTAAGCCTTCACATTACTACTAACCATCACATATCCATACCACAGGAAATGGAACAATTAAAATTAACAACTTAAATTTCAATTATATACGAATTGGTATATATATAAATGAAACAATTCAATCTAAACTTACAAGAAAAGTTTGATGAACACAATCATCACATACCAATTACAAGGTTTCCCTTACTTTCTAACACATACAATTATACACACATCAGGTTTTCAAACCGAATTTCAAATGATCATTATTCTTAAGCTATTTAAACAATGATCATTACAATTAAACACACATATAATTTCTTAAAATATGAATAACTTTCCAATTCATATTCTCTCAATTTATTAACCAAAATCAAGCTAGACCTTTAACACAGTTCAATTCCAGATATCTTTTCATATCATTTGAATCTAATCCTAATTTACCACTTTATCTCTTACTTTATTTGTATACAAGCAACAAATAACAAAAGAATCTATTCAATTCTTTCAATACTTTGGTAACTAGCCATAAAGTACCAATCAACTTATGCAGATATTAACAACAACTTTCAATTAATTCTCTTCTCACATTCTTACCCTATCGTGGCTAATTATCGCTAGTCTTATACACTGGTAAGATTGTCTTATCAGGACCCTAATCAACGTGATTTAAATTAACACCTTTCAACAAATTATAGTTGTCATACATATAATGACTTCACATTTGCATAATTCTTGGGTTAATACACACAGAGGGCATTAAACTATGCCAAAATGTTCGCCTAGGTGATTAAAGATTACTTTGTAACATCTGCATGAATTAACTATACGGGTTTTTATTTTGGATAAACAAAGTTTGTTTAAATGTTCATTTTGATAAACCCCTTCATGAATGACCGTTTTGATACCGGTTGGCTATGCCACGTCGACTCCACGTAAGCTCCAGCTAAGTAATCAATTGCCACATAGGATCCATGTAAGCGACAAGTCAATCCCACGTATGTCACTAAATGTTATTTAAAATAAAAAAATTACAAAATGAACCATATCCTTTTCATTTACTTCTTTTTTAATATTATTATCAGTATGTTTAAATTTATTATCAGTATGTTTAAATTTAAGTGTTAGATTATTATTATTATTATTATTATTATTATTATTATTATTATTATTATTATTATTATTATTATTATTATTATTATTATTATTATTTATTTTTTATTTTTTTGTAATTAAATAAATCTAACAACAAACGATATTTATTTTTATTTATAAACAAATGATCCAAGAATGCTATAATCCACTTTTCATATTGATGTCGATCATCATTAATTCCTATTGTTTCCAGTGCTGTTCTTCGTCATCATCATCACTTCATAAAAATGCTTATATCATGTAAAAATTATATATATTCTCTAAACAATACTACAATATATATAATGATGATATTATCCAGCAACCAATAATGAATACATCGAACAAACCAAACAACCAAAACACATCAATCAAACCAAACCAACTACAAAAAAAAATCAGATCTAAACAAACTAGATCTGAAAAAGTTCTAGTTCTGAAATAACTCCGACGACTTCGACCACCACTCCCGGCTATCTTCAAGCACCATCGCCAACACCGGACCACCGCGATCTTTACACCATCATCTTCATCGCTTCAGAGCTGGAAAAAAAAAACGAACCCCAGCACCACCATTTTCAAAAAATCCTAAAAGTAGATCTTAATAACGGTCCTAAAGGTAGTTCTAATCTACATCATTTTCCATTTCGGAACTAGATCAGGGCAGCACGGTGGTGCTCGGAACGGATGGCTGTGAGCCTGTGATGATGTATATAACGGATTATCATGGCGGTCGCTAGGCCGACCGGTGATGGCGGTTGTCAGGCTAATGGTGGTGCTTAGGGCGGTGGTGGTTCCGACCGACTGGTGTTGGTAGTTAGGTGATTGTGGTGGTATGAGGATGATTGTGGTATAGCGAGGAGGAGATGGTGGTGAATTTGTAGAGAGAATGAGGAGGAAACATGGTAGAGAGAGAAAAACAAAATGAAATTATGATTGTAGTTTTGATAAAATTATTTATATATCTACTATCTTAATTTTGAGTTTCTTGTAAAAGTACACGTAGATAAATTATTGCCAGATCAGCATGTTAACCTATGAAACCGGATACTCTCACCATTTTACCCGGTTTTCCAAGTTAATTCATGCAGATGTTACAAAGTAATCTTTAATCACCTAGGCGAACATTTTGGCATAGTTTAATGCCCTCTGTGTGTATTAACCCCATAATTCTTTAACATGTATTCAGTTCAAATATCAAATATTACCTAACTGAATATTCAATTATACTAACGATATTTCAATTACTTAATACTAACTTTAAGTAATTAGTCAAGTTTTATAAATTTTGACAAGTCATTTAACTCCTTTGGATCTTGAACGATCTGTTTCAACATAATTTAACCAATCTGGGGATTCAATCACATTCCCCACAATCATAACATTTCAATCTATGTTGGACTATTTCAACACTGTTGACTATTTGTCAATTTCAATTTCAATCAACCAATCAATAAAATTTTCTAATTGCTTTTTTCAAGTTTGACCCAAACTCAAACCAATCACAAACAATTAATCTTATACTCTTTCTGTACATGTACACACAATTCATTATTCATGGTTTGACTTTCAAAGTTAACATACTATCAATATTAACTCCAAACAAACCATTTCATGTTTATATGTTTACTTTCAAACATACACTTTAACTTATTACATTCAATAATCCTTAACGAGTTCTTTACAAAAACAAAGTCAACCTACATCAATCTTGGCTCCATACAAGCCATTCCTGCAATAGTGATCCATTTGGATACTATTTAAACCCACTAATGGTTAATTTAACACAATCAGTCACAACTACATTTTTAACAAAAATCAAATTCGTCATTTATGTTTATCATCAAAACTTCTATCAATGACAAATATTATTTACATTTTCACCTTTAAAGTCTAAATGTCACTATTCTACCAACTGACTGTTTTCTCAGCAAAACAACAATTAAACAGTTTAGTACACTTTCATACTCAATTTTTTTTTTATAATCACATTACATTTCTTTTATATCTAGTAGCCTCAACATGATCATGTGACACAACATAATATAACAACGGTGATCAGGCGTTGCAAAATTATGTTCTTCACAATCCATTCTCAGGCTACTCTATATTATAATTATAAATGTGATTTACTCTCACTTAAACACATATCACCCAATGTTCTGGTTTCCAACACTATTAGAACATGTTTACTAACTTTAACCACATATACATACTAACATTATCAAATTTATATATGTATATTCATTTCATATATACATATTACCTCTTTTAGTATGTATTCTTTATCACACAATCTATTTTCAACAACTGACTTAATCAGTATTTCAATTTATCTGAAATCCTAAACACATGATAACCTATCATCATAGTTTTAGTATATCACTTTGTCAACTTTTTATAATATAATTATATCACGTGTAATTCCAAACACGTATTTAATAAAATCAACAACTGATTATAACATCACCTATGATATTTTATCAAACACTAATATCACAACTTTACGTGTAATACCACACACGTATAATATTTTTTTTTTACCAATAATCAGTACAAAGCACTATATCATGTACTAATTCACACTCCTTTGACTATTTAAGTCACAATTGACCCGAAAGACCTACCCCTTTCTCAATCAATTTAACTTTATCATAAGCCGCGTTTCTCATAAACCTATCCACCTTGGTTTAAATTAATTGTTTAACTACAATCAAAGCATATCATATAATCACATAAACACATATTTTCCCCAATATCAGTCATTCTCAATTCAAATGACACAATATTCATTAACAAGGATTTAAATCACACCTTGTAATTAATCTACTAATATAATACTATCAATTATTTTGTCTCACCAATATAGACACTTTTTAGATTCCGACATTACTCCTGTTAAAACCTTAATCCACTCTTTGTCTACTTACTTAAACACATTTCTGCATTCTCAATTCAATCAGAATAGTCACAACAATGAGCATCTCATTTAGTAATTCTATCTTCATGTCAACATATAGAAATCATTAGTTGACTCAAAACTGGGGAATCATATCAGTCTGACTCAATTAACTTCACAACAATGCTTACTCATCATAACAAAGTAAACCATTCAAGTTAAGTTAGATTAACATAGGCTTATCGAAGATTACCTGACAATCTTAAGCCAACAATATAGAGAAAACATGGAAAGTACCAATCAGTTACTCATGTTTCTCCGACTCTGCAATCAAAACAACAACTTCACAACTTGTTAACAGTTAGTACATATCCGACTAACTAATTTCTCATACATCTACTAATCCCACACCCACTGGAATGTTTGACTCAACACAATCAAAGTTTAGGATTGAACATTCTATCATGTCCAATTCGCCCAAATTATTGCTCTGATACCAACTTATAACACCCCTCATTTCTTTAAACAATTATAATAATAATTATGACTCGGAAGCGTAGATTTCAAACATGTATTCATGCTTTACATTATTCAATAATGTAGATAAACTTTTTCAAACTAAATACATGATATTTCAACTACTAAGTGTTATATAATTCAAAACATATCTTTAGTTATCAAACTAACATCAGAGTAAAAGCCTGTCAAACATTCCATTGTATCAAATAGCTTCCTGCCCCGCCCAATATGTCCCATCAATTATAACCTGCAAGAAGGATTGTGGTGGGGTTAGCATAACGCTAAGTGAATGAAACTATAATCAACAGTCCAACTTAGCACAACAATCAGTTTACATCAAATAACAATAAACAATCAATCAATCATCAATCATAAGGATCGGTGGTTCTTGAGATACCCTTATACCGGTATGGTACTCAAGGAACACTTATCAATCATCTATATTGGCCTATACAGAATTACCGATGACTTGTTGGTAACCACATACGACCTAGATCTTTAAACCAACATTTCAAGTTTCTAGATCTCCTGTCGTCTATAACAACAACCAAGTCCAACCATTCATTCAAGTTGACCTCAGAATTTTACATACTAGCTCAAACAGCCCAGTAAACAAACAATCAACTAACATGGCAAGTTATCTCAAACAAAACATTCTATCAAAGTAATACTACAATTACTTGTTGTAATCAAATCATTACAACTAAATCACACTGAGGTTACAGATCCACTCACCATTACCTCAGCTGTAATCTCAGATGTCTAATATTACTGAGCCTTCTCCATATCTGAGAATACAACAGAATACCACAAGTTAGTAACTTGTCATCATCTGATAATACTTATGTAAATTTCAACACTACACAAGTATTCACACCATGAGTACAACTAAATTATATAATTGTTGGAAGTCTAACATGCTTCAGAAATATTACTGTACAATACAACAAGTATCATTTAAGTAATTAGCTTTAATTGACAAACACTGAAACAGCCTTTGACAACCAGGGGAATCCGCCGGATCCCCCTTGAATCCGCCGGATTCTACTCCCATTCCAGCACAATTCATAATCAGCACACTTTTTAACCAAACCTGGTCATGAATCCGCCGGATTCATGATCAAGCCGCCGGATTCATATTCAAGCCGCCGGATTCCCACATTTTATCCCAATCCGCCGGATTCAATTGAATCCGCCGGATTCAACTTACAGTCCAGCGACCTGCGCTTCTTCTTCAACCAGAATCCGAATATAAACACATCCAAATCTATTACCCAACTATCTAATCGATTATATACAACAAATAAAGATTTCTAACAGTAACTAACATCATATATCATCCTTTTCTAACTTCAAGTTCACTAACCCTAGAATTCAATCAAACTTCAAATATAAATTATGAAGAACACTTACTATTTGAAGATCATGTTGATGATAATCTGATGATGATGATTTCGAATTCAAGAACACAACATCAATTTGATTCAAAGTCTAGTTTTTGATTTATCAATTTGGGGTTTTTGGGTTTCAAAGAATCAAAGGGAAATAACTTTCCCAATTAGGAAATGAAATAAATATGTCGGTCTCATCAACCGACTTTAATTATACGGGCATAATTTAATACCCCTTCTAAACCCATTGTCTGGAACCCGAAAACCATTCGCGAGTCCAAACGTTTTATTTTACCGACAACTTTATTAATTTATAACAATTAATAATTTATTTGTCACATTGGAATATTTAACTCCTATTCCAATTATTTCAACTAATTCAGACAATATTATTTCCAAACACATTAAATACTGATTTAAATTAGGAAATAATATAAAACAACTAGGTCCACTTCGAGGATGTTACATTAAGTCAGTGTAAAGCAAGTATAGATTGCCACAATAAGCTGATTAGGATCCCAATTTCTGAAGAGTCATATGTTGTGGCTCGAGGAGAAAGGGATAGTGGGTGTATACCTTTGATTAGCATGATGAAAGCTAGAAAATCTTTGTCCAAAGGCTGTGAGTCGTATCTAGCTTATGTGATTGATGTCAAGTTAGAAAAGAAATCTCTTTCTGATGTCCCGGTAGTTTCTGAATATCCGGAAGTGTTCCCTGATGAATTACCTGGTTTACCACCGGTTAGGGAAGTAGAATATCAGATTGATCTTGTTCCTGGCTCATCGCCTGTAGACAAAGCTCCCTATAGATTAGCTCCGTCTGAAATACGTGAAATGATGAATCAGATACAGGAGTTGTTGGATAAAGGGTTCATTAGACCTAGTTCTTCTCCTTGGGGTGCACCAGTTTTGTTTGTGAAAAAGAAAGATGGGTCTTTCAGAATGTGTATTGATTATAGGGAACTGAATAAACGAACAGTGAAAAACAAATACCCTTTACCTCGAATAGATGATTTGTTTGATCAGTTGCAGGGATCTTCATTCTATTCTAAAATTGATTTAAGATCAGGTTATCATCAAGTTCGTGTTCGTGAACAGGATATTTCTAAAACTGCTTTTCAAACCAGGTATGGTCATTTTGAATTCCTGGTTATGCCTTTTGGTTTGACTAATGCTCTTGCAGTTTTTATGGATTTGATGAACCGTGTATGTCGATCTTTTCTTGATAAATTTGTGATTGTATTTATCGATGATATTCTAGTATATTCTGAATCCGAATCAGAACATGAAAAGCATTTGAGGTTGGTGTTGGAAACCTTGAAAAGAGAACAATTATATGCAAAGTTTTCTAAATGTGAATTTTGGATTCGGGAAGTGCAATTTTTGGGTCATATTATTTGTAATGATGGTGTTAAAGTTGATCCTTCAAAGATTGAAGCTGTAATGAATTGGAAAGCTCCAAAGTCTGCTTCAGAAATAAAGAGTTTTCTTGGTTTGGAGGGTTATTACCGGAAGTTCATAAAGGACTTTTCTAAAATTGCCGGTTCATTGACTAAATTGACCCGTAAGGATGAAAAATTTGTATGGACTGAACATCAGGAAACAGCTTTTCAGATTTTGAAACAGTTGTTATGTCAGGCTCCTGTGTTAGCATTGCCAGATGGGTCTGATGATTTTGTTGTTTACTATGATGCATCGATTGCTGGTTTGGGTTGTGTTTTGATGCAGCGAGACCGTGTTATTGCTTATGCTTCTCGTCAGCTCAAACCTCATGAAAGAAATTATCCTACCCATGATTTAGAGCTTGCAGCTGTTGTATTTGCTTTGAAAATCTGGAGGCATTACTTGTATGGTACTAAGTGTGTTATTTGTACAGATCACAAGAGTCTTCAGTATATGTTTTCACATAAAGAGTTGAATATGAGTCAGAGGCGATGGTTAGAGTTAATAAAAGATTATGATTGTGAAATTAAATACCATCCAGGAAAAGCCAATGTGGTTGCTGATGCTATAAGTCGCAAGGTAACTTCTGATCGAGTTTACTTTATGCGTTTAGAAGTTTCTTCTAATTTGGTGGGTCAGATAAAAGCTGTACAGTTGGAGGCTTTGTTAGATCATAATTTGAAATCTGAAATTATGTTGAATCGAAAGGAATTGTTAATAGATGATTCGAGAGGATTAAAAACCTTTCAGTCTCGTGTTTGGATTCCTTTGTTTGGTGGTCTTCGGGATGTTATTCTAAATGAAGCCCATAAGTCCAGATTGTCTGTACATCCTGGAAGTACGAAAATGTATAATGACTTGAAACCTTTGTATTGGTGGCCTACAATGAAAATGGATGTAGTAAGGTTTGTTAGTTCTTGTCATATTTGTTCTCAAGTTAAAGCTGAACACCAGAAGCCGTATGGGTCGTTGAAACAGCTTGAGATTCCAGAATGGAAGTGGGAACATTTGACTATGGATTTTGTTACCAAATTGCCTCAAACTGCCCGAGGAAATGATATGGTTTGGGTCATTGTGGATCGATTGACTAAAAGTGCACATTTTATAGCTACCAGTGAGACTGCATCTTTGAGTAAGCTGGCACAGTTATATTTGAATGAGATTGTTTCGCGACATGGTATTCCATTATCGATTGTATCTGATAGAGATTCGAGGTTTGTATCTCATTTTTGGCAAAGCTTACAGCATGAGTTGGGTACCAGAGTTAATCTCAGTACTGCTTATCATCCTCAGACTGATGGTCAGTCATAACGTACAATTCAGACATTGGAGGATATGTTGAGAGCTTGTGTTTTGGAATATGGTGGTTCTTGGGATTCTCATTTGCCGTTAGTTGAGTTTGCTTATAATAACTCTTATCATTCGAGTATTGGTATGCCACCATATGAAATGCTTTATGGTCGCCGTTGTAGAACTCCGACTTGTTGGTTAGAAGCTGGGGAGAAACAGTTTGCAGGTCCAGACATTGTTCAAATGACAGCTGATAAAGTGGCAGTGGCTCGTGAAAAGTTGAAAGTTGCACGTGACAGGCAGAAACAATATGTTGATCCTAAACGTTGACCTGTTACTTTTGTTGAAGGTGAACTTGTTTACCTAAAAGTTTCGCCTTGGAAGGGGGTAATTCAGTTTGGGAAACGTGGCAAGTTGGCTCCTCGATATATTGAACCATTTAGAATTCGTCAGATTGTTAATGATCAGTCAGTTACACTTGATCTTCCTCCAGAACTTGCTGGTATTTATGATACGTTTAACATTTGTTATTTGAGGAAATGTAACGTTGAAGACCAGTCTCAGATTCTGCCTTTGCAAGATTTGCAAGTTGACAGAAGTCAGAAGTTAGTTGAAGAACCTGTTGAACTTCTTGACAGAAAAGTTACCAAACTTAGGAAGAAACAGATACCTATGGTCTTAGTAAAATGGAAGCATAGTTTTGGTTCAAACCTAACTTGGGAGAAAGAGGATAGTATGAGATCCAGATATCCTGGATTATTTGATCATGTTGAGATTTCGGGGACGAAATCTTCTTAAGGGGAGAGATTTGTGACATCCTCCGTAGCGGTCTGGTAATTTCTAATTTTAAATTGATGTATTTGATTATTTTAGAAATTATTAGTTATTAATTGTTTATCTGAGAAACTTAGGTAAATAAGTTTTAGAACTTATTGTGGATAGTAAATTGTTGATTGATGTAATTTACTATAGTTGATGGTAGAATAAAATAAGTTTCTCGCAAATGGTTTTTAGGTTCCAGGCAATAGATTGAAAGGGGACTAGTTTTAAGTGAATACGGGTTGGTGCAAAGGTGAAGAGTCGACCTATTTAACTTTCCTAAAAAGGAAAGTTTTCCTTTCACTCTAAACAAAAACCCTAACATCTCTATAACCTAAAAACTAAGAAATACAAAACCAATAAAATTGAATCCAATTCAAGCACTGATTTTGATCTTGATCTTAGATAGCTTATCATCATAATCATCTTGTTCTTCTCTTTTGTAAGTGTTATTATATTCTTTAAGAACTTGATAAAATGAAGTTAGCTTATGCATGAAATTGAGGAATCGATTGAATTGTTGAGTTTCATATGATGATATATGATGCTATAAGATGTTGGTAAACTGATCTTATAGTTTGCATAAATGAATTGAAGTTCTTGAATGAGCTAAGTGGGTTTCATGATTATAATCAAAAGTGGAATTATTTCATGTTAATTGATGTTGTTTAATATAAACTTGCTGCCATATGATGTTTTTGTGGTATAGAAATGTTGCCTAAGTGAGTTAGCATGCCAAAGTTAGGATTTTGTAAGGTTTGGTTCGTGCAGAGTTTTAAACCTCTGCTGCTGCTGCTACTGTAAAAGATGAACAAGCCGGCGGCTTGTTTAGTGAAGCCGGCAGCTTCGTGGTAAATCCAAGGGGGCCGGCGGGTCGAGAACCCAAGCCGGAGGGTTGATCCCAAACCCGGTTGTTCCTTGGTCAATCCGGCGGCTAAAATAGGCTTTAAAACGCAATTTGGTTCTGATCACTCAAAATGTAATTTACCCGGCGTCTAGACCTATGAACCGGCGGGTAGTGTGTGGAAGCCGGCGGGTATGGACCCCCAGCCGGCGGCTTGTTTGGCTGTCCAACCTTGCATCTTTACTTGACTTATTCAATGTTGATTGATTGCTATATGTTATAACATTGATGAGTTGGTAGTAGTACATGATAATAGCTATGTTGTGATTCATTATATGTGAATAGGAACTTGTGATTGTAATGTTAATTGTATTAAGCTCCTAATGTTATGTATTGATGATTCTGATTTCTAATTTATATCTGATTGTTGATTCTCAGATCTTCAGAGAACTCAGCGAGATAAGACAGCTGAGTAAGTGAATCGAGACAATCAGGTGAGTGGATTTGAAACTTACAGTTTGGTTTGGTTGTGTAAGTTTGATTTCAATCAGTAATTATAGGACTACTATTGATAGAATGTCAAGTTTGAAATGATATGCCAATGGATTGGTTGTTTGATTAGCCTGTGCGCTTGAATGAAGAATCCAGAGGTCAACTAGATTGTCGGTTGGACCTGATTGCTATTGTTGGTCAACATAGGGTTGCGTACATGTGTTGATGAAGATTAGCAATAGGTTAGCGGTCAATCACTGTTTTGGCCTACAGTTGATTTAAGTGTTCTGATGGGGCCACCCGGCACAGGGTCCTTAGGAACCACCGTTCCTCTTGACGATATTTGTTACATTATTGATTGTGAACAGATTGCTAGCTAAATTGAATTGTAGTTGATTATTCATTCACTTAGCTTCGTGCTAATCCCTCAATTTACTTCCTGCAGGTTATGTTTATTATGTGGGTAGTCAGGAAGGGATGTTTTGATGCTGGGAATGTTTGAAACTTGCAACTCTGATCAAGTTCGTTATAAACAATGTTTTGTAATATATAATGCCCCGGTTTGTAAACAAGTTAACTGTGTTTGGATTAGTAGTTAAACAGGTTGTATGAATGTTTGCGAAAATTTCAAGCAAAGTTTTAATGAAATATGTATTGTAAGTATACGCTTCCGTGAAACATAATATAATATTGTGCTATTAAATGAGGGGTGTTATACCTCCTTCTTGGGTGTCCCTTCTTGGATCAATGAGTCAGACTTACAACAGTGTGTACCTTGTCTTTAAGGAGAAATATTCACCATTTACCAACTTTGTAACTGTATATGCCTAGACTAACATGGTCTTCTTGATTTACTATGAAGTTGGTATCTTGCACCAGAGTAAAAATGCACGGACACTTTACAGAAAAGGATGATGTGTTTAGCTTTGGAGGGTAAGGGATTATTATAGAAAGATTTAGTTTTGACTTAGCTTTGGATGAAGATAAAGTATATATTATTGAGTAGGTATCTTCTTGATTTAGCATTGGTCCCGAGTCTACTCCAGAAATTTGTGAAATTCGTTAGGCAAAGAATGATAACGCTATTATTAATAATGATTATGATACAAGCAAGGTTGATCACATCACATGATTGCCAATAGATGTGTAATGAAATTTTGATATGAACTTCTAATCGCAAAATATTAAGTTTTTAGCTTTTGTTTTATCGCTTATACTATCACGCGGATCTATTTTAAACATAAGTGAATGTTAAAGTTTTTGAAAATATAATAACAATCTCATATCTTTATCATCTTTTTTTGAAGGGTTTAGTGCGTACAAATGTAACAAACTATAGTATGACATTCATAGTATGTAACGAACTACTCGGGCTTCCATTGTATGTAACGAACTTGTAATTTATTTACATTGTATGTGATTTATGGTTATTTTTCCACGTGTCGACTTTATACGCTGCCACGTGGCATCCCTTATAACCGTTAATCTGACGAAAATCCGAACAACGTAAATAAATTACAAGTTCGTTACATACAATGTAACTTTGAATAGTTTGCTACATACGACGAATGTCAGACTATAGTTTGTTACATTTGTGCGCACTAAGCCCTTTTTTGAATACAACTTACATTGTTCTTGAAAAGCATATCCCAAGAGTCCTCACTAATTTCTTGAATATAACATACATTGTTCAAGTAATTCGGACGATTTCTTATTGTTGTAACAAGCATAACCTAACAAAATTATGAAGAATGAAAATAATACAGTATATGAATTTTAACAAAGACTATATCAGAATTTATCTTATTATACTTCAAACAAAAATGAAAATAAATGATTTTACAAGATAGTCGTACTTCACTAATAATTATATTAAGTTGTCAAATTCAGACGGTCAACATTTGAACAATATTTTGGTCAAAAGTTCTTTGTAAAAATAATGCATTCCATAAACACATTCACTATACATATACTTGTATCATTCAAATTATATCTTACATTTTGCTTTATATGCTAAAAGACGTTACTAATTTACCATTAACGTACATTGATAATGTAACCTAGTCCAGACGTACATATAGTATTTTTGATGGATGATTACGCGAATTTTGCTAACGTTAAACTAGTATAGTAATAAAAATAAAAAATTATTTACATCATAGTAATAAAAAATAAAAATTATTTACCCGTTTAAAGATATACCGTGTGTTTTACTGATTGAGTGATTGTGAAAACCCTCCAAATTGATGTTCAGTCTCACATCTCTATAATCATCCGATTGTATTCATCGAACGAATTAATAATTCAAACCTTTTGCATTTTCGATTCAATTTCAACAACAATCAGATCGATTTCCGAGTTGATTGCGTTAAAATTGAATTCTAATTTTAATAATTATAGAAAAATGGAAGGTGAAGATGATGTGATTATGGCTACTGAAGGTTTAGACTGGAAGTTTTCTCAGGTTTTTGGTGAACGTACTGCTAACGAAGAGGTTCAGGAAGGTAAATTAACATCATTCCATCCACGTTACTTTTAAATTATGTTATTAAATATTGAACTTGCAGTTTATATTGTGTTGTATTTGATTCCATGTTTTGTTATTGTATTATGTTGAATTTTGATGTATTTACAGAAAATAGATACAATTTGATAGTTTCTGGTGTTTAAATTTATAATTGAAAATGAAATTTAAGTTGCAGAGAAGTGCATTTGACTTTAAAAAGTCAATATATCTTTCTGTTTTGGATTAGAGGGAGTGAGCTTAAAAATATAGAGTTCTGCAGGTCTAACGATTTTGCTTTTAGTAAATTAGGGAGTGAGCTTATAGGGTTATATATTCACATTTAACGAATATGTGTTAGTCTTTTTATTATAAGACGGTGGATGAGTGTTGATCACTTTTTATTGTTAGTTGGGGATTATGATGAATTAGATATACAAGGTTATATGCCATTTTTTAACAGTGATGTTGTGGCCACATTTCACAAGTTGTTGCTTGTCTGAGAGAACTAGTGTTTGGCAATCAATGTGATTGATGTTTATCTGTTACCCCTGGTTAAAATTGCTATCACGTGGTTCTAACGTTATATCTAAATGCAGCCTGTTAAGAAAGAGGACTTGTATTTATTTAGCCTCCTGAAGATATATCAGTCATTAGAATCCTTAGTCACTTCGTCCTTGATAAATTTCTGCGCTAAGGATAATTACCTGTAATAGACAAGGTAATTAATATGGCAAAGAAAAATTCCAACCTATAATGAAGGAAAAGAAGATTTATGATGTACTAGCTCGGATTTGCAACTGTAATTGGTATGCTTAAAAATTAGTGAACTTTTCAGTATCTGATTTGGACTTGATATAATTTGAGAGTATATTTAATGTCAACATGAAAACCCTGATTGTTGAGGAACTCATATCAACCAAGTCAAAGATCTCAGGAACTTGGTATCAGTGCGTTACACTAATATTAATTTTCAAGGGATCTCTTGTTACAGAACTATTTGTGGGGAGGAAGAAGTAAGTTGAAGGATGAAACCTATTCTCATGGGTTTATAGTGTCGTAGTTTTGGTTTAGCATAAAATTTAGGGCAATGGAAACTTTGTGCTACTGGATATGCCATTGAGCAATTAGCTGTATCAAAAAGACTCTGAAGGGTATTAAAAATATGTTATATCTTTCTGTCTGACAAATAAACGGTGAACGGGTGAACCTTGATTGGTATACTTCTAAATTACAGGCATGAATAAGGTACGTGCACCTAAATTATGTTGAACTTGATATCAATTTTTTTCATATGTGTTTATACATATAATAATGCATAATTATCTCCCTATAAGTCCAACCTTGAAGCAGAGGATAGGAGTGATTTAATGAAACTATGGATTACCAATAAAGATCCATAGATATCGATACATAGAATGTCATACATGTCACGAATAATAAAGTACGTAAGAATTTTTTAGGTCTCATTGTATTTGTAATTCATCAAGGGAAAATGGCATGTGCATTTTGCAAATAATGCAATTAATTTGTGGGGCTATGCAAGGTATGGCATGTGCATTTTGCAAATAATGCAATTAATTTGTGGGGCTATGCAAGGTATTAACACAGCTAGAGTTTTGAGAAATACCTCTGGAGTGAGGCTCGTGAAGTAGGATATATTTGCCTTACGATTGCTATATTTTAATTTTACCTAGTCACGAACTAGTTTAGTAGGATGCTTGTTCTGAAGAAGTTGTTACATGTGTACACACATATGACAATAAGATGAGATTTTTTTTTTTCCGAACCATAAGAAAATAGTTAAGCTCAAAGTTCAAGTTTTTAATAATGCTAGCAACTATCATAGCACAATTTTTTTTAGTAGAGGCACATATCGTCTTGTTCACAGGCATTGTTTACTGGCATCAAATTGCCAACAACTATCCAATTAATGGGAGCCAAAGATTACATGAGACTGTAATTATATCCGAACTTAAAAATACAAATAAGCTAATGAACGAATCAACTGAACTTTCATCCATTTTTCCTAAGTGCTAGGCACATGTTTGAAGAAAGTAACCAATGTGTAATGTGGGCGTACCACAAGTGAAGCAAGTTTATTATGTATAAAAATCACTAAATGAATAAGTATTTTCTACACTTAGCAGCAAAATTTTTCTATACTATATAAGAAAAGAAACCATATATTAATGCTTTCAATAAACTAAAGTACTGTCATAACTGAAAATAAACATAAACATGAAAATTTCTTTTATATATCCCATGGTAAGTAGAAGTGTAGAACAGGGGATTTGTTGGATGTTAGCAATAGTATTGTAATCTCATCATATTAAAGAGTCTTGTTACTATCCATGCAAGCTTGCAATATGTAAATAGTGAACCAGTATGTACTTTTGTTGAGGAATTTTAAATCCCCTATCTCAACCTATATCACTTGCTATCATGTGACACGTCCTAAATCCTTTACTTAACACTTGAGTTGTATATTTTGCATGCAGTTGATATTATCTCATCTATAGAATTTGATAAATCTGGGAATCTTCTTGCAACCGGAGATCGTGGGGGTCGTGTGGTTTTGTTTGAAAGGATTAACAGAACAGATGTATGTTATTTATTGAGTTTGCCAAATGATCTGTTCTATCTGATTTGTTATGAGATGCCACTTTAGATTATTTAATGTTTCCACTTCTAACATGAGCGTGTATAACACAGCATGCTGATAATCGAAGACATCTGGAGGGAATGGATTGTTCCAGCAGTCGACATCCTGAATTTCGCTACAAAACTGAATTTCAAAGTCATGAGCCAGAGGTTATCTTTTCTCTCTATGACTAGGAAAAACACTTATATTCATTTTCTTATGCAATTCTCACTAATGCACATGTATGATCAGTTTGATTATCTAAAGAGCTTGGAAATTGAGGAGAAAATCAATCAGATTAGATGGTGTCATACAGCCAATGGGGCCATGTTTCTGCTCTCCACTAATGATAAAACTGTGAAGTGCTGGAAGGTAGGAATTTACTGAAGTATGAGATTATGAGTACTTCTAGAGGTGGAAAAATGTGAAGGTCGGGTAGGTTGGGTAAAATCTTAAAATGGGCTTGGATTAAAACAGGTAATTTTCTACTGGGAAATGAATGGGTCAGGTAAGATTTGCGCAGAAAAATTTTCTTTTGTCATTTATAAATTTTGTTTTTAGGTAAGTATTGTGTAAACTGTTATTAAGAAGTAGTATTATTTCAGTAATAATCTTGTTCTTCTGAATGAAACAATTTAGGATGTTTGACTCATTCACTTTTCAGCTGAGTTTTTCGATTTGACCCATTCGAGATGCAACATAACCCAAATCGATCAAATCATAAGTAAATGGGTAGAAATTGTCATGACTCTTATTTCTATCTTCTTCGTGGAAAGATGGTAAGGTCGGGTGGATTGGGTAATGTCTTAGAATGGGTTTGGATTAAAACAGGTAGTTTCTACCGGGGTTGAATGGGTCAGGACGTCAGGTAAGATCTCGGCAGACAATTTGTCTATTATAAATTTTGTTGTTAGGTAACTATTGTGTAAATTTCATGACAAAGTGATGTTATTTTTGTAATAATCTTATTTTTTTTAATGAAACAATTTAGGAGTTCATATGCATAAAATATGCTCTGTAGGTGAGTTTCAACCAATTTGACATGTTTGACCGATTCACTTTTTATCTAAGTTTTTCAATTTGACCCATTTGAGATGCAACAAAACCCAAATTGTACAAATCATAAGTAAATGGGTCGAAATTGTCACGACTCTTATTTATATTTTCTCTGTGGTTCATTCTGTAACATTGAACTAGTAATTCTCCCAAACAAGAAACCGAGGCCATAACAAGCGTTATAAATATTATCCAGTTGCTAATTATGCACAATTGCACATTAATTTCATTGTGATTTCTTACTACATTTTGTTTGACCAGGTCCAAGATAAGAAGATCAAGAAAATATGCAACATGAATATAGATCCTCCGAAATCTACAAGTAATGGTTTTGTTACTGGTTCAAATGTACCCACAATGTCTAAACCACATACTGCAAATGGAGGTGGCATTGACAAACACTCAAGTTGTATGAGCAACAATTTTTCACTCCGTTTACCCATGGTAGTCGTACTCAGCATGACTATTTACCCTTTACAACAAATAATCTTTTCATTAGACGTGGTAAATTGGGTGGGTCGGACGGGTCATTTTTGGTCCTGATTGGGCGGGCTTGGCTGACCTAAACAGTTTTTGTCCTAAATGTTTAGACGTTGAATAAAAAATCGTGTGTCAAATATGATTGCAGAAATAATATCATTTATACAAAAATTTCATTCCATATATTAAACTTAAGCTAGGAGATTTTATGCAAAAATACACGTTGGGTAACTTTACCCGATTAACCAGTTTCCTGTTAAGATATTTTTTTTCTTTCTATCCAGTTTATCTGATTGACGAATTAGAGATAAAATATAACTCGAATCGACCCTTTTATATGTTAAATGGCATTCCTCTTATTTTCATGTCTGCATTGAACATGAAACATACCAAATATTATATGTTGAGTTAAGTTAGCTATGGGATCCAGTCATCCGGATTGCATTTTTGGTAATTTCTAAATTTTGGTGTATCTTTTGGATACCTTAAAGGTTTTTATCCTGATGTTATCCTATATGTCACTAACTTGTGCTCTAACTTATATGCTTAGGTAACCGCTCATGAAACCAGCCTTGTAGCTAGATGCCGCCGCTCTTATGCCCATGCCCATGACTATCATATCAATTCCATCTCAAATAACAGGTGCACACTAACCTTCTATGATCATCTGTCTATATTGCACTTACGTATCAGCTTTCGCATGATGTATAGAAATAATGCATTGCCCTTCTTTGATAGAAATAATGCATTGCCCTTCTTTGATATATGAGTCTAAAGAAGTAGAAGAGTCATTCAGCATTCTCTTCTACTAGAATGAACTCTTGTAGGGTTGAAATCGTCATCTCTTTCATATAAGGTTCCCTAGGAACAACGTATTGTTCACATTAAGGAGTAACTGAATACATATTGGTGTAAATTTCTTTTAGTACTAAATTAAGTGTTGGATTTAGTTATTAATGTCAATGGTAATATGGTATATCATCGTGCTTAACATCTCGATAGATTAACTGAATAAAAACATTATCTTCTTTCTATCTTGTAGTGACGGTGAAACTTTTATATCGGCTGATGATCTACGCATAAATCTTTGGAACTTGGAAAATAATAGTCAGAGTTTCAATATCGTTGATGTGAAGCCTGCAAACATGGAGGATTTAACTGGTAGAACTGAACATTAATAAATCTGTCATATACAAAAACTGGTCTGCACCACTTTTAATACCAAATAGAATGCTGTGTGGAAAAAGTTAGTTGGTCAATTGGGTCTAGTAATATTCTCTTTGTGAATAGTGATTTCATTTGCTTTACTCTTTACAATTTTTTTGTATATATACACACACTTATTTATTTATTTATTTTGTTCTTTTAGGGAGTATTTCTAACTTATATTTGTCGTAGGTTGTGATAACACGTGTTTGTATGTGTTGTTGCAGAGGTGATAACTGCAGCAGAATTTCATCCTTCACACTGCCATATGTTGGCTTATAGCAGCTCAAAAGGCTCAATTAGGCTTCTTGATCTACGGCAATCAGCTTTATGTGACGGTCATAGTAAATTGTAAGTGGATACCATTTCCTACTAACAGATGTATATGGTTCATTCATCAGTGAGATGTATTCTTCAATTATATAGGTTTTAGGATAGGGGGGAGGGAGAGGAAGAGGGAGAGGGAGAGGGAGAGGGGGAGAGAGAGAGAGAGAGAGAGAGAGAGAGAGAGAGAGAGAGAGAGAGAGATAATTGGACAGTAGGGAGCCTATGTGGGCTCATTTAAGAGAGACGCTGTCTCTATCGCTTACTCGTCCAAGCATTTCTTAGTTAAGGATTTAATTTGCCACACAATTTCTTACGTCGTATATTAGAAAATAAAAGGTAGCGAAGTTTAGTCTGATATCTGTTCAAGTTAAAAAAAATTTACCATCTTTCAAAAAAATTCGGTTTAAGGTAATCTTCATCCTTGTTAGCTGGTAAGGCTTTTCTGAGTGCGACTTCAAACAAAAAAAAAGTCAACATGGTCAACCTTATCGACCCATCATCTGTCACTTTATCATTTTTTGAACTTGTAACTTGTACGGATTACTTTAGGTCGAACTTTTTGGATGTGAGGTGTATTAAATTTCAACGTTGAGGGTTTCAAAGGGTTAAAGTAAATGTGGTTAACCAATATACATATCAGACAAAGTTATGTGTTAATGCAATACTCCCTATCATATATACTGCCTACAAATTCACTTGCCATGAAATGTTTTCTTTGCATTATACTGCAACTGAACTCGGTTCTTCTATTAATTCCTACAGATTAGAAGAACATTTGACTCCTGGTTCAAGATCTTTTTTCACGGACATTATTGGGTCGATTTCTGATATCAAGTTTGCAAAAGAGGGAAGGCATATATTAAGTCGTGACTATATGACTCTAAAGGTATTTCTTTCAAATTTGCTCTTAGGTAAATGCTGAGTTTATTTGTCATCCTTTTCAGTACATGCTTCATCCTAAATGATGTGACCTGTTTAATTCTATGCTCGTTTGAACATTACTAAAACTTAGAAACATCATTTAAAACTCTAAAAAATGTCCCATCCATTTCTGTTGAATCTCACAGTTCCTTTTTTGTAATACTTGTCAGCTGTGGGATATAAATATGGATGCTGGTCCAGTGGCAACTTTTCAGGTTCATGAATATTTGAGACCTAAGGTATATATCTATCACAAGTCCGCTGTCCCGTGGTATATAGAACTCTAGTTGCAGAGTGGACTGCTTTGCGAAATCATGTTCTCTAATTCTTTTTATTTCCACCAGCTGTGTGATATGTATGAAAATGATTCAATCTTTGACAAGTTCGATTGTTGTCTGAGTGGAGATGGGCAACGGGTGGCAACGGGTTCATACAGGTCTGACTCACAGTGTTTTTGGTTTGAATTGTTTATCATGGCGTATGCTAGAAGATTAATAAGAAGTGCGAAGTATAAATGAACACTACTATAAGTCATATGTGCTATGTCAAATTTTCTTAAAAGTTTATTATATTTGCAACTACTGTTTGTTCCCTACCCATTATGCATGTTGAGAATGAGCTACACAGATTAATGTGGTTGAACGTCTTAGGAATGAGTTTTTTCTTAGAAGTCAAGTGAAAACTTGTAAATTTTTGACAATGAGATGCAAACATTGACCACCAGTTCTACACCTGCCTATTAATATTTGGGCACGTTGAATACTTGGTTGGAACAAAGTTGGATACTAAACATCTATATTCAACTTAATTAAGGGCTTTAAGATATGCGAGCTTTAATGAACTTCGGGTCACTTTTTCTGCCTACTTCCCTTTCCGTCTTTAACCAAGTTAAAGTTTACCCATTTGACTCGTCATTTTTCAAACATTAGCCTGAATTGACCCATTTCTCTAGGTAAATGGGTTGAAATTATCACCTCTAATTACTACAGTATATGATTTTGTTTTTCTATCAACACCGAACAATTGATGTCGTACTGACAGCAATTCATGATCCAGCAATCTGTTCCGTGTTTTTGGGTGTTCTGAGGGAAGTTCCGAAGATACAACTTTAGAGGCAACAAAGAATCCCACCAGGTATTGCCTCAAGTTTCTGTCTACTTGTGCACAACGTGTTATTTACTTGTGCTCGTTACTCAAATTTCTCGTGAAATTTTTATCCTTTTTAGGAGACAAATACAAACCCCACCAAGATTCCCAAGATCTCCTGGAACCCTTCCGCGTGTTAGCAGGCGAGGTATGTTTTACGTTTGTCAATGCTCTTACATGAAGAAAATATACTTAATTCCAAGTTATGAGGATAAACCTTCGTCCTCAAATTAATAGCAACAGCATGCTTCAATGAAAATATTTCAAAAAATGGAAAATAAAAATATTATGTACCTAAATCAGCGTTACTTTTATTTTATAATGATTAGCAATTAATGGACAAACTCTGGGATGGAATTTATAAAAAGATGAGTGTTGCATCTATTATGAATATCTAGAAAATGAAATTGTTTTTTTCTCTGGGGAGGAGGAAGTAACTCATACAAGAAAGTAAGTTATGTACTCCTTTCAACAAATCTATCTGAAAAAATCGACAAAGAGAATACACGAAGAGTCATTAGAGGCCGAAACATGGACTGGTTGGGTAAAACGGCAACTGTTAAAAGGGATAACTTATTAATACGATGATTGCCAGCTTGGACCGAACCGCAGCCACTTCTTTTCATCCAGTTTTTACTAAATGAAGTAATAATGTTGAATATGACTGTAAAGACTAGTTGATTACAATGACAATCTGACCTCTTTCCAATTATAGATTAGGAGGTTTGTAAGTTTATGCCTATGAACACACCACGGATGACTTCTGCTTGTTTGATCTGTTCAATCCATTTGACCAGTTTCCCTTTCAATTAAATCTTTTAGCTCAACCCATTTGACCAGATAGAGATATGAAATAACCCAAGTTGACCCATATGTCAGTAAATGGGTCAAAATCTCCTCTAGGGTCATATAAATGATACACCCACTAAGTGTGTTTCTTTTTTTTTTTTTTCTCGTGAAGGGTCAGACAACTCTGGAGTTGATATTAACGGAAGCACTTATGATTTCTCTACGAAGCTGCTCCATCTTGCATGGCACCCAAATGAAAATACAATCGCATGTGCTGCCTCAAATAGCTTGTACATGTATTATGCATGAAGATTAATTACAAGATCCTGTACATCTTCACATTATATACACTTAGAAACTAGAAAATACGTGTAGGTTGTCAATGAATTGCCCATCATCAATTTCTCCAGGATTTGGGTCAAACAAAGTTGTGTTCCTAGTGAGATAACGGACCAATCTGATTGAGAAACTGTCTAAGAAATGCTATTACCGAGAATGATGCAGTTTTGTACTCGTATTATTATGACAATGATTATTATTGTTACTGTTATTATAGTCTGAGATAGGAATGATCATAAGCTCTTCTACAACTGAAAGATGGAGGATGCTCATTTGCTGGGCTTCTTTGAATTTGGGTGCATAAATTTTGCTATAAAATTTCAAATTGTACACTTGGATTTATTTTATTTTCCTGTTATGGGCAATTTTTTTAGTCCCCTAGTACATGCTGGTTCATATCAAGTTTATAGTATTTTGTTTTAGTTATTAAAATGATGTAAATTAAAAACAAAAACTGGCCGTTAATATTAGTGGTGGTCAATTGGGCTAATGTATCAGGTAAGTTGAACACGATTCGTAGTCATGGCTGCAAGTGCTATATGAGTATGTGGTGGGATACTTTGTTGAATTTTTTTATCACATGGGGTATTGTATAGTTTATGTAGATGTAAAAGGAACCTCTTGTGCATTAAAATAATCATCACATGTTATTATATTTAATTCAAAGTTGACATCTTGTTGTTCACAGTTAAATCTCGACCTCCTGAACCAGATCATATCAATCAGTGAATCAGTCAATCTGTTAGTATGTCATCCTTAGAAAACAAATTAATCGAACACATCGTTCTTCTCAAAATCAAAACCGGTATCGAGTCTACCTCCGTGATAGATAAACTCAACGGCCTTTCTTCGATGGACATGTTACTCCACTTCAGTGTGGGTGAACTCCTCCGATCATCTCACAGCTTCACTCACATCGTCCACTGCCGTTTCAGATCAAAGGATGATTTCCAAATCTACCATGCACATCCTCATCACTTGAGTGTGGCCGATGAGACTATACCCTTAGTTGATGATGTCATGATCGTTGACTGGTTATCATCCAACGCTGATATTGTTGATTCTCCTAAACCAGGATCTGCAATGCGAGTTAGGTTGTTGAAGTTGAAAGATGATTCGATTAAAAGTAATAAGTTAGTAGTAATTGAAGGAATTAAAAATCAGTTTAAAGGAATGAAAGAGGTTATAATTACAACTAGCGTTGGTGAGAATTTCTCTCATGAAATGGATGAGAATATATCTGTTGAAATTGACAAAGGATACTCGATTGGTTCGATTGCTTTTGTTCCAACATCTGCAGATTTTGAGGTTTTGGATTCAAAGGTAGATACTAAACTCAATGATTTAACAGAAAGTGAAGTGGTGGTTGATTATGTGTTTCCATCAGCCAATTAAGGACGTTACAACAGCTCATTCGTGATCTAATTCCATCTGCTAGACGTTTTTCCTTCATTCAAGTTTACTTTCAATTTCAATTTCAATAACAATGATATGTTGTGAGATGATCTTGTGTTTTTATTTCACTCTGTTTGAGTTGAATCTGTGAATGTTTGTTTAATGACATCCATCATATATGAAACCTTGCGTGTGGCGTCATCATATTTCTTTTTCAAATGTAACATATATGCTCCTTGAGAATAATTCAATTGATCTTGTACAACTATATTAATAACTACTCGTAGTATTTATACCCGTGCGATGCAGGGAACATAAACCCAGCACAACATGTTATCTATTTGTTTATATTAAGTTGTACAAAACAAACAATCTAACGACGAATATAAACATTTTGGTGAAACATATTAATTAGGTGTACATAATTTACGATAATTCACAGTTTTGCACACATAAAAATTTGGTATTGTTATCTCTTAGTTACATAGAGGGAATTTTAACCACACATTGCCTTGTTGCGATTCTTAAGCTTTGAGTTACATTATGTTATAGTGAAGATACTGGTAAAACTGAAGTCCTGTATTAACTACCTCTTCCAACATGTAGACAAGTTTGCTACCACAATCTTCATAGAATTTTCTGAAGCCTCTCAAAATTAACAGATCATTAATGACTAACCCAGAACATGAATCTTGATAACCTTGCTTCCTACTCTTACAATTATTTTAAATTTCAGATTAGATTTCATGTTACACAATGTACGACTATTATCAACTTGAGAAAGCCAAGGCCTCTAAGGAATATAGGATGTCAAATGTCCAGCCTGTAGAAAACAGTAGAAGGGGTGAATTGGGTTGAAGGAATTTTGAGTCAGTTAATTAACTTGGAAACAAATTTTGGCTTACTATAGTGGCAAGAAGAAGTTTTTAATCCTTCTTCTTAACTTTTCCTATTGACCGGGCTACAATTTTATAACTAAAACTACTCAAAATTGTGAGGGTGAAAGCCAGCCATGACACTTTTCTTGGAAACACAGGCTAGCAGTGGCAAATCATTATCTTTGATCAATGGCAAACATATCACTCCGAGATAAGAAACTTTTGTTGCAATAGATCTACCATAAGCATAGCACAACGAATCCTTAGAGAGGTACTACTTCGACATATTTTTCAGTATCTTTATGAAGGAAACACACCGAATGTCCATTTTACCAATATGAGCACTGAGGATTAATAGTTACATTACGTACCTGAAAGATGGAGGATGCCCATTTGCTGGACGTCTTTGGATTTGGGTGCCTAAATATTGTTACATATTTTCATGTTGTAAAATTGATTTTATTTTATTTTCCTGTTATGGACCATTTTTAGTCCCCTAGTACATGCTGATTCATATCTAGTTTGTAGTATTTGTTTTATTAAAATGATGTAAAAAAAATTTTATCAGTCATAATCATGGTCAATGTTGAGTATTCATTGCCGTGGTCAATTGTGTAGCAGGTAAGTTTTACATGAGTCAGTCAGTCATGGCTGCTAGTGCTACATGAGTCTACAGTCAATGTTGACGATTCAATAGCATGTGAAAGGAACCTCTTCTTCTTGTTCACGATATAAATTCAACTCTCCATCTCCTGCACCAGATCATTGCAATCAGTAAATTGTTAGTATGTCGTCCTTAGAAAACAAAATACTCGAACACATCGTTCTTGTCAAAATCAAACCCGGTGTTGAGTCTACCAAATTGATAGATACACTCAACCGCCTTTCTTCGATTGAGGTGTTAATCCACTTCAGCACGGGTGAACTCCTCCGATCATCCCACAGCTTCACTCACATCATCCACTGCCGTTTCAGATCAAAGGAGGATCTCCAAAGCTTCGCTACAGATCCTCATCACTTGAGTCTGCATGTTGATTTTATGGCCTTATTTGAAGATGTCACGATCGTTGACTGGTTTTCATCCAACATTGATTCTCCTAAACCAGGATCTGCAATGAGAGTTACGTTGTTGAAGTTGAAACATGAAAGTAATAAGTTAGTAGTGATTGAAGGAATCAAAAATCAGTTTAAAGGAATCGAAGAGGCAAGTATTACAACTAGTGTTGGTGAGAATATCTTACAAGATGAAACGGATAAGAAGGTGTTGGTTGGCGTTGACATAGGGTACTCGATTGGTTCGATTGCTTTTGTTCCCGGATCTGCAGATTTTGCGGTTTTGGATACAAAGGTAGATAATAATGATCTCAAAGAATTAGTAGAAAGTGAAGTTGTGGTTGATTATGTGTTTCCATCAGCCAATTAAGGACGTTACAACAGCTCATTCGTGATCTGATTCCATCTGCTGGACGTTTTTCCTTCCTTCAAGCTAGTTTAATTTCAGTTTCAAAAAATAATGATGTGATATGATCTTGTGCTTTCATTTCACTCTTTTTAAGTTGATGCTGTGAATGTTTGTTTAATGAAATCCATCATATTATATGAAACCTTGCATGCGGTGTCATCATATTTCTTTTTCAAATGTCATATATGCTCCTTGAGAATATTTCAACTGATCTTGTACAGCTTTAAGTTACACTATGCTATAAATAGTGAAGATATTGCCATATTGGTAACGAAACAAGTCCTTTATTAACTACCTCTTCCAACATGTAAGACAAGTATGCTACCAAATTCATCATATAATTTTTTTCGGAACAATTGAATGCTTCTCAAAATTAACAGATCACTAAAGCAGAACATGAATCTTAATTTTCAGATTGGATCCCATGTTATACAATGTACGACTATTATCAATCCTTCCTCTTGACTTACTATAATGGAAAGAAGATGTTTTCAATCCTTCCTCTTTAACTTTTCTATTGATGGGGCTACTACTTTTTAACTAAAACTACTCAAAATTACGCACAAGTGCATTAATGGCAAGGCAACTTTCTTGTGAATTGAAGGTGAAAGCCATGACACTTTTCTCGGAAACATAGGCTAGCAGTGGCAAATCATCAACCTCGATCAATGGCAAACGCATCACTCCGAGCTAAGAAACTTCAATTTGCAATAGATCTAATCATAGGCATAGCACAACTAATCCTTATAGAGGTACTACTTTCGACATATTTTGCAGTATCTTTATGAGGGAAACACACCGAATGTCCATTTCACCAATATGAGGACTGAGGCTTAATACATTCCTGAATGATCCCTCGTATTACTCCGAGACCATGGTGTCCCATCTTGCATGAACCATCCTTCTCTCACAAGTCCATTAAATTATCGCTGCATTGAAAGTAACTAATTAATCACCCGAATGTGACATAACTAGCATTGTAAATAGGGGCGAGCTAGGATATTTTTTTTGGGGGGAACTCCAAAACTGTCATTAATAACCTTAAAAATTTTATTTTTTTTCACAATTCTAGATTTTTAGGGGGGCGACTGCCCCCATGACCCCTCTAACTCCGCCCCTGATTGTAAATATGTAAAATGCATGTGAAAAAGATGTATCATTTAAATACACTGAAGATGACTGTCGCGTTTGATCTGTTCATCCATTTTCAGGTTCATAAATATTTGAGACCTAAGGTAATAATTTGTCACAAGTCCATTGTCCCGTGATAAATAGAACTATATTTGCGAAGTGGACTGCTTGGCAAAATCATGCTCTCTAACTCTTTTTATTTCCACCAGCTTGTGCTCATTACTCACTTTTATCTTTCTTAGGAGACAAATACAAACCCCACCAAGATTCCCAAGATCTCCTGGAACCCTTCCGCGTGTTAGCAGGCGAGGTATTTTTACCATTTGTCAATGCATTTGCATGAAGAAAACATATTTCATCAATTCCAAGTTATGAAGATAATACCTCCCTCCTCAAAATATAAGTAACATCATGCTTCAATGTCAATATTGGTTGAATTCCTATTTGATAAGTGATCAGATGTCAAAAAAGGGTAAATGCATTTTGTCGGCCATGTACCCTGCTAGTTTGTCCCAAAGTCGGCAACTTACCACTTAAAATACTAATGTATGCATAAAACCAGATAATCTTGTACCGATGTAGGCTATATGGTAATCAGTTACCGGAATGCCATTCAAAATAATTACGTGGACATTTTGAATTAAAAAAATTAGCTACGTGGAAGTATAAAATGACTATAATACCCTTGTAATATTAATTATTGATATTTTGATTTCTTTTTAATTTTGATTATTGATTGATATTTTGATTTCTTTTTCTACTTTTTGTTTATTTTGATTTCTTTTTTTAATCCTTTAAATCTATTTTGTTTAACACCACATCAACAATTAATTACTCCAAACCAGTAGCAAAATTCGTCAGTGCGTTCATGAAATCCAAATCAAATTAACACACAAATCAATATCATATAATTTAAAACATCATGAACACATAATCATTATCTTCATGAAATTCGAACACAGATCTGATTCGCATCGTCATTCAAGTCTAATGCCCGAGTCAGGTGAGGGTGGATATGCCGGAGTAGCAGGTTCCGGTGAAGCCGAATTCCGGTGACGACTTTTGGTGAGGCTGATGACTCTGATGGCAATTCAGAGCCGGCGATGATGGCACGCAATTAAGAGTTGGCGACAGTTGACGATGGTTTCGTGTAATAAGTTAAAAAAAAGAGATTAAAACATCTCATTCATTTACTAAATAATACAGAGTAACATCGGTTTCCCGCACGGTGGTGGTGTTACAGTGGTTCTAAACAAACTCCGGTGATTCCAAGTGAACTCTGACGATCACCCCACCGATCTACCTAAAATTTCAGATCCGTCAAAAATCGATTTCAAATCTACCGGAGGATCTCAAGGAGTATTGACGAATCGAGTTTCATTTTCAGATCTATTATGTAGAAAAATCACCACCTGCAATGGATTTAATTTAGATAACGGACTTGAGGAATTGATGATGATATTTTGTATTTGTCACGTTGGATGATGATGTTATTGTCACTCTTTTTTTTTCCGATGATTCCAAGAGTTTGTTTCACTAGCGAGTGTTTTTAATTTTCGGTAGTACAAAAAAATCATGGACCATCAAAGTAGTGTCAACATTAATGCAAGAATTGAACTCTATTGTGGTAATGATCGGAAATTCTTGAATGAAATTCTCCACTGATTTTAAAAATCTTTAAAAAAAAGAAAATTGAATTTCTTTATTTTGATGTCAAAGTAATACATCTGGCAAAATAATTTGCTTGGCTAGTGACATGGATGTACAGTCAACATTATCAAGTGATATCGGGTCAAAACATAATTTTCAAAGATTCTAGCACGAAACTTCAATTCCCGGTACGTTGCGTACCCTGGTATTTTAAGGGTTAAGTTGCCGATCTTGGTACAAACTAGTAGGGTACATGGTCGACAAAATGCATTTACCCTCAAAAAAACGCCTCGATAACCAGAAAATGGAATAACTATTATGTACATAAATAAGCGTTACTGTTATTTTATTATGATTATCAGTTAATGGACAACGGTAACTGTATGATGGAATTTATAAAAAAGATAAGTGTTGCATTTATTAGGAATATCTAGAAAATGATATTGTTCCTTCTTTGGGGAGGAGGAAGTAACTCATACTAGAAAGTAAGTTATGGACTCATTTCAACAGAACTATTCGAAAAAATCGACAAAGAGAATACACAAAGGGTCATTAGAGGCTGAAATATCGACTGGTTGGGTAACACGGCAACAGTTAAATGGGTAACTTATTAACAGTATGATCGTCAGCTTGGACTGAACCATAGCCCTTCTTTTCATCCACTTTTTACTTAATAAAATAATAATGTTGAATATCACAGTAAATGTAGAACACAGGTTGCAACAATTCCTGGATCGCTAATATCAAACATCATGCATCATGTTTGTATCAATCATCATTCAAGAATCATCATTAGGAAAACAAGAAAATTGGGTTAAACCCTTTCTATATAAATCGATATATATTAATCTGAATGGGGTTACAGACTTTTGTTTAATCGACACATACATATATATACTTGACTAATAGGTACTACCAACAGATACATCGTTTGACATGTACAGGTGTGTCGTTTCACACCAAACGGTTCTAATGAACCGATACGACTTCTTAATATAATAACTACCCTATCTGTCTTGTGTGTTTGTTTCCTGCGCAAAGGGTTTGTTGGCCCATGGCCCAAACCAGAAAATATAAAGGAACATCCCATACCGCCTTCCGCGGGTTAGGACCCAATACCATCTAAGACGGTGTATGGGGGAGGTTGGATGTAGACAGCCCTACCCCTACCCTGAGGTAGAGAGGGTGCTTCCAGTTCTACCTAAAGGTAGAAAGGACCCCTTACCCTGAGGTAGAGAGGCTGCTTCCAGTTCTACCTAAAGGTAGAAAGGACCCCTTACCCTGAGGTAAAAAGGTTGCTTCCAGTTCTACCTAAAGGTAGAAAGGACCCCCTACCCTGAGGTAGAGAGGCTACTTCCAGTTCTACCTAAAGATAGAAAGGACCTCCGGCCTTTTGCAGGGGATGAGATTCGAACCCCTGACCTCTTATTCAGAGGCAAGGGATCCAGCCACTGAGCCAACCCTGCTGCTTTTCCAAACCAGAAAACATGACAAGGCTTATTTAATTATTAATACTAACTTGACCCATTACTAACCAAAAGATTAATGGATTATAAACTTCCAACAGTAAAGACTATGAACACACCACGTTATGACTTTTGCTTGTTTGATCTGTTTTTGGTTAAATATTTCAACTCAACCCATTTGAGCCATTTGTCACTAAAACTGTATAAGAGATGGATGCTGTTATAGAGAAAGATGCAGTTTTGTACTCGTATTATTATCACAATGATTATTATTACTGTTATTATAGTCTCTCCTACAACTGAAGATGGAGGATGCCCATTTGCTGGACATCTTTGAATTTGGTTGCATAAATATTGTTAGTTATGGACCATTTTTAGTCCCCTAGTCATGCTGGTTCATATCTAGTTTATAGTATTTGTTTTATTAAAACAAACTACAACTATAAATATGTAAACAGTTTATGATTAATTACATTGTTTACGTATTTAAAACGAATCATGGTTTTATCAAAATAATTTATGAATGAATTATAATATAATTGTTTGTGCTTTGCGTATAAATAATAATAATAATATACCTTAGTAATTTAATATTTATTTTAATAGATTAAACGTCGAGTGTGTAGATACGGGTTTAAACGATTAGCCTCATCATCGAAGTGTTAATATATTTATATAAAAAAGATAATAATCAAAATTCTATAATGAAAATTTTTTTATTATATACAACATCTAATTCGTTAGCTACAATTAAAATCCTTACCGTATACAAAATCTAACATGCTCTTTTGGTATTTCATTATTTATTTTTTCATACAAAATGATATAATTTCTATCATATACATTATCTGCGTAATTATAAAAAATGAAATAGGTATTCGACGGCCCGTGTATATACACGGGTTTGAAGGCTAGTCTAATTTATAGTATTTGTTTTATTAAAATGATGTTATTAAAAAAATAAATAAATAAATAACGGGGCCATTAAAATTACTTAATTAGTGACAACTACTCTCTAATATTCACAATTTTAGGACTTTATGAACAAGACAATATGTAGGTAGTTACGTTAAGGAAAATAACAGGAAAGACAACGACATTATAGACTAACATGCGAGTAGTTGTGGAAAATGACATGACAATTATTTCATCTGTATTGTGAGTATAATTTTTGTGTACAACTCACATGCACTATTGTCAATACGTTATTAAAAGAGAAGTCTATGAGGTATTTTTTTTTTTTTTTTTTTGTGTGTGTTAAAGGAACGGTACCCTAGCAAACTTTTATTGGCAAACAAAACACAAAATTTACAAGAATACTTAGGCAAACCCAAAGGAGATTTAGTGGACATCCCAACCAACTATAAAAGCCGTTATCAAAATTCTAGCTAATTATTCTAACTCTATCCTATACAAGAGACATCTAGTGCTATCAAAAGTTTCCAAATAATTAAACAGAATTGCACCTTTACTATATAAACTCTGAGACAGGGGCGGAACTAGGATATTTTTGTATAGGGGGCAAAAAAATTTTTTTTTCTTTTTTCTATCATTTTCGGGGGGGCAAAACTCCAAAACTGTCATTAATAACCTTAAAAATTTTATTTTTTGCCACAATTCTAGATTTTTAGGGGGGGCAACTGCCCCCCATGCCCCCTCTAGCTCCGCCCCTGCTCTGAGATCCTTCTTTCTTGGACCTGTCATCACAAGATCTCTCTGCATCTTCATTGTAGTCCTTTAATTCTTCAATATAGAATCCAAATTCTTTTTTATGGCTCATGCTTTCCACCTCAACTTTCCTTTGAGAACTCAAGCAATTAAAGCTGCACCAGTGATCAATTTGACAGTACAAGGTCAAACCCGACCACTTTTTAATATCCATATTCTTCAAGTCATCAAAAATTTTACCACCTGTTTTCAAATATATGCAAATATGCTTATGATAAAGCAACAGATCCTTCTCTATGCCCTAAAAACCACCATGTGTGCTATCATAGTCATTTTGACTATATACGGTTTGACCCAGAGGAGTCAAAATTGCACTACTCACTTTAGTCACCATTTTGTAATAGTAATAGAAGTACCAGCAACTCATGAGCAGTCTTGTTGCCATATGGGGTCCACCACCTCTGTTTTTACCTTTGTTCCAACCCAAAATCCATTTGCAGCCCATATCTTCATCATCACAGTTACACATTCTTCCTTCTTGATCAGCTTTTGCATTCCAAATAGTTCCATGTGACACAATACATTTATGACAAAAAAAAGACAACACCTAGACAGACATCAGACCTAGGATATTGGACAACACATAAAAATGTGTTTAAGGTAATCCAATGACTGTTTGACCAAAAAATGTGGCCAAGTTTATACCAGTAGCCTAACTCACCCACAAGCATCATTAATTTCTGCCACCTCTTCATGATGTAACAAGCACTTCTACTACACTTGTTTGCACTAAATTTTTTACTTAAGGGTAGTTATCTCACTTCCAAAGTTCCAAGTAGAAAGTTATGATCAAACATTTTTATAAAACCAGAAACATGATCATGTATTGACATTTGCCAGCATTTCCACCTTTTAGCTCCAGAGATTTTAAAAGACATGCCATACCACTGCATGAAAACTATGCGTTCCCATCCTAATGAATTGGACTTTATGCTTTTGAAATGGGTGGTGATAAATACAACAAAAAAATGTGATTCATACACCAAAATATGCTATAGTGCATGAATAACTTTTTTTTGTTGTATTTATCAATTCCCTTTTGAAATTGACCTTTTGCTAGACTTTTGACCCATGACACATAAAACTGTTGGACCTCAAAAATACTACCAACCTTATGCGTATTGCGTAATGCGTAATAGCTAGACCCAAATTTCAAAAAGCCAATTCTTCCTACCCTTTTCCCCCTTATTACTCCTTGTGCCCCATGTCCCATAAAGTATGATATCATGACAAACTCTAATCTTATGACTTATGGATACAGAAATTGACACCATACACAGTTATCATTCATTAAGTATGGATGACCATTTAGCACATGGTAGCCTGGACCAAACTTGAGGATCCTTGAATCCTGACAACTCTCCATAATGTAAGAACATCTTCTTCTTCTATTCTTAAAGAGTTTTATTTTTTTTTAATCATATCGATATGAGTATATGGTGGGGTACTTGTTAAAAAAAATATCACGTATGTAAAAGGAACCTCGTGCATTAGAATAATCATCACCTCGGGCATTATTCTATTGTATATTGTATATAGTATGTAGAAGGAACCTGGTGCATTAAAATAATCCTCACATGATATTATATATAATTGAAGCTGCCATCTTCTTGTTCACGATAAATAGTCAACTCTCGATCTCCTGCACCAGATCATTGTAATCAGTAAATCAGTCAAATTGTTAGTATGTCGTCCTTAGAATACAAGATAATCGAACACATCGTTCTTATCAAAATCAAACCCGGTGTTGAGTCTACCACCTTGATAGATACACTCAACGGCCTTTCTTCGATTGAGGTATTACTCCACTTCAGCGCGGGTGAACTCCTCCGATCATCCCACAGCTTCACTCACATCGTCCACGGTCGTTTCAGATCAAAGGATGATCTCCAAATCTACGCTACACATCCTCATCACTCGCGTCTGGCTCCTGATATTATAGCCTTAATTGATGACATCGTGATCATTGACTGGTTATCATCCAACTCTGCTATTGTAGATCCTCCTAAACCAGGATCTGCAATGAGAGTTAAGCTGCTGAGGTTAAAACCCGATCCCATTGAAAGTAATAAGTTAGTGGTGATTGAAGGAATTAAAAATCAGTTTAAAGGAATTGAAGACGTGATAGTTACAACTACCTTTGGTGAAAATATCTTTCCTGAAATCAATCTGGATGTTTCGGACGTTGAAATTGACAAAGGATACTCGATTGGTTCGATTGCTTTTGTTCCTGGGTCTGCAGATTTTGAGGTTTTGGATACAAAGGTAGATAATAATAAACTCAATGAATTAGTAGAAAGTGAAGTGGTGGTTGATTATGTGTTTCCATCAGCCAATTAAGGACGTTACAACAACTCATTCGTGATCTGATTCCATCTGCTACACGTTATTCCTTCCTTCAAGTTTAATTTCAGTTCCAATAATAAATAAATAAATAAATAAAGATATGTTGTGAGATGATCTTGTGCTTTTATTTCACTCTGTTTGAGTTGACGCTGTGAATGTAATTTGTTTAATGAAATCCATCATATATGAAACCTTGCATGCGCAGGGTGTCATCATATTTCTTTTTCAAATGAACAAATATATGCTCCTTGAGAATAATTCAATTGATCATGTACAACTATATTAATAACTAGTTTCTATACCCGATGTACGAAACATAAACATCCATCACAACATGCTATCTAATTGATTATATTAAGTTGTATAAAACGAGTATAAACATGTTGGTGAAACAACTCCGTATTAATTAGACGTACATAATTTACAATAAATTCACAGTTTTGCATACATAAAAAGTTGGTTTTGTTATCTCTTAGTTATATAGAGAGAATTTTAACCACACATTGCCTTGTTGTGATTTTTAAGCTTTAACTTGCATTATGCTATAAATAGTGAAGATATTGGTAAAGAAGAAGTCCTTTATTAACTACCTCTTCCAGCATGTAAGACAAGTATGCTACCAAATTCATCATAGAAATTTTTCGGAACAATTGAATGCTTCTCAAAATTTTCAGATTTGATTCCATATTATACAATGTATGACTATTATCAACTTGCCAAAGCCCAAGCCTATAAGAATATAAGATGTCAAATGTCCAGCCTGTAGAAAATAGTAAAAGGGGTGAATTGGGTTGAAGGAATTTTGAGTCAAATAAGTTGGAAAGAAATTCGGACTTACTATAATGGCAAGAAGATGTTTTCAATCCTTCCTCTTAACTTTTCCTATTTATGGGGCTACGAGCCTACGACTATTTAGCTAAAACTACTCAAAATTACGCACAAGTGCATTCAAAGCAACTTTCTTGTGAGGGTGAAAGCCATGACACTTTCCTCGGAAACATAAGCTAGCAGTGGCAAATCATCAACCTTGATCAATGGCAAACACATCACTCCAAGCTAAGAAACTTCTTTTTGCAACAGATCTAATCATAGGCATACCACAACTAATCCCTAGAGAGGTACTACCTTCTATTAAGGAAACACACCGAATGTCCATTTCACCAATATGAGCACTGAGGCTTAATAGTTAAATCACGTACCTGAAACATTCCTGAATGATCCCTGGTATTACTTTGAGACCATGGTGTCCCATCTTGCATGAACCATCCTTCTCGACAAGTCCATTAAATTAACTCTGCAGTGAAAGTAACTATTTACCTGAATGTGACATAACTACCATTGTAAAAATTTAAAATGCATGTGAAAAAGATGTATCATTTGAATACACCGAAGATGACTCGTCAAGATCTCAGTCTCTAAGGCCTAAGGTCATATATATGATACACCCGCTAACTGTGTTTTTTCCCTTTATGGGGTCACACAACCCGGGAGTTGATATCAACGGAAGCACTTACGATTTCTCTACCAAGCTGCTCCATCTTGTATGGCGCCCGAACGAAAATACAGTCGTTTATGCCGCCTCAAATAACTTGTGCATGTATTATGCATGAAGATCAATTACAAGGTCCCGTACATCTTCCCATTATATACGCTTAGGAATTAGAAAATACTTATAGGCTGTCAATTTGAATGGTTCATCATCAGTTTCTCCAGGATTTGGGTATAATTAAAATATGTTCCAAGTGAGGAATTTGAAAACATACCAATATGATGGAAAAAAATGTCTAAGAGATGTTACATAAAAAGATGCCGTTTTGCATTCATACTATTATGACAATGATGATTATTTTTGTTACTACTGTCATTATAGTCGTTTAGATAAAATACTGTCATTATAGTCGTTTAGATAGAATGATTTTATCCTACAACTGAAAGATGGAGGACGTCATTTGTTTTAGACTGCTTATGTCTTTTGGATTTGGGTGCATAATTTTTGTTAAAGGAAATCTTCATATTGTACACTTTATTTTTGGGAAATGGGCATTGTGAGATTCAAACATATATGGGTCTGTTGATATACACACCAATTGGAAATTGATTGTGTTTTGGGTGTGGTTCTTGAGAAAAATAGAAATTAGTTAGGAAGATAGTAAATCAATAAGAAAGTGCATCATAGTTAAAAGTGAGATGCATCATGGTTGAAAATCAAGTGATGTATAATATATTTCCCGGCCGCCAAAATTTGACTGCGACGGTAGCCGTCGGAATTTGGCGGTGGCTGGTGATCAATCGTGGTTACAAGTTAGCTGCATCATAGATATAAGTTAGGTACATCATAGTTACTTTCATTCTCTTCGTATCTTCTTAGCTACAACCTCTTTTTCACTATATCCGATTCTAAGAACGGATTAATAAACTTAAAATTCCCTTATTTACTAAAAAATTGCAATAAACATACATTAATTAAGTTAAATATATATATATATATATATATATATATATATATATATATATATATATATATATATATATATGGAGTACATTTTATCTTACATATACAATGCTTAACCTAGCAAAACCCTTTTTATATTATTGTTTTTGGTAATGTTTGTATTAGAATGGTGGTGATTTGTACAACACCAAAATTTAGCAAAACACTACTTTTATGCATCGTTCGTTGTACTGTACAACAATTTAAAGCATGGTGGGTGGTGTATGGAAAATTTTTAGTTGTGTACGGTTGAATTAGGGGTGTAATCGAGTTTAGTCGATACAGTGCCAAGCTCGAGCTCGACTCGATTAGAAAACTCGAAGCTCAAAACTCAACCCGAACTCGATTGAGCTTGTATTTTTAAGCTCGAGCTCGACTCGACTAATGAGGCGACACTTTCGAGCTCGGCTCGACTCAACTCGATTATTGGTATTACAATGTTAATCTTAAGTTAACTCACATTTAACACTACTCGGCTTGGTAGTTTCAAACTTGACTCGACTCGATACTATCTGTAAGTCCGCATGTATTAGGATCGATAACGAGGTTATCTTTAGGTATTAAGGTGCGGAATTCCTCAATACTTATTTACGGATTGTAAACGGTTTGTTTCGCGAGTAATTAGCGAATCGGTTAACTAATTAGCTTTGTATTGATTATAAAAGGTGTTAATCGATCAATACCTAGCCTTTAGAATGAGTAGAAAAGCTTAAAAGTCTTTGCAAATTCGTAGGGCAAAAGTTCTTAATCGTTTAACCCTAATGTTGTATATATAGTTATCAGCTCGGCTCAGTTCGCAGCCGGATGGGCTCTGCGAACTCAATCAGCTCGCTTCGCAGATCTGCCCTGCGAATCCAACTCGGTTCGCATCGCAGATGCCAAGTCAAACTTGGTCAACATTTTTCAACTTTTCACAATTAACTCTAAAATGTTTACCAACTAATATTTTTCATTTACTTATCAAAACCAATGTACAAACTTGATTACAATTATCACTAGTCCTATTATAAGCTAGATATGTTGTCACAATAACATGTCCCAACAGACTCCCCCTTGACAATAGTTCTAGCAACTATATCTTCAATTTGTTTTTGATAATCACTTGTAAATTTTGCTTCCAGCATAAATCTTTATTTTCATGCAAAGCTTCACTATAGATTGATAATCTCTAGCAACATCTTTCCAACTTTCAATCGCCATGATCTTGTTCTTGTATAACATCACCAAATCAGCCCTTGACAAGTTCATCAGATGTCTTCTATCATAAATCTTCAAAATCTCTCTCTCTCCTCCTTCAACTTCATCATCTGTCTCAAGCATAATAGCTTCTCCAGTCACAGAATCTACTTCCCATCTTTTCAATTTGCTCAAAATGTTCTGAGGCATAAGCTTTATTGGAATTTGCTGTACACATATAACCGCAGGATAAACTTTCTTTCGCAAATGTCGTCCTGTTCTCTTACTTCTTTCCTCAAGCTTGATTGTCTTTCCCTTCCTTGGCTTTAGTCTTTCAAACTTCATTGTCCAACCCTCAGTTTTGATAATCTTTTCAACATACTTAGCAAAGTCGTCATTACTTGGGTTGTTCATCGTCAATCTCGCCAAGTCTCGAATCTCAAAGCGAGGTAAAGAACCGAATACAACAAGTTTTCTTTCAAAATACTGAACTCCATCATATCTCTTGATAGCAAAAAGCTTCAAGTCAGCATCATAATACCATCCAATAATGCCTCTTTTCGGCACACGCTTTCCTGTAATATCAACTTCGGTAACCACACGTGGCCTTTTCTCTTTCTTTTTCTTGAGCATTTCTTGAATATATAATGTGTGACACCCGCTAATTTAGGACTATGATTTAGTGCCTAATTACTTGTAATTACGTGTATTTAGTATTATATTAATCTAAATATACGTGACTTTTTGTGTAATTACATACACGTTTCTACGATTTGTTTAAATCGTACATTTACAAACCGGACGAGGTCCGACACTATTTACTATGGACGTTGGTGACAAACTTTTAAAATAATGTAGATTTATCCAAACAAACATTATTTACTTTAATATATTACGAGAATATATTACACGATTATACGTTTTGTTAAAACGTAACTTTACGCGACGAAAGTACACGAAACGCGCCCGACACATGAAATAAACTCAAGTTATATTTTATAACTTCATAATAAGTATTTTGATAAAATACTTTGGCTAGAAATATCGCGATTACACGCGTACGGTAACTCGTTTGAAAACGTTACACAATTCGAATAAACGCACGATTCGCGACCAATGACCAAACGAAATCTCGAATATTATTTTAGTAACTTAAATAATGTTATTTGAGTAAAACTTTTATTTAAAATATCGGGTATTAAATCGTTAACAAAACGTATTATATAAAACGTTATACGATTAATTAAAACGCAAAACGATCGGGTAAAAGGAACACGAATTTGGGAAAGCAAGTAAAAAGACCAAACCACCCCTTGTGGGACCCATGGGGGCCGGCCACATGTGGGTGGAATGGCCTCCCCATACCCTTTGACTTACTTCTTGATCTTGCTTTCCATACACTTCAAACCACCACTCCATTTCTTCCATTTCTACACTCCAACTCCCTCACTCTTTTCTCTCTTTTCTTGGTGAAGAACCACGACCAAAACCAGTCCCAAAACACCCTAAATCATCACAAGAACACCACAAAAACACCTTGGATTGCTAGGAGCATTTGGAAGAAAACGACCACCTCACGAGCCTCTACGTTTCTATCTTCTCGGTTTTTCAAACCGACTATTGTAAGGACCTCAAACATTTCTTGAATATGCTTTTATGATGATTATTTACATGTTATGTTGCTTTTTCAACTCTAAAATGTCCAAAAACCTTAACGAAAGACGTTTTTGAAACAAGTATATACACACTGTTTTCTGGCCAGGAAAAACGACCTCACTAAAACGATCATAACTCGAGTTGTAGGTTGAATAAACGTATGAGACCACTTGGAAAAGTTTGGTATTTTCGTCTTGAACAAAAAGTTATTCTTTAGCTACTTTCATAAATACACCCATTTTCGGCTATTACTTGATATTTGGACATAGGTCTGTTCTGGACCGAATCCGACCCCTCGACATATTTATTTTTGTTTAAAATATTAAACGGACATATGAAAATACCATAAAATGCAGAAATGAACATTACATATAGGAGAACATGTGTGATTTTTGGTTAGGCTTGAATCAGACTACAAATGGGTTAAATCGAGGGTTGTAACCGAGTAAAAAAATTCTGGAACCAAAAGCTAGGGCCTGTTTTTGTCATTTCACAAAACCGACCCTTCGGGACGACCATAAAACGCAACGACAACTTTCTAAAGCTTATTTAATATATTTAAGACTACTGTAAAAGTATCGAGTCAAACCGAACCCGTTTGACCTAGTTAACGAAAGCGAATACTTAAACAAAATTCCGTAAATTCTAGTGTGGGATGAATAGTACTCCGTAAATTCTAGTGTGGGATGAATAGTACTCCGTAAATTCTAGTGTGGGATGAATAGTACTCCGTAAATTCTAGTGTGGGATGAATAGTACTCCGTGAATTCTAGTGTGGGATGAACAGTAAACATTGACTTTTGTTGACTGTCGGACTTAGTAGTTTTGGACTTAGCAGTTTCGGACTTAGACACTGTCGGACACATACACATTCTCGGACCTATATATATATATATACATATTCAGATATATGTATATATGTACGTGCATTCGGACTTATACACTTTCGAAAACTCATATATACATATATATATACACTTGGAACACAATTACTTATTACGAGATTACACTCACAACAATTACTACTTATATGTACAAGTACATGAATACGAGTTTACACTTGCACGGACTTACATTCAGACAACGGTTACACGTCACAATACAAACGGTTAACTAATGTATATACTTTCCAAGATATACAACACTATGATTTACAAAATAATAATACTTGAATTATTATTACACCTCCGTCACCAACGGGCCACACTTAACTACAAGCAACTACAAACGTACAAACGAATATTTGGACATTTCCTAGTTGAGTGGACAACTAGCATGGGTGATCCTTCGTGACACCAACTTACTTACTTACTTACAACCTTGTGCGTTTCGGACGCCAGAAGGTTGCAGGGTTCGGAGAACCAACTTACGGACTTACATCCGCTATACTTGTTTGCTTACACAAACATACTTGCTAGACTCAGGTGAGTCTTACAGCCCCACTTTTACTGTTTTTACTTGGGGTGAGATATTTGCTATTGTTTTACGTATGAACACAAGTACTGAACTGCTTACACTGCTTTTACATACATTACATGAGTTGCTTTTATCCACTGAAATCCTCCTATCATAAGTTGTTAGTTATGGACTTAAGCGCGATTACAAGTAGATGGATCCATTTAGAACTGACAATCCCTGCCTGGGGTGGTAGCGCCATCACGGATTACACAGTAGAAACAGACATATTAGTATTTGTTACATATGAGTGTCCGGATAGCACTCACGGGGGTACGTGATGCTGTACTTAAATGTACCATTCACACTACACTGTTAAGCTTCAACTTGTGAGCTCATGGTAATTGTGATTGGCCTACTGATTTACTGAGTTACTGATTTACTTACTATGCTCGAGGGCATTACTGGTACTTTACTTGTGGTTTATAACTGATTACTATACTAAACCTTTGAGATTCACCAACCTTTTTAGTTGACACTTTTTAGCATTTATCTCAGGTACATTACAGCAGTAGGACTGCACACCCTAAGCCCTAAGGGGACTGATAGCTCGAGTCACATGCATACTACTTTGGAGATTTTGTCGCATTATTTTTGATTATGATTATTATGTAATAGAATCTCTAGGAACTACTTTCGAACTCGGAGCTTGTACTAGGATTTAAAAATGTAATACTTTTGTACTATTGTACGACGTTGCATATAGATGTCGTTTGCTTTACTTTGGTGCTTGATTATCGATTAATAACACCCAAAACTTGCTTCCGCTAATCATTAAATTTGGGGGTGTTACAGATTGGTATGAGAGCCTAAGGTTATAGCGAACTAGGTTGCATTAGTGAGCCTAGACTATGACCGTTAGGCTGTATTTCCTCATTAGGTATGACTGGTTCAGGGATTACATCATACAACTTTAATTTAACATAGCCTGATCAACTATGTACAATTAAATGAAGATGATGTGAAACCTGAAATGGGTTATGTTGAACAGGAATAAGCTAGTTGACTGTGACTACGAGAGAAACGGGACTACTACTTACTTGTGCTATGCACACTAGGCTATTATGTGATATATGTAATTATATACATGGATAGGCCTCGCTTACATACTACGCTTCAGGCTATATTATATGTTGTAGATATATGAATATAGGCCTCATACTTCTTAACGCTTTGTCACAGAAATGACTGACAACTCTCCCGTAACACTTACTGTTTCGGACAACTTGTGGTTCATAACTGATTACTATACTAAACCTTTGAGATTCACCAACCTTTTTGGTTGACACTTTTTAGCATTTATCTCAGGTACATTACAGCAGTAGGACTGCACACCCTAAGGGGACTGATAGCTCGAGTCACATGCATACTACTTTGGAGATTCTGTCGCATTATTTTTGATTATGATTATTATGTAATAGAATCTCTAGGAACTACTTTCGAACTCGGAGCTTGTACTAGGATTTAAAAATGTAATACTTTTGTACTATTGTACGACGTTGCATATAGATGTCGTTTGCTTTACTTTGGTGCTTGATTATTGATTAGTAACACCCAAAACTTGCTTCCGCTAATCATTAAATTTGGGGGTGTTACATAATGAATTACCAACAAGATGTGCATACTTCTCATTAATCTCATCAGTATATTATGTATCAGAATCAATTGAATCATTTTCAAATTCCTCCAAGTCAATCACTGGTTCTCCATGTTCATCTAAAACCACAAACTCAGTCTTTGACGGGTCTACGATATGTTCATCTATATTCACAACTAGATCTTCACCTTCATCTAACCCAGTCTGAGAAATTGAAGTCCAATCTTCAGGAGGTACAAATTCACCTTCCTCGAGATCATAATCTATATCTTCATCAACTTCATCCAGAATATCCATATCGGATTCGCTATCAACATTCTTTTCTGTAATCGATTCAAATAACACAAATTAAATAGAATAATATAAATCCTTTCATTGATTTCCCTGAATCAATCTAAGAATTTCTTTATTTATCTCAATTGTGTAATCATAATTTTGATTTTAACTTGTCATATAGAATCTCAAGTCTAAATCATATTATTAATCTTATATAATTTTAACTTATAATTTTAACTCATAAAATCTTAAGTCTAAATCTTATATAATTACTAATTAAACTTAACTTACAAAAGTACGTTAATCTTTCAAAGATTATAAATAATATTACAATCAATCTAAGATTATAAAAATATAAGTTTAATATTACAAATCATAAGCACTTTAACTATTTAGTAGTTTTCTCACCAGCTTCACCAACTCCACTTCCACTCGCACCAGCACCAGTAGACTCCCCCCGAAATGTAGCTTGCTCACCAGTCTTTAAAGGACCAGTCGGCTTACTATATTTTGACGCATTGGGATCATCATCTTTATCTTCTCTTTGCTTCTTTCGCAGTTCATCTTCCTTGCATGACTCATGGTATGCTAGGATCTCCCCTAAGACGGCTTGTCCTTTAGCACATTCAAAACTAAACGCTATAGGCTCTCAAGCTTTCTCTGGTTGTCCTCAGCATCTCGAAGCAACATCTGGTGTGCTTTCGGTTCACAATACTCAGTTCGGTTCGCAACTCAGTTCGGTTCGTAGAATCGGCTGAAAACCCCAAAAACGAAAATTTTAGGTTTTTGAACGTCTAAACCCTAAGATTTCGAACGTAAACGAAACTGAAAGCTTCCAAAGACTGATTTTGGTCGCAAATACGCATAAAGGCACGTAGAAACAACCCTAATCAACCGTTATTATCCGAAAAACCTCGAACCTACGCGTATCTAGCCGTAGGCTCTGATACCAATTGAAAGTATTGCGAACTGAGTTTTGCGAACTAAGTTGAGTCCTGCGAACTGAGTTCTTGCGAGTTGAGTTTCTGCGAATTGAGTCTCTGCGAACTGAGATTTGCGAACTGAATTCCAGCGAACTGAACCTTCTGATTTTCTAATTTCCGAGATTTGCAAAAATGTTTGACTTAAGTAAAATGATTGAGATGGAACACGAGGTTGGAAAGTCTAATGTTCGTGGAAGGGCCGCTGCTCAACGGATAAAAGTTACTCTAGGGATAATAGGCTGATCTTCTCCAAGAGCTCACATCGACAGGAATGTTTGGCACCTTGATGTCGGCTATTCGCCAAAATTGATTCGACTTGAGGACTACTATGGATGGAAAGACAGGTTTGAATCATGCTGTCGGTTCAATGATCTGTCAATCTGGATGTGCATTAAGAATGGTTATACTGCACCAACAGCTGTTGTTGAGAATGTGACTGTGGCCATCCCTTATAACCGGATGAGTGATCAACAGAAAAAGGACTACGAAATTGAGAACAAATCTCATTCTTCAATAAAGATGAGTCTTCCAAGAAAGATCAAAAATTAGGATCGATAACGAGGTTATCTTTAGGTATTAAGGTGCGGAATCCCTCAATACTTGTTTACGGATTGTAAACGGTTTGTTTCGCGAGTAATTAGCGAATCGGTTAACTAATTAGCTTTGTATTTATTATAACATGTGTTAATCGATCAATACCTAGCCTTTAGAATGAGTAGAAAAGCTTAAAAGTCTCTGAAAATTCGTAGGGCAAAAGTTCTTAATCGTTTAACCTTAATGTTGTATATATAGTTATCAGCTCGGCTCAGTTCGCTGCCGGATGGGCTCTGCGAACTCAGCCAGCTCGCTTCGCAGATCTGCCCTGCGAACCTAACTCGGTTCGCATGGCAGATGCCAAGTCAAACTTGGTCAACATTTTTCAACTTTTCACAATTAACTCTAAAATGTTTACCAACTAATATTTTTCATTTATTTTTCATTAAGTTATCAAAACCAATGTACAAACTTGATTACAATTATCACTAGTCCTATTACAAGCTAAATTTGTTGTCACAATAACATGTCCCAACACTATCATGCTCGGCTCGACTCGAAGTTTAATAAAAAGTGCGGTAAATGTGTTAATATTTATATAAATGGAGGGTAAAAATGTAAATTAATGCAAGCTTGATTAGGCTCGCGAGTCTCTCGAGCCGAGTATATTGATACTCGAACTCGACTCGAAAGTTTATTCGAGTACAGCTCGAGCTCGACTTGACTTGTACCGAATCGATGACAAGTATTTTTCGAGTCAATATCGAGTAGCTCATAAGTGGTATCGTATCGTTTGCATCCCTACATATCACTATCCGTATTAGAATAGGGTAATAAGGTAATGTTACATTAAAAGTGTGACGTCATGATTCCCGAAGTATATATATCAGTATGATTTTGATCACCAGCCTCACAAATAACCCCCAATCTTCAACCTCGTTTATTTTTCTAGGGTTTTCACAACACTTTTATCTTATTCTCTCTATCTTTTTTCCTTCACCAATCAATCGATCAATCAATGGCTGAAGAACCTCAATATTCTTCCGGCGGAGACTTCTCCTCCGCCAACAAACGCAAGTACGACGACTCAACCACCACTCCTCCCCCGCCTCGTCGCCCTACCGGATTCTCCGCTCCCATCCTCTCTTCGCAATCTCCTGATTCCGCTTCTGCCTACAATAGTGTACCTCCACCTGTTGATGAGATCGAAGTTGCTAAACAAAGAGCTCAAGAGATCGCCGCTCGTTTATTCAACTCCGCCGAAGCTAAACGCCCTAAATTTGAAAACGGCGGTGGCGGCGGTTACGATTCTAATGATAGCAAGTTTAGCTCTGCCCCTACTGGTTCGATTCTTTACTTTAATGATAGCTAGTTTATCTATCTGTACACACACATATATACACACATGTATTTATGCCCTAGGGTTTGTGTTGTGATGTGTTGTGATCAGTGGCGGATCCAGAAATTCAAGTGACCCGTAGCACAAATTTTTTCATAATATTAAATAGATAATTTTTTCATGAACATATACAATTTCATTAGAAATTAGTAGTTTTTAGAGTAAATAACATACAAAATGGACTAATCAGATATCAAACCAGTAGCAATAGCAATAAAATCAATTATTTCTAAAAAAATTTACACTTCGCATGACATACGGGCCCGTAGCAAGCGCTACCCCTAGCTTCTACGTGGCTCCGCCCCTGGATGTGATGTGATATATACTTATATTTATGCCCTATTTATTTAGATCTTAAATATAGATTATTGACAGAGTCTGTATTCATAGACTAATTTCAGACACACACACATTTATATTTGTATATGACCTAGTGATTGTGATATCTAGATAGTGCATATTAGATTGAATATTGTGATGTTTATTTGGTTAGTAAATGTAGATTATGGACAGAAGCCGTATGCGTCAAATCCTGTATCGTCTGGTTATGGATATGGAAGTCCAAGTAAAAAGATTGATATACCAAATGGGAGAGTAGGTGTGATTATTGGTAAAGGTGGAGAAACTATTAAGTATCTTCAGTTGCAATCTGGGGCTAAGATTCAGGTTACTAGGGATATGGATGCGGATCCCCATTCGCAAACGAGAGCCGTCGAGCTAACTGGTTCTTCGGAATCGATAGCTAAGGCTGAGCAGCTGATAAAGGATGTGCTAGCTGAGGTATATATGTGTTCATGTATATATTGTGGTATGTGTTGACTAGCATTTGTAAAGTTAGATGCTTAATTGGATTTGCGATTTAGGCTGAGTCTGGAGGTTCTGGTACGGTTTCTAGAAGGTTACCTGGTCAGCAAGGTGGGGCTGAACAGTTTGTGATGCAAGTGCCGAATAATAAGGTAGTTTGTGTTTGGAAGTGGTTAGAAGCTCGTTGGGCATATGTTACATTTGGGTTATAATTGTGGTGGTTTTCCTTATTGTTTGCAGGTTGGTCTTATTATTGGTAAAGGTGGTGAAACCATTAAAAATATGCAAGCCAGTACCGGAGCTCGGATTCAGGTCTTGCATAAACTCTAATAACTCTACTTTGATTGCACGGATTTCTTTAAATACTATTATTATTATTTTCAGATTATAGTTTAGTGAGTTTGATTGTCTGGGCTAAATGCCTTAAAGACCACATGGGTCTATCGTATTGTATTGTTTTATATTTTAAATCAAGTTTGAAAATGTATTTTTGATTGATTTTCACATTTACAAGTAGAATGGTGGTTGCTTAAAAGATTGTACCTATTATCAGGTTATACCTCTACACCTTCCTCCTGGTGATACCTCAACTGAAAGGACTGTACAGATAGATGGATCCAGTGATCAGATTGAGGCTGCAAAACAGTTGGTTAATGAAGTAATCAGTGAGGTATGTGTATGTATGCAAGGAGCCCAAGCGTATGCTTGGTTTCAGAATTTGCATGCTGAAATTCACTTGATTTTTAGTAGAGTTTATTCTTTTGTGAACGTAGGGGCATCTATAATCTTACTTGGGTCTGATAGTCTACTTTGATTGCTCTGATATGATAAATATGTGAATCTGATTGTTGCATACTAACTCAAAATTGATTTATTTTTTAATGAAAGTATAGAATACTGCTACCTCAAGAAAGCTGGGGTCTAATATTTGCCTTCTATTTTCCTCTTTCTCCTTCTATTTGGTCTATAACTTTTTCATGTTAAGGAATAGGAGAACTTCATAATCCGATTCATAGATGTATTGTAAATTCTTACATTATCGAGATCATCATATTACATTATCCACAATGTTGCCACCACCTGCTTCTCTTCCTATATTCCACTTGTAAAATCTGAGGTTGCAGATTCTGCTATTGCTGCTCTTGCAATCAACAGCTTGGTTGGCTTTCTTCCCGCCAGAACCTGAAGTAATTTTAGTGGCGGTAACGGTAAATGGGTGTAGATACACATATCTTCCTGTATCCATATTAAATAGAAGAGCCTCTTTATATATTGGATTGCGTCTGCAGGGCTGTTGGAACATTGTCAAGCACACTCACAGTTATTAATTAGATTGAATACCACTTACTGATGAGTTTCTTGTACTGGGGTTTAACATATAAATATACTTTTGGTTATATGGATATATGATGTAGTGAGATGGGTTTTTTAAGTATTTGAGAAGCATAGAATTTTACCCTAAAGATTATGTGTCCGAAGAAATATATTGTTAGTGAAATGTGATAGCTATATGCATGTCTTGTTACTAATATTGCTGTTAGGGCTTTTCTATGGGTGGTGGGTAGTTGGAGTTTTGGTGACGCCAGAAGAACCTGGTATGGCTCTAAACTTTTTTTAGAAGAACTGCAAATGTACTGTTACTATTAGTATGGAGGTTTGAAGTGTGCTATTCGTATGGGGTTTGAAGGATATTAAACTGGCTAACAGATTGCTTGTAGGTCATCTTATTTTGATATTATTTACTGAATGCACTCTTCTTGAGTTTTTAAAATAGGTTTTTGATATTACCATTTATGTTGAAGCTTTGGTGGTCATTTTAGCAACTGTCTAGGATCTGCAATATTATATTTGCTCTTTGAAAAGATTGTATAGTTTTGCGTTCTGTTTTGTACCCATTCACTTCGAATAGGGAGAGCATGGGCTTCTGCTGGAGTATCTCCCTCGGTAAAACCACCCGACCCATACGGTATGTAGGCACCTAAACCTGTCTTGATATAATGAATACATAATTATTATCTCTGTGCTCTTCTCTTGATATATTGGGATATTTGTGCTTGTTGTATTCAGTTTCAGCATTTTTCCTGCCTATATGCAAGTATGCTAATTTAATCATTGTCACTTATGAATGTTTTATCTTGTGATGCACAATGTGAGTATAATTTTTTGGTTCATTGGAGATTTCGATAATTTTGCAGAATCGTATGAGAAACCCAATGGGCGGTGGTGGATATTCACAGCAAGGTTACCAAGCTCGACCCCAGACAAATTGGGCACCATCTGGTCAACAAATGCAGCAACAGGGTTATGGTTATATGCAACCTGGAGCTTACGCTGGTCAACCTACTCAGTATTCACAACCACCATATGGTGGTTATCCTCGTCAGCCAACTTCAGGTGGATATGCTGCTGGCTGGGACCAGTCAGCACCTGGAGCTGCACCAGCTCAGCAAACCACCCAGGCTGGTGGCGGCGGTTATGACTACTACAACCAGCAACAAGCTCCACAAACTCAACCACCTGGTGGTCCATCTGGCCCTGCAGATGCGTCGACCTATGGTTATGGTCAGCAAGGTCAAACATACGGTCAAGATGGCTATGGAGGATATGGAGCTCCTCAAACTGGTTATGGTCAGCCACAGGCTGGATATGATCAACAGGGTTATGCTAATCCAACATCTGGATACAATGCCACTAGTGAATCCACTGAAGGGCAAACTGCTGCATATGGAGCTCAGGGTGAGAACGCTAATCAAGCTCCTCCACCAGCATCTGCACCTCAATCTGGTTATTCTCAGCCAACTCAACCAGGCTATGGGGCGGCCCCACCAACATCCCAGCCAGGCTATGGGGCTCAACCACCTTCTGGATATGGTGGTTATGGACCTCCTTCAACACAGAAACCTCCCGTAACGCCGACTTACGGTCAACAGCCACAACAGTCACCACAAGGTGGCTATGCCGCACCAGCTTCTTATGGTTATGGTGCTGGTGCGTTTCCTCAAGCACCGTATGGACAGCAGCCACAGGCATATGGAGGCTCGTATGGCAGTGGTTATCCCCAGCAACCACCTGCATATTCTGGTGATGCCGCTGCTCCAGCACCTCAAGCTACTCAGCCTAGTGGTGGTGCGGTTGCCAAAGCTTCACCTCAGCAGAGTTGATTATTTTGAAGGCGGCCAGAGTAGTGTCTTTTGATGTCGGTTATATTTGTGTTCTCTTTTTGTTGTTGATTGAATATTTTTGCATGTTTTTTGTTTGTTTTATATCTGTGGATCATACTGCTTCTAGACATGTTTAATATTTCAACTTATCGGTACATTTCATGTTGCTTTAATTTATCTGTTTCATTAAGTGATATTGAGGATAGATGATGGTTAGATAGGGGTGTTCACATTTCGGATAAAACTGAATTATCCAATTGGATAACACGGATCGGACCATATGGTTTGGATAATTGGATTTTTGGATCGGATCGGACCATATGGTTTGGATAATTGGATTTTTGAATTGACTCGGATCAAAATCAAACTTATTATTTTGGATCACGGATTGATTTTTGTTAGTATATTACAAACTAGATTATCCAAAAAAACCAAATAACAAATAAATATCTATTTTTCAAACATTATATATATGCATGCACATACAAAATAGTTTGCTAAATTATTAATATTCTACAAATATTTAAATATAATATGTATTTTATAGTTTACAAAATCGTTTACTTATATATGTAAGAAATTTATAGTTTCCTTTTGCATTTTACTAATATATTACACACACATGTATATGGGAGATTCAAATAAGAACCATCCATTTTGTATAATATTATTTTAATATCTAACATATTTTTATTAGATATTATATATATTTATATATGTGTTTGGATATCCAAAAACCAAACCGATCCATCCAAATAATAATTTGGATGGATTAGTTCGGTTTTTTAATTTGTTTGGACGGATCCAATTCATACGGATCGGTTTTGAACCGATCTATCCATTTGAACACCCCTTAGGTTAGATGCTCATTTTCGTACATGTTTCTGCAAAGCCAAGTAATAAATTGTTTTTGGAGAGAGCACTGAACTGTTGCTATATGTCACCCTGTATGAATTGGATGGGTTCCAGTGGTTTTTTAGTTTAAATAGATTGTCTTGATCAAGTCTAATCGACTAAATACACTTGATCTATAATTACGTTTAGAATCACATGTGAATATACATCCGTACGTTTTTAATATAATATAAATAACGAGGATATTTCTTTTTCATATAATAATCATAACGAGGATATCTCTTGCCGTTGTGGCGGGATTGAAAATATACTTAGAAAATGATTATTAGACATAAATATATATGACTTAATATAGATCTAAAAATGTGATTAAGAGAGAAAAAAGTCAACCAATTAAAAAATTATACCTACTTATATATTTATATATAAGCAGGTTTATATAATATTACTCAATGTACTTTTATTTATTTATTTAAATTCGTTGTCGTGTTTCTTCAAGCACAAAAGCATATTCGAATTTTTAACATTTTTTTTAACCAATTACTTATTTAAAAAGATGTTGAAAAGATAACATTAGCTAGATTAAGTGAAATTGAATATTTGATTTGACAATTTTATTAACAAATTAAAGCCTAGTTTGTTAACAATCTAAATAAACTACCATAATATACGCGCTATGTAGCAGAGTATTATATATTATTGTAATAACTCAACGATAGTTGTATATTATAATAAGTATTATATTATGATGTATTACTTATAATGATGAATCGATAATGACGGTTTGGTGTGTAGAGTTAGAAATTAGAAATAGGGGGGAGTTATGAGTAAAAATTAAACATTTTAAATTTGGAAGTGTTAGTCTTAATTTTAAGATTTTCAAATATAGGGTACGTGTAACATCCTCAAAATGGACCTAGTTGTTTTATATTATTTCCTAGAATTTTGAATTACTATTTAATGTGATTGGAAATAATATCGTTTGAACTAGTTGAAATTAATTGGAATAGGAGTCAAATATTCCAATGTGGCAAGTAAATTATTAATCGTTTTAAATTAATATAGTTGACGGTAAGATAAAATGTTTGGACTCGCAAATGGTTTTCGGGTTCCAGACAATAGATTAAGATGCGGTATTAAATTATACCCGTATAATAGAAGGTCGGTTGAGGAACCGACTTATGTTTTTATTTATTCAACTTTCCTCATTTGGAAAGTTTATTTAGTCACAAAAACTCTCAGAAAAACATACAAATCAAACTAGAAACTAAATCAGGAAGCTGTGATTCTTGTTAGACTTCATCCTCTTCAGATTATCATCATCATGTTCTTCAAAGAGTAAGTATTTTTGTGTATTTAAGAATTTGAGTTTTGATTGAATTTGGGTGAATTGATGATTTGAATGAATTAGATGTTAAAAACAAGTTATAAGTGTTATAGGATGATTACCTGAAGTTTTTGGGTGTTTTAAACCATTAGAAACGGAGTTTTGGTGAGTTTGCTATAAAATCCGAGGGTTAGGGTTTTGATCAGTCGCAGGTCTGCTGGGACGAAGGAGGAAGCCGGCGGCTTCGTGGGAAGCCGGACGGCTTGGTCTTGTTTTGAAGCCGTCGGCTTCGTAGGAAGCCGGGCAGCTTGGTCTTGTTTAGTGTGAAGCCGGCGGCTTCGTGGGAAACCGGACGGCTTAGGGCATTTTGGGGAATCCGATCGGATTCAAGGGAATCCGGCGGATTCGGGCGAAAGGTGGTGAAGCCGGCGGCTTCTTTTAGAAGCCGGCTGCTTCGGCTTGAAGCCGGCGGCTTCGGCCAAACGGCTTCTTATTTTGGGTTCGGGTATAAGACTGGATGTGATAAGGGCTTGAAGCCGGCGGCTTCGAGGGAAGCCGGAGGCTTGGTTGACCAGTCCAGTTTTGTTTGTTGACTTTAAATGTTGATTTCATTGATTGATCCGTATTAGTATTGTTGATAGGCGGATGATGATTATTAATAAATGATTAGGAACTAGTAATGTTGATATTGATTATGTTAAGTTCCTAATATTATTGATTGATATAAGTTATGTATTGATGATCATGATTACTAACTTATATTTGATTTGTTGATTCTCAGATGTGGAGAAGGCTCAGTGATATTAGACTACTGAGTGGAGGCCTGAGGTGTCGGTGAGTGGATCTTTAATCCTCAGTCTAATTTAGTTGTAACGAGTTTGGTTACAACGAGTAACGTATTATTACTGTTTTAGTTGCCATGATGATTATAGTTGTTAGTAATAATACTGTTGATAGGTTGCTTAGTCTAATATGTGACCTGATGACTTTATGAATATGTGATCACTGAGGAAAGTTGACCTCCTGTTGTTTGTTGTTATTATTGGCCTTCGGGCATCAGTTGTTAATGAGGTCAACGATGTAACAACCAGCAAATTAGGACTAGAATTAGTGCCTAATTTTCTGTAAATACATGTAATTAGTTCTGTGTTAGGCTAATTGATGTAACAAAATATATATTGATGAGTATATACGAATACGCGATTTGGTGAAATCGTACGCAATCTAAATCGAATGTATTTCGATTCAATTTAATACGGACGTTGGTGACCAATTTTATTAAATAACATTGTTATGTCAAAAATATTATTATAATAATATTTCGTATTCATTCGTACTGTACAATCCTAAAGTTACACAATTTAAAATGTTAAAACGCGCGACTAAATAAAATAACATACACTTTATAACTCAAATATAAATTAAACTGTAAAATATTTAAATAAAATATCGCGTAATAAACTGTATTTTAAAATGTACCAATTAATAGGAAAAATAATTATTTAACGTTTAAACTACGGAATAAACGAACACCGCACGGAGCGGAAACGCAGGTCGAAATTGGGAGCTTAACCTCCCAATCCCACCTCCTTTTCTTTCATTATTTCATTTTCTCTCTCTCTCTTTCTTTCTTTTACTTTCAATCATCAAACCACCTTCATCACAAAAATCATCAAATAACACCATCAAACCTCGCCGAATCGTACCACTCGTTTGGAGGAAAGTGACCGCGACATCACGATCTACATTCCTATCTTTCCGGATTTTCATTTCGGCATTTCGTAAGTTTCCGACAAAACCCGAAACTCTCCGTTTTTACTCATTTTTACGTTTTTATAGTTTATATACACTTAAAATGTCCATATATGGGTTGGGTAAAAGTTTTGGACCGAACGGAAACCGAAAAACTCGTTTTCGACAAAGATTCCGGCCATCAGACCGCTACGTCGCACCTGGCCAGGGGCCTCTGCGACGTCGCGGCCTACGTCGCACAAAAACCTCAACGTCGCACTAGCGACGCAGCCCTTTACGTCGCATTAAATTGCGGGTGTCATACATGGCGACGTAGACTCCAACGTCGCAAACCGAGCCAACGTCGCATTAGCGACGTCGCCCCCTACGTCGCATTGATTTGCGGAGGTCGCATCATGCGACGTACCTGCCTACGTCGCACCTTACGTCGCTTGCAACGTCGCATGCTACGTCGCATGCTACGTCGCACAAACCAGAGCCTTGAAAACTCACATTTTCACTAAGTGTCGAACTTTTACGACCTCAAATCCTTATACGATACGATTTATAAAACGCTTTGGGACACTTTTGTAAGTGCAAAACATCAATAATTTGATAATAATACTTAAAGTTTATTATTCCAAACTCGTCACCAACGGGTCGTACATTTTTATACAAACGATAGCAAACCAACATTCGGACACATTGGGTTGTATGAACAACTAGCCTAGATGATCTTGCGAGACATCTACTTACTTGACATTACGTGTTTAGGCATTTGGAGGTTACGGGTTCGGAGAATCAACTGTTGATACTACTTACTCGTTTATTTATATAAACGCACTTGCAAAGACTCAGGTGAGTCTTACGGCCCCACTTTTACTGTTTTAACTTATTGGGGGAGATACATGCTACTGATTTTTCTTGAACACAAGTACTAAACTGTTTACTATACCAAACGGAATTGCATGAGTTACTTACTATTTACTGAAGTCTCTCCATCATATATCGTTAGTTATGTACTTAAGCGCGAACAGTAGTTAATGGATCCATTAGGGAAATGACCCTCCCTGCCCGGGGTAGTAGCGCTACCACGTACTGATTTACACGTATAAACGGGTGACTATTATTTCGTTTACTTATGCTTGCTCAATTACGAGCATGTCACGGGAGCAACTGATTATTTACGGGTTAAGCTTCGATTATGAGCCTCATGGCAACGGTATAACTTGATTACTTTACTTTTGCGAGATTTGCAAATACTTGATATACGCCTACGGGCACTACTGATGAAATCTTGTGTTCAAACTGATTATTTACTGATAAACCTGTGAGATTCACCAACCTTTTGGTTGACCCTTTTTAGCATGTATTCTCAGGTACACTTACGGAGTAGGATCACTCCAGGACTTCTAGCTAGAGTCGCATGATTTCCAAACTGCATTTAACGGAGATTCTTTGGCATTATCTTTTGTAGCTATGATTATGTAATAGAATCTCCCGCCACATACGCGGACTCTAGGCTTATATATATATTTTTGTAAAGAAAACTATATGTTTTCAACCGATTTAATTATGAAATGTAATTATTTTACAAAACGTCTCATTTAGAGGTCGTTTGCTGTATATCTTGTGCTTTGTATATTGATTAGTAACACCCAAGTATGCTTCCGCAAATCACTAAATTTGGGGGGTGTTACAGATTGGTATCAGAGCCTAAGGTTATAGTGAACTAGGTTGCATTTAGTGGGCCTAGACTATGACCATTAGGCAGTATTTCCTTATTAGGCATGATTGGTTCAGGAATTACATTATACGACTTTAATTTAACATAGCCTGATCAACTATGTACAATTAAGGAAAGATGATGTGAGGTCTGAAATGGTTATATCGAACAGGAATGCGTTAGTTGACTCTGACCACGAGGGAACCGAGACTCTTACTTGTTATGTGCTAGACATATACTAGGCTATTATGTGATATACGAGTATATACATACATAGGCCTCACTCACTGACTATACTACTAGGCTATTATATATTGAATATATATGAATAGGCCTCGCACGTGAACACACTCGCTATAGAGATAGCCGACGTTTCTCTGGTGACACTTACGAATTTCTCTCAGCGGTTTGCACCGACCATGACAGACTTGTTTTCCGTCACACCACCTTGTGGCGCACTCTAATGATTTTATGAAAATCACATCTAACACCCGGAAGCAACGTACTTCCAAGGACTAAAATCCTCTCTCTGTCATTTCTATAGAACTCAAAGCCGCGAATTCCCAAATGGACGACTACATGTCTGATAGTGACCAAGCCCACGAGGAACAAATCCAGTACACGTATCTCGATGAGGACATCGTACCAGAAGAAGAAATCATGCTGGAGGGAAACGAAAATCAGAATTTCGGAATGACTGGCATCGACATTGAAGAATATGAAAGAGTGCGAGATCAGGCCATGGGACTAGACGGCCGAAATTGGGCACTTAAGCGTAAGTGCATAGACTATGAACAAAGATTGAGAATCTCAAACCGATCTGTCCCTACACGAATCAAAGATAAGATCCGTTACTAGAAGAAAGTGGCCACCAACCTAACCCGTAGGACCAAAACATGGATCAAACGTTTGGGCAGGAAGTCAACGGAGGAGACTAGGTACCGCTCCACGACTCAAAGATACAGGGACATGCTTGAGGCACGCTACCACCCACACGACCTGAACCTGGAGTCGGAAGAAGAATCCGAAGGCCAGGAACCCTAACTAAGAATGAACCAACCGACTAGCAGAAACTGTGGACCGCCTTGTCACGCTAATGGAACAAATTAATCTACATTAAGATTAGTGTAGTTTCTGCCTTGTAATCTATCTCGTAATCTAGGGACTATCTAGCACTACTCTATAAACTAGTCGGATGTAACCATTCCCGACACCTTTTGTAATATCTTTGTAGGATGTAACTTTTGAACTCACTTTATCTATCAGATATCCCTTGTTACCTCAACTCACATTAATTGTCATTTTCCATGTTGATGTTATGTATTACTGCTTTTATACATGTACATCTGTGACAATTACCAGCTCATACAAAATCTCATGTATCTTCGTTTCTTTTATTGAAGAATCATGCCGCCAAAGACACGACCATACACCGATGCCCAGATTACCTCCCTTATAACCCAGGCTGTTACTGAAGCCTTGGCTCGGAATACTCCACCAAATTCCTCGAGAAACAGCGATGCCGCTGAAACCACTGCTGTTAAACCTTGTTCTTACAAGGACTTCCAGAACTGCAAACCTCTAAACTTTGCAGGTACCGAGGGAGCTATCGGTCTAATACGCTGGATCGAGAAAGTTGAATCGGTATTTCTTATCTGCAACTGTGCGGAGGGGGACAAAGTTAAGTTCTCTGTTAGTACTTTTACCGACACCGCACTCACATGGTGGAACACCTATGCCCAAACTGTGGGCGTTGCCGATGCTTACAAACTCCCGTGGGAGGAGTTGAAGGAGATGTTAAGGGGTGAGTATTGCCCCAGGGATGAACTGAAACAACTGGAGCTGGAATTCTGGAACCATAAGATGCAAGGTAATGATATCACCGGTTACACCAACCGTTTCCACCAACTGGCACTTATGTGCCCAACCATGGTCGATCCTGAGTACAAGAGGATCGAGAAATACATTGATGGACTGCCCGAGAAACTCCAAGACCTGGTGACTTCATCCAAACCAGGTACTATCCAGAACGCCATCCGTATGGCCCATGAACTCACGGCAAACGCTGTCCGCCGTAACACAACTTCAGCCCCACCTGCAAACAACAAACGAAAATGGGAAGGAAACCCCAACTCATCCAACCAAATCACCAACCGGAAGCCTGAGCCCCTTAGGGCTTATTCATCTGGCACTTCAGAAAGGAAAGGGTACGTCGGAAGCAGGCCCTACTGTCCCAAATGCAATCGTCACCACGACGGTTCCTGCCCTTGCACAAACTGCAAGCGTTTTGGGCATCTGGCCAAGGATTGTCGAAACACCAGTGCCCCGAAGACTTGTTATGGGTGCGGAAGTCCTGGGCATTTTCAGAATAATTGCCCTAAGCAGAGAAACAACAACAACAACAGCAACAAACGGAACAACAACCCTGCTCGTAGCAGAGCATTTGTCATCAAAGCTGGGGAAGCTAGAGAAGACCCGAATGTTGTAACGGGTACGTTTCTTCTCAACGATCTTACTGCTTCAGTATTATTTGATACCGGTGCTGATAAAAGTTTCATATCTGATGAGTTTTGCCCACTACTTAATATCACCCCTTCGGCCTTAGATGTTAAGTACACTGTAGAGCTCGCAAATGGTAAACTCATAGAAACCAGTAGTGTGATACCTAATTGCACTTTAAACCTCGCAAACGAAACCTTCTCAATCGATTTAATGCCTGTTGAACTAGGAAGTTTTGATGTCATCGTGGGTATGGACTGGTTGTCCAAGCATCGGGCTGAAATTGTTTGTCACGATAAAATCGTCCGAATCCCTCTCGCCGCCGGTAGTACCTTGATCATACAAGGGGAGACCGGTGGGTCGAGACTAAACTTAATCTCCTGTTTAAAAACCCGAAAATTTCTGAGAAAGGGTTACCCCGCAATCCTCGCACACATCACGGAGAAAAAGTCGGAGGAGAAGCGACTTGAAGATGTGCCCATCGTTAGAGATTTTCCCGAAGTCTTTCCAGGAGAACTACCTGGTTTACCTCCACCTAGACAGGTTGAGTTCTCGATTGATCTCGTGCCGGGTGCCGCACCGGTGGCCCGAGCACCGTACCGCCTAGCCCCATCTGAACTTCAGGAGTTGTCCACTCAGTTACAGGAACTCCTGGATAGAGGATTCATTAGACCGAGTTCTTCACCTTGGGGAGCTCCGGTCTTATTTGTCAAAAAGAAAGACGGTTCATTTCGAATGTGTATTGACTACCGGGAGTTGAACAAACTAACCGTCAAGAACCGATACCCACTTCCTCGAATCGATGATCTGTTCGATCAACTCCAAGGATCAAGCTGTTATTCAAAAATTGATCTTCGATCAGGTTATCATCAGTTGCGTGTTCGCGATGCTGACATCCCAAAAACCGCATTCAGAACCCGTTACGGGCACTACGAATTTCAAGTAATGCCCTTTGGCCTAACCAACGCACCAGCTGTATTCATGGACCTTATGAATCGGGTGTGCAAACCGTACCTCGACAAGTTTGTCATTGTTTTTATCGATGACATCCTTATCTATTCGCGAAACGAACAAGAACACGCACAACACCTCAGAACCATCCTGGAACTACTTAGACACGAGGAGCTTTACGCCAAATTCTCTAAGTGTGAGTTCTGGATAAAAACCGTTCAATTCCTTGGACACGTGATTGATAGTCAGGGAATTCATGTGGATCCATCAAAGATAAAGGCCATCAAGAACTGGCAAGCGCCAACCACCCCAACCGAGGTACGCCAATTCTTGGGATTGGCCGGTTATTACCGTCGGTTCATTGAAAACTTCTCGAAAATAGCCATACCACTCACGACACTGACTCAAAAGGATAAAAAGTTCGACTGGACCGATAAACAAGAGTCAGCATTTCAGCTGTTGAAGCTCAAGCTTTGCAGTGCACCCATTCTATCTCTACCCGAAGGCACCGATGACTTCGTGGTATACTGCGATGCTTCTCACCAAGGTCTCGGTTGCGTGCTGATGCAACGAGACAAGGTCATTGCTTACGCCTCCAGACAACTTAAAGTTCACGAGAAAAACTACACAACTCACGACCTCGAGCTAGGGGCCGTGGTGTTCGCTTTAAAAATCTGGAGACATTATCTTTATGGTACCCGCAGCACTGTATTCACCGACCACAAAAGTCTCCAACACATTTTCAACCAGAAGGATCTTAACATGAGGCAACGTAGATGGGTTGAATTACTCACTGATTACGACTGTGAGATCAAATGTCATCCGGGCAAAGCAAACGTGGTTGCTGATGCTCTCAGCCGTAAGGAACGAACAAAACCACTCCGAGTCCGGGCACTCAGTATTACCATTCATAACGACCTCACCACCCAAATACACCTTGCCCAACTCGAAGCCCTGAAACCCGATAACTTCAAAAACGAGGCCTTGCGGGGCATGGATAAACAATTCGAGATCAGACCCAACGGAGTTAAGTATTTCTCTAACCGAATCTGGTTGCCTAATTTCGGGAACCTTCGGGACTTGGTGATGGATGAAGCTCACAAGTCCAAATATTCTATCCACCCGGGATCCGACAAAATGTATCACGGCATCAAGGAGTTTTACTGGTGGCCGAATATGAAAGCTGACATTGCTTTGTACGTCAGTAAATGCTTAACTTGTTCCAAGGTCAAGGCCGAGCACCAAAGACCTTCTGGATTGCTCCAACAACCTGAAATTCCTCAATGGAAATGGGAGCAAATTACCATGGATTTCATAACCAAACTACCTAAATCGGCGAGCGGTTGCGATACCATTTGGGTGATCGTCGATCGTCTCACCAAATCGGCTCATTTCTTGGCAATCAGAGAAACCGACAAAATGGAACGCCTTACACAAATTTACATCAAAGAAATCGTTTGCCAACATGGTGTCCCTCTCTCGATTATCTCTGACAGGGATGCCCGTTTCACATCTCGCTTCTGGCAATCACTCCAAAAATCACTGGGTACCCGTCTCGATATGAGTACCGCGTACCATCCTCAGACCGATGGCCAGAGCGAACGAACTATTCAGACACTGGAAGACATGCTACGAGCCTGCGTAGTTGATTCTGGTACAAATTGGGAAAGACATCTACCGTTGTGCGAGTTCTCGTACAACAACAGCTATCACGCCAGCATAAAGGCTGCACCTTTTGAGGCGCTGTACGGTCGTAGGTGCCGATCACTGATCTGTTGGACTGAAGTGGGAGATAGTCAACTCACTGGTCCTGAACTCATACATGAAACCACAGAGAAAATCGTTGAAATCCAAAACCGACTCAAAGCCGCGCGTGATCGTCAGAAAAGCTATGCTGACGTGAGACGCAAGCCACTCGAGTTCCAAGTTGGGGATCGAGTACTCTTAAAGGTATCGCCTTGGAAAGGCGTAATCCGATTCGGCAAACGCGGAAAACTAAACCCCAGGTATATTGGACCTTTTGAGATCCTCGAGAAGATAGGTCCAGTAGCATATCGATTGCAGCTGCCCTCTGAACTCAGCAGCGTGCACCCTACCTTTCACATTTCTAACTTAAAGAAATGTTTGTCTGACGAGACACTTATTATACCCCTTGACGAGATTCGCATCGATGACAAACTACATTTCGTTGAGGAACCTGTCGAAATTATGGACCGTGAGGTCAAACAACTGAAACAAAGTCGTATTCCAATCGTCAAAGTCAGATGGAATTCGCGGCGCGGTCCGGAATTCACTTGGGAACGGGAAGACCAAATGCGACTCAAGTATCCCCACTTATTCACCGATTCTACCCCTAGCGTGACTTCGACTTAAATTTCGGGACGAAATTCTTTTAACAGGGGGAGAATGTAACAACCAGCAAATTAGGACTAGAATTAGTGCCTAATTTTCTGTAAATACATGTAATTAGTTCTGTGTTAGGCTAATTGATGTAACAAAATATATATTGATGAGTATATACGAATACGCGATTTGGTGAAATCGTACGCAATCTAAATCGAATGTATTTCGATTCAATTTAATACGGACGTTGGTGACCAATTTTATTAAATAACATTGTTATGTCAAAAATATTATTATAATAATATTTCGTATTCATTCGTACTGTACAATCAGAAAGTTACACAATTTAAAATGTTAAAACGCGCGACTAAATAAAATAACATACACTTTATAACTCAAATATAAATTAAACTGTAAAATATTTAAATAAAATATCGCGTAATAAACTGTATTTTAAAATGTACCAATTAATAGGAAAAATAATTATTTAACGTTTAAACTACGGAATAAACGAACACCGCACGGAGCGGAAACGCAGGGCGAAATTGGGAGCTTAACCTCCCAATCCCACCTCCTTTTCTTTCATTATTTCATTTTCTCTCTCTCTCTTTCTTTCTTTTACTTTCAATCATCAAACCACCTTCATCACAAAAATCATCAAATAACACCATCAAACCTCGCCGAATCGTACCACTCGTTTGGAGGAAAGTGACCGCGACATCACGATCTACATTCCTATCTTTCCGGATTTTCATTTCGGCATTTCGAAAGTTTCCGACAAAACCCGAAACTCTCCGTTTTTACTCATTTTTACGTTTTTATAGTTTATATACACTTAAAATGTCCATATATGGGTTGGGTAAAAGTTTTGGACCGAACGGAAACCGAAAAACTCGTTTTCGACAAAGATTCCGGCCATCAGACCGCTACGTCGCACCTGGCCAGGGGCCTCTGCGACGTCGCGGCCTACGTCGCACAAAAACCTCAACGTCGCACTAGCGACGCAGCCCTTTACGTCGCATTAAATTGCGGGTGTCATACATGGCGACGTAGACTCCAACGTCGCAAACCGAGCCAACGTCGCATTAGCGACGTCGCCCCCTACGTCGCATTGATTTGCGGAGGTCGCATCATGCGACGTACCTGCCTACGTCGCACCTTACGTCGCTTGCAACGTCGCATGCTACGTCGCATGCTACGTCGCACAAACCAGAGCCTTGAAAACTCACATTTTCACTAAGTGTCGAACTTTTACGACCTCAAATCCTTATACGATACGATTTATAAAACGCTTTGGGACACTTTTGTAAGTGCAAAACATCAATAATTTGATAATAATACTTAAAGTTTATTATTCCAAACTCGTCACCAACGGGTCGTACATTTTTATACAAACGATAGCAAACCAACATTCGGACACATTGGGTTGTATGAACAACTAGCCTAGATGATCTTGCGAGACATCTACTTACTTGACATTACGTGTTTAGGCATTTGGAGGTTACGGGTTCGGAGAATCAACTGTTGATACTACTTACTCGTTTATTTATATAAACGCACTTGCAAAGACTCAGGTGAGTCTTACGGCCCCACTTTTACTGTTTTAACTTATTGGGGGAGATACATGCTACTGATTTTTCTTGAACACAAGTACTAAACTGTTTACTATACCAAACGGAATTGCATGAGTTACTTACTATTTACTGAAGTCTCTCCATCATATATCGTTAGTTATGTACTTAAGCGCGAACAGTAGTTAATGGATCCATTAGGGAAATGACCCTCCCTGCCCGGGGTAGTAGCGCTACCACGTACTGATTTACACGTATAAACGGGTGACTATTATTTCGTTTACTTATGCTTGCTCAATTACGAGCATGTCACGGGAGCAACTGATTATTTACGGGTTAAGCTTCGATTATGAGCCTCATGGCAACGGTATAACTTGATTACTTTACTTTTGCGAGATTTGCAAATACTTGATATACGCCTACGGGCACTACTGATGAAATCTTGTGTTCAAACTGATTATTTACTGATAAACCTGTGAGATTCACCAACCTTTTGGTTGACCCTTTTTAGCATGTATTCTCAGGTACACTTACGGAGTAGGATCACTCCAGGACTTCTAGCTAGAGTCGCATGATTTCCAAACTGCATTTAACGGAGATTCTTTGGCATTATCTTTTGTAGCTATGATTATGTAATAGAATCTCCCGCCACATACGCGGACTCTAGGCTTATATATATATTTTTGTAAAGAAAACTATATGTTTTCAACCGATTTAATTATGAAATGTAATTATTTTACAAAACGTCTCATTTAGAGGTCGTTTGCTGTATATCTTGTGCTTTGTATATTGATTAGTAACACCCAAGTATGCTTCCGCAAATCACTAAATTTGGGGGGTGTTACAAACGAGTTGTTGAACTGTTGGTTGGGCTAGTCGGTTATGTAAGATGTAACACACCTCCTGTGTTAGTTGAAGATAACCACTAGCTATCGGTCTCGTCCGTTATGGCCATACGGATATGGTTGGATAAGAGTTCTTGGGGAGCCGCCCGGGTATTATGGTTATTCCCAGAACCACCGATCCTCATTATTAAGTTGTGAAATTGTTGAACAGTTGTATTGTTGACAGTTGACCAGTTGAATAGTTGACCAGCTGAATAGTTGCCCATTTAAATTGTTGAACAGTTAAATTGTGTACATGTGTGTTTCAGGTTAGTTGTTGTACACAAAGTTGTTATACTAAGTTGAGCTGTTGATTAATTATTCACTCACTTAGCGTTATGCTAATCCCCCACATTAACCCTCCTTGCAGGTTATAGATATGATATGGGTGGGCAAGGAGTTGAACGGAAAGGAATGTTTGACATGCTGGCGTGACTCTGTTATTTGATTTAAATAAATTAATGATATCTTTTGGTTTTATATAACACCCATGTTGTTAAACTATGGTTTAAAATAAGTTAAATTTTATATAGTAGTAAAATGATGTAAATTACAAATGGTTTGTTGAACATGCGCTTCCGATAGATTGTATTTAAATGTTGGTAAAATGAGGGGTGTTATAGTACGGAGATGCATTATATGTATTATAAATTATAAATATAAATTATAGATTATAAAAAAGATAATTTTGAGGGTACCCCTCACCCTTGTACCATATTTCAATGTACGCATCCGCCCCACCCATAAGGAACATCAACGTCAGACAAATTATCTGCACACAGATCACCCACATATGCTTCGAACCCCTAACCTATAGGTCACGTATGTGAGGTTTAGGCGCTTGTGGTGGTGGTACCACTTTTGCAATGCCCAATTGATTGTATTATAGATTATAGATACTATAACAACAACAACAAAACCCAAAGGGCCTATGGCCTAACGGTATGTGGGGAGCCTTTCAACCTAATGGTTGTAGGTTCAAGCCTCATGGTAGATAATTTGTAAATATTCGTCGTTGTATATAATAATCGTGGCTAGGAGTGTATTTTTGCCCTTTCTAAAAAAAATAAAATAAATAACAACAACAAAAACATATCATAAGTAATATAAAACAAATATATTTAACATATAATAAAGTTTTGTTAAACAACAATAATGTAATAATAATAATAACAAAAACAAATAAATAATGAGAAGCTGAAAGAAACAAAAAAAGGAAAAAAAAAAACTATTAAGATTCAAATCTGAGTAGCTAAATTGTGAAGATGGCGTACAAACCACTTAGCGACCATGCAACTTGTTATCATATTTGTTAAACTTAATATATGCTTTAAAAATGCGCCTAATAAGACAAATTAACTACCGTTTATAATAGTTCACCAATTGATTAGAGCATACGGTGTGGGTAACTGGGCGTCGGCGTTTTTCACCAAAAACGCCGTTCGACGGCGTTTTTCCGCCCCTGCTCGGCGTTTTTCACGACGTTTTAACGCCGTTTTTCGTGCACCGTTGAAATTCAAACGTTGGAGGCGAGGAGCATTTTTATTTTTTTAATAGTTTTTTTTTGGAATCGTGGGGTAGGCGGTGGTTGGCAACAAAAAAAAAACAAATTTTTTTTTTGAAATATAGCCGTTTCCAACGGCATTTTTTGCAGAAATTTTTTTTTTTTTTTTACAAACCTTTTCCTATATATTCACTACACATACAACTTCCAAATATCAAAAACACTTCAACCCATTTCACACTTCAAACATCAAAAACACTTTCAAATACTAGTAATTTAATCTATATAATTCCCCCATTTTTTAACAATGTCAAACAACCAAAACAACCCGTATCATTTACAATCCACTTGGAACCCATTTACGAACGATTGGGAGCGACCACAAACGCCACAAAATTCACAATCTTCCAACCCACCACTCCAAGGTTTTTCACCATACGCGTACAACCAAACCCCATCCACTCCCGTCTACAACCAACAACCACGTCCTATGCCGCCACCACCGCAAATGTCACCCGAGGATTACCACCAGTTTATGTTGTGGCGCCAAAGTCAACAAGCCTCCGACGCTTTTTCCGTTAAGGCAAACCCAAAAAGTCTAAAAAAGACTCCCCGGCTAAACCCAAAAAAGTATTTACAAACCGCAACCTTTGGACACCAGAGGACGAGCTTCGTTTGGCTCAAAGTTGGATTTCGGTATCGAAAAATTCCCAACGTGGCACTGACCAAGACGAGTCTTCTTTTTGGTATCTCGTGATGGATTCCTACAATGCCCGCAATCCACCATTCCAACGCGGAAAAGACGCGTTGTCTTCGAAATGGCGTTCTTTAAACACGGATTGCAACAAATTTCAGGGGGTTTATAAAAGGCTTGACGACCAAAAAAGGAGTGGTGAAGGCGCCGACGATTTGTTGATCCGTTGCCACCATCAATACAAGGTGGAAAACGATAAAAAAAGTTTCACAAACTTGATGGCGTGGGAGTTTTTGAAAGATAAGCAAAAGTGGCTTCATCCCTCTGGTTTTGTCGTCGGTGGACGCAATGTACCCAAGCGCCGTGATACGGTTAGTTTGGAAGATTTGGATTTTGATCAGGTCGATGTGCAAGAAACCCCAAACCCGAATGAGGATTTATTTGGAGACGATCCGCATCCACGCCCGGCAGGAAAATTTAGGAAACAAAAGTCACAAAAAACATCGTCTGGTTCAGCAGCTTCCTCCCGTGCTTCTTTTGACGAGTCACTTGCGACAACATTCGAGGGGATGCGAAGCGATAAACAAGGGTACTACGAGACGAAGGATCTCGAGGCAAAACTGCGAATATTGTCCATGCAGACTGAAAATTTACCGGATCAAGCTAGGTACATTTTGGAAATGGAGAAAAGGAAAATTTGCGAGAAAATGGGATGGCCGTATGAAACGGGATCGGGCGGTGGTGCTTCGGGGTCGGGATCCGGGGCCGGTGGTGATTGATTGTATTTTCTATTTTTAGGACTTTAAAAATCGTGTGTTTTAATTATGCATTTTATTTTTTAGGAATTTGTAATTTTTTCCCTTTTGTTTTAATGAAATAAATGTAGTTTTTATTTAATTTATTTGTTTTTTATATATTATTTATACAATTATCTTTATTTAACAAACACATAAAACAAATAATAAAAATATTCCAAAACACTCTCCATAACACTGTCCACAACACTGTTACCACACTACAGAATTTTAACTCACAACACAACACCAAAAACACTGTGAACACAGTGTTACCACACCCCGTGCTCTTATAAGTGGGATTAATCGATATTAAACATTTGAAAGTAATGTTTAATATGCTTAAAATACATTAGCATGCTTCCCAATCTTTCTTCTCCTATTAATTTTATAATTCTTAGATTTGAATGATTTAAAGTAATAATAATAATAATAATAAAACATTAACAGAAACGAAACATTAGGGGGCTTAATGTCATTTGTTAAATAAACAAGGGCGAAACATGTTGACGTACAAAATACGCTCAAAACCCTTGTTACCACAATACCACCCTCATTCATCTGTCATCACTCTGCGTTGAGCGGGTACCAAATTTCAGGAAAAAAGGTAAAATCAATTCTTTGAACTAATTAATCTTTTCAAATAAATTCTAATAATTTACTTTTTAGGTTAAATGTATATGATTTCGCTTTTGTTTTATAACGGATGGATGCGTAAAATGTATTATATACATCATAATTCCTTCGAATGTATTATTGAAATCCATTGATCGTTAACTGCTGTGCAATAGCTTTGATTCTTTTTTTTTTTTTTTTTGGGTGCAATTTATCATATACCTGATTATATATGCTTAATATCTAGCTCGTTTAGATTTGGATACGTTAGGGTGAAAGTAGCAGACTAGCAGCTGGTATTTTAATTTAAATGATGCATATAAGAATCTATTTAGGTTTTTGTTATATCATCTTTAGTTGCTTAGGTGAGTGTTTTCTGTGTTTATAATGGTTGATCATATGCTTCGAAATTATATTTGTTGCATTATTTCACTTAATTAATAGTTGTATTTTGTTGTATGCACCAAAATTTAATAACATCCTTACTCGAATACTTGATGATATGACCCAAATACCCTTTATTTTTATTTTTTTTGGATTTTATGTCCTTTCTCTTTTATGTTAGTACATTTACTTAATATTTGACAATTTTTAAGCTTCAAAATTTCAAATACATTACTTTGTCAAGCACTTATTGAACAAGTCGAAAAGCTTGAGCTTTCAAAACAACTTTGAAGTCAAGTTGATTTCTTCTTTATCAACAATGTTATATGACGGAATACTACCATTTCGACCACATATATATCTTGATGTCAAAAGTAGCTTCAGATCATTTACTAATTGACTTGCTTTATAATTATCTATCAATGTCAGTACAACATGTATATATCTCTTAATTTGCATCATAGCTGCCATGTTTAGAATATGCAAACCCTGTCATTCGATTCCTTTTTATCTATTTTCTTATTGGGTGAAGCCTGAATGATCTTCATTTCCTATTGTACGTGTTCAAGTTATTATTTCTGTCTTTTTACTGTTCTAGAGTACGAGTTATGGCATCAAAGTTGCATATGTTACGTTCAAAGGCGGCTGAAGTCTCAAGTTTTTTATCCAAGAATGGGACCACATACTACAAGGAGACACTAGAGAAGAACAAGCATTACATTCAGGATCCACCTACTATAGAAAAATGTCAGCAGTTATCAAACCAGCTACTTTACACTCGTCTTGCCAGGTTTGCCCGTACTAGTAATCTACTATTTAAACCTGAATGTTATCTTTAACTTATTTTAAGAAAAAGAAAATTCAAAGACAACACAATAACATATATGAATTCACTCTGTATCGACGTCTAAATCTGGTATGAACCTGATACAATATTAACAAGCTCCTCAATCTGATAAAAGGTAATGAAGAGTAGTGACTTCACGAGAAAACAATAATCTTATCCTTCTATAAACATTTAAACATTTCAACATTTGATCTGCACGTGTCAAAGCAAAAGACTTGTATGATTTACATAGACAGTTTGTAGTGTATATGGATATGTATTTAGATAAATAACTAGCTATTTATTTACTTCAATGGAATATAGTTTTACTTGGAATTGCATTTCAATGTCAGATAAACACAAAGTTGGAGTCAAGTTTATTAAAATGCACGTATTGTAACCTATTAATTGAACTCTGAATGTGTTTGTGGTCTGATTTTGTGTGCATCATGCCATCATATACATGCATATTCAGCAACCTATTAACTCACATTGACATTTTTACTATGTCTTCGAGCACAAGTCAGGACATGTTTTAATATGCTGCAAACTCTCACATATATAGAGTAAGAATGTTTTGGAACCATTGAATAATGTTAAACACTTTTGGCTGCACGAATAGTGCAATTACTAGGCTTAGTGAGTTGTTGGAAAAAACACATATAACTTGGAACTTAGGAAGCTCACTTATTTGTGATATTACTCTATCTATCCCAAAAAGGTCCACTTTTGTCAGTGTCTAATTTTAATGTGACTTTCGAAATGTATTTTTTTTGCAATACTTGTGCATGAATAGCTGTATCTTGTGTTTTCATTATAGTTGTCAAACCTTTGACCTTTCAATGGTAAAAGAACTACTGATCTTTAGTTTTAATGTGAATAGATTCATTTTTTGAGATAACTATCAAATGGCTCGAACGGGTTAAACAGGTTAATAGTCGCCTAACGTATTTTCGATTGCTTATTACATCTCGTTCTTTAAAAGATATTCTCTTATCATTATTATTATAGTATTGCTTTTGTTTAATGAAATTTCATTCCAACTAGCGCATAAAAGTGTCGATGAATTGGCCTAACTGATCCGTTGCCCAACTTGCGCGTTTTCATCCCATCTGTATACTTGGTTTCTGTATATCAAATACTTGTATTTTTGAATCAGCATTCCCAGTCGCTATGATGCATTCTGGAAGGAGTTTGATCATGTGAAGCAACTAGTGAAGAAGAGGAAGGAGCTTAAAACTGAAGATATGGGCATTGCTGCCCTTTTTGGGCTCGAGTGTTTCGCTTGGTATTGTGCGGGAGAAATTATAGGACGAGGATTTACTATTACCGGTTACTATGTTTAATCTGCAATCAAGGTTAGCTACTTGCCAACGTACTACAAGATAATAAAATAGTCTGCGTAGGAATGTAGTTTTTCTAGTGAAAGAATTCAATACAAGGAACCATGTATCCTGAGAACGAATGTGTCAGAACCACTGCCAAATAATTTTACACAGTTGTTAACTTTGACCACTTGCAGCATTCTGTGTGTATGTGGGTGCATGCTTGAATGAGAAAACTGAACTTGGTTACGCAAAGTTAGAGATCCACAAAACCCAGGGGTGGATATCGTGCACGTGCAAGGCTGAATGGGTTTGGTAATGGGTCAGAACTGAATTTGAGCCAAAATGGATTCTGCTTTAAGTTGGTTAAAAGGGTTGGGGGTCTGTAAATAAATAAATGAAAAAAAGGGGGTTGGGTTGGACCCGAATACTTTTTTGTCCTAAATTAACAATACATCATAAGTAATAATGCAGAAATGATTTTTTCTTTCAATAGTAAATATGATATGACTTAGAAGGTTCTTTGCATTAACATACAATATGGGTGAGTTTTCCTCTCATTTAACTCGTTGGATATGACCGATCAGTAAATATGTAGATTTATCGAAAGGACAACTTCAATTACTTTAGCATTTGATGCTAATTGAGTTACGATTAAATAACGTCAGTATAGGGAAACTCCGCTCTCGTCAAAATTACCGGATGATTCGGTTCCTGGTGCATGAAACACTTAGCTATATAACAGGTTGCCTTATGTCTAACCTTGTAATTCCTAAAAGACATTATACGAGTTCAAACCATGTAAATCAGCTGGTCGAGACTGGATTAGTTAAATTTGCACAATATTTCGAGTGAAACTCGAATCCATAACATTCTGGTTGATGGTTCTCTCATACCATCGAGCTAAATGTCTCTTTTTGGTACGTAAGACTTTCTTTTATCTTTATAGTTGCTTTGCACTTCATAACTTTTTTTTTTTCTTATTCTTTTTCGGATGTTCATATTTACACAACTTTTGATGCATGCACCATGAGTCACTCTATCAATGCATATTGTGTAAATCTGTAATAAATATATATATTCCAATTATTACAATTTCATGTATTTTGCAAGTACATTAATCAACTTCTTAAATTGTTTGGATTAGATCATCTATCAAGCATGTAAATGGTAGTTAATTTCATGATCATGCAAGTAATCTTATTGCACTAACATCATTGTAAATTTTCCAAAGTCGACTATTCTTCTTACTTTATTTATTGATTTTCTGTCTTCTGTGTATCCTTCTCTTCTGTATATTTGAAAAAGTGGGTTGTCACTAAAAAGTAAAAACCATTTCTTACAGATTGATAGCGGTACAATAATAACCGTTAAAAGTATCAATGATAATGGCCATAAGATGTAACAAATTTATGTATCAGTAAATATAAACTAAATCGTAGGAAACTATACAAATTAAAGATATGTGAGATAGAGATGGGCAGACGATCTGATCCGTTGATTTATGTGATCATTGATCAACCGTCTAAGTTCGCAATAGTATATTTTTGTTGGTGCATTTTGTGTGTTAGTCAACTTGGTCAAACTTGTAAAAAGACTTGGTGAATATCTTGTATGTATAGCTACACTTCTATAGCGACACTAGAAGTGTCGCATAGGTCGGCACAGGCAAGTGTCGCATGGGTTAGATTATATATGGCGAGTTACTGAGTTAGGGTTTCTTTTGTATCTGACGACAGAATATAGAGGTGTATGAGTTTACGTGGTTTCTTCAGAAAACACTTATACGATGAATCAATAAAAGATCAGAAGTTATATATATATATAGCGTTTATTTCCGTTTACATATACGTTCAAACGATTATTACATATTATACGGATTCCGAACTTGTTACGATTCGATTTAGATCCTGAGATAACGGGACCTACAAAGTGGTATTAGAGTCGATTTACATGCTCACTGTATTTTACGTAAAATGTAGTGCTACTAAGATGCAGCGAATTTGAGCTATTGTATGCCATCAAAACAAAATACAATTGTCCACTACAACCTTACTTTTAAATACAGTATAAGATAGCTATTCTTGGATTGTTTATTCTATGAAGAAGACAAACAGACAATATGCAATCTCTACGTTCACATGTGAAATCGTCACCGACTTTATATAAATAAATCTTTATTTTCTGAAAAACACAAGATTCCAAAACGGTCAATTCCATTGTTCCAGAAATGAGTCTTCGAGATGTAATCGAAGGTAGGTCTCCTCTCACATTCAATTCAGCGGATTCAAATTCTAATTATTATCCTCGAAATTATCAGAAGTGTTAAGTGTTATGTGAAACTGACACTTGTCGTATACACCTAGTCTTACTAAGTTTTACAAAAATTACTACAAAATTAATCCCCTAGTGTTGAGTTGCATCTAACGATATGGATATGGATGGATGAATTGAAAATTAAATGGATCTGAATATGAATATGAACGAAAATATTTAAATGGATATAGATGTGGATATGACATCATCTGATCCATTGACATCCCTACTTGCATCTCCATTGTCAAACATAATAATAATAATAATAATAATAACAATAATAATAATAATAATATGTCTTTTTCGAATGTGTGATGATATTCTTACCATCAGTTTTGATAGATTCACCAACAATGTGTGTTACAAAGCTATATTGTATAAATGAATAATGCACATGAATTTATCAAAAATGATGATAGATCTATTATCACCCTTGTCAAAAGGTTATAAAATCAGCTTCAGCCTTTTGTGACATTAGTGTGAAAACATAGAGCTTCTTTTGCAATTTTTGAAATATATAACCTTTTCTCTATAAAGGAAGAACTAATAAACGGGTAGACGAAGTAGATTTTTTATTTTCTTTAGTTTATTTGATGAGTCGAGTCCTCTTTTACTCAAATGTACGCAATATAATCTAAGTATATATGACGTGACCGTTTTCGATCTCTTTGTAAAGAAAACACCGTCATGTATATATTTCTGAAATTCAAAACGAGGCCCACGAAATCTACAGAAGACGACTACATGAGTTCATCATAGAATAAGTCACTTTGACTCTCAAAAGGTGAGGACTGGTTGTAGCATGCTTATATCCACACAAAATTTTCATTTTTAAATGACCCATTTACTTTTAATTTGGTTCGTCTTTGATGTATATATAGACTAAAATCGTTTATCAACATTTGGACATTTTAAAGATTTCAATTACAGTATGGTTTAGTTACATATGTTCAGTATAAATTACGGAGTAATGATATGTCTAATTACATAAAACTAAAAGTTGACCTATTTTTCTCATTGGTTGAATTATTTGTCTCGTTTAATCTCACACAATCAATTTTTCATACCTATCAATCATAATTTTAGATCTAGATTTAGGTATATCAATCATTTTCCTAAATTAAGTAGTCACAAAGTTTTGTTATAGAAATTAGTTATTAGTTATCATTTATTATTTTATTATAAATATAATAAGAGTAAAGAGTAATTACCAACTGTTGTCTATGTAATGCATGAAGACGTTGACGATCAGTGGACTAATTCCTAATGCCATTTAGGCTTTAGCCTACCCAATTCATTCTTGAAGTTTTGTTTTAAAATTTGTTTCTACCATGAGAAATGTCAATATTACCCCTACGTAATTATTTTGTCATTTCACTATCTATTACGGACTACTATCTAGAGAGATGGCTAAGGGTTAAAACGAACTTTGAAGACTTGGAGTAATGGTTGATGTTTTATTGAATTTGGTGCAAATTGTCAAAACGATCGATATCGCATCAAATTTGAAATCTTGGATGAAAATGAATTTTACACTATGGTATTTGTGTTTTGATACATTAAAATTGGTCTAAAGTGTAGACTTCTGTTTCTTCGATCATCGATATTGACATTGATTGTTGATACGAGTTTCATATGTTTGATTGTGCGTTTGTCTTATTATGGTTGTTAACCGATTTAATTGAGATTAAAACCGAATCACTCAGTTTAACCGCTAACAAGTCCATAATGTAACAATAATCGGTCAGCTTAAGGTTTTTCAATTATTGAAAATTTGATTATGAAGGCGGATTTAGGCCATAACCATGTTTGGCCTAAGAGAATTTTTTGGAAGGAATGAGGGATGCCTCAATGGTATACTTAATAATAAAAATGATTTTTGGGTAATATTACGAGTAAGATTGTTGCTTCCTTATCCAAAATCATTATGGATTCTTCCCCTATGCCGCCGACAAGATTAAAGTTGAACCAACATAACATTTTGGAATTACGCAAATAAAAAAACTTACAATAAATAAATCTTGACTATAAATAATACTCCGTAGTGACATTGTATGAACACGTAATTAAATTCATAAACAAGTGAAAAGGTGACAAATTAAAGGCATTGCAAGAGATCGAAAACGACTCATTCTGTGGGAACTTGCAAACATCCAGCTGTTCTCTACAAACTATCAAAATGGATCATACTCATTTTCAAAACTCCCATTATACTACTTCCCATTCCCAAATTCAAACTTTGACTTTTTCCCATATAGTCAAACCAAACCATGATTTCACCGTCGCTTTTCTATAATAGTTTATTGGGTACGATTTACGACAACTAAGACTCCTCCCATCCGTGACTAAAACTGATTGAAACCGACCGAGCCACGTCAGCGCCACATCAGTTTTTTCAAAAACTGACTGAAACTGACGGACCCCTGCCATCAGTGACCCGTCACTTTAATTTTTGGATTCCACATTTACCAATTTACCTTTAATATTATACACACAAATTACACACAAAAAAAAATAAAAAAAAATAAGGATGTGTCGGTTTGGTGACGAGGGAACTAACGAGGCGAAGTGACGAGCCACTCACATCGGCGTCACTTCGTCACTCTCCAACTGACGAGAGCCGACACTCCCCAATGGGAGGAGTCTAACTGGAGTTGAAGAATGTAACAACAGCTTGAACATGAGATTATGGATAGAGCTTGAGCTTCTGGCTTGAATGTTTTTCTACGGAAGCTACTTAAAAAGACTTCTCTGAAAAGTGACTCTAAAATATTCTCGGTGATCTTTTTTTCAACAATCACCATTATGTTTTTGTTACCAAACGAAGATTATTCATTTAGTGGAGATTGAAATTATTAAAACTAAAAACCTAAACTCCTGGAATTCCGGTGTCAAACACACCCATAATCTACCGAGGCTAACCTGTATGTGACTATATCTTACACGACATGACTGCAGTATATAACAATTAATTTTTACTACGGAGTATATCTTACACAAGACTGCAGTATATAACAATTAATTCTTAGATATTAGAAGGGAATATTCTTTAGACCAGAGAGAAATAAGAAGATCTTGGTCCTAGGTAAAGATTAAGTGGGTCCAATTAGAGTAAAGATAGGCCACCTGCAGGAAAACCGCGTTATAAACAGTAACACTAAATCTCTGTCTTCCAAATTCAAAGTGCTAAATTTTATTTTATTAAAGAAAAGAAAAAAGGTCAATATCCAAGAGACCATGAACAAAACAGACACACGAGTGAAAGGACACATGTCCATGGTCTCACTGGTCAAAACTAAGTTTCTATATCAAAAATCATTGTCCTTATGATTATAAAAAAAACATACAATATGTGTTAATGATGGGTTGAAGCAGATTGAAACTACTTAGAACCTCACTTCAACAACTTAAATTGTATATTTTTAAAATTTTAAAATTAATGACTTGCATTATATGCATCCACATCTATATATATACATTCCAGGATTGAAATCTAAGACATAATCACTGACACAAAATATTCTGACAAACATTTTAATTATGAACGAAAATGGTCACCGTTCCACAAGTGGAGGTGGTACTTCTTCAGTCTACCGGGGTGTCCGTAAGAGGAAATGGGGCAAATGGGTATCTGAAATTCGTGAGCCTGGGAAGAATTCCCGAATCTGGCTTGGGAGTTTTGAGACACCAGAAATGGCGGCAGCTGCTTATGACGCAGCAGCATTTTACCTCAGAGGTGATTTGTCCAGACTCAATTTCCCAGAAAGGGTAAATGGGCTCCCAAGGCCGGTTAGCTCTACTTCAGAATGCATACGCATGGCAGCCCAAGAAGCAGCCATGCAGTTCAGATCCAAACTGTTAGAATATGAGCAAGACCAGGGTGGGTCAAGCTCGGGTCATACCATACCAGTCAATGTTCGACTTTCACCTAGCCAAATTCAGGCTATAAATGATTCACCACTGGATTCCCCAAAATTCTGGATGGAATTAAGTGATCCTCGTATGGCAGAGCAAAACCTGTATTTTTCTAACACCAATAACTTTGATCCTATGGGTGACTGGGATGACATACCTGATGATTCCCTCTGGGATCCTTAGGTAACGAACATTTAAACCGATCTATCCCGAATAAAGGACTATAACATGCATTCTTCTTACATATGCACCATACTGCTTTTGCATGTAGATTTTTCATTTGTCAAACGTTATTTTCTAAAACCAAAAAAGGGTCAAAGTTAATAAAATTTAGTTGCTTATACAGTTTAGGAAATACTAAGAATTTTCTCCAAAAATTTTTGCATAGAGAAAATATCTTTTCTAGTGTCCATGTCTTCCATATATCATGCAACAATAACACCTACGATCCAAAAGACTAGCTTTGACTATGGATGTAGCCCATCAGCCCATGAATATATCAATCTAGTAACAGCATGTTGGACACACTGTTCACGTAAGCATCTACTGCAACTTTCATCACAGATGCAAAAGAGGCGAGTTTTAATAGCTCTTTTGACAATGTTACCTGGGATAGGTGTAGTACTAGCAACGGGTAGGTGCTTAGCAGAATTAATTCTTTCGTGTGTTGTGTTTTTGTTTAATAAGTAATGCTATCTTCTTATCAGTGGCGGATGTATGCTTGAGTTAGGGTATGCACTTGCATACCCTAAGATGACTTTGTTTAGTGGAAAAAAATTTATTTTATATTTTGTAGTTGAGTGTGAGCCTTAATGTGCATACCCAATAAAAAATGAGTGCATTCCCTTTTGATCTCTCATATATATATACCATGCCTATCATTACAATAATAAAATAAAAACATGTGTAATGAAAACACGTGTAATTCATATTTTAGTATATGAGTAAATTTTAGAAAGTTAGATCTAGCGCCATAGAAGAAGAAGAAAAAAAAACTTTTGCAGGTTTGTGTAAAGAAAGTCGGGTGAGGAAGATGAGTACATGGATGACCCCACCTAACTGTTGCAGCAGTAACATTTCATTTAGTCCCACTATTATTATTATTATATATACATACAATTTAAACCCTCGAGTCTTTTAGTTTAATACCTTAACCCCTCCCTATTTACAAAAAGACTATTTTAGCACATTTTTTTTGAATTATTACATACTAATTTCATTAATATTTATACTCAAAAAGAATATGTTGTATGCCTCCTATGAATGATAAGGATTTTTTTTTTTTTTTTTTTTTGTACAAAACATAAATGAGATACTTAAAAGGGATTTTTACTATGGTGGACGGTCAAAGGTTGTGTTTTCATGTAGAAGTCTGTGTCAGACAATTTTTACATTTCTAGTCTAGTATTTCGCCTAAATGGAATTAAATATCGGTGAATCCAGCGTAAAACACTTAAACAAATTAAAACATGCCACCTAAAAAATATGTTCGACGGTCAAACGTATATGTCACTAGTCAAACAATATTTCACCTAAAGCTAGAAGACGACACGTGTCAGACATACTTCGCCTAAATACCTTTTTACTTCGACGAACCCGGCGAATATTTTGAAAAATCTTAAACAACTCTGGCCACTTTCCACATTCTTGCTGTGAATGTCAAATTCCAAACTACATTGAAAACTTTGTAAAATACATATTTTTAGAAGACTCGTGAATATCAAAAATTCAAAAGTGTCATTCTCATTATATTTGGGAGAAGTCCTCTAAAACTCTGGCCACTTTTTCACGGTTATCGAGTATATGAAAAGTTCGCCATGTTCGCCTAAGAATATATTGCATTTTGGCGAACTTTAGGTGCCAGGTGTCATTAAATATATATTGGCAAAGAAACGGTTGACCGACGAGCTATAGTTGACCCGCGAACTTTTGTACCACGTGGCTTCACTTAATTGGTTTTCCATTTGTTCGCTGACTTCGCCGTATGTGTTTTCAATTTAGGCGAATTGTTTGACTAAATTTGTAAAAATTATCTGACACCGACTTTTACGTGTAAACTCATCCTTTGACTGTCCATTGAGGTAATTAGCTCTACTTAAAAGCTTAATAATAATTTAAAAAAAAAACACAAGATGTTATTAAATAGATATATGAATACTCAATTCTAGCTTCTTAAACATATTAACCATCTTAAAATAACACATATAACTAAATTTTACGTCTTTAAGGGCCTAGTTTTTGCAAAGGCCAACTCTTTTGCTTCAAAAAATTATCGAACACAATATTTTGAGTAAAATATGGATGAAGCGCGTAAGCTTGAAGAGGTTTGAAACCACCAAAAATATAGTGCGTAATTTTTTTAACTAAATTAGTATGGGCATATTTTGATCATTTCGTCCGGGGCAACACAAAACTCAGGACCGGCCCTACTTAGTGGATGTGTCTATGCAAGGTGGATTTTTGTAACTAGCAAGAATAGAATTAGCTTTGTATACATTTTCATGCAACTAAAACAAAGCCGGCCAATAAAAAAAACCCCGACCCGAAAGCACAAACGGAAAACCCAATATACCCGACTAATGATAGTTGCCTAGGTTGTGCATACCCAATGTGCAATTTCTAAATCCGCCACTGCTTCTTATATTCCCTATTCGAAAAAATAATGTTTCATGTAAGCCTTTAATGTTTCATATTCCAAGTTGGGCTGGCTTCTATGAATCTATGAGATTAGTAGCTTTATCTTATGCTATGACACGTTGTACCATTCATTCCTACATTGTATCAAATATCATATACGCACAATCATCTCTGACACGATCCTCGATAAAATGAACAAACCATGTCTCCATTATTCTCAAACAAACATCTATTCCATACCTATGACCGATGAAAAACTCATACACCCTGTTAGTAACAAGTCTAAAACCTACAACCAATGCTCCAAGAGACCCGATTAATACCAACTGGGCCAAAGAGCATTAGTTAATTACGGTCAGTCTATGAGTTGACTACTTCCATCTTTCCTACTAAACTCCCATTTCTAGTTGCATTATAGGAAGTTCAGATATCATATTAAATGAAAGGATTACTCGAATTTATTGATACTGCATTATAGCTCTTAGAGTTTGAGAATATCCTAAATTTCAAATGAGAATATCTTCTAACTGGATCTCCAGAACCAGGGACTTTTGGGTCATCCACCGTTTGGTATAGCCTCATTAAAATTGTTTAGTCTATCACATTTGACACATTAATTCTTTATCCTGTAAATATATTTTGGGTCAAGCTGACAATACCAAAAAATATATCATCATCCAACCCGTCCATTTTGCTACCTCTGGTGTTTATTAGACCTCTAGCTTGAGCAGGGTAGTCATTAACATAAAGTCAAATATGTGAGTAATACTAATAAAGGTTTTGTGTTCATTTCTTGCTAGTAGAAACAACAGCTAATATTGAGGTAGGCATCAGCATCATACTTCTTAACCAAGATAGCAGAATCTACATAATCACTTGTCATATATCTTATTTAGGATTTTGAGGAACACAGGCTGCAAAAGGACTCATGTCATCATATATAGCACTGCCAAATTCGGATAAGATATCTTGCAGATGAATCATTTCCAGTACATAACAAGGTATGAGATTCAAAGGGTATATCAGTACTGAACAGTTGAAGGTAGTTTCTACTAACATATATTTATATAAAATGCATGACCTACTTCTACTTTTGAGAACTCACTCCACATGTGACATGCCACCCCCAGTTTCAGATTTCGCCCTACAAAGTAACAATTTTACACTTAGAATGATAATCAACAAACGTTAGCAAAAGAAACATACAAATGATCAGAAGTTACTAATCATGAAACAATCAAGTGATTCAATCTCATACTAATATACTATAACTTTTGGAAAGACGTGAGTCACTTACTTGTGATCAGAAGGGTTTGGCATAAGCTCATAAACAATTGTTGCAACAACATCTCTCTTCAACTGAGCAATCATAAAAGTAATTGTGAACGAAATACACAAGAAGAAACAACATATATAGAAGAAACAAGAAGAAAAAGAGAGAAATCTCAAAAAAGAACCTACCTGAGTTGCTTCACCTTTTAGCCCAATGTACTGAATTCTAGATGTGTCACCACCGTAATTATCAGGAAAATGCAAAGTCAGATTTCCAACACCTTGAAACCTAGAATATCTGGTGAAACACATATATCAACATGCATTAGGAAAGTAACAGCATATATGTAAATATGTTAGATATCTTAAAAGCAAAATAGATAAAATCGTAATTGTATTTTTACATAATTTTCAAATACAAGCATGAACAAACAAGATTTCTAAAACAAATATGAGTACTTTTCACAATCATATGTGAAGAGATTCAAAAATGATACAAAGTGAAAAGATGATAAATGGAAAGTTGTGTCATTATAATAGAAACTGATTGTTCACCTTGTCTGGTATTCTAAAACTCCTTGCAAATTTTCTGCCAAGTCCCACTCCTAATGAAGAAAACTTTATTATAAGTGAAAAGAGTTACAAACGATACATTTTGTGACATTCTTAGCCTGCAGACCTGAATAGCTTGCATGCTCTGAGCATCTGAGAAGTCGATTCCTTCTCGGTTGATAAATCTACATGCAAGAAGTACATATTAAGGTTTAGTTTGTAACTGCTGAATAAAAATTAACCATTTATAAAAAAGCTATTATCCAAAAATTATAACAATCAAGGATAAGTACTATATTGTAGATACACATCTTTTAAACATTGTAGATACTAAAAAACAGGACCATAAAAACTTAAAGAATTAGAATGATGATAAGGTCCACAAGTTAAATTCCATCCGTGTAATAAAAATTCTTTGACTGAGCAATCAAACAAATATGAAATTCAAGGGTAGGAATTCTTTTAACATTATGGATATCACGAGTTGTATTCTTCTAATGGTCATAAAAAAGCGAAAGAACCACTCTTTTTGTTTTTTTCCTTGTTTATGTTCACCATATCTATGATCTTTAGAGAGCTTTTTAATTTTGCAGTTGTAGAAGTTTTTCGAACAAGTTATATATGATATTCGTCCCTTATCATATGGAAGTTAGTTTGTATAGAACAAAACAATCTTAATAAAGGCCTTCGCATTACTGTGCACATGTAAATTAACAGTCATTTCACAAGCCTGACAAACATTATTATAGGGTCACTGTCTTCTGATTCGTCAATAAAATGTTCACATATACTCCAACACACCAAAGAGGCACAGATTGACACTTAACACCTTTCATGGGGAAAATTTTCTTATAAAGAACTTCCAAAGAGTGGCCATTTTTTTGATGGACCAGGATACCATGACCAATTATTAAAGGCCAAAGTGTATTTTAGTACCCTCAATTTGGTCAACCGGGTTTATTACTACCCTAGACTATTAAGGGTGCAGATTAGTACCCTGAACTTGACAACTCGGTTATTTTAGTACCCTCACTCAGTCACATGATAAGCACATGACTAATTCCAGTTAGTTTTAACGGAGAAAGTTAGGACCCATATCAATCTACCTTAGTCGCCTTCTGAATACAAAATCAATTCGTAAAATTGGCATTATCGTTGGTCACACAGTGACAAAGGTTTGCTCGATTCCACCCAATCCAATCCTTTTCCATGATTATAAATTGAAGTTTATGTTTGGTTCTATTAAATTGTAAGCTATTTATACGTTTGAGTACTCGAGTAATTTTTTTTATTATATTTATGTTTCAAAATCATTTCTTATTTTTGAAAACTACTATTGGTTACTGCTAATCATTTTGTACCTTTGAAAACCATTATTTATTAGTTTTATTGCTTCTGATTTTGTCTATTCAAGTTGTTCTTGAAATTGTTTTTCACTTGCTAGTTATTGTATAATTAGTTGATACTGGATGTCATTGTGCTCAATATTGTTTCTGGAAAATGGTCAGTCATTACATATCATATTGACTTAGAGATATTTTCTTCATTTATATATGGTCTATTAATGTAGTTAGTACGATCAGATGCATGAAGTTTATGGCTGAGGTATAATGCCCAACTTTAACGCAAATGTTCTTTTTCTTTTCTTTTTTTCATTTTATTTATATTTTTTTTTGGTGGAGGTAAATGCACAGTTAATACATTAAAATTAAAATGTAAGTTGATACTTTGGACCCAATGCAATATAATGTGTTAACTTTCTCCGTTAAAATTAACTGGAATTAGTCATGCACTTATCATGTGACTGAGTGAGGGTACTAAAATAACCGAGTTGTCAAGTTTAGGGTACTAATATGCACCCTTAATAGTTTAAGGTAGTAATAAACCCGGTTGACCAAATTGAGGGTACTAAAATATAGTTTGGCCATTATTAAATAAGATCAAAATGTATTTTGCGAACACATGTTGTGTACTTTCTTCAAGACATAATTCAACAACTTTATATATACAAGTAGGCAAGTAGCTGAAGAAGTATAGTTAGAAAATCTACTTACGCTCTCATCTTGGAAGGACTAGTTCCATCAGCCCCACCAACAATTGAAATGCTCTTTATCTTAACATCAGATGTAAATCTATCACAAGAAGTTCAAACGAATGAGCATAAACAATGGGCAACTCACAAGCCTAAATAATGAACACGATGCAGCAATAAAAATAACAATATTTTTCACGGTGGTCACTGAGTTTATCAGAAATACCAAAATCACATACTGAAAGCATGCCATATCTTGGGACATCGTATAATGGTTACTTGTTAAATGAGTTTGAACATTAACATTAAACTATATTGTGGTATCTTATTACACCATTTTGGTCTAGATATTTGGTACTAGAATCGTACTGTAAATATTACAAATACAGGATTGACTTTTGGTAATATGTATCTCCTTCAAAATTGAACTGTTCTAGTCAGCAACCCTAATAGATTAATGAAATAATGATATGATGGCTTATTCTCAAAATATTTACAAAAAAGAGTATAGATTGTTGCAATAATGTTGAGCATCATATTGCCATTAAATAAGCTTTAATTGCTGGCAGCATGCTCATTAATTAACAAAGTCTGTATTACAATGATCCCAAGACATTGCTATCAAATGACCATTTTTTATATAGGTTGAAAACAAAACGTATTGAATTTTCAAAAAAATGAGTAAAACATAACCACTAAAAAAAGAAGACCCCATACACATGATGTATAAATGATACAAAAAAAAGTCATGTATAGTTGTCATAGGTTATCACAAAAAAATATATAATTATACTACTTACGGAATAAAAACAATTAACTCAGGATCACCCTCATTGCTTTCCAAGAAAACCTGTACCAATAAAGAAAACCACTAATCACATTTAGCTAGAAATGCTAAACAATGACTCCAATAAGATGCATAGAGTTTGCAAAACTCCCCCAACCCCAACCTGATAACAGCAAAAGAGGGTTGGGTAGTAATATAAAAGCCCAACTAAGAGGGTAAAATGGGGAAGGAGAAAAAAGGACACACACCAAATATCAATATTGTAGATTGAATATTTTATGGTACTCATTCCTATAGAAGTCTTCCAGGTAAGCATATAATACATTGTCAATGATTAATGAAACTTGTATGGTGTGGATCGAAGTACATGCACATTATTGGTAGGTTGAATAACACGATCATTTTCAGTACAAAACTACTATGAAGATGGAACTTAAGGGGTACACCTAATGTATCATATCAACTGAACCAGGGGAACACGTAATGTAAAATAACTTCTGTAAGTAGCGTATAATCAAAACCTTATGCTTAATCTCATAGTTGCCTAAAGTACTCAAGCTTGTTCATGGTAGCAGATTTATCATGTTGCAAAATATATAGATAAAAGATAAAAAAAACTTGACTCCATGTCGTCTTTGATCTTCTTCACGTTTCAACTCCCAATTTCTACCGTTTGTAATAGTAATCAATCCACATGAAACCATTCATTCTAAAAAAATGTCAAAATTTTCCATCACTAATTCAGAAAATTCGCATGCACACAAGTTTCATGACATGGCAACCATGTGAATTATGCTACAACAACCGCATGACTAAACACAAGAACAAAAGATTTCCTCATTAAGGCATTCCATGGATAAAGATATCAATCTAGATTCGCATTTTCATGTTTGTTACTAACTTGATCATCTACATTCTCACTGGTAAACAACTTAAAAGTAGTGTTCACCAGAAGACACGAGACATGAAACATCAGTAATTCCAAAGGCAAAACAAACAGCAAGTTGCACGTATTTAAAACACAATTACCTCGGAGGAACTTAGACGTTGCTCCCAAGCTTTAAAAACTACTTTTGCGCTTCCAGGAACAGCCTCATTCAATGCAGAGACCTTTACAATACAATCGAAACACACAATAAATTTGAACTTATTCATCTCAAATTCTAAACAATAATTATATGGTAATGATAATGTAAGAGCACTTCTGAAAAATAGGAACACTAACGACGTTTTATATATCTCAAATATACTTAGTTACATATATAAATGGATGCATTTCAACTAGTTGAAAATATATGATAAAATTATTATAGATCACCCCAATAGACTTACAAAGGTATAATAAATTACCTTAATAGATTTTTCCGACTCAAAATAAATAAATAAATAAATAAAATCGAGCTTCGTCTTCACGCTATGAAAACAATCAATAACAGAAAACATTTATGTTCTCAAATAACTCATACGCTACTAATTATGTTCTGAAATGATTCAACTGATCATAAGAATATCATAATAACCACAAAATAAAACTTACACAACCGAATATACTACAAACAAAATCAGCTTAATATTCAAGCCATCAAAACAATCAGTGACAGATAATATATAAACGGCTGGATATAAGTTGTAGTGCAACCATCATCATAATTATATCAAAAGATAAGAATGATTTCAGAAATATTGGAAATAGAATGTGAAATTGATAGTTAGGGTTTTAGGAAGCAGAAAAAAAAAAATAAAAAAAGGGGGGAAACTGAAGAAACGAACCTTGGGGATGTCGATATGTTTGTAGAGAGACCAATCGGAAGAACAGTCGTGATCTTCGCAACTGTGATCATGCATACACGCCATTACTTGGTTTAATTTTCTGTAAAAATGGGACTGGAGTATTAATCGGAATCCTCTAGAAATGAAAATAAGGAATTTATATAATCTAATCTAATTCTTTTTGAAAGTTGTTACCGTTTTCTCTCTTTAAAAAATAAAATAAAATAAAAATAAATACATGTTTTTACCTAAACCTTCAACGATTACAAAAGATAAACGTATTTCTTCCTAGCTATCGCTTGAACATGACTTCCTCCCAATGTTTTTAAAATCAAAAACCGGATCGACTCGGTGAGACTTCCGGTTCCGGTCGAACCGGTCCAGCCGAACCGCCTCAAAACCGGCCCACGTCACCAATTTAAAAAAATAATAATAAATTAAAATCCCGGTCCAACCGGTCCGGTTCCAGGTTTTGAACGAACCGTCCGGTTCGTTGACCAGTCAAACATTGGTCAAAACCGGTTTTCACCCGGCCGGAAGGCCTCCGGTTCCCGGTTCGACCGATTCCACCTGTCCGAGTTAACCGGTTTTCAAAACATTGCGTTCCTCCTATCATGTTTTATCGTTTCTTGTTTACCAAGAAAAGAATGTGATGGGCATTAATGTAAAAATCAAATTGAAAATGGTTATGATGTTTTATCGTTCCACGCAAATTTTTTTTTTTTTTTTTTTTTTTAATATGATAGATGTACGCTTGTAGTTATATTTTCATCTTATTACAAAGAAGTTAATCATATCATATATTGTTTATGTTTAATTCTGGAAAAATTAAAGAAAAGAAGTTGGTAAGTGAAACATTATCAAGTCTATTATTTTTGTCTATAAGTCAATTTATATTATATATGTACTTTTACTTATTCTTTTTCTTGCATCAAAGAATTTTGCTAAACATAACAATTAAGGCTATTATAACACGCTTAAAAGTGTTGTACATGCCAGTTAATGGTTACTTTTAGGTGGCGGTTATAATAACACTAAAAGGTTTTCAGTTATATCTTAAGACAAAGATAAAAGTGTGTGCAAATATTACCTAATATGCTATAAGCCGAAGTGGTCGGCGTCGTTTTATGTATACCCTATTGCCGTTTTCTACTGTTCATAAGGGACAGGTTTGTAATTTCGCTTGCTATAGATGTTGTTTTGGAATATTTTTTGGCATTTTTCGGATGGGGTTCTATGTAATTTCGATAGAAAGAGTCTTTCCCGGTAGTAGATAGGCTTTACCGGTTGTAACCAGTGCAGTGCAGGTGGGCGCCTTAAATGTTGACCGACGACAAATCATTTATCGGTCATTGTTGCCGCCATAACTTTTCAATATGCAAGTATATTAAAAAAGAGAACATGTTATGCGCAACCGCGCAATTTTCGAACTTGCGCCGACCTCGCCTACTATGTTTGACCATATAGAGTCTACCAGCCAAGCTATACCAAGATTTGATTTTGATAAGCTTCATATATAGAGTAACTTTTATCCAAAAAAAAAAAACATTAAACTCCGTAAAATGACAATTGACCAACTATAAATGTATATTAAGAGGAATTCTCGAAGTAACCAAGTTTAGGATGCAAATGTAGGATGTACTGAGCAGTGAAGTTATTGGGAAAATATAATATTCAGACAATTTAGTACATGTTATAACAAAAGGAAAAATTACTTAGATATACAAAATAATAGCTTAACACTAAAATACACCTTGTGTCTATTTCACAAAGAATTCTTTAAATTGGAGCTAAACTGCAGCTCTATATGGTCAAACATAGTAGGCGAGGTCGGCGCAAGTTCGAAAATTCTTTAATAGAACCATGACCAGTATAATTGCACGAGATAAAATTGATTGATGTTTTATTGAATAAATATCGTTGATGTTTCTATTAGCAGAACACTAAGCAAGTTGAGCCAAACCGCGAGTTACTTGAGTAAACTTCTGAGTCGGCAACGACTATAAATATACATAGCTTTTGAAGTTCACAAGCTTTATTAAAATTTTGTGAAACCATTCTTGTAAAGTATATAGTTAATAGTTAAAGTTAATTAATATTATTATTCATCACTAAGTACAAATATTCAAGTACAGTCGCACCAAGCCAAACTCGATAACATTGGTTAATTAATAACTCAAGCTCAAACTATAGCTTGTAAATAAAGGCTCAAATGATTTGATTGTTTGAGTCGATTTATAAGTGAGATTAAGCTTGTTGTTTGACTCCCTCAAGTAGAGCTGGCAAAACGGGCGGGTAGGGCGGGTATGGGCTACGGGTCTAAACGGGTGCGGGTCTAAACGGGTTCGGGTCTAAACGGGTGCGGGTATAAACGGACTCGGGTCTAAACGGGCTATTTAAGTGTTTCATAAAAAATTGTTCTAATTCACTAAAAATTATATATATACCTTCCAAAACAAGTTATATTCATTGAATATAATAATAATAATAATAATAATTATTATAATAATAATAATTATAATAATAATAATAATAATAATAATAATAATAACGATTTCTACTCTATTCTTTAGAAGATGAAGATTGAAGATATATTTTGAAATATACATCGTTAATAAATATTGATACTTCCAAATATTTTATACGGAGTAATTTATTAAAAATACTGAATATTATTAAATACTATTTTATGAATAACAGAGTAGAAGAGTAGATATTTGTGGCATACAATTTGACTTTCTTAACTCTACAGCACCCCTTTCTTTCTCTCTCTCTCTCTCTCAAACCAACCGACTGTGTTTTAGAATTCAAAATCATCATATAATATTAGTGACGTGAAATTCCGCTATTCAAAATCATCATATAATAATAGATAGGAGGGGTTTGATTTCTCTTTTTAATTTCAGTTGATTGGTTGACGTCACCGGAAAATAGCGACGGCGGCACCAACCGGTAAGTTTTAGTCGGAATTTTGTGGTGGTGGCAACAAGCATCGGCAGCGGTGCTGGTCGTTGGGTGGATTTAATCCGTCACGGAACAGAAAACACGTGGACTAGTTGTCTCTTTCTTTTGCCCATTTGACCCGTTTATGAATGCAATCATGCCCATATCCACCCACTTGCAAATTTTGTGCCGCCCAAAATCGCCCATTAGATAATAAAAAGTGCCCAGTATAGCCCAGTTTTAGATGGATGGGCAAGTTTTGCCAGCTCTACCCTCAAGTAGCTATCCGATGCACGCGACAGATTGAGAAATCAGGTTTGGACTGTTCATTTTTTCATCCAAGGTAAAAATCGAACATTGTTCATTTTGTAATACTTTGCTTCTTTCTATCGATCCATACGACTTGAAATCGTCAAGTCGTTCACATAATGAACCAGCATATAGTGTGCATTATTATATCCTAAATTCGTCGTCTCTGCATAAAATCAGGGTAACTAGGTACTTTATTTTCAGGAGACAATAAGATAGTAAACCAATAACAACAGCTTGTGGTCTTGTTAACACATATTCATACTACTATTTATTCACTTAAAATAAGTAACATGTAACGAAATCTAAAAGAAATGTCTACATTAATTTAATGAATAAAATATGATCAAGTTGTGATTAAATATGAAGTTTAATAATAAAAACAAACAGTTATATTATATTCCATTAAAAAGATCGCAGACTTTGAACAAGTGGGTCATTTTCCATTTCATCTCCTTCAATTATATAAATATAAATATAACTTTATCCATAAGCATCTTGCAGGCAGGCTAAGCTTCTTCAACGTTCTCTTCTTCATTTCTTCATCTCTCTTAATCTCTACATTTTTGTGATCAAACACAAAAAGAAATATTATATTTTTAATTAACTAATATGTATCCAAACTCAAATTCATCTTCTGCTGCATCTCAACCTTCAAGAGATCCCAACACAATCAATAGTAACCATAACAACAATGGTAACAATACTAGTGGCGGAGGGATAGGGCTCGCTCGATATCGTTCGGCTCCAGTTTCATTTTTAAACAGCACCGTAGACTCCGTCATTAACGGACAAGGACAATCACACGGACAAGGACAACAGCATCCAAACATGGTCGGTGGGACCCAAGCGCCTACTCGCTTCTTCCCACCACCTGACTCGATGTCGTCGCAGCATTCCTCATCCGTGGATCGGTTGCAAAGGACATCATTTCGATTAAATGAGTTCGCAACCGCTTTTAATGGCTTAAAAGGTACAATATAAGGTTTTTTTTTTATATTTTAATAATACAAAAGCGATAAAAAAAATTAACTTTGATCGGCATATAATAAATCACAGGTACGACGACTGAAACAACTCCATCTCCATTATTCCGGCACGGCAGCTCGCCGGCCGGTTTCCTCAACACTCTTGTTTCATCTATCCCAACTTCAGGTACGCCCCTTCATCGTAAATTGTCACATTATTTTTTTTTCCCATTTTACGATGATAAAAACAATCATCATCATCATAATAATAATAATAATAAAAATATATCTATCTACTTACCTATAATGCATATCATATTATCATTCTTAATACTTAAAAACTAAATATGGTAACTAATTAAACTACAAAACTAAATTTAAATATTTTGTTTTCACATTTGTTATTATGTGTTTTTCACCTAAAATATATCAAGTATCAACATACATAATTCAACAACGACTAATCGGTTCTTTAACAATTTCTAAATATTATTCTGACACATCCTGCGGGTCCGATGCTAGTTGAAAATAATACGGAGTACACACTTGTAGTGATTATTACTGTAATAAGTAACAGCTCGATCACTCACATAGAAGCAGTTAGGTTATTTATTAGGTAATTTTACACTAAGAGCACAGGGTGTGGGGAATGGTGTTCTGGACAGTGTTCTGAAGAATGTTGAAGGTGAGGATTTTGTGATGTGGTGAAAAAAAAAGAACACTGAACAAAAACAACGTCCGAATACGAACGCTGAGCCCAGAACGCCGTGAGAACGCCGGCACGGTGTGCCAGAACGCCGTCGCTCGGCGTTCTCAACGGAGAACTTTGATGCCACGTGTGTGCGTACCGTGTGCTCTAACGATAATTGAATGACATATTCATAAGTTATAATTATGTGGCACATTTGTTATATGTTAGATCAAAGTTATTGTTACTGTACATAAAATATTAATTGAGTCTACATAAAAAGCTAGCAACTCTATATGAAGCTTTTTTCTTGTTCTAAGAGAAACAACCCTAATAATAATATTATATTTAAGTTTGCTATCAACTTGCATATATTGTTAGTTGGACGATTATTAAAAGTCATATATAATAATCGATCTTAATTTTCTTGAATTTGATATGATGTAATATTTCATGTGAATATTGCAAGCTGATTTAACTCTTGAGCATATTTCATATGTTATCTTCCCTTCTTCCACCACCCTAATTAAAATCACTAACCCTAAATATTAGTTGGTACTTTTTGAAACATCACTTCCACAAATATTTCTACTAGGAAACGTTGGTATCATTTTGTTGATTTACCAGATCGAAAACTCGATCAACAACGTGTATATAGCCATCAAATAAGATTGACTGGCTAGGTATATATACTCGTTGAGCGTAATTTACTAACAAACTCACTATATCCGGAATCCGGAAATACTATTACAAGAATGAACGAATTTATCAACGCTATCGGATTCTTATAGCTATGTCTTTTGCTTGCACCTAATTAACTGATCATACCCACAAATGTTAGTTATAGAGTAAAGTATTCCATTCACTTTTGACAAAATTAATTGTCTAAAAAGCATACACCGTTAGGACACTGTTTATAATTACTTCATGAAATGTGAATTTTTCCATCTTACTATATATAACTGTGATATTAAATTTGTCTCCACTTTAAGGTAAAATGTACATAGACTTATTCTCATATCCACATATTAATCATCTACATCTACATTGTATCTATACTAATATATAAAGCATGTTGATGTTTTACCTATAGAAACTCTTACAAAATAAGACTTAACATTTCCAAAATTAACTTATGTGATTTTTCATTTAGTATTAATATTATTAGTTTCACCTCCGTTTCCCGAATCATCAGCTCTACATACGAGCAACCTATTGTTATTGAGTCACCATTGTGGATAACTCATAAAGATCGGACATAATCGTCGACTCACTATATACAATAAAATATCGTATACCGCTGCATTGCACGGGTATCACGCAAGTTACATATAATGCATCTCTACTCATGTTTTAAAATTTATCTCAACAATAAGAAATTACTGTACTATTTTACCCATTAATGATTTATATGCTATTAAGGATATATAAAATGTAGAAATTGGAAAGATACATTTAAATAGATATCTTCTTTAATGTTTTACATTAATTAAAAGTCAAACGAAATTTTGAATTACAAATGATCTCTTATTTTATCTTCTAGACTAGATGTAATTATATTAGTATATATAATAATTATAAATAAATAGAAATATAAATATAAATGATATATAAATCACTACATGATCTCTTAATTTATCGTTTCATTGTAATTAGTATAATGTCTTTGTAACTTTGTTTACTCAAATTATCACAACCACCTTACATGTGATATGATTATATGTCGTGTATGAAAAATAAATATATATAAAAACAATAAATACACATAAAATTAGTTTCAACCTTTTTTATGTGCATTGGAATAACATTTGGATTTTAAACGGTTTTACAAGACATTATAATGTTGGACATACAAGTCCGTTGTATTATACGGGTTTCATGCTGGTATATATTGATATGTTATTACTCTCTTAGTAGTCATACTACAAATATATACACACTCTTGCCGGAGGTCATTCTAGAAATAGTTTCTCTATTTTTGAATAGAGTTATAATTGTGTATATTTTACCTTCTTAACGGGATGGCGTATCCTTAGTTTTCAAACTTAAAATCTTACAAAATTACCATATATTGACTGAGTCAACACCAGATTAGGGCAAAAGTCAAGATTGACTATTTGTAATATCACGATCGAGAAGTAGAGGAACTAATTTGTAGATTATTAAAAAAAAATGTTACACATATATGTATGCATGGCATGCAAATAAATCCCCCTTAATAACTTGATGATTTTTTCTATAGTACTGTACTAATATCAATTTGATCAACGTGAAAATATGGGTCCACGAGTTTAAATAGCTTTTGATAGAAGAAAGAAAATAAAAATGCGTACATAATATTCACCGTTAAATTAAACAAAAATATCGTCCACTTAATATTGAGTATAACATACTAGCCAAAAATCAAGTCACATAATTAATTAAGTATCTATAGGTTATAATACCTTCACTATAATTAAAAAAAAATTTGTTTCTATGTACTACGTATATATTATTTCCAAAATTATAATTACAAACTTAATGTTACCCAAGTTCACACAACATATATATGTGTTCTTTCGGTAACATTATTATAATTTTTATTAAGGTACTAGTATTGCACAAGGTTTACTAATCGATCACTTTGAGAGCAACATCTTTCTCTCCCTCATGCACCGTCTTTTGTGTTTTTGGTCTGGATCATCATAGCGTACTTCCACATATCCACTACATTCATTTTAATATCATTATCTTATTTTCTTCGAACGACCATCATTTGCAAAATAAATAAATAAAAATTCATATGATTTACAAATTTGGTTTGATATTTGCTAATTGAATCATGATCAATACTTTCACATTTCCAAAGTTTTGTATGAATTAGTTTATTAATCTAATTTTCAATTAAGTAATATCTATACTTTTAGCTATTAAGACCTACATATGATCACATATATAACTTTTTATTTGAATATATATAAAAACTAAATAAAAAAATATATATCTACTATTTTTATCGAGGCTCTCGATTGGAAGATTCACACGAAACAATGAACAAGTAGCTAATATATAAATTAAAGGACCAATAATACAATTGTTAAGTTGCAGTGTATTTGCGAGCAAGTGGGACTTAAATAATATCATCCATTGGTTTAGAACAACAACGGCCATGGTATTTGACTGACTATTTGGCCTTTTAACATCATTTATATAAAAATAATTATTAATATTACTACTTATATTTATATTTATGGTCTTCTTGTTTTCCTTCTAAAATATTGATAGAGTTTCGCTCGCGTATAATATATTTAAGTAACCAACTCAAAATTTTGTTACGTAAATATGAAAATTTGCATTAAATACTTATTAATTCAATTTAATATATTTTTTATTAGTTTATTACGTGCGTATGCATGATAATTCTTTTTAAGTTACATAAATTTCCTATTATAATTATTAAAATCTCCTATATGTGAACCATGAAATGCATAGAAGTAAGATGAACACGTACTAATCAAACTTCTTCAACACGAACTTTGAGTACGTACTCAAAAATTGCCTAGTTGAATGCATGATTTTTGTAGAGTTTTTTCAAGAATCGCTACATTAAATTAACCAACTATTGAATTAATCTATATACAATGACTATAGAATGATAATAAAATATTACTTTCAAAATATATTAGATTCCGACACCAAACATTAAGTATGGCAAAATGTAATTATTATTATATTTAATTAATACAAATTAATAAATAAATAAAAGTAATATAAAAGTATAGCAAGTTGCATGGGCAAGTTGCATGCAAGTTGTAATATTAAAATCCGAAAGTTGGTGGGAGAATTCAGTGCATCAATCATCATCGTAACCATTCGTATCTGACCAATCACATGTTCTGCCCCCACATTCACCCCACTCAGTTTTTACGGTCGTCACGCATGTATCTACCACAACTCAATTTCCGAGTAACTTACTTGTATTTTTGTAATTTTTTACTACGTAATGTTTTGTATTCAAATATATATATATATATATATATGATAAGACCACTCCCATCCGTTTTCTAATCACTTTCAAATCATTTCTGTCACATCAGCGCTACGTCAGCTTTCCACTAACTGATTCACAACTAATTATTCACTGCCTTAGTGCCGTCAATGACTAATCACTTCATTTTTCTGGGTTTCACATTTACTAATATACCACCATTTCTATACACTAAACAAAAAAGAAAATGTGGCCCCCACATTTTTCAACCGATTACAAATCGGTTTTCCGATTTGGATTCCAACCGATTGAGAAGTGATGCAACGGATGGCACCAAATCACTAATCACTTCCCAACCGATTTGAAAGTGATTTAGCCGATGGGAGTGACCTAATAGAGATGACAAGTCGTACATTTACAGGTTGACATACATGTCACCAAAATACACATACTATGATAATAAATCATAATTAAGTTTCTTACAATGTACACTCGAGTAGTTAGGTACACGTTATGAATATATGACTTTAGTTATCATGCACTTAACCCTGAAACAAACGACTGTACTCTATATATTACTATATGTCTATATGTGTTCATATATACACACAAACTAACTGACATGCATGCAACTGTAGATGCAAGGGGCAATTCGAGACTAAGATCTCAACTTAGTTTCACAGGAACAAACTCCTTTTCGCAAATTTCAGAAGAAAGTGAGATTACCAATTCCCTCGTGTTTTCCTCCTCATCGTCGTCACATAACAAAAGAGCTAAGATGGACATGAACGGTCTAAATATCATGGAGTCTGAGGTACGTACTTACACATATCTTCGTCCTATAATATTTAAGTTTTGTGTGTCCCACTTAAATATTATATGATGTAAATAAAAATGGGATTCTTTTGATTACGTATAACTATATAAGTGTCACTTGGAAGCAGTATAGATACTAACAATTCATATTGAAATTCAGCTAAACTTCGGGTTATCTGAATCCGCTCTAGAGGCAGCCACGGTGATGGACCTCCCTCATGACTCTGTCCCTTGTAAAATTCGCGCTAAACGTGGTTGCGCTACTCATCCTCGTAGCATTGCCGAAAGGGTAACGCGCAACATAATATATCCTTTCATAAATACTTTTCAAATATATTCATGATCATATCACTTAACAGTTAACACCTAGTTTTTTGCAGTTATTATCTTTTTTTGGAACAGCAAATATTATCTTATATCTACATTATAATGCTGCATTCGTAATTTTGTTATTGTTTAAACTAATTTAGGAACGCAGAACAAGAATAAGCGGCAAGTTGAAGAAATTGCAAGATCTTGTTCCAAATATGGATAAGGTATACCAAAAAGATACATTTTGGGCATGTCTAACTTGTTACATGAAATCCACTTATGAAGTGGCTTTTAAGTGTGTGTGTATATATATATATATATATATATATATATATATACGTACATACAGAGGGAGGTTCAAATGAGAACCAACTAAAAGTTGAGAACATTGAGAACTAATAGGTTACATGTTTGTTCACATGTATTAACTTCAATTATATGTGAACATTGATTTAGGTTAGATTGATAAAGAAAAAAGTAAAAAAAAAAAAAATCCTAAAATTATATTGAAATACAGAAAAAACAAATATATGTTCACATGTAAACGATAATATGAACAAATCAGGTAAAACGTGTTTTAAGACGTAATTTTAGGATTTTTTTTTATATTTTTTTCTTTCTAAATCTAACCTAAATCAATGTTCACATGTGAATGAAGTTAATCACATGTGAACGAACACGTAATCTAGTAGTTCTCAATGTTCTCAACTTTTAGTTGATTCTCATTTGAACCTAACCATGTACATATGTGTGTGTGTGTGTGTGTGTGTGTGTGTGTATATATATATTGGCATGATCCAGAGGGAAATGCATTTTTGAGGGGAATGGGGGAAGTATTGATCCGGCCATTCATTTCATCTAGGCAAATTAAGGTACACCATCTTCTTGTGGTATGCAATTCATGGGAATTTAAAGGAAACATGCAAGTACCAATGAGAATACGCCACGTGTACAAAGAAAACCCATTTACCTCTAAAACAAATTATCTCACAAACGACAAGTCAAAAATTTATAAAAAAATGCACTATAAAATTCAGTGTTTTCTCCTCTTCGATTTAAATCGCTCAAGGCATACTTTCGAAGAGTTTATTTATTTTTTCATTTTTTGGTGGGTTTTAAAAATTATAAGCTCATATGTTAGTGTTGTGTTATAAATTAGATTTAGGGTTAGGGTTAAGGTTTAGTATGATTTAACAGGGTTAAAGGTTTAGGGTTTAGTATGCTTTAGGTTTAGGGTTTAGTAAAGCGTTTAGGGTTTAGGGGTTAGCTAGGATTTAGGGTTTGGGGTTTATGGTTTAGGGCTTTTGTTAAACCCTAAACCCCAAACCCTAGAACCTAAACCCTAAACGCAACACTAAGTCACTAACACATGTGTTAGTAATATGTAAACCCACCAAAAAACGAAAAAAAATAAACTCGTCGAAAGTATATCTTGAGAGATCTTAAATCGAAGATGAGAAAAAGTTGAATTTTATGGTGCAATTTTCATAATTTTTCGACTTGTTGTTTATGAGATAATTTGTTTTGACGGTAAATGGGTAAATGAGTTTTGATTATTATTGAGGTGATCACATGGGTGCACCCCCACACTAATTATTATAGACTTGATTAGATTAAATAGTTGTGATTTACTTCCTCCTTCCCTCATTTTTTGCACTTCCCCTATATCACTACCCTATATACATGGTTGTGATTATTATCGAAGATTACTTCTATGGGTATGTTTAGCAAAAGTAGCTCTAGCTGTAAGCTTTAGCTGTAAGTTATGAGCTGTAAGCTGTAGCTTTTAGTAGAAGTTGTAAGCTGTAATTTTTTGTATGAAGGCGTTTGGCAAAATAGCTGTAGTTGTAATTGTAAATTGTGAAATGACATAAAAGGACAGGGATAAAAAATTAAATAAATGATAAACAAAAGTAATTCAAAATATAATTATATACATAAGAAAAATACTTTAATACATTAGTGCTAATAAAATACTTAATGTTTGTGTGTTGTCATCTATCTTTGAACATTTTATACATGTATAATGTAAAGTTGGCTTAATTTATTGTTAGGTTATATATAGTTTATAGTTTATGGGTGAGGTTCAAATGAGAATTGAATTTTTGATGAGAATGGAGGAACCAATTAGAACGTGTCACGTGTCACAAAGCCCAATTTCCCCAATGATTTTTAAACTTAAATATCTCCGAAATGGTAAGTCGAAAAATCATAAAAATTGCACCATAAAAATTAGCATTTTTTTCTCTTCGATTTGCCATCTCACAAGTTATACTTTCGACGAACTTTTTTTTTTTTAGTTTTACAAAATTAGTAACACATGTGTTACTAACTCTTAACATATGTGTTAGTTGCTGTTAATACATGTGTTACTCGCTTCTAACACATGTGTTACCAGGCTGGTAACACATGTGTTACCAGCGTATAACACATGTGTTAGCAGTGAGTAACACATGTGTTACCAGCTTCTAACACATGTGTTACCAGCTTCTAACACATGTGTTACTTGATTTCAAAACCCACCAAAAAACCCAAAAAAAAGTTCGTCAAAATTATACCTTGTCACATCTCTAATCGAAGAGAATAAAATGCTGATTTTTATGGTGCAATTTTTATAATTTTTCAACTTACCGTTTGAGAGACATTTAATTTTTAAAAATTTGGAGGAGAGAGTATAAAGTGACACGTGGCTCATTCCCATTGGTTCCCTTATTCTCACAAAAAGTTGTTGTACTCATATGAACCTTACTCTATAGTGTATACCATTTCAAATGATTCATTAACTTTACATGCATTTTAACGTAGTGAGTCGATGACTTTGATAGTCCCTTTACGCGTAGGATCTGATCGGATCGCTTAATCAATGAATAATAAACACACGATAATACTTCACGAACACAAACGATTTTCTATATAATCTTTTGTATATATTCACAATTGAATAATAAAGATTACATACACAAACACAAACTCGATTTTCTCCTCTCCTCTCTCTCAAATTCGGCTCTCTCTCTCTAGGGTTTGATCAACCCTCAAATGAACTCTAACACTTCTATTTATATCAACCCTAATGGACCATGCGACATTGGGCTCAATGTCGCAGGCCCAGACCCTTGCGACGTCTGACCCAACGTCGCAGGCCCAATTACAATGTCACCATTCTATGTATATTTCATTTACATACTCGAATACACACTCTAAACACTATACATTTGTAGACTAATTGACTTTGACAATTACAATTGTTTGACCAACTGACTGACACACAAAATGCACCAACAGACTTTATTGCATGTCAGCATTTGAGTTTTACCTAAGACAAATACCATCCATCATCATTCGTTTTTTTAATATATAAAATGAGTAGATCAGGGAACGAAAGAAATATAGAGAGAATAAAGCAACCGAAATTCATTCATTCAAAAACTGGCGAGGTAAAATGAAACTTTTTCCAGACTAAAATTGAACAGTTTTAAGCCTATAGAAAAAAATTTGAAAACGCAAAAAATTTTCGGAGTTTCCCGCCAAAAAACTTTTTTTTTTTTTTTGAATCTAGCAAGAGGTGATGTCGCACTCAACGTCGCAGAAGCTAGCGACGTCGCACGCAATGTCGCAAGGACCACTTAAGGTCAAAATAACGACGTCACTAACTACGTCGCAAGACCACTTAAGGTCAAAATCAATAACGTCGCAAGCGACGTCGCAGGTGATGTCGCAAAATCAAGCGACGTCGCACCTGACGTCGCGGCTAAGGTCGCAGTGACCAATTAAGGTCAAAAGTGAGACGTCACACACAACATCGCAATTAACGTCACTAGTAACGTCGCAGAACTTAGCGACGTCGCAGCTAACGTCGCAAAAACGTGACTGCAGGAGCCAAAAACCCAAAAACTGAAAATTTTCGAAACCCTAACGAATTTCGAACGAAAATCGACGAACAAACCCAGAAAACACCTTCAGAAATCGAAATCTTCAAGCAACCTAACCCAGAAACGAAGATTAATCAATAAAACCTTCACGAATCAAACCGAAAACGTTCTAAAGCACGATCCGAAACCGACGAATCCTTGATTCTACGGCTTTGATACCAGTTGATAGTCCCTTTATGCGTAGGATCTGATCGGATCGCTTAATCAATGAATAATAAACACATGATAATACTTCACGAACACAAACGATTTTCTATATAATCTTTTGTATATATTCACAATTGAATAATAAAGATTACATACACAAACACAAACTCGATTTTCTCCTCTCCTCTCTCTCAAATTCGGCTCTCTCTCTCTAGGGTTTGATCAACCCTCAAATGAACTCTAACACTTCTATTTATATCAACCCTAATGGACCATGCGACATTGGGCTCAATGTCGCAGGCCCAGACCCTTGCGACGTCTGACCCAACGTCGCAGGCCCAATTACAATGTCACCATTCTATGTATATTTCATTTACATACTCGAATACACACTCTAAACACTATACATTTGTAGACTAATTGACTTTGACAATTACAATTGTTTGACCAACTGACTGACACACAAAATGCACCAACAGACTTTATTGCATGTCAGCATTTGAGTTTTACCTAAGACAAATACCATCCATCATCATTCGTTTTTTTAATATATAAAATGAGTAGATCAGGGAACGAAAGAAATATAGAGAGAATAAAGCAACCGAAATTCATTCATTCAAACTTCGCTTGTTTTTATGAAGGGCATGAAAGTAATTTAACTTGCAAAAAGCTTCACACATGTTGAAACGCTACTTCTACTAGCGTCTAGATTGAAGCTTTTAAAACAACTCAAAAGCTTGTAGCTTTATCATTCCAAACAAGGCTATTTATTTTGGGAGGAGCTTTTTGATTAAAACTAAAAGCTAAAGTTCCTAAAAGCTTCGAAAAGCTCCATGCCAAACATATATATATATATATATATATATATATATATATATATGTATTGAACCACATGATACATCACGATTCAAAGTTCTTGTACAATCTAGCATTAACGGGTCAATATTACCACCATGTGTACGTGACATTGGAAAATGACCCTTTGTTAATCATAAGCTATCATTCATACAATCTTAGGATCTTTGTATCGACTCTTGATACTTTGACATCTTTGTGTATCAATAACATACGCTTTTAACGCAGTTCGGACAGGTTTCTTTTGATTCATATGTTTAGGTAATCTATATATGTGTGGGTGTTAATCCATGCGTTTTGTTCGTGTTTAATGATTGCCTATTTTTACTCTATTACTACGCCAATCTGATTAGTGTCGTTTGTGCAGCAAACAAGCTATTCAGACATGTTGGATCTGGCAGTACAACACATAAAAGGCCTTCAAACTCATGTTCAGGTTGGTAAATTAATGTTGTTATTGTATAATTTTTCAAGAAAATATCTTAATCTATACAGTAGGTAATTAACATTGATTAGTTTGATGATATGTCAGAGGGTGTTTGAAATTGCGTTATTGAGAGATTATCTTATTATCGAGTTTGCACAACGTAAATAATCAGAAAAGCTGTCTAAACAAAATACTGATTAAAGGACATGCTTTTTCAAAACGCAAAATTGTCTTTAAAAACACGTAGAATGCCAACATTGTACCCCCTCATAGTTGTTTTTCTTTTGGTTAAAGGCTTGAAGTACAAGCACACTTGCTCACACAAACTAACTAATATGAGCTATTACAATATGACAACGCTAGTGATCATAATATTTAACTGACGTTACACCCCGATGACTATAACCAGTATTAGAACTCTTGTACAATGATATTCATTATGATTGTTCTACTTCCTAACGTTATACCCTAACGATCGACTATTATTGAAATTAGAACTCTTCTACAATGATATTGTTCACAATCGTTCTATCGCCCCAACAATTACAACGTATAGTATGACATAATTCTTGTCTTTCTTTGCAGAGCCTAAATAAGGAACTTCAAAACTGCTCATGTGGATGCAAACCACAATAATGAAAATTATATGATGCACCAAGTTAAGACATTTGAAGGCCGGGTGAGCAATTATTTCTGTTAGGTTAACGTGTGAGATGCTGACATCAAAATCAACAAATGATAAGAGCTTCATTGTAGGCATGAAATTGGACCATTGATCGAAATGTACATCAAAAGAAAGCAAGTTTATCGATCTTCTGATTTAGGTTAATCATGTACTTGTTTTTGTCTTCTTTTTCATCATTTAATCTACATATAAGTCTTTGTCCAGGATAGTTCTGTAAAGGATTTTGGTTAATGTTTATGCATGTGATTATAGAATTTACATCTAATTCTTGGGCCTACATTGACTAATATTGTAATTTTTTACCCAAGTTGTTTAGTTTCGCAACAATTTATCGGTTATGGTTGGTTTTTGAAAACATTTTTAAAACCAGTAGAAACGTGTTTGCTAAACCCAATTTCACATTTGAATTATTTACGAGTCGGGTTTGGCAAACCCGACTTTAACCATGATGTGACACCCGACAGTGACATGTGTACTTTTTGCTAGAGAGAGTGACCTGTGTACTTTTGCTGGAGAGAGAAAGTAGAAGCGGGTTTGCCAAACCCGACTTCACTTTTCAAGAAAGATAAGACGGGTTTGTCAAACCCGACTTTACTTTTACATTGATTTTAGGAACCGGGTTTAACAAAGCTTGCATTTGTTATCCAAAATCGTATCTGTCGGCTCAGATCAAAAGATGAGATTTTTTGGATAAAGTATAGTTTTCCAAACCTGACTTTAATAGATAAAGTATAGTTTTGCAAACCTGACTTTAGTTAGCTAAATACGTAGCTATAACGACATTTTTTCATATATCACAAAAAAACTCTTCTTTATTCATCTGAAGTTTTCTTTTTCATTCATCCGAAATCTTCCCACAAAAACATTTTACTTCATTCATTTGAAAGTTTCTCAGGCAAAAATTATGAATTTAGATCGTTCATTTATAGTAAATTTATATTGAGGTGGTGATATTGAATATCACAATGGTTTTATGCAAGGTGATCACACTACACGAAGAACGTCGATTGTGTTTAGGTAGAAAACTCAATATACATATTTAATTTTGTTGATTTGGTTTACAATTATGTTGGTGCTGATAGAGAATTTTTTAAGTTGAATTTATTATTATGCTACCAATTTCAAGGTGTTGGTAATATTGTAGAATTTCTTAAAAGTGTTATGGGTTTACCCATTAACGGTAATGTAGTGACGGGTGTAGATAAAGATTTTTCTAGTGAGTTTACCGTCTCTCAATTGTGTCAAAGCATGATGGGTTTTACGCCTGATCTAGACGAATTGCATGGCAACAAAATAATGATAAAGGCTTCGGTAAAAAGGTTGCGTGTGCCGTTGGAGTATAATGAGGAATCTTACATTAAAAGGGCAAGAATATATATTATATGCTTATTGGGAGGCACAATATTTCCCGATTCTTCATTCAAATCTGTAATTTTGTTATATCTTCATAATCTAACAAATTTGAGTGAAGATATAACAAATTTGAGTGTGAAGATATATCAAATTTGTTAGATTATGAAGATATAACAAAAATACAGATTTGAATGAAGAATCGGGAAATATTGAGTCACTTAATAAGCACATAATATATATTCTTGCCCTTTTGTCGCACCCCCAAATTTAAGATGCGCAAGTGAATCGGGTCGGGGCGCGACTAATCAAATATCAAAGCACACAAGATATAGCAAACGACTCTATATGCGTTGTTTTAACAAAATATATTAATATAAGAAATGTTTACAACATTTGAAGCTATACGTAGCTCGTGTTCTAAAAATAAGAGATTCCAATACATAAATACTTTTACAAAATATATTAATGCAAGGAAATCTCTAATGTCTGCATGAAGACTCGAGCTATAGTGATCCTGAGGGCAGTCCAGTCCTACTGCTGAGTACCTGTGATACATGCTAAAATGGGTCAGCGAAACGCTGGTGAGCTCACAGGTTGTTAATCAAATAATATCGTAAGAACCGCAAGATTTAAATGCTGATTTGCAACCAAGCAAATAATGAAGTATACAGCCATGAGCATATAGTCTGAGCTTAACTCGAGGGGTCAGGATCCACATTCAAGGACCTGATTGCCTCCCATGAGTGCCTAATCTACACTCGTCTGAACAAATATTAGTACATCCGTTTACCCAGTTAGTGCATGCTAACCCGGACGAGGAGGGTCAATCCTATATGGTACCATATACTAATATTCACGCTACAACGTATTACCAAACTATGCTGATGGAGGGCTTTAAAATGATTAGTGAAAATAACTCATGTAGTATATGAAAAGTTTGTACTCGCGTTCATATTGTAAAGTAAAACGAGCAGTATATCACACCCCTGAGAAAAACAGTAAAAGAGGGCCATGAGACTCACCTGAGTCTGGAGAGTTTAAATCAATAAACTTTGGTTGATTAGCCGAGTAGGGATGTCCGAAGACTCGTAACCTGAGGGTGTCCATGACACGCGATGGTTATTAATATGAGTAGGTGGTTACTAAGACTACCTTTGTAGTTGTTCGTTCAACTGGAATGTCCAAATTACTACAATTTGGTTGATTGGTTTAAGTTTTGAATACGTGTACGGCCCGTTGGTGACGGTTTGTAATAATAATCTTCACTATTATTATTATACTTGTGTTGTTGTCTTGTGTATAAGTTGTATCGTATCCGATTTGTTTGGTGTAACATATTCCAATACTTAGAAAATAGTTCAACTTTTCTGTTTTTGGCGACACTTGGCTAGTGTCGCTATTGGCGACACTAGTTAGGCGACACTAGGTGAGTGTCGCTATAGGCGGCACTAGTTAGGCGACACTAGGTGAGTGTCGCTGGATTGCTGATTTTCAATTGATTAGCGACACTTGATTAGTGTCGCTATAGGCGACACTTCTCAATTTTGGCGTCACTAAGGTAGTGTCGCTAGTCTAAATCTGAGTTAAGTATTTCTGCGACACTGGAGTAGTGTCGCTATATGGGCGACACTTGGCATAGCGACACTTTGCTAGTGTCGCTAGCATTGTTTTTGGCACACTAGCGACACTTACGACTGTTCGCCGGATTTTGAGCCGAAAATGAGTTTTCCGGCCACTATTTGGTCCAAATCTTTTACCCAACCCATATTTGGACATTTTAAGTTGATATATAAACCACAAACAAGTGAAAATATACAAAATTTAAGAGTTTCGAGATTTGTCGGAAATCTTACGAGTTAACGCCGGAGAAATCCGAAAAGATAGAGAGGTAGATCGTGACGCGGTGATTCTTTTCTTCCAAACGGGCGTAAAGATTTGAGGTCGTTTGATGGTAGTAATTGCGGATTTTTTATGGTGGTGTGGTTTGGTGTTTGTAGAGAGAAAAGGAAAGAAAGAGAGAGAAGAGAAAGTGAGAAATGAAAAAGAAGATGGTGATGGTGGGGGGTAAGGGGGGGCCGGCTAGGGTGGGGTCCACGGAGGTGGACTTCACCAAATTTCGTTCCCTGTATTCGCGCTTCGTGCGGTGTTTGTTTTCTCGATCGTTAAATGTTAAATATTTATTTTATACTTTTAAATACACGTTTTAAAATACTATTAATTACTCAATATTTTTGTTGAAATAATTCACTAATTACTTTACGACTAGGTTATAAAATATAATTTAACTTGGTTTCGTTTGTTTGCGCGTTAAATCTTTAATCGCGAAATTGTTAATTGTGCGATACGAAATGAATATGAAATATTATCAAAACAATATTTTTAAATACGATAGTATTATTAAATAATGTTAAATTACTTAATAAAATTGTTCACCAACGTCCGTATTAATTGAACCGAATTACATTCGATTTGAGATGCGTGCGATTTAATCAAATCGCATAATTGTGTATATTCAATAATATATATTTCGATACATTAATTAGCCTAACATAGAACTAATTACATGTATTACAATTGATTAGGCACTAATTACTAGTCCTAATTTGGCGGGTGTCACATTCTCCCCATGTTAGAAGAATTTCGTCCCGAAATTTAGTTTGGAGTCGTGTTTGAAGTAGCGTCAGTGAATAACTGAGGATACTTGAGTTGCATTTGGTCTTCCCGTTCCCAAGTGAATTCCGGACCACGTCGCGAATTCCACCTGACCTCAACGATGGGAATACGACTTTGTTTGAGTTGTTTGACCTCACGGTCCATGATTTCTACGGGTTCCTCAACGCAGTGAAGTTTGTTATCGACGCGAATCTCATCGAGTGGAATGATAAGTGTCTCATCAGACAGGCATATCTTCAAGTTAGAAATGTGAAAAGTAGGATGCACGCTGCTGAGCTCGGATGGCAGCTGCAATCGATATGCCACTGGACTAATTCTTTCGAGGATTTCAAAAGGTCCAATGTATCTAGGGTTCAGTTTTCCGTGTTTGCCGAAACGAATGACAACTTTTCAAGGTGAAACTTTGAGTAGTACTTGATGTCGTGTGAATATAGTACAAAATAACAAGTTTTAAATAAATGGAAATACTAAAATAACTATCACACAAGCCAGACAAGAATAACCCGTTCGTATAATATAGCTTTTAAGTAAGTCCGAGTCGAACACTGGGAATGGTGGTTATAAATAAAATAGAATTTATAATTCAATTAAAATATACAATATACAGATAAGGGGGATACGTTTTAGTTCCGTATGAACGTATTTAAGAATACTAAATGATAACCAATTCAATAGAAAACAACTAACTAAGGATAGTAAACAATTAGAGATAAATATGTATTTACTTAGATTATTTATTGTTGGTTATTATTATTGGTAAATTACTAATCTAGAAGATCACTTAGGGTTAAGTCAAATCTTCATCATAGCAACACAATCATAAGGTTACACAAAGTGTTACTAATTAATAAGATCTATCATCAATTTATTAATACAATTTCTATGGTTAGGCTTGAATCACAATATTACTTTATATTAACTATATTCTTAGTCTATCGCATAAGGTTAAGATCAAGACATAAACACAATTACTTAATTTATAAAAACAGTTTATGGTCATCCTAGTTTTGTATAAATCAGTCTAATTATGTCAAGAACTTTCATTAATATATCATAATAGAGACAATTCTTGTATAATAAACATTCAATAATATAATTCCAACAATAATATAAATATAAGCGAATACAATAAATATTAGTTCATAATTAAGTTAAACATAATCATAATCAATATTCAATAATAAAACACATTCAAAATTAAATAAAGAATAAGATACGCAAACCAAAACCGTGAACCACGCTCCGTACGCTTGATCATAGATAAACCCTTGCGAACCCGCTACTCTAAATTGCTCCTAAAACCCCTAGAAAGTGTTTCTAGTCGAATTTGGGGTTAATAATTCGTAATATACGAATTATTAAGGTTATTGGGTTCTATTTCGAAGCTGGAAAGTGTTTTCTATTTATAATTGAGCTGTGGCGGTCCCAACCGGCGGTTGAAAGGTCTAACCGGCGGTTGGGCACTTTGTTTCCAAGTACAACTCCTCGTTGGCTGAATATTCTAGAAATTTTGGTCCAACCGCCGGTTGAAATGCCCAACCGGCGGTTGAGTTTTTCTCCAAATGGGCTGAATTTTTGATATGTTGTAGCCCTATGTGTTAGCTAAATTTGACCGCTTGAATCAACTCATTTGGACTCCATATGAGGAAGTTATGGCCAAAATACTAACGGCTGTCAGAAAACTCAGCATTTACACTTTTCTTCAGCTTTTGATCTAATTTCCGCTTCTTTCATCCAAGCTTCGTTTAAGACACTTATTTGATGTTTATCACTCCACTTTTAAGCTATCTTCTTTATTTCTTCAAGGTTTAAGCTTGAACTTCTTCAAGTGCTTTATTTTCTTCAGTTTTGAACTTGTTCTCGTTCCTTTTTCTTCAATCTTTAATTAAAATACATTTCTGCAAATATTAACGAAATAAGTATCTAAAATCATATAAATGCATTAAAATGTATATAAATATAGGGATAAATTATTATAAAATATACTATCTATTTGATGCTTATCAGTACTCGATCCCCAACCTGGAACTCGAGTGGTTTGCGTCTCACGTCAGCATAACTTTTCTGACGATCACGTGCGGCTTTGAGTTTGTTTTGGATACCAACGATTTTCTCGGTGGTTTCATGAATGATTTCCGGATCAGTGAGTTGGCTATCTCCCACTTCGGGCCAACAGATAGGTGATCGGCACTTACGACCGTACAGTGCCTCGAATGGTGCAGCCTTAATGCTGGAGTGATAACTGTTGTTGTATGAAAACTCGCATAATGGTAGATGTTTTTCCCAGTTTACACCGAAGTCAACTACGCAAGCTCGTAGCATGTCTTCCGGTGTTTGGATAGTTCGTTCACTTTGGCCATCGGTTTGAGGGTGGTATGCAGTACTCATATCCAGACGAGTCCCAACGATTTCTGAAGTGATTGCCAAAAGTGATATGTGAAGCGACTATCTCTATCAGATATAATTGAGATGGGAACGCCGTGTCGAGTTACGATTTCTTTCAGATAGATTCGAATGAGGCGTTCCATTTTGTCGGTTTCCTTGATCGCAATGTAATGAGCAAATTTCGTGAGACGATCTACAATCACCCAAATGGTATCTCAACCGCTCGATGACTTTGGCAGTTTGGTTATAAAATCCATTGCGATTTGTTCCCATTTCCATTGAGGAATCTCGGGTTGCTGCAGTAAACCAGAAGGTTTTTGATATTCAGATTTGGCTTTTGAGCAAGTAAGACACTTGCTGACATACGTGGCGATTTCAGCTTTCATGTTTGGCCACCAATAGAATTCCTTGATGCCATGATACATTTTGTCAGATCCCGGATGAATAGAATATTTGGACTTGTGAGCTTCATCCATCACCAAGTCTCGCAGGTTCCCAAAACTGGGCAACCAGATTCGATTAGAGAAGTACCTAACTCCGTTAGGTCTGATTTCGAATTGTTTATCCATGCCCCGCAAGGCTTCGTTTTTTACGTTATCGGGTTTTAAAGCTTCAAGTTGAGCAGTGAGAATCTGAATGCTTAGATCATTGTGAATAGTCATACTGAGGGCTCGGACTCGAAGTGGTTTCGATCGTTCTTTTCGACTGAGGGCATCGGCAACAATATTTGCCTTCCCTGGATGGTATTTGATTTCGCAATCGTAATCGGTAAGCAACTCGACCCATCGATGTTGCCTCATGTTGAGATCCTTCTGATCGAATATGTGTTGGAGACTTTTGTGGTCGCTAAAGATTGTGCACTTAGTGCCATAGAGGTAATGTCTCCAGATTTTGAGAGCGAACACGACAGCTCCAAGCTTGAGGTCGTGAGTAGTGTAGTTCTTTTCGTGAATTTTGAGTTGTCGTGAGGCGTAAGCAATTACCTTGTCTCGTGGCATCAGCACGCAATCGAGACCTTGGTGGGAAGCATCGCAGTATACCACGAAGTTATCGGTGCCTTCGGGTAATGATAGAATAGGAGCACTGCAAAGCTTTTGTTTCAGAAGTTGGAATGCTGACTCTTGTTTATCAGTCCAATCGAACTTTTTGTCTTTCTGAGTCAGTGTCGTGAGTGGTTGAGCTATTTTAGAGAAGTTCTCAATGAATCGCCGATAGTACCTGGCAAAACCTAGGAATTGCCGTACCTCGGTTGGAGTTGTTGGTGCTTGCCAGCACTTGATAGCCTCGATTTTTGACGGATCAACATGAATTCCCCTGACTATCGATAACATGACCAAGGAATTGAACGGTTTGCATCCAGAATTCACACTTAGAAAATTTAGCGTACAGCTCCTCGTGTCTAAGTAGTTCTAAGATGGTTTTGAGATGTTGCACGTGTTCTTGTTCGTTGCGCGAGTAGATGAGAATGACGTCAATGAAGACAATGACAAACTTGTCGAGATAAGGTTTGCACACCCGATTCATAAGGTCCATGCATACAGCCGGTGCGTTGGTTAGACCGAATGGCATCACCTGGAATTCTTAATGCCTATAACGGGTTCTGAAAGCAGTTTTCGGGATATCGGTGTCGCGAACACGTAGTTGGTGATAACCTGACCGAAGATCGATCTTTGAATAAAAACTCGACTCTTGTAGTTGGTCAAACAGGTCATCAATACGAGGGAGTGGATATCGGTTTTTGACGGTCAACTTGTTCAACTCTCGATAGTCGATACACATTCTGAAAGAACCGTCCCTCTTTTTCACGAATAAGACCGGAGCTCCCCATGGTGAAGAACTCGGTCTAATGAATCCTCTTTCCAGGAGTTCCTGTAGTTGGGTGGACAACTCCTGAAGTTTGGATGGAGCTAAGTGGTATGGTGCATGGGCCACAGGTGCAGCACCTGGCACGAGATCGATTGAGAACTCAACATGTCTTGGTGGTGGTAGACAAGGTAGTTCGTCAGGAAAGACTTCTGGAAAGTCTCGAACGATGGGCACATCTTCAAGTCGCTTCTCCTCCGACGTTTTCTCCATGATGTGCGCGAGGATTGCCGGATAACCTTTTCTCAAAAAATTTCGGGTTTTCAAACAAGAGATGATGTTTAGTCTCGTCCCACCGGTCTCTCCCTGTATGACCAAAGTTCTACCGGCGGCGAGAGGAATGCGAACAACTTTATCATAACAAACGATTTCAGCGCGGTGTTTGGACAACCAGTCCATACCAATGATGACGTCAAAACTTCCAATTTTGACAGGCATAAGATCGATTGAGAAAGATTCGTCAGCTAGGGTTAAAGTGCAATTAGGTATCACACTATTGGTTTCTATGAGTTTACCGTTCGCTAGTTCTACAGTGTACTTAACATCTAGAGCAACAGGTGTGGTGTAAAGAAGTGGGTAAAATTCATCAGAAATAAAGCTTCTATCAGCACTAGTATCATACAGAATAGAAGCAGATAAATTGTTGAGGATGAACATACCCGAGACCACATTCGGGTCTTGGCGGGCGTCCCCAGAGTTGAGTACAAAGGCTCTACCTCTTGCGTTATTGTTGTTGTTGTTGTTGTTGCCTTTGTTCTTCAGTTTTGGGCACTCATTCCTGAAGTGACCGGTGTTTCCACACTCGAAGCAGGCCCTGGATGGCCTGGCATTGTTGTTGATGGAGGTATTATTGTTGTTGGTGGTGGTGGGGGATCTACAGTCCTTGGTGAGGTGTCCGTACCTCTTGCAGTTGTTGCAGTAGGTACCGCAAGAACCTTCGTGGTGGCGGGTGCACTTGGAACAGTAAGGTTTGTTCCCGGTGTAACCCCGTTTGGTTTCGGTGGTTGAGTTGTAGGCTTTGATGGTGTCGGGTTTCTTGTTCTGGTGGTGGTCGTGGTTGTCGGACCACTTTCTTTTGTTGTTGTGGGAGGATGGAGCAGGGGATTCTTGGCTGTCGTTCATAGCCATAAGCTCATGGGCCAACCAGATGGCGCCATGAAGAGTGGTTTGGTTTGAAGAGGCGACATTTCCCGGGACAGGTTCTGGAAGGCCGCGGATGTACTTTTTGATCTTCTCAGGTTCAGTACTTACCAAGGCTGGACGAAGGGTAGTGAAACACCACGGAATTTTCTTTTTTTTTTTTTTTATATAATTTACCCCTTTATACTGTCCCATAACTTTATTTTATACATATAAACTTGACACTTAGCTTAAAACATCATTTTTGGACATACTGAAAGGACATGGCCATGGCGTTCATAGGACATGGTCATGGCGTGGTGCTGAAAAGAAAACGAGGCTACTGATCAAGGACATGGCCATGGCGATTTTAGGACATGCCCATGGCCTGTCTGTGCAACACTTGCACTATTTATTACCAAATCCCGAATTTCAAACGTGCATATCTCAAAGACGACAAGTCCAATGACCATGAAAATTTGCAGGCATGTGTATAATGACCATACAAAAGTTGCCTAATTTCTACTTTTTACAAATTCGCGTTTTATCATGATTTGGACCGTTGACCCCAAAATGACCACTTTTACTCATTTTCGTTGACATACTAAATTCTAAACCATGTGCATTCAGGTTCTAGCATTTTTACCACTCATTCAATACTACATTTAGAACCTAAGGCCACTTTAACATTTGTCATAATCGAACCATAACTCATTTTACCCGTTAAGCCTTCAAGTGACCCATTTGGGCACTTTTATGACCCGTTTGGGTCTTTACCTATTTAACCACCATTCCAATGACCATTTTACATATCATTGACTTTTCTAAGTCAAACCAAGTCACTTTAACTAATATAATTGTATTATAACCATAAAACACTATTCTCACATAAAACCATGTTTATACATCAAGTGTTCCACATAAGCTTCTCCAAAAATATCAACGACCATACAATGACTCATTGACTACTTTGACTTCCCAAATATAGTAAGTTTGACTTAGACCCTTTTACAACACAAACTTTAACTCCTAGTCTTATATGACAAAATCATGTTTCTTGACCAAAAGGGGGTGTACATATACATATCAAGAGCATGATTGAGGAAAATAGCTTGTTACCAACAACGAACAAGCTCCACCACTAGCAACCTTCGGGCCTTTTCCCCGAATCCCTTACGGTCCCACTTGGCTCACCTAAAAACATATAAACACAATCGAGTAAGCATATAGCTTAGTAAGCAATGGGCTATCAATGATAATCAATATCAAATCACAACATACGTATATTAAGGATCCATAATATCATATGCTAATTCCCGCAAGAATTAACATCTTCGGGCCTACACCCCGGTATATAATCATAACTCATCAAGTAATTAACATATCCATTACCGGTCCTTCCAAGTAAATGGAATACATATTACTTGAAGAAAGATAGCATCATCCATTAACTTACCTCATGATAGCACACACGAATAATTACTTGTAACACCTTGAACGCGTTTATCACCTAATTCATATAATCACATAAACACGTATCAATTTCACAATCACTTTCTAATTATATCACATATCATACTACAAGGTGTTAAATCTCATAACACTTATAATCTTACTATAAGCTTCATACACTTTTATGTGTGATTGCTTATAAATGGGTATTTATCATAATTTCTCATCAATTCCATTTACCAACATCACAAGTATCACTCTTTGATGCATAATCACACACAATACATATCAATTACCCATTTATACCAATCATCATATACATGGTCATGATTATAATTATTCAATTTCTCTCAAACACATGATCATGGGTGTTTTAACCAAACTAATATCATTTATGTATTGAACATAATATAATTAAGTGTATGAAACCTTAATTGAATCATTAGACCACTAATTCATCAAAACCCCAAGACTAGGGTTTAACCTAATTCATGAAATTTATCAATTAAACACAAAAGGGAGGTTAATCATACCTTAAAGAAGTTATTTGCAAGCTAACAAGCACTAATTTAACAAAACCTAGCTTTAATTTAGCTTCCTTCTTCTTGTTCTTTCAAAACCGACTCACACATATGAACGTATGTATGCTTCTGTGTTTTAAATTGTTAGTATACTGTAGATTGATATAGAAGCAGTGTATTTATACTGCAGTTTACAATTAAACCCTCAACTTATAGTACTTGTCACTTTTAGTTCCTTTACTAACAATTTCATTAAATGGTAAGTCCTATTGACACAAAACATATTACACAGTTAGTCCTTCTAACTTAAACAGTTAAAATAATATATTTTAAGTTTTAGAACTTACGAAATTTGGGACGTTACAACTCTCCCCCACTTATTCAGGATTGTGTCCTCACAATCCATTCCTGATATATGGCTGGATAATAACGAAGAATCTCTTCCTCGGGTTCCCAAGTAAATTCTGAACCCTTTCGATGTTTCCATTGAACTTTGAACAATTTGATCTCTTTATTTCCCAGCTTCTTTATCTTTTCATCAAGAATCATCACTGGTTGTTCAACGTAATTCAACTTATCATTAATTTCAATTTCATCCAATGGCACGTAAGCGGCTTCATCAACCAAACACTTCCTTAAATAGGACACGTGAAAAGTAGAATGTATTCCAGCTAGTTCATTAGGCAGCTCGAGGCGATAAGCTACCTTTCCAACTTTTTCAAGAATTTTAAAGGGACCAATGTATCGAGGGCTCAATTTTCCCCGCTTTCTGAACCGAATGATACCCTTCCATGGAGATACTTTCAACATAACAAAATCTCCAACTTGAAATTCAATTGGGCGTCTTCGGTTGTCAGCATAAGACTTTTGTCGATCCTGGGCGGTTTTCAAACGTTCTATGACTTGATCAATTTTCTCTGTAGTTTTCTGGACAATGTCAGTACTGCCCAGTTCTCGTTGCCCAATCTCATCCCAACATATTGGAGTTCTATATTTTCTGCCATATAACATCTGATAAGGAGGCATGCCAATACTCGCGTGATAACTGTTATTATAAGAAAACTCAACCAACGGTAAGTGAGTATCCCAGCTACCACCGAAATCAATGGCACATGCCCTCAACATGTCTTCAAGCGTCTGGATGGTTCTTTCACTCTGTCCATCAGTCTGGGGATGATATGCAGTACTTAAATGAATACGAGTACCGATATCCTCTTGGAATTTGTTCCAGAATCTAGAAGTGAATCTACTATCTCGATCAGAGACAATAGAGATAGGCATACCATGTCGTGCCACAACTTCTTTAACATATAAATCAGCAAGTGCCTCTAAAGTATAAGTTTCCTTAATTGGCAAGAATAGAGCACTTTTTGTCAACCGATCAACAATCACCCAAATAGTGTCATGATGACGTTGAGTTTTGGGTAATTTAGTGATAAGGTCCATGGTAAGGTGCTCCCATTTCCAAACAGGTATGTCCAATGGTTGCATTTTACCAAATGGCTTTTGATGTTCTGCTTTAACCTGCAAACACGTTAGACATTGTTCGACATATTTCACAATTTCACGCTTCATCCCAGGCCACCAATAATCAACTTTCAAATCATGGTACATTTTTGTTGCACCAGGATGAATGGAATATCTGGACTTGTGAGCTTCATCAAGTAACAACTTTTTCAGCTCAGGTGAATTAGGAATCCAGATTCTTCCATAACGTGTTTTTATCCCACGAGAATCATCAACAATGTTTGGAATTTGACCTTTAATACGTTCTGCTCTCCAAAGACCTTTTTGCCATGCCTTTTGTTGGACTTCCTTAATCTGCTCAAGTAAATCAGGAATGACAGTAATGCGAAGAGATTTAACAATTAAAGCATGATGCATCGCTTTTCGGCTGAGAGCATCAGCTACAACGTTAGCCTTTCCTGGATGATAAAGAATTTCACAGTCATAATCCTTTACCAAGTCAAGCCAACGTCGCTGTCTCATGTTAAGGTCACGCTGATCAAAGAAATATTTGAGGCTTTTGTGATCAGTGTAAATGGTACACTTCACACCATAAAGATAATGCCTCCAGATTTTTAAAGCAAAAACAACAGCCGCCAATTCCAAATCATGAGTTGGATATCCTTTTTCATGTTCTTTCAGTTGTTGAGAAGCATAAGCAATCACTTTACCTCTCTGCATCAGAACACAGCCTAACCCAATACGTGAAACATCACAATAAACTACCATGTCCTCAGTACCATCGGGGAGTACTAGGACTGGTGCTTCACTAAGCTTAAATTTCAGAGTACGAAAAGCTTGTTCAGCTGCATCATTCCATTCATATTTAATATTTTTACGAGTAAGCTTAGTGAGAGGAGTAGCAATCTTGGAGAAATCTTGGATAAACCGTCTTTAATAGCCAGCTAAACCAAGAAAACTTCTAACTTCTGTTGCATTGGTTGGAGGTTCCCATTTCATCACCGCCTCAACCTTTGCAGGATCAACCATAATACCTTGGTTATTAACAACATGACCCATAAATTGTACCTCACGAAGCCAAAATTCACACTTGGAGAACTTGGCATAGAGTTTCTCATTTCTCAAAGTTTGTAATACATGCTTTAAATGAACATTGTGATCGTCAACAGATTTGGAATATATAAGAATATCATCTATGAATACAATTACAAACTTATCGAGCATAGGTCGGCACACTCGATTCATGAGATCCATAAAAGCGGCATGAGCATTTGTCAGGCCAAAAGGCATAACCACGAATTCATAATGGCCATACCTTGTCCTGAAAGCTGTTTTAGACACATCTTCTTCTCGAACTTTCAATTGGTGATAACCAGAACATAAATCAATCTTCGAGAAGAAACTAGCACCCTGGAGTTGGTCAAACAAGTCATCAATCCTAGGCAAGGGATACCTATTCTTGATGGTTACCTTGTTCAACTCTCTATAATCAATACACATCCTCATGGTGCCATCTTTCTTTTTAACAAATAGTATCGGTGCACCCCATGGCGAACTACTCGGACGAATAAAACCTTTATCAAGTAATTCTTGCAATTGTTTCATCAACTCTTGCATTTCAGAGGGGGCGAGTCTATAAGGTGTTTTGGCAATAGGAGTAGCTCCTGGCATTAAGTCGATTCGAAACTCGGCTTGCCTATCGGGCGGAATACCAGGTAGTTCATCGGGAAATACATCAGGGAATTCATTAACAACAGGGATTTCAGATGATTTGGGAGTTTGTTTCTGAGTATCAATCACATGTGCCAGAAAAGCTTGACATCCACGTGACAAATGACGTTTAACACGAGCATAAGTACAAATAGAAAGGGATGGTCTTCTTTTCTCTCCATAAATGTCTATTACTCCCCCACTAGGCGAATTTACACGAATAATTTTCTTCTCACACTAAATTATAGCATTATGTTTGCCTAGCCAATCCATACCCACTACAACATCAAATTCCCCCATTTGCATCGGAATCAAATTTATAAGAAAAGTTTCATTGTTAATTACTAACTAGCAGCCCCTATACACATTTGTCACAAAGATAATCCTATCGTCAGCAACCTCCACATCAAGTGGAGCATCTAACTCAGCAAGAGGAATTGAGAAATATCGACAAAACTTTTCAGACACAAATGATCGTGAGGCTCCCGAATCAAACAGTATGTATGCAGGTTTAAGATTTACAAAGAAGGTACCTGTTAACACATCGGGGGCTCTTTGTGCTTCTTCTGCAGTAATTTGAAAGGAACGGTGTCTAGGCTTCGGTGGTTCCACCATCTTCCTCTCAGTATTCTTGCGAGGAGCAGAAGAAGTAGGTTGAGATTTCAATTCAGGACAATCAGGTCGAATATGTCCTGGTTTCAGACAATGATGACAAACTTTGATTGGATTGGGACAATCTCTGCTAAAATGTCCCGGCCTTCCACAAGAAAAACAATTTAGAGTCCCGGCTTTACACTCCCCACGATGCCTTTTATGGCATATCTTGCATTCTGGGATTTCAGTTCGATCATCCTTTCTAAAACTTCCACCAGATCTAAACTTTTTGGATGGAGTAGAAGTGGATTTAGCTTTTCTTTTCGTGGAACTTTTCTCATCCTTCTTTAACTCCAGCTCTTGAAATCGAGCCTCGTCTACCATTTCAGAAAAAGTACTACATTTCTTTGGATTGACAAACTGTCGAATTTCTTTCTTCAGGATTGTATGAAAATGATCCATAAGTAATTTAGGATTTGCCATGTATTCTGGACAAAATTGGGCTCGATCCAGAAAATTTCCTACCAGCTCGTTTATCGACTCAGTCGTATGTTCCATAGAAAGGAACTCACGACGAATTCTATTTAGATCAGCATCCTGCGAATAAGTTTCAACAAACATCTTTTTAAAATCTTCCCATGTCATCACTATAATAGCTTCCTCTCCTAAAGTACGACATTGAACTTCCCACCAGAATTTAGCACGGGATTTAAGAAGATTAGAAGCATATCTCACTTTCAATCGGTTAGGGACTTCTGCCGTGGCAAATGCCCCTTCAACTTCAGATAACCACCTTTGACATTTAATTGGATCCATCTCACCTTGAAAATCTGGCGGGTTACAAACAGAAAAGTCTTTATAACTGAATTTACGATCTTCATCACGATTTTGAATCACCCTGCGAACAACAGGTGTTGGTGGTCTTTCCTCATTTCTTTCACCACCAGGAGGTGGTCTTTCAAGATCAATTTCATTTTCGTCATCTCGCCTTTGAAATTCATCAGCAACAGTTTCACGTATGGTTTCAGAAATGCGGCCCAATAAGAGGGGAAGGGACGCCTCTTGAGCTTTTGCCACTTCAGCTAAGATTAAAGTTTTTAAGTCGGTCAAAGATAACCTAGCATCATCTGCTGGAGGTCTTTGTCTATCATCATCACCTCCAGTTCTTACATTCTGGGCTTGGTCTCGTGGACGTGGCCCAAGTGTCAATTCTATTTCTTCTTGATCATTCATCTTATTACTGAAAGTAGACACAATATATTTAATACAAACATATTCATCAATAAAATGTCTACTTTGTAATTTAACTGCACCTAGTCAAATAGCAGTCAACAATTATTACCAAGGCTTTATCTTCTTAACACCTTGTGACTTCCTTGGCTCCATATAATTGCCATATGATAATTATTGTGGTGGCCAGTCACACGAACTATCATATCCCAGTTATATGTTTGCAAAGTTACCACAAGACATTTCGAGTCAAAAGTCTTAGAAATCAAATAACTAGATTAATCAAAACAAATAACAATTCAATATCATGCTCAACAATAATAATAATGGCTTAAGATCAAGTACCCACTAATGGTAGATACCCGAATCCCTTAAACCAAGCTCTGATACCAACTTGAAACACCCAGAAATTTTTTTTTTTTTTTTTTTATAATTTACCCCTTTATACTGTCCCATAACTTTATTTTATACATATAAACTTGACACTTAGCTTAAAACATCATTTTTGGACATACTGAAAGGACATGGCCATGGCGTTCATAGGACATGGCCATGGCGTGGTGCTGAAAAGAAAACGAGGCTACTGATCAAGGACATGGCCATGGCGATTTTAGGACATGCCCATGGCCTGTCTGTGCAACACTTGCACTATTTATTACCAAATCCCGAATTTCAAACGTGCATATCTCAAAGACGACAAGTCCAATGACCATGAAAATTTGCAGGCATGTGTATAATGACCATACAAAAGTTGCCTAATTTCTACTTTTTACAAATTCGCGTTTTATCATGATTTGGACCGTTGACCCCAAAATGACCACTTTTACTCATTTTCGTTGACATACTAAATTCTAAACCATGTGCATTCAGGTTCTAGCATTTTTACCACTCATTCAATACTACATTTAGAACCTAAGGCCACTTTAACATTTGTCATAATCGAACCATAACTCATTTTACCCGTTAAGCCTTCAAGTGACCCATTTGGGCACTTTTATGACCCGTTTGGGTCTTTACCTATTTAACCACCATTCCAATGACCATTTTACATATCATTGACTTTTCTAAGTCAAACCAAGTCACTTTAACTAATATAATTGTATTATAACCATAAAACACTATTCTCACATAAAACCATGTTTATACATCAAGTGTTCCACATAAGCTTCTCCAAAAATATCAACGACCATACAATGACTCATTGACTACTTTGACTTCCCAAATATAGTAAGTTTGACTTAGACCCTTTTACAAAACAAACTTTAACTCCTAGTCTTATATGACAAAATCATGTTTCTTGACCAAAAGGGGGTGTACATATACATATCAAGAGCATGATTGAGGGAAATAGCTTGTTACCAACAACGAACAAGCTCCACCACTAGCAACCTTCGGGCCTTTTCCCCGAATCCCTTACGGTCCCACTTGGCTCACCTAAAAACATATAAACACAATCGAGTAAGCATATAGCTTAGTAAGCAATGGGCTATCAATGATAATCAATATCAAATCACAACATACGTATATTAAGGATCCATAATATCATATGCTAATTCCCGCAAGAATTAACATCTTCAGGCCTACACCCCGGTATATAATTATAACTCATCAAGTAATTAACATATCCATTACCGGTCCTTCCAAGTAAATGGAATACACATTACTTGAGGAAAGATAGCATCATCCATTAACTTACCTCATGATAGCCCACACGAATAATTACTTGTAACTCCTTGAACACGTTTATCACCTAATTCATATAATCACATAAACACGTATCAATTTCACAATCACTTTCTAATTATATCACATATCATACTACAAGGTGTTAAATCTCATAACACTTATAATCTTACTATAAGCTTCATACACTTTTATGTGTGATTGCTTATAAATAGGTATTTATCATAATTTCTCATCAATTCCATTTACCAACATCACAAGTATCACTCTTTGATGCATAATCACACACAATACATATCAATTACCCATTTATACCAATCATCATATACATGGTCATGATTATAATTATTCAATTTCTCTCAAACACATGATCATGGGTGTTTTAACCAAACTAATATCATTTATGTATTGAACATAATATAATTAAGTGTATGAAACCTTAATTGAATCATTAGACCACTAATTCATCAAAACCCCAAGACTAGGGTTTAACCTAATTCATGAAATTCATCAATTAAACACAAAAGGGAGGTTAATCATACCTTAAAGAAGTTATTTGCAAGCTAACAAGCACTAATTTAACAAAACCTAGCTTTAATTTAGCTTCCTTCTTCTTGTTCTTTCAAAACTGACTCACACATATGAACGTATGTATGCTTCTGTGTTTTAAATTGTTAGTATACTGTAGATTGATATAGAAGCAGTGTATTTATACTGCAGTTTACAATTAAACCCTCAACTTATAGTACTTGTCACTTTTAGTTCCTTTACTAACAATTTCATTAAATGGTAAGTCCTATTGACACAAAACATATTACACAGTTAGTCCTTCTAACTTAAATAGTTAAAATAATATATTTTAAGTTTTAGAACTTACGAAATTTGGGACGTTACAGGTAGCAAGTTGTTGGAACCGGGTGGTGTATCCAACAATATCGGTTCCCTGCACTTTTAAGTGCCAGAACTCTTCATCCAGTTTCTGGAGTTGCTCGCTTGGGCAATACTCATCCGTGAGCATTTTCTTCAAGTCTTCCCATGGAAGTAGATAGGCTATATCAATACCCACAGACAGGGCATAAGAATTCCACCAAGTGAGAGCACCTTCAGAGAAAGTGCAAGTGGAGTATTTGACCTTGTCCTCCTCCGCACACTTCCTGATGCGGAAAACAGATTCCAATTTCTCAACCCACCTGATCAACCCGATAGCACCTTCCGTGCCCTTGAAGTTCAGAGGTTTGCAGTTCAAGAAGTCCTGATAAGAACAGGGTTTTGCTGCAGGAGCGTTAACAGCTGTTTCTTCACTGCCCTGGTTCGACCGAGTAGCTAAGGCCTGAGCCACGCTTTGGGCTATGAGCTGAGCGATTTCGAGTTCACTATACGTATGTCGTCTTGGAGGCATGATGCTGAATAATAAAGGAATGAAATGTGTAAGATATGGCACAAGTCATGATATATCACACATGTATACACCTAAGAGAGTAATATACACAGTAGTACGAGGTGATAATCATATTTCATTAGATAATAAGCCGAGTTACAAGGTAAGGGTTTCCAAAAGATTACAGGATTACTGAGTTAACAAAAGATACCAGGAATTCTACATCCGGTCGAATTACAAGAGTTCTACATAGATTAGCTAGTCAGATTACAATTTAGTAGCTACACTAATCTTGACGTAAATTAAGTTAAGGGAATAGTGCGGTGAGGTGGTCCACAGATTCGGCGAGTCTGCCAACCATTCGGAGTGCGTCCTCGGTTTCCCTTAAATGGGTTTCACATTGTTGTAACCTTGATTGCAGGACGGAGATCTCGTTTCGGTTATTGATAACTTGATTGTGAACGATCCCCATGGTTTGTGTGGTATCTTCCACTTGATCGTGAGTACGGTTAATGGTTTCAGATAGATCTTATCGATCCAGGTATATTTGTGCAATGCGGCCCTGAGCCGTTATCATCCAGTTTTCTCGGGTTTCTTGAAGTTTAATTTCCATGTCGTGCAACCAACGTTCATGACGGTGCACGCGAGCAGTTAATACAGGTACAGTGTGGTGTGTCGGTTCTTGAGTGTACGGGGAGATATCCATAAGTGAATATCCTCCGACACCTTTAGGGATTTCGATGTGTTCCTAAATCCTCCAAGTGGCCATAACCGCAGGTAACCAGCTCCATTGATGAGCAATTGCTTGATGGCGAGCTAAAGTAAACGTGTTACCAGTAGTGGCAGGATTGGCATAGGGGTTAGCTCGATGCGAGCTACCAGTGCGTCTAGCCACTAGGGATTCCGAGTGGCTACGACGTGAGCGAGAGAGGGATGAGGGAGTGCGCGTAGTCTGTCTAGATGATGAATCTGCCATTTCTGTGGCAAGAACGTTTAGAATGAGCGAGGCCTATCATATACATATATACATATATACATATATCATAGAATAGCCTAATGTGTCTAGCACAGACATGTTTGAGTCCCGGTTTTCTGGAGGTCAGCGTCAACTAGTGTATTCCCGTTCAACATAATCGTTTCAGACCTTACATCATCCTTCCTTAATTGTACATAGTTGATCAGGCTATGTTAAATTAAAGTCATATGCTGTAAGGAAATATTCCCTAACGATCATAGTCTAGGCCCACTAAATGCAACCTAGTTCACTATAACCTTAGGCTCTGATACCAATCTGTCGCACCCCCAAATTTAAGATGCGAAAGCGAATCGGGTCGGGGCGCGACTAATCAAATATCAAAACACACAAGATATAGCAAACGACTCTATATGCGTCGTTTTAGCAAAATATATTAATATAAGAAATGTTTACAACATTTGAAGTTATACGTAGCTCGTGTTCTAAAAATGAGAGATTCCAATACATAAATACTTTTACAAAATATATTAATGCAAGGAAATCTCTAATGTCTGCATGAAGACTCGAGCTATAGTGATCCTGAGGGCAGTCCAGTCCTACTACTGAGTACCTGTGATACATGCTAAAATGGGTCAGCGAAACGCTGGTGAGCTCACAGGTTGTTTATCAAATAATATCGTATGAACCGCAAGATTTAAATACTGATTTGCGACCAAGCAAATAATGAAGTATACAGCCATGAGCACATAGTCTGAGCTTAACTCGAGGGGTCAGGATCCACATTCAAGGACCTGATAGAGGTGCCTCCCACGAGTGCCTAATCTACACTCGTTTGAACAAATATTAGTACATCCGTTTACCCAGTTAGTGCATGCTAACCCGGACGAGGAGGGTCAATCCTATATGGTACCATATACTAATATTCACGCTACAACGTATTACCAAACTATGCTGATGGAGGGCTTTAAAATGATTAGTGAAAATAACTCATGTAGTATATGAAAAGTTTGTACTCACGTTCATATTGTAAAGTAAAACGAGCAGTATATCACACCCCTGAGAAAAACAGTAAAAGATGGGCCATGAGACTCACCTGAGTCTGGAGAGTTTAAATCAATAAACTTTGGTTGATTAGCCGAGTAGGGATGTCCGAAGACTCGTAACCTGAGGGTGTCCACGACACACGATGGTTATTAATATGAGTAGGTAGTTACTAAGACTACCTTTGTAGTTGTTCGTTCAATTAGAATGTCCAAATTACTACGATTTAGTTGATTGGTTTAAGTTTTGAAAACGTGTATGGCCCGTTGGTGACTGTTTGTAATAATAATCTCAACTATTATTATTATACTTGTGTTGTTGTCTTGTGTATAAGTTGTATCGTATCCGATTTGTTTGGTGTAACATATTCCAATACATAGAAAATAGTTCAAATTTTCTGTTTTTGGCGACACGTGGCTAGTGTCGCTATTGGCGACACTAGTTAGGCGACACTAGGTGAGTGTCGCTATAGGCGGCACTAGTTAGGCGACACTAGGTGAGTGTCGCTGGATTGCTGATTTTCAATTGATTAGCGACACTTGATTAGTGTCGCTATAGGCGACACTTCTCAATTTTGGCGTCACTAAGGTAGTGTCGCTAGTCTAAATCTGAGTTAAGTATTTATGCGACACTGGAGTAGTGTCGCTATATGGGCGACACTTGGCATAGCGACACTTTGCTAGTGTCGCTAGCATTGTTTTTGGCACACTAGCGACACTTACGACTGTTCGCCGGATTTTGAGCCGAAAATGAGTTTTCCGGCCACTATTTGGTCCAAATCTTTTACCCAACCCATATTTGGACATTTTAAGTTGATATATAAACCACAAACAAGTGAAAATATACAAAATTTAAGAGTTTCGAGATTTGTCGGAAATCTTACGAGTTAACGCCGGAGAAATCCGAAAAGATAGAGAGGTAGATCGTGACGCGGTGATTCTTTTCTTCCAAACGGGCGTAAAGATTTGAGGTCGTTTGATGGTAGTAATTGCGGATTTTTTATGGTGGTGTGGTTTGGTGTTTGTAGAGAGAAAAGGAGAGAAAGAGAGAGAAGAGAAAGTGAGAAATGAAAAAGAAGATGGTGATGGTGGGGGGTAAGGGGGGGCCGGCTAGGGTGGGGTCCACGGAGGTGGACTTCACCAAATTTCGTTCCCTGTATTCGCGCTTCGTGCGGTGTTTGTTTTCTCGATCGTTAAATGTTAAATATTTATTTTATACTTTTAAATACACGTTTTAAAATACTATTAATTACTCAATATTTTTGTTGAAATAATTCACTAATTACTTTACGACTAGGTTATAAAATATTATTTAACTTGGTTTCGTTTGTTTGCGCGTTAAATCTTTTAATCGCGAAATTGTTAATTGTACGATATGAAATGAATATGAAATATTATCAAAACAATATTTTTAAATACGATAGTAATATTAAATAATGTTAAATTACTGAATAAAATTGTTCCCCAACGTCCGTATTAATTGAACCGAATTACATTCGATTTGAGATGCGTATGATTTAATCAAATCGCATAATTGTGTATATTCAACAATATATATTTCGATAAATTAATTAGCCTAACATAGAACTAATTACATGTATTACAATTGATTAGGCACTAATTACTAGTCCTAATTTGGCGGGTGTCATACCTTTTAATTAAGATTCCTCGTTATGCTCCAACGGCACACGCAACCTTTATACCAAAGTCTTTATCATTATTTTGTTGCCATACAATTCGTCTAGATCAGGCGTAAAACCCATCATTCTTTGACACAATTGAGAGACCGTAAACTCACTAGAAAAATCTTTATCACTTGTAATAAATTCTACAATATTACCAACACCTTGAAATTGGTAGCATAATAATAAATTCAACTTAAAAAATTCCCTTTCACCACCAACATAATTGTAAACCAAATCAACGAAATCTGTATATTGAATTTTCTACCTAAACACAATCGACGTTCTTAGTGTTGTGTGATCACCTTGAATAAAACTATTGTGATATTCAATATCACCACCCCCAATATAAATTCACTATTAATGGACGATCTAAATTCATAATTTGTGCATGAAAAAACTTTCAAATGAATGAAGTAAAATGTTTTTGTGGTAAGATTTCGGATGAATGAAAAAGAAAACTTCAGATGAATGAAGAAGAGTTTTTTTGTGATATATGAAAAAATGTCGTTAAGGCTACGTATTTAGCTAACTAAAGTCGGGTTTGTGTAACATCCTCGAAATGGACCTAGTTGTATATATATATTATTTCTTGATTTAAATTAATATTTAAATGTGTTTGGAAATAATATTGTTTGAAATAGTTGAAATAATTGGAATAGGAGCAGAATATTCCAATGTGATAAGTGAATTATTAATTGTTGTAAATTAATATAGTTGACGGTACAATAAAATGTTTGGACTCGCAAATGGTTTTCGGGTTCCAGACAATAGATTGAGATGGGGTATTAAATTATACCCGTATAATTGAAGGCGGTTTGTTAGGCCGACTTATATAACACTTTCCTTTTTAGGAAAGTTTCATATGAAACTTCAAAACTCCTCAAAACCTTAATCAATTCAAAAGAAAACTTAGAAACCAAATTGAAATCGAATTTGGAGCTGTGATTGATTCTAGTTTCATCCTAATCACTATCTCAATTCAGTGATTCTTCAATTGAGAGGTAAGTTTAATTATTTCAATTTGATTGAAATTGGGAAATTGAAGAATTGAAAGAATTTGATGTTAGAAACTTGTTATAACTAGTACATGATGTGTATGTGAAGTTATTGGATGTTTAAAACCATTAGAAACAGAGTTTTGGTGAGTTTGTGGTAAAAACCCGTAGGTTAGGGTTTTAGCAGATCGCAGGATGCTGGAACGAAGGGTTTACCCGGCGGGCATATTCTTTACCCGGCGGGGATGAGTGACAGTTGGGAAGCCGACTGCTTCTGAGCCAAGTCGGCGGCTTGTGCAGTTTTGTGGATACCCGGCGGGTATGGGTCTTACCCGGCGGGTAAGGCTGATTTCTAGCAAATTTTCAGAAATTTTGAGTTTGCAAATTTCAAAAGTGCATAAGTGTTTAGTAGTGATTTTTGCCACGGAAAAATTGACAAATTGTCTTTAAACTCCGATTGGGCTGAAATTTACATGGTCACTCGAAAACGGCCCACTGATCAAAGCTATATACTATAGCCTAGTCAGTTTTTGGCCATTCGGTGTCGTTTAGGGGTCGAAAATGGCATTTTACAGTTTTTGGACCTTATTTCGGGACTTTTTGATTTTGTTCCGAATTGAACTTTTGTTTGCTGTGATCTTAGGGATCATTGGATTCATGTAATTATGTTATGATTGTGTAACGATATTAATTACCTATGTGTTATCAGTTGAGACAAGTTACTAACTCATTGTTTATTGATTGTATTCTCAGATATGGAGAAGGCTCAGTAATATTAGACTTCTGAGCTTGCGGCTGAGGTGTCGGTGAGTGGATCTGTAACCTCAGTGTGATTTAGTTGTAATGATTTGATTTACAACAAGTAATTATAGTATTACTTTGATAGAATGTAATTGTTGAGATATCTTGCCATAATAGTTTGACTAGTTGCTTACTGGGCTGTTTGAGCTAGTATGTAAGATTCTGAGGTCAACTTGACTTGACAGTTGGACTTGGTTGTTATTGTAGACGACAGGAGAACTTGAAACTTGAAATGTTGGTTTGGAGATCTAGGTTGTGTGTGATTAACAACTAGTTATCGGTAATTCTGTATAGGCCAATACAGATGATTGATAAGAGTTCCTTGAGTACCAAACCGGTATTAAGGTATCTCAGGAGCCACCGGTCCTCATGACGATTGATAACGCTTGATTGGAAGTTGCGTGATTGAATGATTGACTGATTGATTTTCTGTTTATTGTTATTTGATGTAAACAGATTGTTATGCTATGTTGTACTGTTGCTTATAGTTTCATTCACTTAGCTTTATGCTAACCCCACCACAGTTCTTCCTGCAGGTTAAATAGATGGGACATATTGGGCAGGAGGTTGTTGGATTGGATGGAATGTTTGACAGGCTGTTACTCTGATGTTATCTTGATAACTAAAGTAATGTTTTGAATTATATAACACCGAGTTTGTTGAAATGTCATGTATTAGATTTGAAAAAGTTTGATGACATTTTAAGTAATGTAAAACATTGATAATATGTTTTGAAATATACGCTTCCGAGTTGCAAATATTATACTAGTGTTTATAATTAAACGAGGGGTGTTATAGTTTGCAAAACTATACTTTATCTATTAAAGGCGGGTTTGGAAAACTATACTTTATCCAAAAAATCTCAGCTTTCGATCTGAGCCGACGGATACGATTTTGGATAACAAATGCAAGCTTTGTTAAACCCGGTTCCTAAAATCAATGTAAAAGTAAAGTCGGGTTTTGCAAACCCACTTCCACTTTTTCTCTCCAGCAAAAGTACACAGGTCACTCTCTCTCCAGCAAAAAGTACACATGTCACTGTTGGGTGTCGAATCATGGTCAAAGTCAGGTTTGCCAAACCCGCTAAATAATTCAAATATGGAACCGGGTTTAGCAAACACGTTTCTAATAGTTTTAAAAATATTTTCAAAAACCAACCATAACCGATAAATTGTTGCGAAACTAAACTAATTCGGTAAAAAATTCCTAATATTCTCATCCATGTTAATTTTTTGAGTTTTTGTTTACTTGTTGAGTGTTATACTGTTTATTAGCGAAATATCCATTTCTAAAACTTAACTTTTCTATCATTTTGAAGGTCAAAACTTCTAAACTATCACTAAACCTTAAAAAAATATTTTTTCTTAATTATTTATGATATTTTATAAATTTTGACCCCCCAAAATTGAAAAAATAATCAAAAATTTATTTTTGCCTCCCACCATATAAAATCCTAGCTCCGCCCCTAGGGGCAACTGCCCCATTCTAAATCCGTCCCTGCCCACTATTAGTATTACATAACGTTTCTTCCCCATTGTATCGTAAAATAATTTTAACCAGCCTCATCAACCTTTTCAAAATTTTGCTTTTTTATTGTAGATGTGAATTTTACTTAATTCATCGCACATTGTTAATACAAAATGTTATACGTTTATTATAGTTGGGAATCACTAAACTCTTTATGTTTTTAATATAATTAAAAAATGTTGAAAATTACAAAATGCGTTAAAGTTTGTGTTTACTAGAAATAATTTCTAATTTCTATAACTACAAACATGAGAACTATAATACATTAGCTTCTACATTTTGTATTTTATATATATAATATAACTAGTTACGTTCGAGGCCGTGCAATGCACGGCCCACAATGTTTACGGATATGAAATACATATTTATTGATCATCTTGAAGATTGAAGTTTATAGAAATGATTGATCGGTTCAATCAATTTAAATTGATTCAAATAGAAATCAATCAATTCTATGATATGTCCAAAAGTCATAATGTTATCGTAGACAACAAAAGTTGACATATATAACTATCATGCTATACAAGTATTTTTATTTTCTTGAGAAACTAATTTTTCTAGGAAGACTTTGGATGGTTTTATTATCCTACATTTTACTTCATTTGACAATTGTAATAAATTTTATCTTATTTTTTTAGGATAAGCATACTTTCATTACCAACCCAAATCAAACTGAATACAACAGCGTCTCAAGAAACGAACAAAAGAAGACCAAGCTACAAGATGTAACTAGTAAATTTTATCTTATTGTTTCTTGTATTTTTTACAAAGCAAGTTGTACTAATGTTGAGATATTAATTATTGTTAAATTTATTGGAGCATGAAGATAAATATCATTCCTCAAAGTTAAATATATATTTGTCTCTTTTATAAAGATGCTATAATTTTTTGTTTTGTTTTTACAAAAGAAATAATATAATTATATGAGCATTATATTTATGAGATACTAATTTTGGAGTATGGAGACTAGCTAATGTTAAAATACTTTTTTTGTTTTTGTTTTTTGTTTTTACTTTATAGAGATACACATATATGTTATTACAATTTTTATTTACTTTGTGAGGACACATGTCAACATTTGAAATGTGTATGTAACCTAATCTTAAGTGATGAGGTTCTTTTTATATAATATCTAATAACTAATGGTAATAAAATGATAATGATAATAATAATGAAACCAATGATAATGATAATGGTAATGATAGTAAAGATAAAGATAAAAATATGTGAAAAATATAAATGAAAGATATTAAAGGGTCTTTGGTAATCAACTGTGACACCCCGCAATTTTGAATACAATTAGGTACGCTAAACATTTGCATTTTAGGCTAATTCCCTACTTAAGTGAATTCACAAAAAATTTTAGAGGTAAGTCTAGCAAAGCCAACTAGTTAATACGCGTAGTATTACATATTTCGTAATTAGTATAATTACGTACAAAACATTCGGAACGAACCCGACAAAAATACGGACGTTGGTGAAAAAATTTCTATAAATAACTTGAATCTATTTTTAGAAGTTATTTATCACAAATTATTATTTTGTTAAAATAATACGCGAAAAACCTAGACGTTTTGGCTAAAACGTCTCAAACGCAACGAAAATGCGCGAATTTAATTCGGCAACCAAACGAACGTAAATAATTAAATTGACAACTCAAAACAAAGTATTTTAATAATACTTCAATGGAAAATAATCCCAAAATATATCGTGAATTAAAACAATGAAAGAAAACGTTACGCGATTTCACGAATTAACGAAACAACAAATTAACAAACACCGTATGCAACACAGTCTGAGACTGAAAATCAAAAATTTAAACACAAGTACACCAAGTGGGGCCCATAGTGCTGGACACCACCACCCAATCTCACCAATCAACACTCATGCATTTGCTTTTTCTTACACCATACAAGATACATGCATACATGCAAAAGAACTCATCACTTTTTCACACTTCTCCATTTTCTCTCTAGCATCTCACTAAAACTTCAACTTCTCTCACTAAAATCTGAGAAAAACTCAGCCTCAAACCACCATTCAACCACCACTAATCACCACAAACCACCACTTAAATCACCAACACTTTGTAAAAAGGATTTCTAAAGCTTGGAAGCAAGTTCATCGTCATCAACACCATCTCTTTCTTCTCTCCATCATTTCTTTGTAAGAATCACATGAACTTTTCATTAATATACTTGCATGTTAGTTAATTACATGTTTTATGGCTCATCTAACTAGATTATGTCCAAATTATGGTTTAAAACTCGTTTTTGAAGTGTATATATAAAGATGATGAATCTGTCCCAGAAAACACAGCTAACTAAAACGATCATATCTTGAGTTCTACTAAGAGTTAGATAACGAATTTTTTTTAAAGTTGCGTATTGAAAAGATATACAAAAAGTTCTTCTTTGTCTCTTTCCAGAAACGTACGGATTTTTAGCTACGAACTGATCTTTGAGTCTGGTCTGGTGATAGTCGAAAAACGAGTTCGGTTATTACGTGGAATTATTTACCTAACTAAATGAACCCTATAATTGCCGGAAGAATTACGTATTAAACTAGACACATAGATGAACATCTGGTAAAAATGGTGGAAACTAATTCGGACCAGAAAGTGTCGAAATGAGTGGCGAAACAAACCGACAAAACCAAAATCATGAAAATAGGGACTGTTTTGGAAATGAAATAAAAACCGACACTTCGAGCCGACTATAAAACGTACCGACAATTTTCTAAGGCTTAGTTAACTATTTTAAGACTTGTGTAAAAGTTTCGGGTCAAACCGAACACGTTTGACCAAGCTAACCGAAACGAGCCTCGGTACGAAAAACGTGAAACGAAATGTAAAACTTTAGATTTTGGCTCGAAACAATGTTTTAGGTGCGTTACTATGAAACTAGAACAAAAACGATGTTACGATATTTACGGATAACGATACACGTGTTGAAACACTTAAACAAAAACGTATACTTTTACAAGTAAATAAACGAAACAAACACAATGATAACACTTTGTGAATTATTATTACAAAACCTCACCAACGGGCCGTACATGTTTTCAAAACTACAAACCTGATGATCCCAGCTAGAGATCTTAGTATGTATTACTTTGATTAATTATTAATAAGCTTGCGGAATAGTTTATTAATAACTTGAAGAACAAACTTGTATATAACAGAATATCTAATCAAAAGCTTCAATACTATTAACAATAATACGAACACACAATTTGTGTTAGGGTTTACAACCTTGAAGCTAATAACTAGAATGAATTCGTCCTACTCTAGGGTTTTACAGGATCTCTATTTATAACATATAGAGTCCTTTACAGAATCAAACTATTAAGGAATCATATCTATTCCATAATTCTCTCTATTCAACTATATCTAACCAACAGTGGTTATCTACAGCACTAACAGAGGTAGTACTCGTATATTATCAACAGTGGTTGAGTACTCGATACAAAATACAAACTACACACTAACAGTGGCACTGTTAGACAAACTACTTGACAGCGGCAGCTACTAACTAGCAGTGGCAACTACTAACAGTGGCTGTACTTCTAACAGCGGCACAATACTTGTATTCTGAGCAAATCTATCAGTGTCTCAGTTCTCAACAATCTCCCCCTAAACTTGATCATTCAGAGTAATGATTCAAGTTTCAATCCTTCTTTTCTTCTTCTTTCTCCTTCATCGTTTGCCTCTTATGCAGTTGATTGAACACCATGTATAAAGCTCTGTAAGCTCCTTCAGTAATGATGGTTGTAGATAACTTCAAATCAACCAATCTATTCAGCAGCCCTGTTCCCAGCACATAGTGTCGATCATCAAACATGTAGATCACCTGCCCATTGTTAAATACTACCATGTGTACTCCAGCTCTGGCAAAATATCTCCAGGTTATAACCCTTTGATGACAATGAAAGAATAAGTGATACATGCTTGCTGGTTCAAACATGCTTTGCAATAACTCCATCATTTGTCTTTCAATCACAGCCTCTGAGTTCTTTCTATTCCTGATTCTGCTCACTTGATACAACTCCATAAGATCATCTCTTGTACAGATTCTGAGCAAATCAATCATACTTCCAACATGGTCATCAAATCCTCTTTCCCTTTCAATCTTGATCTCAAGGATCATTTTTCTGAAACCATAATCAATTGCTACTCCTTCCCAATTTATAATTCTAGCCTTTCTTGGTCCTTCAGAAATCTCCTTGCTATCAGTCAGAATCTTGATTCTCTTTTTCAGCTCTGGATCAAATCTTGGAATGTCAGGAATAACATTGTCTTTAGAAATCTGATTTTTCCATGAATTTCTTCTGACTTCATTCTGCTTATCCTCTAAGGCTTTCTCTGCTGCCTCAGCAGCTGCTTTTTCTCTTCTTTCTTCTTCTTCTTTCAGAAACTTTACCATTTCCCTATCTGCCTTTTCTTTCTTCTCCTTTATCAATGCATTCAAATGCCTATTCTCTTCCAATTTCTTGGTCCACTCATCATCTCTTCCCATATACCTATCATATGCCTGTTGCAGCTTCTGCATATTCCATCCTTTAACAATTTTAGCTGGGGCATAATTTTCAGACAGAGCATTGATCATTTGTCTTCTCCTTTCAGCATATGGTAAAGGTTTACTCCTCTTCTTGGCTAATTCCTCTTGCTTTTTCTTTCTAGCCCTTTCCTCATTTGACCTTTTCATCAACAAAAATCCAGAAGATAACTCTTCCTCTTCATTACCTTTCTTCTTCTTTAAATAATCATGAACTCTCTGAGCAGGAAGCTTTAATCCTTGTGCAGTCTTTTCTTTAACAATCTCTGCAGCTTTCTGTGTAATAGTCACTACACTCAGATCATCCAAAATCATTTTAACATCATCACCCTCATCTTCAGCTTTAGCTTCTGCAGCTCTCCTTATCAACCTTTCCCTTTCTTCTACTTGCATCCTTAGCATATCATGAGACTCAAGATGAGGTTCTTTAATTTCTTTCACTTTTGATTTTTCTTTTAACTTTCCTTTACCTTTGTCTTTTGGATCAATCACAGGCAATTTAGACTCAGGCTTGAGTGGTGAAGTTAGTTCTCTTATTGTAACAGGTACCTCTCTTGGTCTTGTTGTTGTGGTAGTTGTGACAGGGGTTGATATGACAGCAGTGGTGATTGGTGTATCAACAGTGGTAGGTGTTGGTGTACTAACAGGGGTAGATGTAACAGTGGTAGTGTTAGTGTTGACAGTGGTTGAAATTGTGACAACAGTGGTAGAAGTTTTGACAGGGGATAAAGTATTAGTTGGCTTTCTTCTGGGAATAGATTTCTTTCTTGTAAAGGTCTGCAACTTCTTCTCTTCATCAATTGATTTTGATTGCTCCCCCTTAACCTCAACTTCTCCTTCTTTCATCTCTTTTTCAACATCATCAACCACCTCATACACTGGCCTATCACTGAAACTGACTCTTTTCTTATTTTCCAGGTTAGCACCCATCACATCCCAAAAATATAATCTAAGTGCAGCTTTCTCAGGCAACCCTTTATTCAATGGAAATACCTGATAAACTGTTTCATCAGTCTGCTCTGCTCCTGCACCATCACTTGTATTAACATTTTCAGAAGAATCTTCACCAGTATATACCACCATACTTCTGTCATCTGCAGCATCTACCATCTCATCATCTAAACTTTCATGTATCACATAATCAGAGACATTGAGCTCCTCCTCAGCCTTATCCCTGCTCTGCACATAATCATCATCTTTATCATCAAACACTAACTCCACAGTGTCTTCTGATTGTGCCTCATTATGCTCACATATATCCATCTCAACTGTATTATCATCAAGCAACCCTTTATTCAATGGAAATACCTGATAAACTGTTTCATCAGTCTGCTCTGCTCCTGCACCATCACTTGTATTAACATTTTCAGAAGAATCTTCACCAGTATATACCACCATACTTCTGTCATCTGCAGCATCTACCATCTCATCATCTAAACTTTCATGTATCACATAATCAGAGACATTGAGCTCCTCCTCAGCCTTATCCCTGCTCTGCACATAATCATCATCTTTATCATCAAACACTAACTCCACAGTGTCTTCTGATTGTGCCTCATTATGCTCACATATATCCATCTCAACTGTATTATCATCAAGCTCAATCACCTCTGTAGCTGCAGAATCATCATGCATCTCATCAATATTTATCATTGCTCCACTCATATCATCATGAGGTCCATGTGAATCATCATCATCATCATCATCAGCTTTTCTTGAACTATCATCTTCAGGCATATTATCATCATCTGCTTTCTTCTCCCCCTTGCCTGAAGATTCCTTTAACTTATTCGCAGGTAGAAGAATATTGTTGACAGCCTCCTCAAGCATTAACAATCTATTCTGCACATCAAGCAACTCTGCCTTCTGATGATCAATGATCTCCTTCTGCTTAGCAATTAACTCATCCTGAGCTTGAATTTTCTGTTGAGCCTCTTTTCTGTAAGCCATTTCCCTCTCATATTTGCTCCACAGTTTATTGATATCATGTACAAGATAGGAAATCGTCAATTCATCAGTATCACTAGGCTCATCAACATTAGAGTGTGACCTCTTAGTTAAATCCTTGCCCACATCTGCCACTGCAGATGTCCCTTGGTTATTGGTACTGGGACCTACATTTGAATCATCACCCATAGGTTCATCAAACATAGTTGCCTCTGGTTGGGTCTGATTAATGTTACCACTATCCTGCCCTGCCAGTGGGCTAGAAACAGTAGTGGCAGCCCTTCCAGAATGAACATTTTCATCAAGTATGTTCACCTGTTGTGTTGGGACAGTTGACTGAGACTGTGGAGAAACAGGAATCTCCATAGCCTGTGTAGCCTTCTTGGATTTCTTGGCTTTAGATTGGGTAGGCTGTTTGTTCCCTTGTTTTCTTTTGATGCCACCTCCTGATGTGTGTTCAGAACCAACTTGTGTTATTGGTCTGTCATCATTTGGTCCAGATGGTGTTGGTAATACACCACCAGTGGCAGAAGGAGTAACTAGCATTGTAGAAAATAATGCAGTTTCCTTCTTAGAAAAAGCATTCTGATACTGATTCATAGCCTTAATAGTCCTCAAAGATAGAGTAGAACTAACAATCACACTATCCTCTGCTGGCAGATTTGACAATTGATTATTCAATAAAAGCTGAACAAATCTAGGGTACATAACGAATGTATCACCCTTTACATTCCTAACCATATTATCTAAGATAAATCTAGACATATTAAATTTAATACCCTGTGCCAAGCAGATAATAGGATATGCAATAGTAGAACTAAATTCATTAAAACTAGTTCTCTTTTGAGACAAACATACCAAAAAAGTATGAATGTAGAACTTCCATTGAGGACAAAACCATGACTTCAAGAAAGTATATTCTGATCTTGTCTTTCCTGAACCTTCATACCTCATATCCATAATGCCTTTAAACAAATCTTCTCTCGATAATTCCAGAATTCCACCTTCATCATCAAACTGTAAAAGCTCTCTTAGAACAATCTCAGTAACCATTACCTTCTGACCCTTGACAGTGGAATGAATGTGAGTAATGCCATTAACATTCCCTTCATTTGCATTCTTCCAAAATTCTTGAATATGCGATCGAATTAATCGTGGACAAACAGTAAGAGCATGTGTAACTGGACAATTACTCAAGAAATCAATAATAGGGTGAAAATACTCATCGGCAAGTTCTTTATTCAAGAAAGCCCTCATATTGTGTTCAGAATGAACACTTAGCGTAGAATGATCAGAATCAGATGACGATGAAGATGCCATTGATGTAATTGATGAACGAACGAAGAGTGAATTACAATAAACAACTCAAAGCGAGAGCGATTATTGAAGGGTTTTGAAAATTTTGAAAGCGTAATTGAAAAAGTGAAGTATTTGAGTATTTAATTGATGACAGTGCCAAGCCCTAAAAATAGAACTAGCAGTGGCACTGCTGGTTATACCCAACAGGGGCACAATTTACAAACAAATCCAACAGGGGTACCTCACTTGGTCAATTTATAGTCAACCCTTTCTAACCATCTAACAAAGCTAGCAGCGGCTGATAGTCTAGCAGGGGCATCCGACAAAGGAAACGCCAACTTAGAACTAACAGGGGCATAAACTTAGCTTAGTTAGACAACGAATTTTTTTTTTTTTTTTTTTTTTTTTTTTTTAATAAAAAAAAAATAATAAGAAACAAATAAAACATTAAATTCCAGCTCAAGTGATGTCTCTTGACAGTGGCTGAAACCTGCAATATTAAACTAAGAAAAACAACTAGCAGGGGTTAAATTACACACATATACAGCAGGGGTTTAAAATACATTGACAGTGGCAAAGGTAAACTAACAGTGGCACCATCTGTTATCATGATGAAGCTAACAGTGGCAACACCTGACCCTGTCACATACAATATATTTTACCCCTGTTAGTATCAAATCCAGACCAAAACACTACGTGAGATTGATCATACCAATATTAGTTATCAAAAATGTAAATCTTCCTACATCAAATGCTTTTGTAAAAAGATCTGCAAGTTGATTATCAGTATGAATTTTAAAAATATGAATCAATCTTTTATCATAACAATCTCGTATAAAATGATATCTGATCTCAATGTGTTTGGTTTTTGAATGCTTAACTGGATTCTGAATGATACTAATAGCAGAAGTATTATCAATATAAATAGGAGTGTTCATGAAAGTCAAACCATAATCCAGCATTTGATTCTGAATCCAAAGAACCTGTGCACAGCAACTTGATGCTGCAACATATTCTGCTTCTGCTGTAGAAGTGGAAACCGTGGTCTGCTTTTTACATTGCCATGACACTAATCTATTTCCAAGAAATTGACATCCTCCACTAGTCGATTTCCTATCCATATTCTCACCACCATAGTCACTATCTGTGAAGGCCTTTAGCTCAAAATCTGATCCTTTAGCATACCAAAGGCCCAAGTCTGGTTGACCTTTCAAGTATCTAAAGATCCTCTTCACAGCATACATGTGTGACTGCTTTGGATTGGTCTGATATCTAGCACAAAGACACACTGCAAACATTATATCAGGTCTAGATGAAGTTAAATACATCAATGAACCAATCATTGACCTGTATAAGTGCACATCTACTTCCTCCCCCTCAGGATCAGAATTAAGATGTTTATGTGCCTCCATGGGAGTGCTAGCTACCTTCACATCTTTATAACCAAATTTATTCAAAATATCTTTCACATACTTCCCTTGGTTAATAAAGATTCCATCTAACTTCTGCTTGACCTGCAATCCTAAAAAGAATGTGAGTTCACCCATTGAACTCATCTTGAACTTCTTATGCATTAAATCCTCAAACTCTTTGCACAATGAATCCCTTGTAGACCCGAAAATAATATCATCAACATACACCTGTACCAGCAATATATCTCTTTGAACCCTCTTGGTAAACAATGTCTTGTCAATAGTACCTCGCTTGAATCCATTCTTGAGCAAGTACTCAGACAGAGTATCATACCAAGCTCTTGGAGCTTGATGTAATCCATACAATGCTTTCTTCAATCTGCACACTCTATCTGGATATGTTGGATCTTCAAACCCTGGTGGTTGGCAAACATACACCTCATCATCAATTAGACCATGAAGAAAAGCACTCTTCACATCCATTTGATAGACTTTGAAATCCTGATAAGATGCATAAGCTAAAAATAATCTAATAGCTTCTATTCTAGCAACAGGGGCAAAGACATCATCATAATCTATGCCTTCTTCCTGTGTGTACCCCTGTGCTACCAACCGAGCCTTATTCTTGATCACTATCCCTCTTTCATCTCTCTTGTTCTTAAAGATCCATCTTGTGCCTATAGCTTTCTTTCCTTTTGGAAGATCAACCAAATCCCACACATCTTGCAGTTTGAATTGCAACAATTCTTCCTGCATAGATTCAATCCAGCTTGGATCTTTGAGAGCCTCCACTGCCTTCTTTGGTTCCATCTGAGAAAGAAAACATACATATAATGAAGTATGTACATCTTCTTCTCTTACCTTGGTTTGATGTCTTGTCTGAACAGGAGTCATAAGATCACCAATAATCAAATCCAAAGAATGATCTTTATGAACCAAATACTTAGAGGTAGAAGTATCAAGTAAATCTCTTTCCAAATTAGAACCCAATAGATTATCTACCTCAGAGTCTGAGAAAGACTCTCTTTCCTCTCTTTCTTTTGAAGGCTTTGGAGTTGCTTCAGAATCTGACAAAGAAGTCCTTTCCAAAACTTGAAATGGAGGACTTTGTTCAACAAATTTTGGAGAATCGGGCTCTCCTTCTGAATCATGCTCTGAAACTATATGAGAACCCTTTGAAGTAAATGGTTGATTTTCTGTTGGAATTGAACCATCTTCATCCTTTGAACCATTTTTGCTACTTGACCCACTTGAATCATCTGAAGGTTCATCTTGCTCTAACTGGAATGCTTCTGGAGGATCTGGAGACCAAATAGGAAACAATACATACTTCAAGTCATCCTTTTTAGTTTGACTTGAGGTTGAATTCCCATCTTTACCTGCATCATTACCTGCATCTGTACCTGCATCTGTATCTGCACTAATAGACAAATCTTGATATCTAAAAGCATGGGTTAGTGCATCAATATCAAACAAAACTTCTGGACCTTTTCCTTCTACATTTGATGTATGTTCATTAAAGGTCACATCCATGGTCTCATCTATGATCCTAGTCCTTTTGTTAAATACTCTATAAGCCTTGCTTTGAATAGAGTATCCAACAAATACACCCTCATCTACCTTACTCTGAAACTTACCAAGATGATCTCTGGTATTTAAGACAGTACAAGGACATCCAAATGGTTTTAAAAAGCTAACCAAAGGTTTTCTCTTAAAGAATAACTCATAGGGTGTCTTGTTATGAGGTTTAATAATCAAAATCCTATTCAAAACATAACAAGCAGTGCTAACTGCCTCTGCCCAAAAGGACATTGGAAGTTTAGCATCTGCTAGCATGCTTCTAGCAGCCTCAATTAGTGTCCTATTCCTCCTCTCAGCTACTCCATTTTGTTGTGGAGTCCTAGGTGCACTATACTGTCTTTCTATACCTTTATCCTCACAGAACTTATTCATCTCATGATTCTTAAATTCTGTCCCATTATTACACCTGATGATCTTAACCTTTTGATTAGTTGAATTCTCAATCCTAGTTATGAATGATCTAAGTATTTCACCTGTCTCATCCTTAGTCCTAAGAAAGAACACCCAACTCATTCTAGAGTAATCATCAGTTATTACCAAACAGTAAGATTTCTTCCCTTGACTAGCTACATTGGTAGGGCCAAACAAATCCATATGTAACAGGTGTAAGGGAGTGGTATTGGTATTCACAAGCTTGGTCTTATAAGAGGTCTTGTGTTGCTTGCCTTTGAGACATGCTACACAGTGGTCACTGCATTCAAATAACTTTTCAGGTAAGCCTCTCACTAGCTTATTCCTAACAAGTTTATTCATGGTCTTGAAATTCAAGTGACACATCCTCCTATGCCATAGTTCAGATTCAGATACAGTAGCTTTAGAAATGAGACAGTTAACATTTTGAGATTCCATCTTGTTTAAATCACTACAGTATACATTATCCTTTCTTGGAACTCTCATTAAAATCTTATCTTCAGGTATTTTGAGTTTTTCAGAAAGTATAAGGCATTCTGTGTCAGTGAAATATACAGGATTTTGCTTATCTGTGATTTGACTCACACTAAGCAAATTGTATCTCAATTGCTCAACATAATAAACATCATTGAAAGTGAGCTTACTGCTTTTTACCTTACCTTTACCTGTGATTTTACCTCCTTTAGGATTGCTTCCAAATGCTACATCTCCTCCATCAAACGCTTTAAAGTCCTGTAGCTTTTTCCTGTCTCCAGTCATGTGTCTTGAACAGCCAGAATCAATATGCCATAAGCTTGGTGGCTTGCCCTGCACATATATGAGAAAAACAATTAGTTTTTCTTGGGAACCCAAACCAATTTGGCTTTGGGTTTCCCATGAGCACCTTTGACATCAACCCTTTTGACAGTGATTGATCTCAGTGCTGCATTGGTTTTGGACACTTCAGATTTACACTCATTTTTATGTCTCCAAAAACAATCAATTTTTGACCTAACAGGGGTTAATGGTCTGACAGTGGTCACCTTTAAGTTTGTATTGATTACCCTGGCAGTGGTAGCTTTACTTGGTATATACATTCTTTTGAAATGTTTAATACCAGCAGAGGTACCATGCCTGGCAGTGGTCAAACCCTCCCCTGTTCGTGTCTTGCCTCTGTTAGCCGTTGACAGGGGCACTGCTGTAGCATTAACAGGGGCTGCAGCCTTGCCTCTGTTAGGCTTATTTATCAACACATGACCTGTACCACTGTTCCTATTATTTTTAGGATTGTAGTAACAGTCCTGTTGAAGATGATTATATCTACCACAAATAAAACATGACTTTCTTTTCACACATTCAAACCCATTACCCAACCTTTGTGAAACCAATTGGTTCCAATTTCTTTGATTACCCCTGGGAATGGATTTATTCACATTACTTGCAGTATGTAACTCAGACTTCTTTGATTTACATGTACACTTATCACACTCAGATTTCAACTTGTCTTTTGATTCAGTATTGACCTTTTTGTGTACATACCCTAAACCTGAACTAGCCTTGTTGGTTTTCCTGACTTGATCTATTTGAGCTTTTGCTTTCTCAACAAACATCTTTTTACCCTCTTCTAGTTTAGTACTATTAAGTTCAGAAACTAGACCAGTAATAGACTTAACACTACCATCTACAGAATTACCACCTGATGAGCTATCACTATCACTCTCATCTTCCTCAGTCCAATCAGATACCTCAACTTTATCAAAATTCACATTATCAGCACAATTAACAACTGGATCTACCTTTTTAACCTCCTCAGACACACCTACCTTAAGTGTTTCTAAAACAAAATCACTTTTAGGTGGGAAATAAGTATGATTATAAGGTGGAGGAACAGCATTAAGGTTGTAACCTAATCCAAGTTTTAATTTATCATGAATTTGAGACTTGATTAAGTTTTGAACACCTTTTGAAACATTTTCCAATTCATCAACTTTCAATTTTATTGACTCCTTATCAGAAATTGCCTCAGCCAACTTAGCACTTAGCATATCAACTTTTGTTTGTAAAGCTTTCTTTTCCCAATTTAGATACTTAATATCTAAGTGAAATTGAGATTCATTCTTTACATAAGCTTTTATCTGATTTTCTAAGTTTTCAATAGCTAAAGTGGCATGTTGACTCTTTTCCTTACAAGCTTTTAATTCATTACACACAACCATATTATGATCCCTATAAAATTTAACCATTTTCTTGCAAGTAGGAGAACATAATTTAGATTGTACCTCATATGGAACGTCTGAAGACTCTGGTTCTTCTGTGACAGCCATCAAAGCTTGATTTGTGGTTACAAGCTCTTCCTGATCACTCCAGTCAAATCCTCCCATTCCATCTTGAGCAACCAATGAATCTGAAGTGGTGTTCTGAACTGGTATCAATCTTCTTTGAGGACCAGAATTATTTCTTACAAAACCATTCTGAGATCCTCCAGCCTGTGTGCTCTTGCACTCCCTAGCAAAGTGTCCCATCTTGTAACAGTTGAAACACTCCACCTTGCTCTTGTCAAAACCAGCTACACCATCTCTCTTGTAAGAAAAATTTCTGTTCCCAGAACTCTGCATAAACCTCTTTGCCCTGATTGTAATCATGGCCATCTGCCATCTTAAATCCATCTCTTCCAGGTCCTCTTCACTAACCTGCTCCAAATCTTCTGTAGTTAATGATGAATTCACATGGCTTGCAAAGAATGCTTCCAATACATTATCATTAGCACCAGATGTGCTACAACTGCCAGATTCACCAACAGAAACAAAAGCAGCATTGTTAGAGCTACCATTGGACTGTTTCAACGCTAGAACTTCAGGCTCAAAATTCCTCAGATCATTGTACAGGTCTTCAATCTCTTTCTCTTCAAGATCTGGACTTTGTCTAAGTCCCACAGTGTACATATTCCAATCTGTACCAAGTGATCTTAGAAACTTCCTGTTCAAGTCATCTTTATCAATCTTGACATTGTGATTCTCAAGATCACCCACAAGCTTTTGAAATCTATCAAAAGTCTGAGTCAGAGTTTCAGATTTTACACCTGCAAAGTTTTCAAACTGTTGTTTGAGAAGAGATCTCTTATTCTTCTTGGTGTTATCATTACCACCAAATCTCTTAACAATTGCTTGCATAAGAACCTGAGCATCTTCACAGTTTTCAAACTTCCTTTGATACTCATTAGGAATAGACAAAAGTAGAGTACTTAATGCCTTCCACTCTGTTGCTCTTTCTTTTCTCTCTGCATCAGTCTTTGGTGGTGGTCTTTCTTCCTTTTTACCATCTGCATCCTTAGTATAAACTGGTCCATTAGTAACCACCTCCCACATCATATAATCAGTCAGCAACATGTATTGTCTAATCCTAGTCTGCCATAGCTCAAATTCATCGGGTTTGAGCATGGGGATTTTTGTAGCTTGAATACCTTCCATTGTTTCAGTAGACATGTTGTTGTTTGTTGAAAAAGCTGCAAAATTTAATTACCTTCTTCAAGATCAAAGTAATACCAAGCTCTGATACCACTTGATGATCCCAGCTAGAGATCTTAGTATGTATTACTTTGATTAATTATTAATAAGCTTGCGGAATAGTTTATTAATAACTTGAAGAACAAACTTGTATATAACAGAATATCTAATCAAAAGCTTCAATACTATTAACAATAATACGAACACACAATTTGTGTTAGGGTTTACAACCTTGAAGCTAATAACTAGAATGAATTCGTCCTACTCTAGGGTTTTACAGGATCTCTATTTATAACATATAGAGTCCTTTACAGAATCAAACTATTAAGGAATCATATATATTCCATAATTCTCTCTATTCAACTATATCTAACCAACAGTGGTTATCTACATCACTAACAGAGGTAGTACTCGTATATTATCAACAGTGGTTGAGTACTCGATACAAAATACAAACTACACACTAACAGTGGCACTGTTAGACAAACTACTTGACAGCGGCAGCTACTAACTAGCAGTGGCAACTACTAACAGTGGCTGTACTTCTAACAGCGGCACAATACTTGTATTCTGAGCAAATCTATCAGTGTCTCAGTTCTCAACAAAACCTAAATGACAAACGAATACTTTGGACATATCTAGTTGAATGAACACTAACATGGATGGTCAACTACGACATCCACATACTTACACTTATAATCTCATACGATTAGGGCGTTAGGAGATTATCGACTAGGAGTACTTTTGGGCTTAGGCTTTGCTAGCACTCGCACACTTTTAGCTCACCAGGTCAGTTCACAGCCCCTACTTTTACTGTTTTAACTGCTTTTGAACAAGGGTGGAAAACATAGTCAACGCTTTTGCTACGTGAGCAAACTTTTATATAACCGTTGTGATATACATTGTGCTAACTATTTGTGACTACGGTCAAACGATTATAACTGTTAATTATGAAACGACATTTCATACGGAAACTAAACTGGAAACATGCTGGAATACGACCAGCTACACACTTTTACTACTAGCTTTTATGAAACAACATTTTCATAAACACACAGAAAGTCCCTACGGCTTGGGCACGCACGCACAGAAAGTCCCTATGTCTTGGGCAAACAGAAAGTCCCTACTTCTTGGGCAAGGTGCCATCCTACGTCTTGGATGAAGGCTCTACTTCTTGAGCAGATGGGTCCTACGTCTTGGATGCCAATCCTACTTCTTGGACACAACTTATACAAGTCCCTACGTCTTGGGCACATAGAAAGTCCATGCTTCTTGGGCAACACTTTAGGTCCTACTTCTTGGACAAACGTTTTAGTCCCTACTTCTTGGGCACGCTTGATAAGTCCATACGTCTTGGGCAAACATTTTAGATCCTACTTCTTGCATAAACGATTTAAATCCCTACTTCTTGGGTAAACTACTAGGATACTGTTTTCCTACGTCACATTAAGACATGCTTTTAGGTAACATCCCAACTTAACAAACTTTTGGGACAACATTCCACAAAACGTTATTTATTTGCTATGGCAAAACGTTACAAACATATTGGTTGATCAAACTTTACACGCAAACATAAAACCTGTGAATTCACTCAACCTCGTTGTTGACTTTTTACTATGTTTTTCAGGGAATTAGCTGCGCACGTAAGAACCGCCTACACTCATGGAACTTAGGCGACCCGCGAAGCTTAGGATGCCAACTTTTGAAAACTTATGGATTTCTTTAGTATAATTAAAGTGTTTTAGTCATGTTTCAGAAGTCTACTTTTGTAAACGCAACTACTTTTACATTTGTACGATTCGAGTAATCGTAAAACTTTGTAACAAATACTTTTGGCATCTTAATATATATGTTCTGTTGTAATCATATGCTCTGATACGTATGCACATACAATGTTAATGTTATTACCCCCATACTTAACCAAATGCTACCGCTAAATAAAATCAACGAATTTGGGGGTGTGACATCAACCGATAAGTTGAAAATTAAATTATGTGTGTTTGTATATATTTTGTGAATTAGTTTGTGCTAGTATTTTCTTTGTTTTATAAAAAGAAATAATTTTAGCAATACTAATGATTTAAAAAGGGAAAAAATAGAAAAAATAATAACTTATTAAATTTAGAGGTGATGATGTGTTAAAATTTCATGATCTTGTGTGTCAAAATTATAAGCATGTAGTGCTTTTTATATAATATAATGATAATGATAATGATATAATTAAAATGAAATATCATATCCATCACGTCTTTAAAACGATACTGGTATAAAAATTAACAACTATAAAAAAAAGGAAAAAGTAAATGAATAATGAGAGTACTTATGTCAATAAGAAATTTTAGGAATATTTATTAAATTAGAATTTTACTTTTTAATAAAAATTCTCATTTAATACATCACGAGTAAAATAAAAATTTTAATGTATTAAATGTAAACATTAAGTAAATTTTTTACTTTAATAAATGCATTGAATTTATGTTATTTACATTGGTTTCTTAATATACTCTTCACGTCCTACAAAAGTGTCTCTCAACCTTTTTTTTGGAAATAAAACATATCGAGTAAATGTCAGTTTTATCTTTATATTCAAATTTGATTTAATTTATTTAAAAAGTTAAATGATAGACAATAATAAATGCGGATAATATGGATAATTTAATGATTTTTAATCGTTATAATTTGTCGGTGAACAATTATTTTCTGAGAGTTCGTTAACATTTATTTTGGGAATCATTTAAAAAAAAATCGTTAATTAATGTTGTCAAAAAAATAAAGGATTTTGCTAACGGAAGCTCTAAGAACTTTCGTTAAGATTTTTAGAAATGCATTAAAACTTATACAATAATCATAACCAACTCTTTGTCTACCTTTGACATTATTTTGACCTCTGAATTATGTTTGGCACAACTAGCTGGTAGCTAGAGCTGATATCTTGTGGCTGGAGCTGGTAGCTGGAGCTTTTTGTAATATATGTATTTGGCAGAGTAGTTGGAGCTTACAAATGTAAAATGACATAAAAGAACAAATATCTTATTTCCAATAGATGAAATATAATTAGTTAGAGGGTATTTGTGTAATTTACTTTTCCATAAGCTACAAGCTCCTTTCAAAATCTGCTTCAAGTAGCTTATAGTTTTGAAGCTTATAAAAACCATAAGCTACTAAAATTTTTGGTTGCCAAACAAAGCTCTCAAGCTCTAAATTTTTGATGCTTGTAAGTCTAAAGGAAAGTCAAACGAAAAGCAGGCTTCCGTTAGCGAAACCCAAAAATAAAATGATAGTTTGGTTGTTTGTCGACACCACAATCCCCCTTCCCTCCTCGATTGTGTTTGGTTTCCATCGATTGTGTGCAGAAACAGAAAAAATTGCAGCAACAGAACAAGTATGGAAGGACGAGAAGCGCATAATAGCTCAACGGCAGTAGCAGGAAATAGATACACACTCCCACCCTCTAAATTACCAAATGAAGATATCTTATTCTGCATCGATGTCGATCCTGAATCCCTAACTGAAATGAAAAACACAAGTGTTACTGGTAGACCTTTTACGCGATTAGAATCAATTAAACAAGCGATTCTTCTTTTTATTAACGCTAAACTTACCATTAATCCCGATCATCGTTTCGCCTTCTCTGCTCTTGGCAAATCCCCCTTTTGGGTAACCCTTTGCTTTAATTAATTGATTTATAATGTTTATGTTATTAATACATATATGTTTGTAGAATTTGATATGTAAATTATGTGGAACCCTAATTTTGTGTAGTATATATATATTTACATATAGCTGTTGTGCACTTTTTTGTTTTTACTTTTGATATAATCATTTTTGGTAATTGATGGTTTTTTTAGAGTATATATGCCATTAGAGCATGACACGTGGCAATTATACCTGTTTATTTGATCGTCTTTGTGTATACAACAACATAAACAACAACAATACCCAATCCCGCATAAGCGGGGTATGGGGGTGAATTGTTGCATTATATGGAACCCTAATTGTTCACATTTGACCTAATTTTGTTGTCGAACTAATTGTGTACAATGACAAGCTGTGAATAAACTGATGAGTTTGTGAAACTCGAAACCAGCTATGTAATACAGATCTTTTTTTGTTTGATGTTTTTATGGTCTGTTCATATGTTGATGAAGTTTAAATGTCAGTTTGATTGAATAATGATTCGGGTTATTTGTACATTAATTGACTGGAATTTTTTTTCTTATGTTTGCTTTTTCTATGTGTAAAGCTTAAGAAGGAGTTTAGCAGCGAGGTTGAGTCTGCAATTGCAGCATTTCGAGGCATCACTGTTGATTCTTCTGCTGGTCATGCAGATCTCACACATCTTTTCAAAGTGGCAAATCATGAAGCTAAGAAATCTCGTGCACAGAACCGTATACTCAGGGTGGTGAGTGTAGTTTTATTGGCGCTCTTTCACCTAATATCATTAATCTGATAAAACGTTGTGTTTGATAGTGGGATACTTGAAATCAGACACTTTAGACATACAAAAGATGTTGATAATAAAGTTTCTTACATTAAGATGATAGGTTCAGAGAATCTAATAGTTTGAAAAAGAAATATAGTCAATTCTCATGGATTACAATTCTACGTACATCATACGTATACATTACAATAAACAGTCTGTAGTTATCCTTTGACCATTGAGGTAAACAAGAACGATAGTCCCAACAATTATCCATATAGTAACGGGATAACATATATGCTTCTAGTAGCGTATATCCTATGTTCATCCAAGCTATTTTTTTTTATTATCATATTTTTATAATATTTACCACTTTTTAACTACACTAGACATGCCTACTGTAGGGCACACTTTGGTTCTTGTGAATCACCAACATGCAATATTAAAGTTCCTTAGGACTGAAAGTTCTAAAGTTTAATGTGTGCTTTTTGGAATATAAGTGAGCCTTTGGAAGGAGATTTTATGACTTAACAGAACCATGAACCGAATTAAGTTCATGGATTGTGAAAAATACATGTAGTGTCCTATATACTATTTGTAGAAAATATGTGCCGGTGTTAATTTAGAAGTAGGGACGATATAAATAAAACATAGTTGTGACCAAAAATACTTTTTCACTAATCAACCTAGTTTCGTCCACACATTTAGTCATTATAAGATTTGGCTATTAACCTGTTCATACTATATGTGGTTTTCAGATCCTACTCTACTGCAGATCGTCAGTAGCACCACACCACCAATGGACGACAACCCAAAAGCTCTTCACAATGGATGTGGTTTACCTGCATGATAAGCCAGGACCCGACAATTGTCCCCAGAAGGTGTATGATGGTCTGGTGGATGCCCTTGAGCAGGTCAGTGAATATGAGGGGTACATCTTTGAGACCGGACAGGGGCTGACCCGTGTCCTCTTCCGTCAAATGTGTATACTTTTATCACACCCTCAACAACGTTGTGGCCAAGATGATATTGATATTCCCAAATCACTTACAAAGAAGTCACCTGCAGTGGATTCAGCCCCTGTTGCTGATCTGGAATGTGTTCCTGTGCCCAGTCAGTGATTTGTTTATGTTATTGTAAATGGAAATGTGGGATTTCTTGTTTAAAACGGTGGTTGTAACGTTTAACATAATTGGGGTACTTTTTTATTAAAAAAATGTGTGTTCATGTTAATGAATCCAATTTTTTATTTCTGTTCGTCTATAAAGTCCCGTGGAAATGCATTTTAATTGCATAAAAAAGGAGTCGACTGGTGTGGTCGCTAAGATGACTTAAGATGTCTTAACGGGCTCTTAATATTATTTGTGTTGGTACTTGAGATAATAACCACTGGTACCAAATGGTCTTTCACCTTATTTGGTGTTGGGTATTCGATGGTTATGGCGTACTGTGTGAACATGTACCACATAAATGTTGATCCACTTAACACATGAAGAATTCTTGTTATGAACCAACCTCCAATTATGCCTGAACATTAACCCTAACCCATCCCGATTCGTTAATTAAGCATTCAATCTTATTGGAAACTGATTTTGGGAGGATAAACTCTACCAATGAGCTTCATTAAACTTGCAAAGGACCGTAACTACAAGTTGAAGCCTACCAGCAAATGATAGGGAGTTGTTTTCCCAATCCATCGATTTCTTCGTAACTTAATTAATTATAACTGAGCAATCATGTTGGTCAGTTGGTATTGCTCAGTAGATAATAAAGGAGCTCGTAAATACCTAACAATAACACTTTTATCCACTTAGCCACCAATACATAAGCTCCACTAAACTCACCAACGGAATTCCTCTTACTAGGACAGAATGCCTATCAGCATGACAGAACTATACATCATCTTGTAAATCATAAATGAGTAAGTTTCAATTTGTCACATCTCCAATGGTAAATGAACTACAGGCAAATGACAAAAAATAAGTCAATGGAAGTTTCAGAAAAGCTCGATAAGGGGAACATAAGTTCATTTGCACGTTAGGAGTTATGGCAATATGGTGAAGCCTCACCACAAGTCCACAACTGCAACAATCTTCCGTCTTCCCTCCAGTTTTCATTACGATTTCCTTTGCTTTTGCATTTGTCCTCTGATTTTAACCAATTAGGTACCAATATCCATGATTTTGCTTATTTTTAAATTACTGATATCACTATATAAAAACATGTATAAATTAGATGATGTTAATGAACCTCAAAATTGTTGATAATCCAAATTGAACCAACAAGATAGATTTGGTTCAACAATAAGTCGTGTTTTGGTTTTTTAATCTTAAAAATGCTTTGCAGTGTCCGATACCAAAGTCCATGTAACTGAGCAATATAAGTTGACATCCCTCTCGAGCCCGCATGACATGCACTCGAAGTTATAAACTCAATGGTTTATTACTCATAAGTCAACTTATGAAACCATATGCAATTGTTTATTACTCACAAGAATAATGTTAAACCATATGCAAATTGTTCATCACACAAGAATATGCAATTGTTTATTACTCACAAGAATAATGTTAAACCATATGCAAATTGTTCATCACACAAGAATAATGTTAAACCATAAGTCAACTTATGAAACCATATGCAATTGTTTATTACTCACAAGAATAATGTTAAACCATATGCAAATTGTTCATCACACAAATACTCATGTTACTTTCAATACACATACACGTTACTTGCAATACACATACACGGCAGTTATAGAATCATTTTCGAAAAATGCATAAATCGTTAGTTTACTATATTGTCCATCAGAGATTACTTGCAAGTACTCCTAATTGATAAGCTACTTATATTGACTATAAAACCAAAATGACTTGTTGATTTGATTAGAAATGGTTACAGATGGTTAAATTTGCGGTTTTGACCAAAGTGGCATCAAATCGGACTATCAACATCTCACTTTAAAACGGTAATTTCCATCTCACGTGCATTTTGTAGTTAGAAACCATGGTTAAACGAATAAAAACTCCACGAATAACTATACACGCAAAACTTAATCACTTGAAGCAAAAGCATTCTAAACCTACACATAAACTGCATATCACACACCCGCCTCAAACAAAAGGAAAAACAGAATACACATGACATTTCTTGCAGCACAAAATGCACATCAAAACTTTCATATAGTTTCCATCTGCTCCACCACAAGAAAACCAATAACAGTTCATAGCTGTAAACGTTTAAGACAATTTAAAAACCAAAAACTTCTTGTGTATCCCACTCTCATCCATATATCATCATCATTTACCAGGAACATAATAACCTTCCTTATAAGCTACTACAGATTGGCTCGATCCTCAACTTCAACCAAGTCGTCATATGACACAGGCACACGGATTCGTTCATGAACAGGTCGTTTATGAGTCTGTCTCTCTGCGACTACATCTTCCATTGCAAGTTCTGCCTCTGGTGCATGAGCACTTTCTGTTTCAGAACAAGTCTGGTTATTCTGGTTCGATGTTTTCCTCAAATCTGGTCGTTTAAGTTGCTTCTGCAAAAATAACGATCCAACAAATTACTTACATTAAACATTAAATTAAATATCAACTATATAATTAAAGCAGAATCAAAGGGAATGAGACAGGGATAGATCAAGCAAGACTGGAAGGACACAAACACGACTGGAAGGACACAAACACGAAACAAAACTGTATTCGGTTGATGTGAGCCATGTATACAGTTTTGTATTTCTGTCTACTGAACGTGGGTTTTACTATTACCAGATTTGGACCAGGTTGGGAAACAGAATTTTTTGAGGTGTCATGATGCATAGCTTTGGGCCAGTTGGGTAACGGTCATAGCAGGCCAGACCTGTTTGACTCGAACACTTTTTGTCCCTTTAATAGAATATTATAAGTGATTGAGAAGTTGCTATGATTACACAAACGATATTCTTAATAATAATCTAATATTTTGGATAAGAAATGAATTAGGATGCTGTATAAACTTAAAATAGACTTTCAAAACCTAACACCCCTCCCATCATAGCTAAACTTTTCAAAATGACCCGTAGCAGAAACAAAATCCATTCAAAGTTGTTATGTTTATATCCTTGGTCTGGTGGCGGACAATTCTAAACTGGTGATGGGAATGACACACAGCAAACTATCGGTTATTATAGGAATGCAATGTCAACTAATGTGTATGAATAAATTATCATCGCACCTCGAACTCCCTGCCTTTTTTCATAATCTCTTTGAAAGCATTTGGATCACGAGCTTTGATGATATTCCACAGAATTCCACCACCCAATTTATAACGTCTTCCATCTGCAGTTTTCTGACCACCACAAGCCTGAATTGCATCCACCTGTTACCATTTCATTATCATTAAGCAATCTGAGATACAAGAGCAAAATAAGCAAGCACTGAACAATCACATAGACAATTTTATTCTAAAGAACCAACATATTAGAGCCATTTAGACACCATACCAACACACAAGAAAAATGATTAAACCTTAGTACTGACGCACCAGAATCTACCTATCGTATGTCTTAGAAGGTGAAATGTTTTTCATGTTATTCATAGTAGATGATCTCAGCCCTTTAACTTATAAGGGGATCATGCTGATTGCAAACACAGGGTACTAATGCCACGTATGATTTATCCATTTAAACTCCTTCACTAAAGACTGGCATTCTAATTTGCACATATGTGAAACGAACGGATCAACAGTAATGCCAAAGCGATGGGTAAAGTTAACACATTTAGGACAAAATCAGTGGTTGGTCAACACAAATCACATGACCTGTTATGTCCCAAACTCATTTGGCCTATTACCCAACCAGCCAACATTTTGCCACCTCTAATGGGTTAGGATGTAGTATTAGTTAAAAAGAAAAAGTATCTATAGATTGGTTGGTGAGACTTGAATGAAGTGATGTCTGTCATTGAGAAAATCTACATGAAAGTGTAACTATTATCTTTGGGAAGGGAAAATGCTATGCTCAACATGTTTAGATTTCGATTATCATTGTTTCCTTGATTTAAATCCAATGCGCATCATCTTTTGGATGTATAAATGTTTTCTGTATTCATACCAAGTGATGAAACTGCAAAAGATACGCCAAAACAGTTGACATCAATCTACACCAATAGATAAATATCAAGTAATACACATCCAGCTCAAGGATCCACAGACTGAAATTGATAATAGGGCTTCTGGTAGAGACATCTGCGATTGTAGGGAAACAAGATCGAGCATCAGAGACTAAGAAACGAGTAATGCATATTACGATTCAATACCACTGGACCTCTAGAAATTTCCTCTCACCTTGCATAAGCCACATAGTTATCAAGCATATCCCAGTCATGGTTGCTAGTTCAGTCAAAATAGCCCATTAAACTATTGTATTGACATTATGAGATCCCTTGAAATCTACAATATTCTTAATAAATCTAACCTAATTTTTATATATGACAGTGTATGCACATACAGAAATTATCGTATACAAATATTGGATTATTTGAAAATACCTCTTTCACAAGATCACTCAGAGCAGCCACACCCAAGCAGCCCACCGCAGTCCACATCAGATAAGACTTCTTTTCTTTCAAGCGTCTACAAGTATCTAAAACGAATCTGCAATGACATGCATATTTCAGATTACATTTCCTTCATTCAACAGAACAGTTACAACGAAAAATGATTGTATCTTGTACGTTCTAATCCAGCTATAAATGCTAATCTATGCTGTTACTTATAGCATTTATCTTGAGGGCCTTCCTTATTTTAAGACAGTGTACTTAAGGTTATGGAGAGTAAATTATCGTAAATACCTGTTAATATCTGTGACATCAGACCCTGAATCAGATTTCTTTTTCTTATTTCTCTTCTTCTTTTTCCTAATTCTCTTAGGTTTACTCCGAGGTTCTTGAATTACAGCATCCACACTGCTGCTTGGTGCCAACTCAGGTTTATCATTATTCTCAACCAATTCCCCTTCTTCAACATCAACCATATCAACATCTTCCACATCAAATATCGAATCAAGCAAACTCTCTTCTCCCTCCATTAACTGCAAATAAATTTAGAAAAATAACTATAAATAAATAAATAACTCAATGTTAGACACAGGCAGAAATACATAAACCTATCATTTATCTTTCGGGAAATTTCCGTAGACAAAACATCAAACACCTGGTGGGCAACTTCTTTTTCTCCCCTTACATAACCAGATTCGTGTATAAATAATACGTAGTATTAATGATTAATGATAATGTCTATTATAATAGGTCATGATCTTTGTACAATAAAACATAGTGTGACTGCAAAAAATAATAAAAATGTTAACCTAGAGTTTACCACAAGAAATTAGGCATGAATTTCGTATGTCACGAATTAGGTTATCGAGTTTAGAAAAATAAAGATAATAATTAATAATAAGAAGCATAAGAGTTCGAAAAGCGAGAACGAACCGGTGATCAAACGTCGACGGGTAGTGAACGGAGTACAATCGCCAGAGCCGCTTAACGACTGTGTTTTTTCTTCTGTTGCTTTCTGTGCGTATTTAACGCGATAATTTCATATACGTTGTTTATTTTTTGTTTATAAATTTAAATTGTTACCTTTTAAGTTTTAGGTAAGTTTATTTAACAAGAGTGACGTTTGAAGGAAATTGAAAAATTTGGTGAGAACCGAGTAATCAATAAAAATGTGTTATGGGTCACTAGCATCGACCCGCGCGATGCAGCGATAAAGTAACAATAATGATGAAATATCCCGATAGTGATGATGATTTTATAAGATAATGTGATTATTCAATTTTCCAAATAATTATTGAATTCTTTTCGTATTATAAGTGAATCCCCTCACAATGCGACAACAACCCGTTGTAAAGATACAAGAATATAATACTTTATCGATAATAACACATTTTTTTAGACCAAACCTTGAAGGATTGAGTGTTATTTAAAAGTAAATAAAATTAACCAATAGTGAATAATGTAGGCATAATTTAATCGAGAATTTATAATAAAAAATTGCAGTATTTAATTAGTAGGTAAGATATATTTGATTTATTGGTTTATTTCTAAAAATACAAATGTTTTCCAAATTTAGCTATGAGTTTTTGTGTTATATGTGAGGGTAATTACGTCTTTTCCGATCTTTAAATGATCAAGGCAATGAAGAAAGTAGCTAAACAATTTATAATGGTTAGTGATTAGTGATAAACCCTATTTCCTCACACATTTTTTAAAAATTAAATATCTCACAAACGATAAGTCTAAAAATTTTAAAATTTGCACCATAAAAGTCAGTATTTCGCTGGTATCACATATGTTACTAGCTGGTATCACATGTGTTACTAGCCGGTCACACATGTGTTACTCGACGGTAACATATGTTTTACTCGCCGGTAACAAATGTGTTACCTACTGGTATCACATGTGTTACTTGTTTTCAAAATCCACCGAAAAATGAAAAAAAAAAAAAGCTCGTCAAAAGTATACCTTGTCACATCTCTAATTAAAGAGAATAAAACGCTGATTTTTATGGTGCAATTTTTGTGATTTTTCGACTTACCGTTTGAGAGATATTTAATTTTTAAAAATGCGGAGAATGTGATTTTAGTGACACGTGGCGCATTCATATAGGTTCCCTAATTCTCACAAAAAGTTGTACTAATTTGAACCTTATTCTTATTTTCTAATTAAATTTCTTTCTTTTTTAACAAATTTTTTAAATAATTAACGAATTAACGCATAAATTAAACAGTTCATGTTTTATAACTTTTTTTTTTTTTTTTTGAGAAATTCTAGAACCACAAAAATTTTTACAAATAAAAATTCACAAGGTGATGTGGACCAATAACATTTGAAGAGAAGAGCATGAGAGAGAAACAAAATTTGAATATGATTGGACCATGTTATCATCCACATCATTATGTGGATTTTTGTTTGTAAAGTTTGTGTGAATATAGTTTTTTTTTAAAACTAATACTAGGTTTTTAGCCCGTGCGATGCACGGTCGTTAAAAAATAAAATTATATGTTTATTTATAAGTAGTCTAATGAATTAGTGTTGTTAACTTTTAAAATGTACAATTGTCATTGAGAATTGAAAATAAATAACAACATAAACCAAACTATATATTAAAGTAATCAAACTATTATAATAAATTGTCGAAATTAATATATGTAGCCAAATAAAACACAATGAAATAATAAGTATTACACGTATTTGTAAAAAATTGTTGATCTTTGAGCCCGTGAGTGCACAGTAATGTATGCAAAACTATTATACATTATGAAATCTTTTAACAATGTTAATATTTTAATTGAAAACTATAAATTTGTCATGGTAAAAATAGAAAAACAGTGTATAACAACCTAAACATATGCGAACAAATATTTTAAAGTTTTTGTGACATAAGAAATAAATATACCATATTCACAAATGCTAACATAAAATATTACCATTAAACATTACAACTTTAATATAAGCAACATATATGTAATAGTTTCTCATATTATTGTGTCAAATTAACATTTCAATCTACCAATATGTTTAACTTGTGAAATGTCTACATATAGTTGATCATGAATGAAATTTGATTGTTAATGAAATAAACTCAATGAGACAACGGCAATGAGATAAATGGTGTACTTAACTTTTGTGTTAATCAAAGCAAAACATACCTAGTCAAAATAAACTTAAATGATTAAATTTTGGTCAATCTATAAGTGAAGGTGTTTAAACATTTAGAAAAAAAGTTAGAAGAATTAAAATGAAAAAAGATAAAAGTGTGAAGATTAAACTATTATTAACCATTATTTAAAATGATTTATAATAATATTAAAATTATTAAAAATGGAAAGCTACGTGGCATCATTATAATTTGAAGAATAATTTAAGAGTAACTATATTTTAGACTTTTCATCATATAATGATTAAAAAGATGACACATAAGAAAAAAAAATCTTTGTTTTATATATATATTATTTAGTTAAAGTAGCCAAATATATTAATATTGTTAACTTAAAGGTGTTGTAAATCAGGATCATTAATCAGTATATTTTCCTTTCAATTATTGAAAAAAAATGACATACTGACCCTTATTAATGGTAATTGCGAACTATAGTGTCAATGAAAATAAGGTTGAAAGTTGCTATATAATGGGGATAAAAAGATTGGTATAATTCTCGTCAAGTATTATATTTCACAAACAAAAATATTTAAAGTCAAAGTTGAAAAGAAATACTTAAAAAGTTAAAACTGGATAATTATTTTGGGACGAAGGTAGTAAATTATCAGCATGAAACAACGGATTTAAATAGAGGTGTGAGAACATGTAATGTTATGCAACACTTTAAAATAAAGATATTATTATTAAAGTATGAATTTGGTTACTATTAACATAAAATGTTACTATTTTAGAAATCGAATTAATAATAAAGTGGTTATTCAACTTTACATTTTTACGGAGATGTCTTCATCAATAGCATGATTTGGTTAATCAAAAAAAGAATTGGCATGCGAAAAAATATGTGGTATAAATAAGAACGAATTGAAAAATTTAGGAAAATATTTTTATGACACATAAGATTTGTAAGAAAATGAAAGACAAACAAAAGTGTCGCATAGGTTACAAAAAACCTTTGTTTTTAAACCCGTACGAAGCACGTCAAATGTTGATATTGTTGTTGTTGTAAATTTATTACTAATAATTTTAAAAATATTATTATTATTATTGTTATTGTTATTGTTATTATTATTATTATTATTATTATTATAGACTAAAACATATATAAACAATGAAGTTCAAAGTTTTATACATATATACAAATATATCACAGAAATGCTAAAATCACAAATGTTACAAATTTTATTTATAAACTATCCCAACAATCAAATGGATTAATTGAAGGTGATTATTAATATTGTGAGTCAATATTTTTGATTATATTGATTTTTGATTATTATTATTATTATTATTATTATTATTATTATTATTATTATTATTATTATTATTATTATTTTTATTAGTATTATTATAATAATAATAATAATTATTATTAGTAAAAAATCACATTAACTAAGTAGAATAGAGATAAAAGCACGTATACTATCAACATTATTGTTTTAATATAAATTATTATATTATTATTTTATATATATCTAATATTAAATAGAAATTAATAATAAATTAATTTTTAATATATGGAAAGTCCATGTATCATGCTTAAAAAATTGAGATTAATTCAAAACTTTATAAATTAGTGACATGTCATCATTTACTAAAATAACATTCTCTAATATGCAATTAAAAATCTTTGTTTTATATAGATAGATAGATATACGACTAATAATAACATAGATAAACACGGACGATTTGTCTTATTTGATAATACTACCTAAACAAGTAGTTGAACCATCTTATAAAACTACAATAAAAACAACATACACATTCAACTCATATTCATCATTTCTCATAAACAAAACTCATTTGACCCGCAGCCGAAGTAAAACCACCATCGATAACCAAATTATGCCCTGTTATAAATCCCGCTTCTTCACTAACTAGAAACAGAACCGCTTGTGCAACATCTTCAAAGCTTCCACATCTCCCATGTAACAAACTTCCCGTCTTACTTATCATGTCGCTCACTTGTTCAACCGTCATAGTAGGTTTCCCTAAATGTTCTCGATACGCTTTCACAAGCATTTCTGAAGGGATCCCATGAGGCGAAACACAGTTTACTCGAATCCCATGAACTCCTAATTCGCAAGCCGCACTTCTTGATAATCCAAGAATGGCTCCTTTTGTTACGGTGTATGCGTGTGATGCAAGGCCTCCCATGATCGCGGCTGAACTTGTGCAACATATGATTGAACCTTTGTTACCTAATGAAATCATTGCTCGCGATGCGTGTTTAATTCCGTGTATCACGCCGTTCAAATTAACGTTGATTAGAGATGCTACATTAGTCATTTCGAGATTTGTGATGCTCCTTCCTTTGTCTAAAACCAAGTTTGTGAGAGGACAAGTTAGTAGCCACAAAGTGAATATTCTAATTCTAAATAGTAATAATAATAATAAAACATCTTTATCTGCCTTTTGCATATTTCTAATACGTAGACATGAAAATGTACAAAATTTGTAAAGATATTTCAAGCATATATACCAATAATTCCAGCATTGCAGAAGATGATATCGAGTTTGCCTTTTGATAATAGAGCAAGTTGAACTACAGATTCAACGTCAGATTCTACAGAGACATCACAATGTATATAAACTCCCCCGATAGACTTAGCAAGATCTTCACCAATTTCATCAACTACATCAGCAATTATAACATGTGCACCGTTCTCCGCCATCAACTTTGCTGTCGCACCTCCAATTCCTCTTGCTCCACCAGTTACAATCGCAACTTTTCCCATCAACAACCTTCAACTCAAAAGATACACTAGATCATCTTAATATATCGTTTATTGATTGGTACATTGTTCTAACGTGTAAAATTAAAGATCAATGATTCCATATAACTAGGGGGAAAAAAAGTGTATCGAATTTATGTAAAAACGACCACGTCATATTTTGTACTTGATAATTGGTTAGATGAGTAAAATACATTAGTTAATAATTAAAACTATATAACCATAAGTAATATTAATGTTTAGCACAATAATTAATTATAGAACTAAAATCGAACATAAAGTGTTGACGGGTCACGGCGGTCACCATAACCGGCACCCAATGACCCAAATCAGTTAAACTACAGGCTACTAATTTACCGATCAGTAAAAAGTACGACCCAAATCAATCATGTCTAAGTAATTGTGTCGAAATTGTAACTAAAAATACATTTTTTGGTCGATATTAGGAATATGTTGTAAAGCAAATGGACTAACCTTCTTGTTGCTAACTTTTGCTCTCCATCATGTATATGATCACATGACTTCATGGTTTAATTGATGTTTGTGGTGATGGATCATCGAAGAAATGAGCTTTTGTAAGGAAGAAAGTAGGGATATATATGATGATGGATGTCTTTGATGATGTACTTGTCATGCTTTACTCATTATTTTTAACTACTTTTGACCTACAATTAATGATATTTTGATTGTGTTTTTGACGAATTAAAATTAAAGTAATGATAAATGGACCATAATTTAATATATATATACCTAAAAATAAACGTAATTTATTAATCATTTGACACATCAATTGTATATTTTCTGTCTCTTATTTTTCACATTAACTAATCAGATTTTTTATATAATTTTAGACGTACCAATTAAGACCTACATATCATTATTCAACAAATTATATTATAATATGTAGTTGTACACATATATGTAAGATATTATTAGTTTTGGTGTACCACATCAAACTATCAAAGTCATGAATGAGACCCGGTAGGTTCGGACTTGGCTTTTCCAAAATTACCCTTATAAAGTATTTCATCTATCTCAAGTTCAATGTACACAACGAGTATATTTGACCCGCGCGTTGCGGCGGGTTTTTCGAGTTGAATTTTTTATGAAAAATTTCTACCTAAAGACGGTTTTTAATAAGCATAAAAATATACGATGCAATTATATTTACAACAAACATTAGCATTCGTCAAGTTCACATAATGTATCTAACATTGCTAATAAACAACTTGAGTGAATGAACTAACTAAGAAAACGGAAATACATAAGCATACATATTTAACTACATACTTGGACAAAACAAACATTAGCATTCATCAAGTTCACATAATGTATCTAACATTGCCAATGAACAACTTGAGTGAATGAACTAACTAAGAAAACGGAAATACATAAGCATACATATTTAACTACATACTTGGACAAAACAAACATATTACAGCTACTTTCAGGCGTTGGATCATACATGCCTCACACCACAAATTAACATGCTCTTACTCGGCATAATATATAACAATTTAAGTAGCAAAATGATAGCAACGGTTTTTCGGTCAACTGACGCACCAAAGGTTTCTCTAACCATGATGATGTACGGAGCAACATCTACGGTAAGCCAAAAAGAAGTGCACAAAAGTTTCTCCAAAGGCATCACAATCAACCAAGCAACATTTGTGGTGGGCCAAAAACGGTGCGCAAAGAGGCCTATAACAATTTGCCAATAACACGATTTTAAGTAATTTGATATAAGGCATATTCAATTGTATATACAATATTTTTCTTACGTCTTTCGTTGAAGCTATTGTTGTGACCGAGCATCTTTAAGGATGCTCTCACCGGTAGACTGCTTTTGTTTCTTGACCTGTTTTTTATAGGTTTCAGCTGCAACACGATGGGCAATTGAAAAATGAACATGGTGTACAAATGAGTACATAGATATGTAAATTATATACGTATACAGTGGGCATGTGTGTTTGTGCAGTATGTGTATGTAATGCTTCTCTAAATCAGTCAGTTAGAAACCTGATGATATGGGGAAAAGTTCTTTCTTAGCAGATGATGTAGTTCTTTTTGTTTGGATGCACTCAGAGGTCAGAACTGGTGGATGTAATGGTGTTGTAGGAGCAGGTGTAGCAGGAGCAGGAGTTGGTGAGGGGGCCGATTTAGAAGACGCTGATGATGCAGCAAACTGTTGAAGAGATTGAGTATTTTTTTCTGCAACCACCACATCTGTAAAGACATGATCGACTACAAAATCTGCAGCGCCCAATTTGCTGGACGCACTGAAATGAAGCTGAAAGATTTTTATCTTCCCTTTAAGTTCAATGAGCGGTATAGGCAGAGTATTTGGATCACTGTATCCAAGCTTATCTATCATCGTCTTGGAGTCCATCTCAAGTAGCACTGTGGCAGAGTCATCAAAAAAGGTTGCCTTGGCTTCAGCAGTATCATCAGCCATGTTCCCAGATATGGAGTACCTGTTGGTAAGTATGTAAGATGTGTGTAAAATAAAACTATGATGCTCAAGTAGCTGAAAAGAATAGCATGCTCAAGTAGCTGTAAATAATAGCATGGTACTCACAGAGTTTTAGGTTCTATAACCTCATGGTCAGTGCATGCAAGTCTTTTCCCCCTTCGTTGAAGCTTCTTACGGCATTTATCGCAAGCTTTATAAAACCACTCTTTGCCCTCCTCTAAACTTGTGAGAGATGATTTGCAAGTAAATTGAACTCCCTATTTGTTTATAAATGAAGAGCCACCCAATTTAACAATAATATAAGGTAACGTAACCAATAATCTAATCTATTAATCAACGTATTTTAATACTGAGCTAGAGTATAGAATGGAACAAAAAAAGTGCATACCACATATCGGAAGGGGTTCTGAGAAAGCAACTGAGCAAGTGTAAATCTGTTCCTATTCATTTCAATTTCGATATTTGTAGACTTCTCATAGTCTATCTTGAGGACAGGATTTGCTTCATGTGCAATGATGAACCTGGAAATATTAAGTCATTCAACCATAAACATGTGTGTGTGTGTGTGTAATAAAAAAAAAGAAAAATTTGGAAGTAGGGAATTACTGTGAGGTCAATGATTTAGTCATATCAATCTCCGGGTTGATGTAGACGTGCGATGCAGGAGTTGCAGTGAATTGCAGACGGCCTATAAATGGAATGTAACAATTTCAATTTGGAAAGCAATACTGCATTTACCATGTAATTAAAATAAAGACATTTGTGGTATATGTGAATGATAACAACAATATAATATAGGTTGCATAAACCTAGATATTGGCCGACTTTCACTGAAGTGATAGCTATAATAACAGGAGAAGGTAAAGATGTAACCGCTTCCTTGTTAAAGGACCTGGCATCATCCTCCCAGAAAGTTGTATCAATCATTCTCCCACTGAGAGGAAGTACACAGGAGAGCTGTAAGACACGATGGGACTCAACAATAATAATGAGTAGTTGTATGATATGCAACATAGTATGAACCTTAAACTTTCAAGCTTGAGCCTAATCAGGGTAGACCCTTTAATTTTCAACAGATCAGTGACATGCTCGAACCTCCCAATGTAATCTGGAAACAAATTTATAAAAGTGTCATGCACATTTTTAAGCATAAATGAGCCGATATACTAATAAAGATGACATACCTGTGAGTATCCGGTGCTTATCAATTCTTGAAGATAGCCTATCATAGTCAAGGAAATTGAAGTAATAGGCAGGAAAGCCATCACCGGGTATCTGGTGAAACTTTGCTGCTTTTCCAAGTCTTATACCAGCGTTGTGTGGCAGGGTACTCAGCATGAATGTTTTGCCATTTTCGCATATGTAATTGGTCAAGCAGTTGCAACTATCAACCTTGATGAGGGAATCAAAGTAAGCCTTATCACTTAGGGGTGCAGCAGCTTGGATAGCATCTCCCTGTTGGTTAGATTATAAATTGGTTAGATTATCAATCAATTAGAAAGAAACATAGATACACAACAATATTAAGCTAAAGAACAAATATTTGATGGTGAAAGAACTCACATTTTTATCAATGAAAATAAAGCAACATTCACTTTTTGGCCCAAAGGATATCCATTTCCTAATGACCTTGATTTCAACTGGTTCATCCCCATCTCCCCGGTTAAGGTTTGCTATCATTGTGGGTTCCATTTTGATGTATCTAAGCAAGAAAGAGATTCGACTTATCAGTTTACTTAAAATTATAACTCCTTTACAAACGTTACACTCATTGCAGCATTAACAAACAAAGTTATATGTTAGTAAACAAATATGAGACATAAAATTAGCTTATGTGATATATACTACACAAATATGAGTTGGATTCAAGATTTACCTTTAATTTCCCAAATAGAATAGGTAACAATTAGGTTTTTTGGCTTACATGAAGAATGACTTATAAATACATAGAGGCACATGTTATGAAGGGCACAACAGAAAGCTTAAAAAATATCTGTGAAAAGTAATAATTAAGATAATGGGAGACAATATCTTCCAAGATACGATCATTTCCTTGCAAGATGGGAGGGTACGATATGGGTATGGAGGTAAGGGAAATAAAGTTTTTTAAGATAAGGTAAGGTGTAGCCGTGTAGAGATGGAGAAGAGCATGAGGCACTCCTAAAGTCAGAGAAGAATGGGCATGGAAGCAGTAGAGTTGGGTCTTACACGTTAAATAATTGAATTGAAAAGAAAAAATCTTTTGTGTTTACGCAAAGCCTTACTATTTGGAAGCAGGTATAACACCCCTCATTTTAATACATTATTATAATGAATTTATTTAAAAGCGTAAGTCCCAAACCATAATCAATCATATAAGACATAAATAAGCCTAAACTTTTTCCAACCAAAACCTGGTATCCAACACTTCAAAACTTATTTTAATGTTAATAAAACCAGAGCGAGGTGTTATTTAATTACAAAACGACACATTACTGATTTAGTCAAATCAGATATCAGAGTGAATGCTAGCTCGTCAGACATTCCATTCCAGATCAACATCTTCACGCTTAGTCAACTATAATCTGCAAGGAAAGGGAGATGTGGGGGATTAGCACAACGCTAAGTGAGAAGATCAATAAACAACAGCTCAACTTGGTACAACAACTTGCTTTCAACTAATAATCATATTCAATCAACAAGTCAACCATCAACTTATATTCACACAATCAACTGGCGACATAGAGGACCGGTGGTTCTTGAGATAACAACCTCTCAAAGAACACTTTGAAACCAACTGCTGGCCAAAACAGAGGTTTAACCGACTACTTGGTGATATTAATCCAAGCAACACAGGCTACGACAAATAAACTTGTACTAAGACCCTGTGTTACCCAACTAATAGCAAACCCAAGCCCAGCCCCATGCTGGCCTCCGTCTCAACAATGCTCAAAAGCAACATATCAGTACACGGCAACAACTTTAGTGATCACATATCATTACACTATCATCATATCAACGGTTCAGGTCAATAGTTCACTCATAGTATTATTACTAATAAACTGCAACAACATAGCAATAAAACAACAGTAATAATACAATTATCAGTTGTAACAAATCTGTTACAACCAAATCAAACTGAAGGTTATTGACCCACTCACCGTTACCTCCGTCGTCTCACTCGGTAGTCTAATGTCACCGAGTCTTCTCAGTTTATCTGAAACCACAACAATGTAACTCAAGTTAGTTTCATATCTCAACTGATAGTACTTATGAAATCAATAACATTATTCAAGCTATCGCATTATTAAACCAATCACAAGTACTATTATACAACTACATGGATATTATCCATTTCACATCATTTAGTCTTATTTTATATGATCACATATAATCGTACTCATTCACACGTACTTCCTATCAATATATTAGCTTTCGTGTCAATAATCTTTCTTAATCTAATCCATCGTATCACAACTTGATTTAGTGTGTTATTAAATCATAACAAGGTATCATTTATCATGATATATCATATAATCGTCAACTAGTTATTTATATCAACAACTGAAATGTACATCAAATACTTCAAATGAAAATGCCCTAAAACAACCAGAAGCCGCCGGCTTGGCCATGGAAGCCGCCGGCTTCCAATGGCTAGCCGCCGGGTCACCCAATGAACCCCCCGGGTGAATTATGTTTTTAAGCAAACAGAAGTAAATCACGTTTTAAAGGTTATACAGGCCGCCGGTTTAGGTGTTTAAGCCGCCGGCTTCCCTGTGTTTTGTATCAAGCCGCCGGCTTCAAGAGGAAGCCGCCGGCTTCCTTAGTCTGGCACAGCATACCCAGGTCGTTTAGAACACAAACCCGAAAATCAAACATCCAAACTCCAAAATCGAACCAATTATGCAAAAACTCTTATTTCTAATATCATATCATCATCCCATATAACTAGTAAACCACAACCAACAACAATAACCTATAAAATCCTTAGATTCAATTCAAAATCATGAAAATCAAATTAAGTTCTTTAACTAACTTCAATCATGGATTACAACTTGAAATTAATCTATATCATAAACAAATCATCATAATATAGTATGAAAGATCTCATGTAATCATCATATTAACTCAAACCACAACTCAATTCATCAATTTCCTTACATAACTTAAAACACTTAAATTCATGAAATAAACTCACTTACCATTAAAGAAGATGATGAATAGGAGAAGAGGAACACAACTAGTTTGAATCACAATTTCTTATCACTTGATTTTTGGATTAGTTTAAAGAATTGGGAGTTAGGGTTTGATGTTTTTCTATGAAATGAAATGAGAATGAGATTGGTAAAGTGATAAATAAAAAGTCGGTCCCCAATTATAACCGACTTACAACATTGGGTATTTTATACCCGCCCTAAATCTATTGTCCGGTACTTCAATACTGACTACGAGAAATTTATTTTATTGTACCGTCATCTACAACTATTTAAAACAGACAATATTTCATTACCCACAATAAGTCCTGAGACATAATTTACCCATTTCATAAATAATCAATTTATTGCAAATAGATCTCTAAAACAATTAAATACGAAATTTTAAATAGAAAATACTAGGCCGTCAAAGAGGATGTTACAAATCTCCCCACCTTTAGGAGATTTCGTCCTCGAAATCTAATCTTACTCGACAACATTAGGAACTATACCTCTATTTAGGCCACATATTAATTTCGATATTAAATTTTAAATTCTGTCTCCGAAAGTCATCAACCGCCAACATCTGCAAAAGTATAAATAATTCCATCATTTGCATTTCAATAATCCATCGTATTACCGATTTCAAGTTTTACTCAACTCATATCGGACAATAATCTACCTTAAACTTTCATTGGTATCCATAATCGTTCATCAATATTCTACTTTCAAACCCTCATTCATCCACTAGTAATGTCAAAAGAAAATCAACAGATATTAAAACTCTCTCATAACCACTTCAATCAAAATTTCAACATATTTCTGAAAGATATAATTCCACTAATTGTCACCTGTTCCCATTCCTCAAGTTAAGAATTTCAAATCATGCACAATCAGTAATTCATCTTTCTTAAGGCACAAACTCAACCCAAGAACACATTCTTTATAGCCCATAAACTGTGGTACATTACTCCTCACGATAAATTATCAACACACTGCTCACAACCCGTTTAAAATTTAATACTCCATTACTAATCAAATCATCGGGTACCATTTACATCATAGGATTTTCATAACAACAAGACTTAAACACAAGGTAAGGTAGTCTTTAATCCTTCATCATTGGTTAACAATACCGATCAATCCATCCATTTATATTAAACAACTTTGGTTTTATCCACTAATGACAGTTTTTCAAATTACTTAAATCTTTGCAGCAAGTCTACTATCACTTCTCAAATTATGACAACATCTTGATAATAGCAATTAAACAAACACTTTCACCAACATTTAGATAACTCCATTTTATGATAGTACCATACTAGCGACTTAATAATCAACTCAGATGGGCAACTCAGTTAGCAAAATCCAACATGGCCTTCAGATTCATAACACAAAATTAACTTTAATCTTTCGAGTTATAATAAATTAACTCCATCATCTACACAAACCAAGTTATCACATAAGTGGTTTACCATAACATTACTTTGAAAATTATCAGTACATCCAGATTTTTTTTTTTTTTTTTTTTTTTTAAGCTAAACGGCTACCAATCGACCCACTAGATTAAATTATATTTCCACAACATAAGATAAATAAATTATATCATAGGTCCTTCCCCAGGCATATACAAATACCCTTGAAACTCGTCACAACACCAAAATCGCATCTTCATATTATGATTAAAATAACTCATTCATCAACTTGAGTCGATAAAATTAACAACATCTCAATTTCGTTTCCCCACATTTACAATTTATTCTCAGACATAAATAAGATCTCCAACTCTTTCAAACAACATATTAATAATTATCCATGATTCCGTTATAATTCCATCTCAAAGTTAACCCATCAGAAGTCATTAACTTTTAAAATCAAAGGTCAAACACGTACAATCCACTCTGACTTCATTTCTGCTTTCAATATATACCACAATTTCAATTCTTTTCAAAGTCAAATTCCACTCATCGACAATTCATCATAAAGATAATCAACTTTTCGAAGTTTCCAAAACCATTTCCAACACCGGTTCATGTTCCGATCTAAATATCGAATAATCAACGTGTCATCAATCAACAATTATAATGTCAACCAGGAAGTTGTCACTTTCGGATAATTAAACTCATTATAATAATCATATTAGCTATAACAAATAGTCGATGGTATGTCCCCTTTAATTCAAACACAGGTAATCATATAAACCCGATTTTCTACTAGTCAAATGGGTTAATCTCATAATCTTATCAATAGCTTCCAAACATGGTAATCTTACCATATTATACCAACAATCTCATCAAACGCGAATAATTCTTTTCAAATATGGGCACATTCAATTCAACAATATAACTCCCTTTTTACAATTTCAAGAATCAGTCACTGCTACATTATATACTCGAATTCAATCTTTATAATTACTCGATATCGTCATTCCAACCATCTCAACTCGTTCAACAAAGTTGACATATCAAAACTATTTATTCCACTAAAATCACATGAGCATTTAATAATCTCAGCAAGATCTACAATTGCTGGCAATCATACCATATTCTACTGAAAATTTCATCAACAGACAACAATTCCTTTCAAAGGTCAACTAATAAAGTTCAACTAATTTCACGTTCTTCACGTAACCCTTTCTGAATTCAACAACACAATTATTTTCTCACATCCCTCGAGTCCCACACACGACTCACCCAACAAGGATATTCTTTAATTTCTTTTAATATTTAACATTTTACTTTTCCAATTCAAGTCAATCCTATTTCAACTAAGGGTTGACACAATCAAGAAGTTATCAATTATAATAATCCTCAATCAAACACACAATCCCAGTCACTAATACAGTAATAGAAATTACTTTATCAACAATCTTTATTCTAAAGAATAAATAACTAGGGTCACTATCAACTTATCACACAACTTACAACAATCAAGCATATAGATACAACTAGTTCAAAGCAATTAAGTAAAAGCTAGTACAAGGTAAATACGAGTGTACCTGTAATAGCATCATCCATTTCGACAGTGTCATCCACTGCCATCAGAAAATCTATCAACCGCGAACTGCGGTTTCTTCCGCTTATGGCCAGAAGACGACGAGGCACCGACCAAACCCGAATCTTGACTTATCTTTTCTGGACACTGCCCCGCACGATGACCTTCTCGTTGACAATTCCAACACACTTTCTCGGGATAATCACAATCTCTGACTTTATGTCCAATCGATCCACATTTAATACATCTTGTAGTTTGAGGAGTACATCTTCCCGTATGTCTATTTTTACAATCATTACACCAGGGAGATCGATCATTTATAATACTCTGACTCCTTGATTTTCTATTCCATCTTTTATGTTTACTTTTACATGACAATTCACTTTCAACTGGATATAACACTTTTTCTATATTCTGTTTATTCTGGACTCTTAATTCATTATCCGCTAGCCGAGCTAAAGCAAAAGCATCGGCCAAAGAGTTTGCCAATCTCACTGAAGTACGGTATTCTAGTGGCAATGTTTCAACAAAATGATTTATCTTTGTTCTATCATCAGGTACCCATTGATGTACAAATCTCAATTTCTCAGTAAACTTGTCAATCAACTCATCAATCGTTATCCCACCAGTTAGTTTTAATCCCATGAATTCCTGTCTAACACGCGACACATCAAATTCAGAGCAATATTGTCTACATACCTCATTATAGAAATCTCTCCACTGAATAGATGCTTTCTGTTGTGGCGTCATATTTGCTGTAACCGAATCCCACCAAAACATTGCTTGACCTTTCAAGAGCTGAACAGCATAAAGAACTTTAAATTTATCCTCACATTGGCTAATCTCAAACTTTCTCTCCATGTCCCGCAACCATTCAAGGGTAGTAGCTGGATCAAAACTTCCATAATACTTTGGAGGTTTACACGACATAAACGTGGCAAAAGAACAACTCTCCTCTGAACAAGGGGCATCCGTTCTCGAAGAACCTTCGGGGGTACAGGTCGGGTGCTCGTGTCCTGCCATATCTGTACTGAACACAACAACAACAACAACAACTCACAACTTGTTAATCGTTAGTACTCAACAAACCAACTACTTCTCAACTTAGCTAAACCCCACATCATGGAATGTTTGACTAACACATAAATAGATTTGGGATTGAACACTTACCACGTTCAATTCACCCAAACCTATGCTCTGATACCAACTTATAACACCCCTCATTTTAATACATTATTATAATGAATTTATTTAAAAGCATAAGTCCCAAACCATAATCAATCATATAAGACATAAATAAGCCTAAACTTTTTCCAACCAAAACCTGGTATCCAACACTTCAAAACTTATTTTAATGTTAATAAAACCAGAGCGAGGTGTTATTTAATTACAAAATGACACATTACTGATTTAGTCAAATCAGATATCAGAGTGAATGCTAGCTCGTCAGACATTCCATTCCAGATCAACATCTTCACGCTTAGTCAACTATAATCTGCAAGGAAAGGGAGATGTGGGGGATTAGCACAACGCTAAGTGAGAAGATCAATAAACAACAGCTCAACTTGGTACAACAACTTGCTTTCAACTAATAATCATATTCAATCAACAAGTCAACCATCAACTTATATTCACACAATCAACTGGCGACATAGAGGACCGGTGGTTCTTGAGATAACAACCTCTCAAAGAACACTTTGAAACCAACTGCTGGCCAAAACAGAGGTTTAACCGACTACTTGGTGATATTAATCCAAGCAACACAGGCTACGACAAATAAACTTGTACTAAGACCCTGTGTTACCCAACTAATAGCAAACCCAAGCCCAGCCCCATGTTGGCCTCCGTCTCAACAATGCTCAAAAGCAACATATCAGTACACGGCAACAACTTTAGTGATCACATATCATTACACTATCATCATATCAACGGTTCAGGTCAATAGTTCACTCATAGTATTATTACTAATAAACTGCAACAACATAGCAATAAAACAACAGTAATAATACAATTATCAGTTGTAACAAATCTGTTACAACCAAATCAAACTGAAGGTTATTGACCCACTCACCGTTACCTCCGTCGTCTCACTCGGTAGTCTAATGTCACCGAGTCTTCTCAGTTTATCTGAAACCACAACAATGTAACTCAAGTTAGTTTCATATCTCAACTGATAGTACTTATGAAATCAATAACATTATTCAAGCTATCGCATTATTAAACCAATCACAAGTACTATTATACAACTACATGGATATTATCCATTTCACATCATTTAGTCTTATTTTATATGATCACATATAATCGTACTCATTCACACGTACTTCCTATCAATATATTAGCTTTCGTGTCAATAATCTTTCTTAATCTAATCCATCGTATCACAACTTGATTTAGTGCGTTATTAAATCATAACAAGGTATCATTTATCATGATATATCATATAATCGTCAACTAGTTATTTATATCAACAACTGAAATGTACATCAAATACTTCAAATGAAAATGCCCTAAAACAACCAGAAGCCGCCGGCTTGGCCATGGAAGCCGCCGGCTTCCAATGGCTAGCCGCCGGGTCACCCAATGAACCCCCCGGGTGAATTATGTTTTTAAGCAAACAGAAGTAAATCACGTTTTAAAGGTTATACAGGCCGCCGGTTTAGGTGTTTAAGCCGCCGGCTTCCCTGTGTTTTGTATCAAGCCGCCGGCTTCAAGAGGAAGCCGCCGGCTTCCTTAGTCTGGCACAGCATACCCAGGTCGTTTAGAACACAAACCCGAAAATCAAACATCCAAACTCCAAAATCGAACCAATTATGCAAAAACTCTTATTTCTAATATCATATCATCATCCCATATAACTAGTAAACCACAACCAACAACAATAACCTATAAAATCCTTAGATTCAATTCAAAATCATGAAAATCAAATTAAGTTCTTTAACTAACTTCAATCATGGATTACAACTTGAAATTAATCTATATCATAAACAAATCATCATAATATAGTATGAAAGATCTCATGTAATCATCATATTAACTCAAACCACAACTCAATTCATCAATTTCCTTACATAACTTAAAACACTTAAATTCATGAAATAAACTCACTTACCATTAAAGAAGATGATGAATAGGAGAAGAGGAACACAACTAGTTTGAATCACAATTTCTTATCACTTGATTTTTGGATTAGTTTAAAGAATTGGGAGTTAGGGTTTGATGTTTTTCTATGAAATGAAATGAGAATGAGATTGGTAAAGTGATAAATAAAAAGTCGGTCCCCAATTATAACTGACTTACAACATTGGGTATTTTATACCCGCCCTAAATCTATTGTCCGGTACTTCAATACTGACTACGAGAAATTTATTTTATTGTACCGTCATCTACAACTATTTAAAACAGACAATATTTCATTACCCACAATAAGTCCTGAGACATAATTTACCCATTTCATAAATAATCAATTTATTGCAAATAGATCTCTAAAACAATTAAATACGAAATTTTAAATAGAAAATACTAGGCCGTCAAAGAGGATGTTACAGCAGGGGTCTCAATTTATTATTTTATTCTTTATTATTATATTACACCGTATAACATTGACCGAAAGAAATAGGCCAAGCAGGGTTTTGTCAATTTTATGTATGCATCTCTCTCTCTCTCTCTCTCTCTATATATATATATATATATATATATATATATATATATATATATATATATATATATATATATATATATATATATATATATTGTTGTTATTGGATTAAATAAAACTACCCCCAAAAATTAAGAACAGGTTACCTTACTATGTGGTATTGGTCAATATGCACTATCAGTTGCATAATTTAAAGACTTGTTGCTCCTATGCCTTATTACTAAGTTGATTTTTTTTTTTCAACCATTTTGTTGTTTGATATAATGATATGTGTTCCAAATTATAACGACTGAACACATTCATTTTATTGTGCACCTATTTACTGTTTTGAATTCTTAGCACGACAAACATGGAAAAGGTAGGAGATTTCAGGAAGCTTTCATGGCAGATTGATATCACCTAAATAATTAGAAGCGGGGCGTAGATTTTTTTTTCGAATGAGTAAGCGGAAGACCAAAATATAGACCGAACATATTATAATACATATGCATACTGTATCAAAAATTAATATAGGGTGTAGCCTGCATTTTGTATTCCACGAACGGTTCATATTGTCAGAATAAGATATCCAACACGGAATCGTTACTGACCGTTCTAAAGCACATATCTAATATAAAACACTGATGCAACTTCTTGCTCGGTCTATCTTCGGGGTGCGTCTTACATTGGTAGTTTTCAGAATAGCATGTTGCACATCAGGTGACACATGATCTGTACATTACAAAAGAACATCGATGGATGAAAACGACTACGCAAGACCCCTGTTGCAATTGACAATAAAGTTTTTATGATAAGTAGCTATTTAAATTACAAATAACAACCTTACATCAAAGTGTAAAAATGCTGTAAAAGCACTTACAAAAAGATTAATATTGGCTTCGTTTTGACCTGGATCTCAACCGCTTGATCCCCATATCCAGAATTAAGACCCACTATCATCCTCCTTGCCATCATGACGTATCTAAGAATTACGATTAGAGAACGAAGACGATGAGTCATGAAAAAGTGAAGGGGAACATGTCACACGATGAATGACGAATAAATATAGACTATAAGATGGGAATCACATCTAATTTCGTTAAGACATCAATAATATTTAACATGGGATTCACGTGAATAGCAAATACATGGTATGGCATGTTATAATTGCAAGTTGAGCAAAAGATGCAGCAACTGTATATATTATTGACAAACCTGAGCAAGTTCTAATCTATTCAAGAAATCTGAGTAGGCAATGTTTTTAGTGGAGTTGGAAGGCTGTTCCTGCTGCTCTTTGATAAGAATCCTAACACCATCAGAAGATGTAGCCCTCGACAACGCAACATATAATTGCCCGTGAACAAAAACCGGTTGAGGGAGGTAAATTCCTATTCTATTTAATGATTGGCCCTGACATTTGTTGATTGTCATGGCATAGCAAAGCTTGACCGGGAATTGTGTCCTTTTGAACACAAAAGGCAGTTCTTTATCATCGTATTTTAAAACGATCCGGGGTAGGTAAACTTTGTGGCCCATGCGTTTTCCTGTGATTACTTCCGCTTGAATCATTTTAGGCAGCAATTGAGTTACGATCATCCTCGTTCCATTGCAAAGGCCTGCCATATGCTCCATGTTACGAAGTAACATGATTGGGGAGCCAACTTTCAATTGAAGACAATGATTGGGGAAACCATTAAAGTTTAGCTTATTCAAATACTCAAGTGGGTAAAGAACTTCTGTATCCCCTCTCTCATTCGCATGCGGAATAATTGAGTCTGCACTTAGGTAAACTGTTGCATCCCCTGGAAGAAGATCAAGTACCTTGTTGTTAATCTCATCCGCAGTCTCGTTTTTAGGAGAAACTATGGCTTTGTCACAGAACATGGATGCAGTTGGATTACGAAGCATGTCATTGTTATATATAAAATTAATTAATTCTGTTAAAGATTCAACATGATCTGGTATTAGATATTTGTCTGGTATCTGGACCCACTTCGTGTCAATAGGATCATCCTGATCATCTACATCGACACGACCATCTCCTATCTGCAACAACCAAGATGAGAAGGCCGCAATTTCATTTTTCTCTGCAAAAGTGAGGTTTGGTTGAAGAAGCCTCATATTCTGAGAAAGTTTACAGATTCCGAAATGCCTCCATAATGAAGACTCGGCTATAGATGATGCTATGATATCCATCTTTGTCCCTTTAGGTTTGATTGGCAGAGTTTGTCTGAAGTCCCCACCTAATAGCACCGATTTACCACCAAAAGGACGGGTTGGTTCTTCAAGTATATCTTTAAGGGTTTTGTCAAGTGCTTCAAAACATCTTCGATCATTCATGGGTGCCTCGTCCCAAATGATCAATGCGGTTTCCAACAGTAAGCGGGCTAGCTGTGTGTTTTTTTTAACGTGGCATATCGAGTCATTTGTAATCTCGAGAGGAATCTTAAATCGAGAATGCGCCGTCCTTCCGGAGGGTAACAAAAGCGATGCGATTCCAGAAGATGCTACGGCTAAAACAATTTTCCCATCAGCTCGTAATGCAGAAATGATTGTGTTCCAAAGGAATGTTTTACCGGTGCCACCATGCCCATACACAAATATAAGTTCTTGCTTGTTTGCCGATGAGGCCTGCATAACAGACTTATAAATCATCTGTTGGTCGACATTAAGCTTGGACACCAAAATCCCATGCTCTTCTGCAAGCTTAGCCCTGTCATAATTTCTTTATTCCATAAGCAATTGATTTTTTAATTCAACGATTAAATGTGGCGGAGGCATAGGCAGGCCATAGTCAGAAAGAGATGATGAACTAGAATTAGAATTGAGTAGTATCTCAAGTTCATATAAGATGTAACCTTTCAAGTCTCCATCATTGACATGTAAGTTCACAACTTTCGAATCTGCAGCCGCTCTCTGTGCTATATCATCACCCATTCTACGCCATTGTTTCGTCCACAAAGCAACAGGATCTGAGACCTCACAAAACAGAAGCATATGAGTAAACAGGGATCTCAATTCCTCAGACGATGCCCAAGCAGAAGCCTCATCGAATGCGTATGTCCATTCGTTATCATCACCAAGCAACCCTAGTTCTTGACGTGCAGAATGATAGGTAGGACATACGATCCCACCAACTGTCCTAATATCAACAAATGTCTGACATCCTACTTGGTGACTTAAAAGCATCCTTAAAAAAAAGGCCTCACCACATGTCGGATGAACATATATCAATCTTCCTATAGCGGGTGTCCTCTTTGTTGATCTGTGGGCCCAACCCTTCCCCTGACCATCCCACCTGTATTCTGAGAGGTAATCAAGATATGTAAGATGACGACCTGTATCGTCAATCTGGTTATTTTGAAGCCAATCAGTCAGTGTTGTTTTCTTTGACATTGGATTATCAACAACATTCTGCAAGGGTTGGGCATCCTTAAAGGTGACAGACTGCATCCCCTCCAAATGCACAGCAAGAACCTACACCGCCTGATTTCTGCTATGGATATCAAAGTTGAATATCCTCCAAGCTGCTTCGTGAGGGCAAATGAATCGAGCGTCGACATAATTTTGTATCTCGTTAATCTTTTTATGTCTACCAACAACTTTATCAGGAGGCTCACCTATAGGGCGAGTAATTCTTGCTCTAATACGATCAGCTCCTTTTGAAATGTACTTGAATAAATACTTGATCATCATATTCCAACCACAATACTCGACGTTAATATGAGCACGAAAAACCAAAGAAAGACTTTTGTTGTACGGGACAACAAAGGAATTATCCAACTTGATCCCATTTTTAATCACAAACCGGCCATCATTTCTTCTGCGATAATGAACATACCCATCCTTATCAAAACGTGTGACATCTTCATACTGCTTAGGAAAGCGCTTTGAACATGTCTCTTCAACCATGCATGGTGCTTTCTTCTTTGTAAGACCACATGGTCCATGCATCATAAGTTCGGTGACAACCTTGTAAAGTTGAATGTCAGACTCTCTATCGGGGATTTCTGCAGATACAAATTTATCAACCTGTTCGGGTGAATGAATTTTGTGCGGAGCTGTCACCCACAATAGTGTATGGCAATGAGGAAGACCTCTTTTCTGGAATTCAATAGTATACAAATCTGTAAAAGCAAAAAAAAACCAAAAACATGTAAAAAGTCGAGTGGGACATTAGATAATATTGCAAAAGGTTTAAACAAAGGGGAAGTAAATATTGAAAATACCTGCTGCGACTTCTCCAAACGGTTCTTTATTTTTCAAATAGCTAATAAAATCTTGAACCTTCATCTCAAAGATTCTAGCAATGATATCAGGCCTATCCGCAGTCTTCATTTCAGGGAACTCTTCAAGATATCTCTGAATTTCTGGCCACGTAACATTGCAAGTAAATGTTATAAAGTATTGAGGATTTCCATGGACCCTGCATATAGCAAGAGCATCTTGATAATGCTTGTACATGTATCTCGGTCCGCCAGTAAAAGATGCGGGCAATATCGTTCTTTTCCCTACATCATGGCCATCAGAATCACCCCTCAACAATGCATCATGAATACCTTGAAGATACTCGTTTCTGAAAACATCTTGCATTGATTCAATGTAATCTAGTCTGTTCTGCTCAATAGCTATATACGCGTTAACTAAATATTGCTGAAATAACCTACCACCTCGAGGTAATAATGCATTCAGGTTGAAACGATCATGAAGCTGAAAGCTATAGAACATATTCATTGTGAGTTGCTTATCACCTCCAAATCCATCATTTACTAACTTAAGCTCAATCGACCACCCATGTTCACCGAACAGAAACAGCAGTGGAAACTGCAAAGCCATATAAGAAGGATGCAACTTACTGACTCTCTGAGGCACCTCGTCCTTCATATGAATGATTATGTCAAAATCATTTTTACTTCTTGGTCCACTATCAAAAACAATCGCACCTAGCGTTCCCGAAGAAGGAGCGTCATAACGCATACGATTCCCATTGTTGTATAACCTGATTTTAAACTCGGTAGGTTCTGCTTGAGCACACATATCTCTAGCTGTCCTAAAAAGCTTAACTAAATCATTGAATTCGTCAAAGAAATGAATTAAAGCGCGAACAGTTTCCGGGTTCAAATCCCCAACCTCATCGCCACCAAAATGGCGAAGCCTATTGCATACCTCATTGTCAGTGTCATAGATATACATTTGCCGAAATCTAGGATTTTTATCTGCCGGTGGACATAAAGATCCCATCCAATGAGAAATCTGGCCTTCAACCCTGAATACATATGGTCCAGAACCATTATTAACTGAATCATCCACCCTAGCTCCAAAGGAAGTCATGGCAAACATCTGGTTATAAGCACGTATGTTTTCCATGAACTTCCTATCTCTGAAGAGTCGGTTGATGATTTCTGGAGGCTCCCTTGGAAGCGGTAGCCTGACTCGGCCACCTTTACAACACCGATTATATTTAGACCTTTGGTGTTGAGATTTCCCTTTGAGACGCTCAGTATACCAAAAACGGGCATGACAATAATCGCATACTTGATCACAATCTCCCAAATCCATATACGATAAGGGCACATCTGGATAAGTAACAAAACATATTGTTAGCACACTTAAATAAGAAGAACAACGAATGAGTAAGAGTGAAGGAAAAAACAGACCTTGTGAAGCTGAAGCTGAGGGCCCAGCAGATACGTGCGTATCATTGGGTTGTTTTTCTCGACTTTGATCCAAAGAGGACGACAACGTAGTAGCATCCGAATCATTAATAATTCCAGGCACATCGTTACCTAAACCAACACGAAGCACATTAGAAATGGGGAATTGGTCGTTTGTGATCTCATGTGAATCCTGATAGAAAGATAGCCTTCTGGACATGCGCGGCTGTAATGATGGCATAATCGAGGAAGCATGTATAACCGCAACATTTGACTGCACCTTTTTAGAAACATCAAGTTTTGTCTGTTCATTCAAACTTAAAACAGAAGGGTGACGATCTAAACACTCTCCCGGTGGAGTCAGCAACTCCATTACCGGATTTAAAAGGGTCGGGCCTGACATACTCATTTCCCCGACCGACCCATGATTTTCTGTGACTCGGAGGTCTCCCGAAGAGGAGCTATCTAACAGGCCATCAAATTCTAGGGAAGTTCCATATCTGGCAGCTAACATATTGCTCCTTTTTTCATTTTGCAAAGGTGATCGAACACCATCCTCATTTAGAGATAAGGAACTTGGATTTTGATTATTCAAATTACGCTTCCTTTTTTTTTGTTTTATGTTCCATACTTATAGAGTAAGAATTTAATTGCAAATAGATAATTTCATTAAGAATGTAACGAATGTGAAATGTGAAATGCAGATGACATTCAGATAGGTTATCATCATAAGTAGAACGCAAAATAGCCATTAGTAAAGTAGAAAAGATAAACATCATGAGCTGATGCTAATACCACATAATATATAGGTGAGTTGGTAAAAACCTGTGCGTGAAGGTAGCAAGGAACAATTTAAGTCTTGAATCAATAGCAGGTATAGAACCCGTGATCAGGCCGTGAACTCCTGAGTGAATGACTGAATCATCTATGAGCAGGGCCAAAAAAAAGCATTAGTTATGCAATAAAGAACAGACAAAAGAATGATAAAGAACATGGAGTCTCTAATTTGACACACAACATGTTCGTCGTCTATGCATAAAAAAAATAACAGATAGACAGTGATAATAATTTAGAAACAACATCAAGTTAAAATAAAGTCATAACAAAACAAAAGAAAATCAAAAGCATAGCTGAACATCTCTATCAATGGTCCACCAAAATTCATTTAATCTACTAACAACAACAATAAGCATACGTGAAACTCATTCAAATCAAGCCTTATAAGTAGTCCTTCGATAATAAACTGACGGGCTTCCTATAAAAACAAATAGGCATTTTCACAAACAGTTGGTGTGCACCAACCATGGAAACAACTAAATGTATGTGTTCTTGTTAACCACCAACCATACATTGAAGTTCTAGGTATGGCATCTAATAATCAGAAAGCATTTTAAAAAAGTAAGAGGCTTAATGGATTAACATGAAATAATTTACGAAAATAATGTTAGCGATTTTCTGAGAAGAAATCATCCATAGTTGCAGCCCTTTAGATGTTGAAGATGAAACGAAATTCAAAAGGACAGGGCGATGGGTAAGGTCCTGGAGTTGTTGGAAGTGATGGGGGTTTACCCCAAAAGTCACGGCAAAGCAAAAAGTGCAGATTTTTTGTTGTATTAAAAATATAAGCCGGAAGAATGGATTCGAACTCACGAAGCGAGGATACAAAAAAGAGAGGTTCAACACTTCAATCACCAGACCAAATGTCAACTGTGATCACAGTTACTTATCACAAAGAATTTATATAGAGATTAAGAAAGCAGCTATTCATCAACTGTTAAAAGAATAGTAGCATTTTGCCCTTCAAAATGTTAATATAGGGAATTCCTACTACACCATTATTTCACGATCACATAATAATGTATTTTACAGTGTTTTAAGACCCGGTTCGACCGGTCCGGTCGGACCGGAGATTTAGAGGATTCCGGCCTAAAAAAACCCGGATTTTTCAATAAGTTGACTAGTCAATGGGCCGGTTGGGCCGGGGCCGGTCGAACCGGGACCCAGAAAAGAGTATCGACCCGGGTCAAGTAATTTACTTTTTTTTTTGTAACCTAATTAAATTAATAGATTTTCAAGATTATTAACTTGATAAATTCTTCACCATCTAAATATGTAGATTTGTGATTTTGTAAAATGTTTGCAAGTGTGTAACGGAATAAATATGTAGATGAGTTGTCCTTCAAAATATAAATGGGTTGGGCCTTCGCTTAAATTCATTACTTTCTGATTGCTTCAATGGGCTGGGTCTTGGCTTTATAGACATTTTGCATGTAAACTATGGCATAAAATTAGTTAATTAGTTTTGTATGTCTTTATTCCATATATATAATAGATTTTCAAGGTTTTTAACAATTCCGGTCCGACCTTCCGGCCCAACCGATCCGACCGGTCCGACCAAAAATCTGCACAAATCCGGTTCGATTAAAAACCTGGGTTTTAAAACATTGGTATATTAGCTTGGCCAGCCTAAATTGTGTGTGCTTTAAAACTGTAAAATTGACATATCGTTCTTGCAAAATACGTTGACTGTCTATGTCTATAATATGTTACGTATTTGTATCGTGAACACTATTTTGAGACGAAATGAGTATCATTTTGCATTTTAGATATGTATGGTGTTTTGTATGTATCTAAAATCCCCTTTTTGGAAAGACAAGTAGAAATAGTGTGAGTAACTACAAGATGCATGGTGTTTTGTATGTTTACGTTCATGGTTTTCCTTTTTTGTCATTCTTTGTACATGGAAATATTATAAATTAATCAGACTTAAGCATATATATACAATTTATTAAGCCATAAGTTTAGAAGCGCTAAATATCTTCTGCACCTAACAGGAACTATTTTTGATTATATACATCATCTTCATCATGATTCATGAGTAAGGTTGTCATGTCATCATGTGTGTGGTTCATCTTGTTTAACAACTCAAATCCATCTGGTCTATCCATATTATTGGACCTCTATCACACCATCTAATATCTTGTACAATATTTTCATTCTTTGATAATATATATCTCAAGATTTTGACGTATAAACTACTACTCCGTACTAGTTATTTTAAACACTAAACATATATACGCACCCTAACCCACATGTTATTTACAAGTACATTTTGTCTTCATTGAGACTTGCACCCGAATTTTTTTCGAATCATATTTTATCTCCATGTCACTAGACCAAAGGGTCTTTAAATTTTTAAACTGATTTGTTCAACATATTAGCTTTACGGCCACACAAATAAATATCTGTCGACAAGAAAGACATGAAAACAAGTATACGTACTTAACCTCAAAAGTCGTTTTCGTCATGCCAAAACTTGAAAAGACAATATGTTAATCATGTGATCGTCGCTAGTACCACGAAGACATGAAAACAAGTTTGAATAATGATTTGATTCAAACGCAACAATTTAGATTCTACGGTCAATATCAACACAAAGGTCTTTTTTAAGACAAATCACTTTATTTTTTGTACTTATATAAAAAAATAAATTAGTTTCATTTGCAACATGCCATTATCACATTGAAGCACTTTTGGCCATTAGTAAGTGAGTAACTCATCAACCAACATGTATTAGGTTCAAGTTTTATTTAAGGCGGTTTGTCTACGTAATAGTTCCGATAGAGTATCCGTTTCTTTTATGTACCACGCAATTTGGGATATAATAATTTGGTCGAAAAACGTTTGAAGTAAAAGGATGCGGTTTGCATACAACATCTATAAAATCAAAGAAATAATTTAAATATTTTACCGGTTGAAATTGCTTGAAAATCAAATAAAAGCCTAAAAACGTGAAAAGTAAAGAATTTGTCTTTGTCATTGGCCCATTGCTTGCCAAGCAGAAGCAGCACACTGAATATATAGGATTTGGATCGAAGACTTTTAGTAGTATACTTTACAGATAAACGTTTCTGGCCGGACCTTATCATAGGAATTGACGTTTAAATAGATTTTGATATAATGGATCTTTGTATTTTCTTAAATTATAAAGGGCATAATTGTTTCTAAAGTCGCTTATCAAAATCTTTATATTCCAATTTCAAACTATTTTTATGGTGGTCGACATTATTAATATCATTATGGATTTTAAGAAAAATGATATTTGTTTTCCCCACTCAAAAACGTTAGTATTAGTCCTTAATATATATACTTACTCTTCATTTTTTTTATATATGTAGATCACAAAGTATATTAAAAAGGCACCTAATAATACGCCATTACTCATGGTTAACTTTTAAGGTGGACGAGCTAGTGGTTAACTTTTAAGGTGGACGAGCTAGTTCACTTCCAGAACCTACAATTTTCAAGGCCTTGAAGATGTGTGTATATATATAATATGTATGTAATTTGATATATAGTTTGATTTTCAATTAATAAATAAGAAAAGACAAGAATAATTATGATTGTGTTTGAGTGTGTGTTTAGCAAACTAATTTAATGAATCTAATAAGAGTTTAAACTTATTTTACTTATACGTTCAAACTTGCAGCATTTTTTGGTACACAAAAAATCAAGAGCTTATTTAAAAAATAAGCTGTTGAATATTTTTTTTTAGAAAAAAGCTAATGTTACATAAATATCCCTTTAAATTATTCATCATTTGATTCTTTGTCCTTTTATATAATTTTACATATTTAAGATTCGGCTATTTTGTCAAACACTAATTAAACAACAAGCTCTAGCATAAACTTATAAATCTAACTACCAGCTCTAGCTAGTTTTATCAAACACACCCCAATGGTGACTGAAACTGGCTGAAATCGATAGTGTCATCTCAGCGCCACATCAGTTTTTTTCAAAACTGACTAAAACTGACTGACCCCTGCCATCAGTGACACCGTTACTTTAATATTTGAATCTCATATTTACCAAATTACCTTTAGTTATATACACGCAAAAAGAAAAGAAAAAAAAGCTGACAAATCGTCGGATATCCGACGGAACTAAACCGACGGGCTGTGCCATCGGTGTCAGCTCCGTCGGTTGAAACCGACAAGAAACTGACGGAACTGATGTTAGTAGTCTAAATTGAGTGTGCCATAAAGAATCTTAATTGAGTTAATTTTTGTATTAAATTCGTTAAACTGAAATGTAGTTTTATATATATATATATATATATATATATATATATATATATATATATATATAGGGCCTCATTTTTGTGAGTGACGTTCTTTTAGCTAAGGTCTCATTTTAACGGTTAACATTTTTGTACTAAGGGCTTCTGAAACCTCAAAAACGACTCTTTTAGTACTAATTTATTAGTATTATGGTTTGGATCATAATTGATATACATTTCTCTAAAAATTAATTTCCGTAATAGACAAAATAATAAAGTTGAAGATAATTCTCATTATCCTTCATTAATAGTTTAATAATGTGTGGTACCCCACTAGAAAATGATGGCAACGGTTGATATTTTTTATATTACAAAACTGAAAATAATAAGAAAATAATTGGCGTGTAGCTTGTGTTGTTGCGTATTGAACTATTGATTGAAGAACACCATGTTGCATTGAAAGAAGGTGGTATTCAACTATTCATGGGTTTGATTTCGTCATTGGTTGGACCTAACAACATTTTTATATTTATTTATTATATTATTATCTTATATTTATTTATTTAATTTAATTAATTATCATGTTAATTTGTTCTTTAAAGAAGATTCTAATTTTATTCTATTTTAAAAGGTACCGAAAGGTGTAGGTTGATTGTAAAACCGATTTTATTACATGTTAAATTTTTTGCAAATGAATTATGAAAACCACCACGAAGTTGAATAAATTTCTTAAATTCATAATTAGATAAAAAAGCTGTCAATCAATTCAATTATATTACCTAAAAAATATTATCGATAAGTAGTTTTTTGTCGGTAATTTTCAAACTGTCTCAATCAAATAAACTTCGTATGATTGTAACTAAATGAGAGTTGTTTATAATTAAAATGCATTTAATCGATAGAATACCGTAAATAAAATCTCATGAGTAGTTTCGGTACGTGATAAAATATAAGATTTTGATTCTAAGATGTAATACGCAATTTTTCTAGACAAATTTCTTAGTTGATTAACAAAATTTAGCATTATTGAAATTTTATACGAGATCGTTAATGTTCACTTCTAGAATGTTTAAATCGTAAAATATTACTAATATATCATCGTCGATTTCTTACTGGTAAATATGATGCACACATTTAAAGAGTTGATTACATCAATCTAGTAAATTATAATCTTGGGGAGTAATAACAAAAGATTAATGTATCTAATATATAGGTCAAAATATGTGTAGCTAATTCATACGGAGTATAATGTTTAATATGTTACTTACAAGTTTTATATAACACCCCATCTTTAAAGCCATATTTAAATTATTTAAACCAGAAGCGACTCCCAAAACACGCATACCATATTTACATATACTAAAATACTGTACTTTTCAAAACATTACATTTAAACGTATATAATTACAAAAACTTAAACCAACGACCCGGTGTTATGAAAACTATTCAAAACATAATATTAACAAAAAGTCAGAGCGCACGATATCCTAGTCAAAAATCCAGTCAATCACCATATCCCGATCTACATCAAAAGCTAACCAAAAATCTGCAAAAGATTCAACAATGAGTGATTAACTCACGCTAAGTGAATGGAACCGTAACCGACGGCTCAATCCAATCATAACAAGTTTTTACAACAACTAAACTTAATCACATAAGCACATAAGTCAAGAGGATCGGCGATTCCTGGTATACTATCACAGAAATCTACAATCACCGGTATACTATCACAGTGATCTACCGATAGCTTGAGTACTACCTTCACGGACATAAGTACATTCTCAACTATGTGTATGGAAAGACCCAGACAGCTACATAGTAGTAAACAAGTCCAACCATTGTTGACCTCCGAATCAACTCACATAGTCATATAAAAGCATAATCATCATGCCGTTATGGAATAGCAACTAAACAACTGATATAATCAATCAACTACAGCAAATCAATCATATATCCAAAAACTAAACAACTGGAATTAACAACAACAATATCTATAATTAATCATAACCATAAATACCCTGGTTTATCCGTTGTAACCGAACCCGTTACAACTGGGTTGAACCGAGGATTACAATAACCACTCACCGATAGTCCAAGTCTTCACTCAGTGGTCTAATATTACTGAGTCTCTGTCCGCTTATCTGAAATTACAACAAGTACTACAAGTTAGTAACTTGTCTCATTAATATATATATTATCAAGCTAGAATATAAATACTAAGTCATCATTATAACACACTAATACTACCACTACTACTACTAGTTATCATTGAAATAGGCCTAATCTAAGATGGAGGCCTCTTTCTAGACACAACACCTGATTGTTGATTTTAAAGTCCTGATTGCTGATTTTCATTGCCATGTTGTTGATTTCTAGACCTGAGTGTTGATAAGCCTCTTTCTAAACAAAAGCCTAAACAAAGACAGAAGCCTAGTGCCAGACAGAGACCTGATTGCAGATTATGAAGACCTTATTGCTGATTCATAATACCTGATTGATGATTTTGAAACCTTAGTGTAGATTTTGCCAAACCTATATTTTTTCTTAACCTAATTCAGAAGTCAATCCCAAAATCACCACAAACTCAGTTACTAATTACTCTAATACATCAAATACATCTAACAAACATCACATATCATCAAATAACACATCTCAAGTTTCAATTCCATATTTAACTCATGAACCTTAAAATTAATCAACCTAAAATTTGAAGAACAATCATAAGCTAATTTTATTACTATCAAAATCTTCATGTATTCATCATATAAACACACTAAAATCAATCATTCCAACAATATTTCATTCATAATCATAAACCCTAATAATTTCTATCATCAAATTAAGGTTATAATTATTTGGAACAAAGTAAACTTACAAGTAGATAGATGAACAAGATGATCCTAAAAGATGATGAAGAACAATCTTATGTTAATGATTAAAACATAAGTTCCTTTCTTTTTTGATTTAAGAATTTTGTATGCAAATGAGAATGTAGAACAATTGATAAAAGTTAGATTAAAATGAAGAGTTTAAGGATAAAAGGGTAGGTGGAGTCGGTCATCACCCAACCGCCTCATTTTATTATAGTATAAACTTTATCCCCTTCTAATCCTATTGTCTGGAACCCGAAAATACCCGTGAGACAAAATATTTTATTTTACCGTCAAATTCAAACAAGTACAATTTTATTAGTCACAATAAACCCTGTGACTCATTTACCTATTAATTTTAAATAACCATTTAAAACTTAATAAAATACAATTTATTTTCGAGCCCAGAAACCGGGTGTTACAAATCTTCCTCCCTTTAAAAGATTTCGTCCCCGAAATCTACCCATGCCTAATCAATAAGAAAATCTATATCTTATTCATATATAGAACATATATTAAAACCAAGTTAACTCAAAATATACCTGTCTTGTCGTCATTCAGCCCAAGCATTTCTCCCAGAGTCATCTGAAATGCTCTACCAGTCGCTGGCGGTATATTCTTCCTCTTTTGCCCCACGGATGACGTAGAACCCGAAGCCGAATCCCTTTCCAATCCAGATCCCTGTCTAATCTTCTCCGGACACCTTCATGATCTATGTCCCTCATTTTGACAATTCCAGCAAACAAACTGAGGAAAAGTACAATCTCGAATACTGTGACCAAACTGACCACATTTCACACACCTTGCTGTCTCAGAAGTACAAGACCCATAATGCTTTGACTTACAATTAACACGCCATGGATTACTACCCACCGAATCATCACTAAAAACTAATCTTCTATTCTGTCCTTTGTTCCCCGAAGAACTACTCTTAACCTGTGAAGAAGTCTTTTCCTTACTCAACTTATCTGTAGCCCTAATATCACTATCGACCGACTGAGCTAAAGTAAAAGCCTGAGTCAAAGAATTGGCCAATCTCACAGACGTCCGATAATTTGGTGGTAAAGTCCCTACAAAATGATTAATCCTCATCCTATCGTCTGGGACCCATTGTTGAACAAAACGTAACTTCTCAGTGAACTGGGTAATAAGGTCATCAATCGACATCTGTTCAGTCAACTTCAAATCCATAAACTCTTGTCTAATCCTAATCATATCAAACTCAGAACAGAATTGCTTGCAAACCTCGTTATGAAAATCTGCCCAACGGATAGATGATCTCTGCTCAGATGTCAGATGTGCAGTTATAGAATCCCACCAATTCATAGCCTGCCCTTTCAATAATTGCACAGCATATCCAACTTTTAATTCCTCCTCACACTGACACACTTCAAACTTTCGTTCCGTATCCCTTAACCAATTTAAAGTCACCGCATGATCATTACTTCCCTCAAATTCCTTTGGACCACTAGATTTGAAAGTAGTATTTTGAATGCGTTTTTACTTGAGTTATCTAATCCAATTAAACTTTATTTAAATGAAACTTTCATTGCACATCATCACAAATGATTCATACACAACCAATTCATTTTGTAGTATTGTTCAGGTGGTAATATATAGATAGATTTGATCTACAAATACTTATTCATATTTTGATAACCCAAACATGAATAAAAAACGTAATGTTAAATTACCTGCGCATAACTTCCTTGTTCTATGCATTAAGATATGATGTTGTAATATGAACTATAATACTTTATTGTGTGTCAAAAAAATTTGTATCTATCATACCTTTAATATATGCTTTAATTTATTTTTTTTAATTGGATTTGAGTTTTCATTAATGTATCCATAAAAGCTCTTCTAGTTATGAACTTGTGTTGTTCAATCATGATCCATAGATTTAGTTAGTTTGGACAATTAGTGAGATAAATAAATTCAGTTAATTAACACTCAGCTAGCAAAAATAATTTAAAAGGTCTCTAGTAAATTTTTTTAATTTTATTTTAACATTTATATTAAGAATTTTAAAATATAAGTAAGCTAATTTATCACATAATTAATACAAATTCAATTATTAAAAACCAATGCGTGTTGGTTTTATTGAGCAATAAACGTATAACACCCCAAAATCTAAAAGTATTATAATGGTAAAGGTAAAAGTAATTCTTTTAAGTTATTATTATACTAGGTAAAATAAAATAGTAATAACTGTGAATGGTTTTTAAGTTCCAGACAATGATAAGTACGGAGTGTAATTTAATACACTTATGTAAGTCGATTTATATGTTTATATTCATACATATCCATGTATATTCCATATGTACGTACGAAACAAAACACAGTAAGAAAGAAAGAAGCTCAGGAAGAAGAATCAAAGAGAAATCAAGCTAGAAACATGAAATTGAGGCTAGAAACAAGTGAGAAATCATTCCTTAATCCTCTCTAACACATGGTAAGTATTGTTCTTCAATTTCCTCTAAACCTAGAAATGAGTTTTTAAGAGTTTGAGTGATTATTGAGTTCTAAGATGAAATTGATGGTAATTTTAGCTTGATTAAGATTAATTGAGCTTGAAAGAATGTATGTTAACCTAATTAAGCTAAAAGTCATGAAATTGGTTAAGTATTCATGATGATCATGGTGATCATGGTGATCATGGTAAGTAGTAAAGTGAATTGGATGTTAATTAGTAATAGAAAAGCTTAGTAAAGATTGTATTATTACTAATTGTGACACCCCCAAATTTGATTGATTTGCGGAAGCTCGATTTGGGTGTCACTAATCAATATACAAAGCACATAAGATATAATGAACGACCACTATATGCGTCGTTTTAACTTGTATTAATAAAGTAAACGTTTACATCAAAATAATGTTACATTAGCTCGGTTCCTGAAGTTTAGAGATTACATAGCATAATTACTTTTACAAAATATAATAATGCAATCAAATCTCTAGTTGTATGTATGCTGACTCGAGCTAATAATCCCTGCTTGTGCAGCCAACCTACTGCTGGGTACCTGTGATAAATACTAAAATGGGTCAGCGAAAACGCTGGTGAGCTCACAGGTTTGTATGTCAATGTATAGTTGTCAGAACCGCTAGATTTATATTGAATTTAAAATGCAATTAAGCAAAATAAAAGTTATACAATCCATGAGCACATAGTCTGAGCTTAACTTGATTTGTCAGGCCCAATTAAGGAAACCTAACTTGAAATGCCTCCTACGAGTGTCTAATCCACACTCGTCTTCCCAAATGCTAATACATCCGTTTGACCGGTTAGTGCGTGCTAACCCGGATGAGGATTGTCAATCCCATATGATATCATATACTAACATTCACGCTAAAATATTAGAGACTATGCTATAGAGGACTTTAAATTGATTAGCTTGAAACTCATGTAGTATTTGAAGGTTGGCACTTGCGTTCTACTTGTAAAACAAAACAGAGCAGTATTATCACACCCCTAGTTGTAAAATAGTGAAAATGGGGCTATGAAACTCACCTGAGTCTTGAAATGTTTAATTTAATAAACTTGAAGTAATTAGCGGTGAATTGATGTCCAAAGACTTGAAACCTGAATGTGTCCACGACACTTGAATTGTTATTAATTGTACGGGTATCTCGAAAGACTACCATTTAAATTGTTTGTTTAACTTGATGTCCAAATTTCCCCGATTTGGTTGATTGTATTGTTACAAGTTACTTCGACTTGTTTGATTAAATTGATACAAGTTACAACGACTTGTTTGATCTTTGAAGCATGTTTTGAAAACGCGTACGGCCCGTTGGTGATTAATTGTAATAATAGTCTTGATGTTATCACATTGATTTCGAAGCGTTACACTTGAAAGGCAAATTTCATTACGTTTGAAAAGTTGTATCGTGTAAGCGTTTTGAAGTTGTACAAGTTTGACACTTGGTGAGAAATGTGCTTACGGAATCTAAGTACGGGGGTCCGGGGGCAGCGCCCCTGGTAGCGGGGTCCAAGGGGCGGCAGCCCCTGGCGGGGTCCAAGGGGCAGAGCCCCTGGCTGGGGTCGAGCTGCCAGGTCAGCTTGGAAAATTTTTATTTCTACTATATTGCTTTAAGGGAAAAACTCATCTGGACTTGAAATTGGGTGAAATCAAGTGTTTTAATATTTAAACGCTAAATATTAAACGCTAAATATTTATTTTATATGTTTTAATATACGTTTTAAAATACGAATAATTATTCAGTATTTTTGTTGAAGTATTTTACCAAACATTTAATAATTATATTATAAAATGTGATTTGTCTCATTTTGTTTGCGAGTTACATTTGATTCGCGTTTATATTAATTGTGTAATAAGACTTGGATACGAAATATTGTTGACATAATATTTTTAAGTATGATAACGTTGTTAATAATCCTTGTATTACTTAATAAAATATTGTTCACCAACGTCCGTATTAATTGAATCGAATTACATTCGATTTGAAACTCGTACGATTTAAACAAACCGCATCATTGTGTAGATATATATTCAACAATATATATAATAATTGATACATTAATTAGCCTAACACAGAACTAATTACATGTATTAAAACTTGATTAGGCACTAAATTCTAGTCCTAAATTGACGGGTGTCACACTAATACATGTAAAAGCTATGAAATTGAATAAGAATTCACTTAAACCTAATATGGGGTTTTGGTGGATTATTGTTAATTGATGTTAATTAACCTTGTTCTTGAATTAATAAGGTTGATTAGTAATGGTTAAAGTGATTAAAGTATAGTTGTGATCATATTGATCATAACTTGGAAAGATGTAAATGATATGAATTGGATTAATTAACTTTAAAGGTTTAAATTAGTTCAATTGTTGATGTGAAATGGTTAGAAAGTGAGTTCATATTGTTAATAACTCACATGGTTATGTAAAATAAAGTAAAGCTATGTTAGTTGATTTAAAGATCAACTTGTGAGAGTAAAGAGTTAATAATGATAATTAGTGAAATTTGATCATCGGTTGATGCTAAGAATAATGGTTAAAGTATGTTTGAATTGAGAAACGGGTCAAAGGGTGTCCAAATGGGCACTAAACGGGTCAAAGTGTCAAAATGGGTTCTAGGCATGGTATGAAAGTTATGTAAGTTGATTTAAGTCCCATTTTGATAGTTAAAGAGGTTGCCATAGTTTGAAAGTCATATTATGTGTAGTTTGTATTTTGACATGTCAAGTAAAAGTGCCGAAAAGTGGTTAAAATGGGATTACGGTCCAAATTTAGAAATAACACGTATTTTGAGAAAGTGTAAAAAGGAAAAGTTTTATTATGTCATAGTGGAGATGTGTGCAAAATTTCAGGTCAAATGGACTCTCGAGTCAAAAGATATGCGTGTCCAAATTTGGTGAATTGTATCATAAATAGTGCAAGTGCTGAACAGACAGGCCATTGGCATGTCCTACAATCGCCATGGCCATGTCCTTAATCAGTAGCTTTGCATTCTTGTTAGCACCAAGCCATGGCCATTAGGGGTGTTCATTTTCGGATATCCGGACTTTCGGATACCCGAAGTTCGGATATCCGAAGGCTTCAGATAGTGATTTTCACTACCCAATACCCGTATCCGAAATTTCGGATATCCGATCTTCGGGTATCCGAAATTTCGGATACGGATATCGGGTTATCCGATACCCAAAGTGAATAAAAGCAAATCTGGAAAATTAAGCATGGCCGTTAAAATGAAGACTTTTAGAACAGAACATTAGTCTTTCCATCATAGAGCAAATAATGAAATAATCACATCATACAGTAGAACATGAACATTAGTCTTTCCATCATAGAGAAAATAATCACATCAGATTGAAAGTATTTAAACAAAAAGGGTTGGCCTTTTTCAAGGGGGCAAGTAGGAAAAAACATACAACCAGAAACCATTGAAACAACACTTTTGACCAATAATCAAAAGAATAGCATGCCCCTATGAAAGTTAGTAATAAGACCAAATCATTTATGAAAAATGTACAAAAATTTTTTGGCCAACAGCTCTATCAATTTAGTAATTTTCCCGAAGATCCGATGGAGATGGTGGCCGGTGGTGAGATGGTGGCGAGTGGCGACCGATGGAGAGATAGTGGTGACGATCGGTGGCAACGATAGGTGGAGAGATGGTGGCGAGTGGCGACCAGTCGACGGAGAGATCAGAGAAGTGTTAGCACTGTTACGATGCTATGCGTGAAAAACTGAAATGAGAAGTGTGTCGGCTGTGAAGAGAAGTGTTTAGGGTTATGTTTCCTTTTTTCATCCATATATTTATAAAAATAATTATTAAAAAACAAAAAGTTGGAATAGTTCGGATATTCGGATACCCAATTATCCGATTTTTTGTAAAAGCACTATCCAATATCCGAATCCGATGGAGAGATAGTGGTGACGATCGGTGGCAACGATAGGTGGAGAGATGGTGGCGAGTGGCGACCAGTCGACGGAGAGATCAGAGAAGTGTTAGCACTGTTACGATGCTATGCGTGAAAAACTGAAATGAGAAGTGTGTCGGCTGTGAAGAGAAGTGTTTAGGGTTATGTTTCCTTTTTTCATCCATATATTTATAAAAATAATTATTAAAAAACAAAAAGTTGGAATAGTTCGGATATTCGGATACCCAATTATCCGATTTTTTGTAAAAGCACTATCCAATATCCGAATCCGAATTTTCAGATATCCGAATTTCGGGTATCCGAAATTTCGGGTATCCGAAATTTTGGATATTTTCGCATCGGGTAATTTGGATAATCGGATGTAGGATGTCGGATTCGGATATTTTGAACACCCCTAATGGCCATGTCCTGTAATTGCCATGGCCATGTCCTTTAACAATAGCCCCCCTTTTCATCAACATGATGCCATGGCCATGTCCTATGAACGTCATGGCCATGTCCCTTCAGTATGCCCAAAAATGACATTTTAACCTACGTGTCGAGTTTATATGTATAAAATAAAGTTATGGGACAGTATAAAGGGTATTTTATGAGTTAAAAAAAATGGTCACGTTTTCGGGGCATTTTAAGTTGGTATCAGAGCGATGGTGATGTTGTGTAAACAGAGCTTTATTTTAAAATGGAAATTACCTTACTAACTATACACAACTCAGGCAAGAATACCTGGTCATATGATAGTATAGTATGATAAGTCCGAGTCAAACACAGGGAACGGATGTTTAATGAAATAAATTGGAAACTATTACAAATAATGAAAGTAGTAAATAATGGTGGCGTTTTAGTTCCGATCGAACAATTGGCAAACAATTATGAAAAATGGTTTATTAAATAAAACTTAATTAGAAAATAAAGAAATGATAAAAGAATTACTTAAAAAAAATTATTTAATTCAAATAATAAAAGAAACACAATTGTTTAGATTATTTTCCTCAGAATCTGATTATCATTTCATTGAATTGCGAATATATGGATTTTGTTGTGACATAACAAATGTATCAATTATCCTTACAAGATTAATTGATTAAATACAATCAAGAAAGATAGAAAGTTATTTTCAACCCGTTAACAGTTCAATTTAACGTTATCCACCAAATTGTATTATAAATTAAAACTACACCGTTTATATGATTTACTTTTGCAACTTGAATCAACAAAGTTTATAACTAATCAATAGCTATCACGTTCATTACCAATTATTAATCATAATTAACCCTAGCCTATCAAACTCAATCTATTTAGTGATAATCATCAATTAAAATCAACAATCATCAATAATGATCAATCAATAAAGAACTCAATCATAAATCAATAGATCATCACGCTAGGTTATCATCAATAAACATGGATCATCAAGTAAACATGTAAACATTCATAAAATCCAATTTAAATCCGCAATTCAATAATCAAATCATCATCTGAGTATTATCATCTAAACAATTGTATTAAAAACTTAGCCAATCATTTCTAAACAGAAAATCAGAACTGAAAACGAAACAATAATCATAATCACATGAAAAGAAGAAACGTATTCGAACCGAATAATTGAAATTATGGATGAATGAACGAAAGCCTTCGATTTTCTAAGCTTCAATCCTTCAAAAGTGGTCTGAAATGGTGGTAGAATGTAAAGAAAACGGCTGACAGAGAATGAGAATTGATAGCCCTCAAAATGAAGTGAAAATAAGCTATTTAGGGTTTCTGCCGAGGCAATCCATACGCCGTATGGATTGAAAAGCCCATGGATCCAACCCGCGTACTCTGGCGGCCCGGCTCACTCAATCCATATGCCGTATGGACATCCATACGCCGTATGGATTGAAAAATGCAACTTTTCAGCTAGCCGACCTTCAATCTTCAAAGTTAAAACTTTTCACCTCATTTTCTTCAATAATAACTCGTTTTCTGCTTCCTTTCCAATTCAAGGTCCAAATAATTCCTAAATGCAAATATGAACAAATTGAGTATCTTATTCACACAAAATGCATAAGAATTTAATTAAACAAGAGGGTAATTAGCACTATAAAATAGCACATTTTGGCGTTCATCAGATGGTTTAAGGGAATTAGGTAATCCACGATAGGATTGCCCAAACTTAAATCAACGTGATATGTTTTATGTGTTATGATGGTTATGATGCAGAAGTAAGATTATAGTTAAAGAACTTATATAATTCCCCAGTAAGAATTGTTTAAGTTGTTATAATAACTATGTGCATTAGTATGTTAAATTAAGTTGAAATGATACAATGCACTGTTATGAGTCAGATAAATAATTGCTACTTGTTAAAATAGTAGCTGAGATGTTTAATGATATGTTAAGTGTTTTGAATAGTTTGATTAAACTTTAAAACACTTGTAAATGTTAAGAAAATGTACAAAACAGTAATGTAAATGTTGAAAGAAGTTATAGACTTAGAAATGAGAATGTAGTAAAGAAATTGCAAGGTGTGATTAAAATTCCTTATTATTATTATAGTAGGCTTTACCCTTGATTATCAATTGCAAAATACTCTTATACAAATAACGTGTCACAATTCTCCAAATAATGAACATCCAAATAAATCAATCATTTTTCAAACCAAGACATTGGTGACAGATCTGTACCTCAGTACAACAGAGCGACATAACTTGGCTTTGGTTTTTTCAATTCATGAGTCCTTTGTACTCTTTTCTTTCTTATTTTTTATCAAATATACTGACGGAAACCAGGTCTGTACTTTCGTACAACAGAGGAGTCAACACTCAGTATATTCCCAAATAAAGATAATTAGGATCCCAAAATTATGGATTATAACACGCTATCATATAAGAATTAAGACTAAAATCATACTTTGCTAAAGATCCTCTTAAGATAAATCCCTACTTTTAGTATTAAATTTCTTAATAGCTCAATAACCTACAAATAGATTGCCTATCGATACATCACATAATGAACTATCTAATATTTAAAAATTAGATTCATTTCATCCATTGAATTCCCAAAATATGTTACAAGATTCGCTAAACTTTACATAGAATACAATTTTAAAAGAAAAATTTTAGGCTTAAAAATGACTAACACGTAGAATGCCCTTCAACTTTAAATTTTTGCCAATATCTACCATTCATATCTTAAGGACAAAAAGACTTCTTTTCCCCATTCCCCTCTTAAAAGTATGCAATGTCCTCATTGCAAAAGAAAACAAAAATAAAGAGAATAGAAAAGAAGTGAAACAGAAACTCCCCTGATCTTAGAAGAAAACTTATTGGCCGATATGCTTCAAAACTATACAACAGCACACTTCCGTAGGCAACACGGTTGCATTTAGCGCATGCAACAAGCCTTTAAACCTCTCAGCATCCTGATAGGACGAGTTGTAGTCTCGTGAGGGTTTCCAGGGAACACACCCACAAAGTTCAAACCTACACACAAAAAAAATAAAACAAAACAAAATAATGAAATAAAATAGCGGGCTGTCTCCCGAAAGCGCTTTTGTTTATCACGTCGGTAAACTCGACCTCTTGCTTCTTAACTTAACTTAAGTTCATCTCCAAATCACGCTTAGAGTCTCTCGCATCACCATAGTACTTCTTCAACCGACTTCCATTTACCTTGAAGGTTTTTCCAGAATGTCCTTGCAGATCAACAGCACCAAAAGGATAAACTTTCTCGACCACAAAGGGTTCTGTCCAGCGTGTCTTCAACTTACCTGGAAATAGATGTAACCTAGAACTATACAATAGAACCTTATCACCTTTCTCAAATGTATGATTCGACTTAAGACGAGCATCATGCCATTTCTTTGTTCGCTCCTTGAACAGTCGTGAATTGTCATAGGCATTCACCCTTAACTCATCCAACTCATTTAGCTGTGCCATTCTCTCTTTTCCAGCTAACTGATCATCAAGATTGCACTGCTTTAGAGCCCAGTATGCCTTATGCTCCAACTCAAAAGGCAAGTGACAAGCCTTCCCATAAACAAGACGATAAGGTGTTGTTCCAATTGATGACTTAAAAGCTGTTCATGCAGCCCATAACGCATCATCCAACTTATACGACCAATTCTTAGGGTTTCCTTCAACTGAACGTTCTAAAATACGCTTCAACCCTCTATTTGTCACTTCCACTTGACCACTTGTCTGTGGATGATAAGCAGTCGAAAACTTGTGATTTACTCCATACTTCCGCAGCACTTTTTCCAACTGAGCATTTGTGAAATGCGTCCCCCGATCACTAATTAAAGCTTTCGGTGCTCCAAAACGCGAAAACTACTGCTTAAGAAATTTCACCACAACTCTAGCATCATTTGTGGGTAATGCTTTGGCTTCGGTCCACTTAGAAACATAATCGACAGCCACAATAATGTATTTATTTCAATTACTAGGTGGAAATGGGCCCATAAAATCTATCCCCCAGACATCAAAAATCTCACTTACCATAATTGGATTTTGCAACATTTCATCTCTCTTAGAAATTCTCCCAGTACGTTGACAGGCATCACACTCTTTCACATACTTGAATGCGTCCTTATAAACTGTTGGCCAGTAAAAACCTGCCTCAAATACCTTTCTTGCTGTATAATTTGGACCATGATGTCCTCCAGCCGGACCATCATGACAATGCTCTAAAATTATATCGCATTCCTCTCCAGCTACACACCTTCGAACAATTCCATCAGCACACTGTCTGAACAAGTACGGGTCTTCCCAGAAGTAATATCGTAAAGATGAGAAAAATCTCTTTCTTTGGTTGAAATCCAATCCAGACGGAAGAGTGTTTGTAACTAGGAAGTTTGCAATATCGGCGAACCATGGAAATTCATTCAAAATTGCCTTCAACAAGCTTTCATCAGGAAATTTATCCCGAATTTCTGATTCATCCAACTTATCTAATTCTGGATTTTCCAATCTTGATAAATGATCGGCAGCTAGATTCTCCGCTTCTTTCTTATCTCGAATCTCTATATCAAACTCTTGTAACAACAAAATCCATCGCAGCAATCTTGGCTTCGCATCTTGCTTGTTAAACAGATATCGCAATGCTGAATGATCGGTAAAAACTACCGTTTTTGACAAAACCAAATAAGAGCGAAATTTATCAAACGCAAAAACAACAGCGAGCAATTCCTTCTCAGTCGTAGTGTAATTCTCCTGTGTGTTTGTCAAAGTCTTGCTTGCGTAATAGATTGGTTGAAACTTCTTATCAACCCTTTGTCCCAAAACTGCTCCAACCGCATAGTCGCTGGCATCACACATCAATTCAAATGGGAGATTCCAATTTGGACTAATCATAATTGGCGCGGATACCAACTTTTCCTTTAAAAGATTGAATGCATATTGGCATTCCTTTGAAAACTCAAACTTAGCCTCTTTCTCCAGCAACTTATTCATCGGACGCGCTATCTTTGAAAAATCCTTGATGAATCTTCTATAAAACCCAGCATGTCCTAGGAAACTTCGTATTCCTTTAACATTTGTCGGAGGTGGCAGCTTTGCTATAGCCTCAATCTTGGCTTGATCTACTTCAATCCCAACACTTGAAATCTTGTGTCCTAGCACTATTCCTTCACGTACCATAAAATGGCACTTCTCCCAATTCAACACCAGATTCGAACTCTCGCATCTCTGCAACATCTTCTTCAGATTTGCTAAGCATTCATCAAACGAATTTTCGAACACGGAGAAATCGTCCATGAATATCTCCATGCTATCCTCCACCATGTCATCGAAAATTTCCATCATGCACCGCTGAAATGTTGCGGGTGCATTGCACAGACCGAAAGGCATCCTCCGATAAGATAAAGTTCCGAATGGGCATGTGAATGTGGTTTTGTCTTGATCATTTGCATATATCGGAATTTGGAAGTACCCGGAAAAACCGTCTAAAAAGCAATAGTATTCTTTTCCAGCCAGACGTTCGAGCATTTGATCGATGAACGGCAAAGGAAAGTGATCCTTGCATGTAACATCATTCAACTTCCTATAATCGATACAGACCCTCCATCCGGTGACAGTTCTTGTGGGGATTAATTCATTCTTCTCATTAGCAACCACTGTCATACCTCCTTTCTTGGGCACAACATGAATGGGGCTAACCCATGGACTATTAGAAATTGGGTATATCAACCCAGAGTCAAGCAACTTAATGATCTCCTTCCTCACTACATCCGTAACCTTGGGATTCAGCCGTCTCAATGGTTGCACAACAGGTTTGAAATCAGATTCCATGAGAATCTTGTGAGTGCAGTAAGAGGGGCTTATTCCCTTGATATCATTAATCGTCCACACTATAGCATGCTTATGCTCCTTCAGAACCTTCAATAAACTTTCTTTCTCGTCTGCTGATAGCTGAGATGAAATGATAACCGGCAGGTCCGACTCTCCTTGCAAGTATGCATATTCCAAATGGGTCGGTAAATCTTTTAATTCTAACTTTGGTGGTTCTTCAAACGAAGATTTAACTGCCAACACCTCTTCTCTTGAGCAAGGAATCCTATGCATAGTGATGCGAGTCTCTTTCTTAATTAAAATACCATCAGTCAAGACCGACTCTTCGCTCTCCATCAGCTTATTTTCATCACTCTTTAACTCCTCATCACTCGCGATTTCTAGTTCCTCTAGCAACTTATCAAATTCTTCGATATCACGGATTGCTTCTAGACTTCCCGTCCATCCTTCAAGAATCATGGGATCAAGATCTTCATCTTCCATGAGACTTTGTAGGAATTCCTCATCATCAGACATTTCTCTAGCACTCACAAAGTAATAAATATCATCAACTGCAGCAGGATATTGCATTGACTTGTTAACATCAAATACTACTTCGTCATCTCCTACCCTCAGAGTGATCTTTCTATCAAAAACATCAATCAATGCCCTTGCAGTGGCTAGAAAAGGTCTTCCCAAGATGATAGGTACCTTTGAATCTTCTACCATGTCAAGAATAACAAAATCACAAGGGAAAACAAACTTATCTACCTTGACCAACACATTCTCTATCATTCCTTTAGGATATTGAACTGACCTATCCGCTAACTCAATGCACATTCTAATTGGCTTTGGTTCCCCTAACTTGAGTCTAGCATACATAGTATAAGGCATTATTGATATGCTTGCTCCTAAGTCAGCCAGTGCATTAGTTATATCCAAACTACCAATAAGACAAGGAAGAGTAATACTCCCAGGGTCTTTCATCTTCGGCGAAAGTTTGTTTTGCATCACCGCTGAGCATCTCTCATTCATAGTCACCGTGGTTGCCTCCATTAGCTTGCTCTTGTTGGTCAACAGTTCCTTCAAATACTTTGCATACTTGGGCATTTGGGCAATGGCTTCCACAAACGGAATATTAATGTGAAGCTGCTTCAAGTTCTCCAAGAACTGATGGTACTGAGCGTCATCCTTTCCTCTCCTTAAGGCTGCTGGGTAAGGAGGAGGTGGAACATGATCCTTTATGTATTGCTTGTCTCTAGCAATTTGATCAACCTCAGTGTCCACCTTAGGACCTTTAACTACTTCTACCTCCTTCTCTTTTTCAGGCAGGGTTTGAGATACAGGTTTCTTCCTGACAATGGGATCTTCATATCCCTTTCCACTTCTGTTAGTTACATCTTTCGCCTGATCACGTGGATTGGTCTCAGTGAATCCAGGAAGAGTCCCAGGAAATCTCTCTTGGAGAACTTTCGCAATGTTAGAAATATTCCCTTCAATCTGCTTGATTGCAGCCCCTTGATTTCTTAATGCTGCATCAGTGGCATCCATCCTTTGTCCAGAATTGGCAATGAATTTCTCATTGGTGGTGAGAAACTTTCCCATCATCTCTTCTAAGTTGGTTTGTTTATCGTAAGATGGTGCAGTCTGTTGCTCCTTGGTGTAAAATTCTGGTTGATTTTGGCGAAACTGACGACCTCCATCTTGGTATGGTCTTCTGAAGAATGTTCCACCGCCCTGGCGATATGGTGCTTGAGCTTCCCCAAACTTAACTTCCTCAGTCACTTCTCCCGTTCCCATCTCAGGGCAATCCTTCACTAAATGGGTTCCTCCACAGTTGTCACATCCTACTTGAATAGCATGAACAGTCTCCGTGACCTTCTTTATATCTCTACCCATGCTGTCTAGCTTAGCAGTGATGGCTGCAAGCCCATCTTCATTATCCATTGTCCTCTTCCTTTTAGAGGTACCATCATCCCATAGCTGAGAGTGATTTTCTTGGTCACGAATGGAAGCTAAAGCATCCCAAGGAATCTTTTTAGGAATAGGCCCTTGTGCATCCAGTTGCTGTCTCATGGCTCGATCCACCCCTTGTAGAAAATACTCACGATTTGCTGTTCGTTAAGGTCGTGTTGCGGGCACTTATGCATCAGGTCCTTATATTTTTCCCAAGCTTGGTGTAACGACTCATCAATTTCTTGCTTGAAGTTCCTAATCTCATCGATCATCTTCGAAGTTTTGGAAGGAGGGCAATACATCTTAAGAAACTTCGTGCGAAGGTCTTCCCATGTGATGATGGATCCAGCTGGCTCGTTTTGAATCCATCTTTTAGCGGCTCCCTTGAGTGTGATAGGGAATACTCGGAGCATGACTTGATCGCGTGTAATGTTGGGAACGTTGAACATATCGGCTATCTCCACAATCTTCTCCACATGATCGTTAGCGTCGTCCCTTTCTTCTCCACGAAAAGGATTCTCCCTAAGCTCCTTGAGGAACTGTCCTTTGATTTCAAACTCCACATCTTGCGCAATTGCCGGCCTTACTACTCTAGTGCCTCGGTCATTACGCATTCGACTCGAATACTCCTCGAGAGTTATATTGGCGATATCGTCTGCCATTATGCTGTCCGGTTCTGACTGATCTCTAAAAAGGAATTTTAGGTACTCTCCGAAATCGCTTTCTAGATACGAATGGTAGTTTCTGGTTCGCGGGGTGAAAAGGTTATTAGTAAAAATCTCGAAATCGTCGACAAGAAAAGTGTTGATTAATGGTGAGTTCGGTGGTGTGGAGGCGGCACGTCTTCTTTGATGAAATATACGTTCAGGTTCTTCAAAAGGGTCGGTTGGGTCTGGAACTGTTGTTCGGGTCATAAACTCCCGCAATGAACTTTTCAACTCAGTAGAACAGGCTACCAAAATATCTCAGCTCAACTATTTATTCTGACTTAAATTAAAGAAGAAGAATGAATTTAAAAAACCTTAAACAAAAACACAAATAAAACTAGCAAACTAAAAGAAAAATAAATCACAAATAGATAATTAAACAATGAAACAACTCCAATTTATTTAATCAAAACAAAACCGCTCCCCGGCAGCGGCGCGAAAAACTTGATGCTGTGTAAACATAGCTTTATTTTAAAATGGAAATTACCTTACTAACTATACACAACTCAGGCAAGAATACCTGGTCATATGATAGTATAGTATGATAAGTCCGAGTCGAACACAGGGAACGGATGTTTAATGAAATAAATTGGAAAGTATTACAAATAATGAAAGTAGTAAATAATGGTGGCGTTTTAGTTCCGATCGAACAATTGGCAAACAATTATGAAAAATGGTTTATTAAATAAAACTTAATTAGAAAATAATGAAATGATAAAAGAATTACTTAAAAAAAATTATTTAATTCAAATAATAAAAGAAACACGATTGTTTAGATTATTTTCCTCGGAATCTGATTATCATTTCATTGAATTGCGAATATATGGATTTTATTGTGACATAACAAATGTATCAATTATCCTTACAAGATTAATTGATTAAATACAATCAAGAAAGATATAAAGTTGTTTTCAACCCGTTAACAGTTCAATTTAACGTTATCCACCAAATTGTATTATAAATTAAAACTACACCGTTTATATGATTTACTTTTGCAACTTGAATCAACAAATTTTATAACTAATCAATAGCTGTCACGTTCATTACCAATTATTAATCATAATTAACCCTAGCCTATCAAACTCAATCTATTTAGTGATAATCATCAATTAAAATCAACAATCATCAATAATGATCAATCAATAAAGAACTCAATCATAAATCAATAGATCATCACGCTAGGTTATCATCAATAAACATGGATCATCAAGTAAACATGTAAACATTCATAAAATCCAATTTAAATCCGCAATTCAATAATCAAATCATCATCTGAGTATTATCATCTAAACAATTGTATTAAAAACTTAGCCAATCATTTCTAAACAGAAAATCAGAACTGAAAACGAAACCATAATCATAATCACATGAAAAGAAGAAACGTATTCGAACCGAATAATTGAAATTATGGATGAATGAACGAAAGCCTTCGATTTTCTAAGCTTCAATCCTTCAAAAGTGGTCTGAAATGGTGGTAAAATGTAAAGAAAACGGCTGAGAGAGAATAAGAATTGATAGCCCTCAAAATGAAGTGAAAATAAGCTATTTAGGGTTTCTGCCGAGGCAATCCATATGCCGTATGGATTTTCATACGCCGTATGGATTGAAAAGCCCATGGATCCAACCCGCGTACTCTGGCGGCCCGGCTCACTCAATCCATACGCCGTATGGACATCCATACGTCGTATGGATTGAAAAATGCAACTTTTCAGCTAGCCGACCTCCAATCTTCAAACTTAAAACTTTTCACCTCCTTTTCTTCAATAATAACTCGTTTTCTGCTTCCTTTCCAATTCAAGGTCCAAATAATTCCTAAATGCAAATATGAACGAATTGAGTATCTTATTCACACAAAATGCATAAGAACTTAATCAAACAAGAGGGTAATTAGCACTATAAAATAGCACATTTTGACGTTCATCGGATGGTTTAAGGGAATTAGGTAATCCACGATAGGATTGCCTAAACTTAAATCAACGTGATATGTTTTACGTGTTATGATGGTTATGATGCAGAAGTAAGATTATAGTTAAAGAACTGATATGATTCCCCAGTAAGAATTGTTTAAGTTGTTATGATAACTATGTGCATTAGTATGTTAAATTAAGTTGAAATGATACAATGCACTGTTATGAGTCAGATAAATAATTGCTACTTGTTAAAATAGTAGCTGAGATGTTTAATGATATGTTAAGTGTTTTGAATAGTTTGATTAAACTTTAAAACACTTGTAAATGTTGAAAGAAGTCACAGACTTAGAAATGAGAATGTAGTAAAGAAATTGCAAGGTGTGATTAAAATTCCTTGTTAATGTTATGTGATATGTGGTCAGAAATGAAATGACTCCTGAGGAAGGTTATGTTATGAATGGCGTAAAGTGAGTAGATAAAAAGAATATGCTTATGAAATAAGCAAGTTAAGGTATGGTTTCAGCTGACTGGGGAAGAGGTACATCTTCCTGGTCAACTGTAAACGAAAGAAAAATAAGTGTAAAGGTAGTAGATAAATATTAAGACTATTAACGTGAAATGATGACAGGCTTAGTATACTATGTTATCATTAAGTGACAAGTTATTATGTGAACAAAAATGTCTATGTTTAAAGAAGTGTAAGTTGTTATGTAGAATTTCTTGCTTATGAGAAGTAAAGTATGTGAGTGGTTTCATACTCACAGTGGCATAAAGTAAATGTGATAGCAAGTAAATTCTTAAACATGTATATGTTGTTAAGACATTATGGAATGTGTTTATTTGTTCAGTTATGTTCAGAAAGGTCAGAAGCACGGATAAGTTAATTCACGTTAAAACTATATTCAAAAGTTCAGGTAAGCTAACTTAAGTTAGCTATATGTATAAATGTACAGATAAATTGGAATGTGACAGTAAAAGTTTATGTGTTCAAAATTAAAGATAATCAGAAACACTGACTTATGTCAGTTGTTATGTTAAGAATTTAATGTGAGACACATGTAATGGGGATTGTAGAGATCAGTTATATGATGGTGGCAGAATGCCAACTATGTTAGCCATGACAGAAAGAAAGGTTTACGATTAAAGGCATGCCTTGCAAATGGTTATGTATGTTTCCATTACTTACCGCGGTAAGTAGATGGATATGATATAATAAAGGGTTTCCGTTACTCATTTTATTGAATAGATGGATATGATATAAGGTTTCCATTATTCATGTCATGGAGTAGATGGATATTGTAAGAATGGGCAGTGATCATGACACTGGCTCGAGACTGTGAGAAAGTTAAGGATCCTTAACGGTGCAGAAATGTTTTAGTACACATGCCACCGAGAGGTATGGTACTAATTGGAAAGGTTCAGAATGATCTCTACAATTGCCTAAAAGTAAACTGGATAAGTAATAAAGTGAAAATGAAAGTTTATGTGTTTAGTTGGAATTCTTATGATTCACTAATGTGCAAGTTAAAGTGTTATGTTTATTCAGATCATATGAAATCAAGTATAAGCACATTGGAATCAGTATATAGTTGACAGTGATGAATAGAAGTGTGAGACTGATATATTAAAACGACGTCTGGCCAATGTGGTTCTAATATATTAAATCACACGCGTAATTCATAATTGTTAATTGTATAATGGAACTAGTGATGGTTAGCCTTGATTGGGGGTGGAAAGAGAGACAGTAAGTGAATAAGACTGTGAGAAGTTGATAGTTAAAATGTTATGATAAAATTTACTGTCGTTATGTGAACAGATATATCTATTGTTAGACAATTGTGGGCACAGTAATTGATAAGTCCCATTATTGATCAGAAATTTGACACTTAAATTGAAAGAAATATAGGTGTCAGTTAATGTGAAACAGTATTAAACCGCTAAACTATTGTTTTCATGTGGTTTTATGGTAAGAAAGTGGTAGAATGAACCTAAGTGGGGGAGAAAAATCGTAATTTGAGACATAAAATGATGTCAATTCATGAAATATGAGATGATGACAGGAAAGTAATTGGTTATAATATAACTTAGTGGAGTAAATGATTATAAATTACGATTATAAAATGTGAATGAGGGTTCTGAAGACCCAAAGTTGCCTAGTTTACAGAAATAAGTTGTAAGATGTGTCAATAAGGAAAGAAAGTATTAAGAAATGTTAGCAATTGAGAATGTAAGAATGTTAAACATATTGTCATTGAAAGAAATATAAGTGTAAAGTACATGTATGTTATGCAATAATGGCAATACAAAGTAATAAAATTGCAACTAGTAAGAGTTAAAACGTGATATGAAACAGAAAGTAACACATTTTGTGTTAAAGAGAAAGAAAATTCACTATGTAAGTGAAACCGAATGAATAAAGGTTATGTGATTTTGAAGTTAAACAGGTGTAAATGATTTCACATAACCAAGATTATGTTATAAATACAGTTTGTAAATCTGTGATAAACTAGTTGCAAGGATAAAGAAGTCTAGTGTATTGCTAGTCAAGGTTGTTATGTAAGTACTAGCTCTTCTGCTAGTTATGAATGAGATTGAAAGTTTATTGTTGGTATGCGCGAGGTAACCTTTAATGTTACGTTCATGGTAATGTTAAAATAGAAGTAATAGTTATAAAGTAAAGATTTTAGCATGTTGCTGGTTTAAGATTGCAAAAGTCGTTTTAAGTGATTATGTGTATTAAGATGTTATGTGGTTAAGTATAAATGACCTCTGTATGTGGTCTATTGATGTGAAGGGACAAGAAATGTGTATAGCCCTGATGTGACCTAAAAAGTCATGTTTTTAAGTATATATTTCCGCACTTTTTGGACTATTATTTGGTGAAAATATTTATAAACCATAACTATTTACTAAAAATCACCAAGGTAGTCTAAATACAGACGTTGCTGCAAAAATCGGTTAAAACGTCTAAATAACACGCAAACCGAGGCAAAACTATCACCTTAAATATTCCCTACTTGATTTTCTTATGAAATTAGATCTTAATTCATATTTTATGATTCTATAGGAAAATCCAAGACCGGAGGTGAAAGAATCAGAAGAAACGGACGAATAACGGAGAAGATGTGCAGTCTGGAAGCCCGCCGATCGTCATCCGGAACACGCAAAAGTCAAACACTTCCAAATTTGGCAAACTCGGTGTCATTAGAAGCGTAACGGAAAAACGAAGCCAACGGTGCAAGAATCAAGCAAAACGGACTCCAAACGAAGAAGATACGGACGAACCAAGCAACCGAGAAATCAATGGAGGCTAAATAGAGCACCAACCCTCCCCCCCTGGGCACCTAGGTACCGTATACAGTACCCTAGGTGCCGTATACGGCCCTTAGGGTGCCGTATACGGGGGGTTTGCTCTTGGAAGGTGTCGTTTGACCCCCCTTAGTCCGCTTGCCCCTATGCTGCTTTGATGCTTGTATTTGATGCTTCAAGACTTGTACCATGGCTTTCACCCGTCTCCTATAAATAGTGGCTTCATTTCCACCATTTCAACACACCATTCTTCACATCTCTTTCTCTCTCTAGAATTCTCTCTCTAGCACTACTCTTAGGAGTTAGAGGAGAATTGTTCTTGTAGTTAGTTCCTCTCTCTAGTTTCTCTCTCTAGCACTACTCTTAGGAGTTAGAGGAGAACTAAAGGGAGGGAAAACCTTTCTTCTTAGGATAATTATGTAGTTAATTAGTAGAGGCTAGATTATGTAATGTTTGGATACTAATGAAGAAATACAAGTGTTATTCTGCTCGCAATTCCTATCGGTATTTTCTATCCTTTCTATTATTAATTTGTCATATTGTTCTTGTTTGTGATTTATTAATATTAGAAATGTTTATTGCTATGCATTGTGAGTAGTGTGTTTGCCATGATTAATGAGTAGTTTGTTGTGATTGGGATGATATCATTATGAAACAACGGAAGTAACGTTATACGGCTTTCATTTGTATAGCGCCGGAATCATCACGAATGTGTGTAGTACGGAACGTGGAAGCTATGAAAGTCGTGGGCACAATCCGTTATGGAAATAATGATTCCCAATTGTAACATTCCGTTACTCTGCCTGTATGAATCTAAACTGTATGTGAACTTATAAGCTGAACCTCTGCCCGTTTATCTGTCCAACTTATGCTGTGGTTTGTATCCTCCTCCCTAGAACCTGACCAATTGCTAGAAGTAGGATTGCCAACTATTCTGTGTATGATGATCAATGAACTCAACATGGTCATTGTTCCCTTGATTGTGATTGAAACATATCCGAGGGACACGAAGCATAGGATTAGAGATAGATTAGGTTCATGCTTATCTGTTGTGTATCTTTGGGACAACTTCCGGGGTACCCATGATGTAATCCTTAGGTCAGTACTGTGATGCTAGTATTCCGTCCTATTGCATGTTCTTGTTTGATTGTTACTTAGGTACTGCATACTAGACATACAATAACACTGTTGATGCCTTAATGATTATGTTTTCATAAACATGATAAATGTAATACAGATAGGTTTGAAAACTTGTGGTGTTGTTTAACTATACATTTATGATTTTAAACTAAACTATCGCCTTTCCTCCAATAAACGTGGTTAGAACCTTTATGACAAGGAGTAGCTAACCATTGATCAAACGGTCACTACCTATCTATGTTTTCCAAAATAAACATGGTCTGATTTTGAAGCTGTGAAAATACTGCCCAACTTATCGTATAGTACACCGTGAATTAATCAGGGATTTATTGGGCTGAGATTTATAAAGTGAACGGGTTGTTTAGCTATCATAGATGGTACTGTAATACAAGCTTAGATATATTGAGTTCAGATAGCCGTAAAGTATGTAATCCAGGATAAAGCCCTAAAACGTCCGAGTATCTGGTAAGCCGTGGAAAGGCCGTAGGCTGAACACTGTATTACATCCTGGCTGAGTCTGTGATCCAGGAAAGACTGTAAAACGGGTGAATACACAATGTAACCGTGGAAAACCTGTAAGTTGAAAACTGTATCACAGCCGAATAACGCTGAACTCAATCACAACCATTAATGTATAAGTTAGCAGTCACCACCTGTCTTAAACTAAGTAAACTATGTGTTAAATAGTAAGATTAGAGGAGATAACAGAGGGAGTAGGATTAATAGACTTGTATTTAGTGATACGTATTTCACTTATTATGTGAAACCAATATGTAGGGGGTATATGATTAAGATCCTGTAGAGTTAGTGTTAATAATGGGTTTGAGTAGAATTAAGTGATGTATGCGTTTATGTATGATCAGTGAATTAATTGAAGTGTTTTGAGCATGATTAAGTGTTTGTGCATGAGTAGAGATAGTGTTAAGACTGGGTAGTACGGGTGCCATTCGTGAGGACACGAATGAGATAAGTGGGGGAGAGTTGTAACACCCCAAAAATATAAATGTTTTATTTTAGAACACGGGGGTATATTTATTTTAAAGTGGAGTGTTTTAAATAATACGATATAATAGAATAAGCAAATGGTTTCCCAGTTCCAGACAATAGAGTTTAAAAGGGATAAATTAAATAGCCGACCTATATGTTTTAATATGTTATTACGTATCATTTTTTAAAACATTCCAGAGATATTGAGAAAGAGAGCGAGGGAGAGCTAGAGAAACCACAGGGATGATTTCTACTTCCAAATCCAAACTTTCAATCTTTAATTCTTGATTCTATTTGTTTGATTCTTTCTTTCTAATCCTCAAGAACACCATGTAAGTGATTTTTCTCTATGATTTAACCTAGGGTTTGATTTTTTATATGGGTTTCAAAGGGTTAATGGTTTAAATACGAAATTAAGGTTTTAATTTGATGAAACTAGTGTTAATTAGTGTTTTTATGATTGATTAGTGATGTATAAGCATATATGTGTTCATGATTAACAAGAATTCAAGTTAAAAGTGAGTAATTTGAAGTATATAGCTAAAGATCAAAGTGGGGTTTTGGTGGGGTTTCATGGAACTAGTGATTATGATATGAAATTGTGTTTAATATGTTTAATTAAAATTAGTAAAGCTTAATAGTGAATGAATTAGTGTTAAAGTGAGTAAAAGATTAAGAAATTAGTGATATGTTCATAAGAGTTATGTTAAATATTTGTAGAAATAGAGTTAAATTATGAACTAGTGATAATGAAGTATGATTATGATAATAGAACATGAAATTAGTAGAAAAGTGATGATTGTTAGTGTCTAATTGTTGTTATGATGATATGTATGATTATGTAGGTGTTAAGAGACATGGAGGTTTATGATGATCAATATGGTGAAATCGTCTAAGAGATTGTGGTGAGTGATACGGGGTTTAAATAGGTGATGTGACTGTGTAGGACCGAATAGCTTGCGGGCTAGAGGTTTACACAATCAAAGAAATAGTTATTTGTTTATGTTTGTTTAATTATGATAATTGCTTAAATTAGTTGTTGTGTTAGATTACTTGTTATTCTTAATTGTTATGTGATTAAATGTTACTTGGTAAGAAAAGTAGTGATTTCCTCATTAGCTTGATGTTAGCCAAGTAATGAGTAAGTCACTAGCTTAAAGGTAAAGGAAAAAAATTGGTGATGAATAGTGTATGATTCGATTGTGTTGGATCCGGATTGCTTTCGAGTAAGAGGCTACACAATCGGGTGGAAGATATATTGTTAACATATGTGGATTAAATAGTGATGATATAGTAAACAGTGTATGAATTGATTGTATGTGTTTCCGGATAGCTTCCGAGCTAGAGGATCATACAATCACGTGAAGGTTGTTTGTTATATGTTTTGTTTCTTATGTGCGTTTTAGATTATGTTAAAGGATGTGTTGATTAGTGTTTTGATTGTTGTTAGTTAGATCACGTGGTATGATTATGTGTAATGATTCAGTGGTGATCAGAGAGTTAACTGCGGTTAATACAATGTTCAGTGTTCAGTGTTTAGTGTTCAGTGTTCAGAGCCCAGTGAAATTGTGCTTATGTATTGTGTTGATAGGTGCTAAGTGTTATGTATATTGCTTGTTTGATTGCCTGTGTACTCACTAAGCAGTTGTGCTTACCCGTTTCAGTGTTTATGTTGTAGGTTGATGTTTTGCTAGCGACATATGGATAGAAGGGTTATGAGATGCTAGTGACATGGATATGGAGCATGCTTATGGTTAGAATATGTTTCTTTTTTTTGAATTGTTGTTTTGATGCCCAATTGTGTAAATCGCCTAAACAATGAGTTTTCGAATTAAATATGTTGGTCAATGTATAGTAGTTGACTTTGAAAGTCAAACAGAGTTATGGTGTCTAGTGTATGTGGTTGTCAAGTGTATGAAGTCATATGATTGGTTTGGTTTGGGTTAAAGTGTTGAATTGTAGAAAAAGGTCAAAAGTGATTGGTTGGTCAAAGATGAAGTTGACAAGTAGTCAACAATGTTCTAAGAGTCAAACATGTGTGGTATTGGGTAATGTGGTGGTGTTATGTAGTAGATTTGGTGATAGTGTCCAAATGGACACCAAACGGGTCAAAAGGGTTAAATCGGGTTAGAATGTACTTATGTGGGTTTGGTCAATGGTGTTAAACTTGTTTTGGTATGTTGATCATGTGTGCAAAAAGTTAGAGTCCAGGTGTTCATGGTTTGTGATTTGAGTTGTAGTCAAAAAGTGGTTAAAATGGTAGAAAAGTGGTTATATGTCCGTTTTCTCGTAAAACGTGAATTTTGGAAAAGTGCAAAAATAGAAAGTTTCATTGTGGCATTATGGAGGTGCCTGCAAATTTTCAGAGTCTAAGTGTTTACGAGTAAAAAGATATGCGCGTTGGAAATTCCTATTTTGGTATTAGTTTGTGTGTAGCCCTGATTCCTAGGGAATCGGAGTCATTCCTGAGGAATCTAAACTTAAGTGCTAACAGCAGCCCTTATTCCTGGGGAATGGGAGTCATTCCTGGGGAATCGCTTGTAAATTCAACATTTTATTATTTGAGTCATTATTAACGATATAACGAGTCTATAATGTCATATTTTAGATGTGGGACCTAATAGAGTGTGTTTTCAGTGTTAGGTATAAAAAAATAAAAAAAAAATTCCGAGTTTTGGGGCGTTTCATGCATAAAGTTAAGAAAGTTGAATAGATGTTCATGTTGTAAGAGTTATGTGAAATGTATATAGCTGAAAAGCTATTAAGGCTAATGTGATAAGTTAATGTGTTAAAGAGATATGTATGTAGTTGAGATTAATGTAAGAAGTTTAAGCCAGAATGGTTTATGTTTATGCCTAGAACAAGAAAGTAATGAGATATGTTAAGATAAGTGAACGCTTCCGCTTAAGTAGAGAAATTGTTAAGATTGAACAGGTACCAGAGACATTCGTGAGGACACGAATGAGACAAATGGGGGAGAGTTGTAACACCCCAAAATCTAAAAGTATTATAATGGTAAAGGTAAAAGTAATTCTTTTAAGTTATTATTATATTAGGTAAAATAAAATAGTAATAACTGTGAATGGTTTTTAAGTTCCAGACAATGATAAGTACGGAGTGTAATTTGATACACTTATGTAAGTCGGTTTATATGTTTATATTCATACATATCCATGTATATTCCATATGTACGTACGAAACAAAACACAGTAAGAAAGAAAAATGCTCAGGAAGAAAAATCAAAGAGAAATCAAGCTAGAAACATGAAATTGAGGCTAGAAACAAGTGAAAAATCATTCATTGATCCTCTCTAACACATGGTAAGTATTGTTCTTCAATTTCCTCTAAACCTAGAAATGGGTTTTTAAGAGTTTGAGTGATTATTGAGTTCTAAGATGAAATTGATGGTAATTTTATCTTGATTAAGATTAATTGAGCTTGAAAGAATGTATGTTAACCTAATTAAGCTAAAAGTCATGAAATTGGTTAAGTATTCATAATGATCATGGTGATCATGGTAAGTAGTAAAGTGAATTGGATGTTAATTAGTGATAGTAAAGATTGTATTATTACTAATACATGTAAAGGCTATGAAATTGAATAAGAATTCACTTAAACCTAATATGAGGTTTTGGTGGATTATTGTTAATTGATGTTAACAAGGTATTACATACCCTCGCGTTGCGACGGGACGAATCTAACATTACTAAATTATACTGGTAAGTCACTTGTAATTACTAAAGAGATGATGATAGTATATTTTTAATGTCCACGCATTATATCGAGAAATAGTTATCTTTTAATTCGTATATAATAAGTTTATAAAAAGTTATACCAATTACAGTTTAACAATTATAGTAAACTTATATTCATAAAAGTGTAAAATGATACATATGTTAAGGAATTATAAAGTATATGTAACGATTAACAATTATTAAAAACATGAAGGAAATATATTATATTAATTGAAAAATCCGAAATACGTAACTATTTACAAAATAAAGGTTTTCTTTTCTATAAAGGACTCAGGCCGTCTTTGAGTATTTGAAGGTCAAAGACAAAACTTACTATTTATAAAGTTTGCTAATTGATATTATATGCGGATTTTTTTACCCGCGCTTTGCGGCGGGGTTAAAAAGTACATTCTTAAACTCCAATATGAATTCATAAAAAAGATTAAGTTGACGAATGTATGATATCTTTATGGTTTTTTTTATTAGGGGGGAATATGTATGTATAGTTGAAAAAATATAAATTAATACAAATTTGATAGAATACTACATAAAAATATTAAGTTAAATTATCGTTTGCAATTATTTGTATAATCTTGTCGTAATAAAATTAATATAAAACTTTGTTGTAAGTAAAGGGAAAAAAATGTATAAACTATTAGTAAAAAAAAAAAGGGGGGGGGGGGGGGGGGGGGGGGGGGGGAATTAAATCTAATATGTAAAGGGGGGAAATTGGAAATATTAAAACCTAAAGGGTATAGAATGGAGAAGTGATAAAAGTTCAGACGAAGAAAATGGAAAGTAGTTAAAATTTAAAGGGGGGAAAGTGAAAAATCACTAAAAGTTAAGGGGTGGAGTTTTTAAAATTAGAGGGCAAAAAATGGAAAAATACTAAAAGTTAAAAGGTACAAATCAGATATTCGCTAAGACATAAAAGGTAGTAAATTTAAAAGTGCTAAAACTTTAGGGGTTAAAAATGAAAAAATTTCAAAGGTTACTATTCATAAGGTTGTTAAATTGATGTTAAGGGGAAATTAACCTTGTTCTTGAATTAATAAGGTTGATTAGTAATGGTTAAAGTGATTAAAGTATAGTTGTGATCATATTGATCATAACTTGGAAAGATGTAAATGATATGAATTGGATTAGTTAACTTTAAAGGTTTAAATTAGTTCAATTGTTGATGTGAAATGGTTAGAAAGTGAGTTAATATTGTTAATAACTCACATGATTATGTAAAATAAAGTAAAGCTATGTTAGTTGATTTAAAGATCAACTTGTGAGAGTAAAGAGTTAATAATGATAATTAGTGAAATTTGATCATCGGTTGATGCTAAGTGTATGTTATGTGATTGTGTTATATGATAGGTGATCAAATGAGATGGAAGCCCCAAAGCAAGTGTTAGATCGTCTAATTGCCTAAAGCTAAGGTGAGTTATATGGGGGCTAAATGGGTAAGGGTTTTACATTCATATGACTAGTTATGTTTTGTTATGACATGTGCTAAGAAATATTGTAAAGTGGTAAGTGTTGAATGAGTATAAGAACATGTAAATCTTATGTTGTGTGGATTCCATTACTTATGTAAGATAAGTAGATGGATATGTCATGTGTATGTGTACAAGGATCCTTGGCTAATGGATGATGTTTAGTATGCATACCATCTAGAGGTATGATACTAGTGGATGATGTTTTAGCATGCATACTACTTAGAGGTATGGTGCTAATTGGAAAGATATGGTAATGATGCTTACACTTATTAAATGATTACGCGTTAAAGTAAGAAATGTTCATGGGTAATGATATGGGGAATGGTTATGCAATTATTCATTTAATTGCTCATATACTCACTAAGCTTAATGCTTACCCCGTAAGATGTTTCATGTTGTAGGTACTTGGTTCGGTTGAACCAAATGGCTAAAATGTGTAAAAGATGGATGCAAGAGATAAGTGTGGAATGGAGCTTGTTTTACGGTTAGATAAGCTCCCTTTTCTTGAATGATCGTTATGAATGTCCAATTGTGTAAATCGCCCAAAGAAATGTTTTTAAAATGTAAAGTTGTGAATGGTCATGATATGTATCTTTGACTTTGAAAAGTCAAAGGAGAAAGGGTCAAGAACTTTGTTAATGTATATGTATGAGAAAGTCAAGAAATTTTAAAAAGTGAAATGAGGTTAAGTGGTGAAAAGAGGTCATTGGTTGAAATGAGTAGTGACATGTAGTCAACTACTTTGAAATGGTCAATATAACACCCCATTTTTTTTTTTTATAATCCGGAAGCGTTCATCTAAAACATACATCATATATCATAAAATACTGTACACAACATTTTAATAAAACTTCGAACATATCCAAGTCTTATAAAATGCAAGATCATAAATTTGGTGTTATATTAAAACAACTTTACTTTTAATTTATAATCAAAAACAGATCAGAGTAACAGGTTGTCAAACATTCTTCCAGCCCGAACTTCTTAATTTTAGCATCATGTGTTGAATAGACTTATAGCTAAGTGAATAGACTTATAGCTAACAGTCTAACTTAGCGATAATAATTCAGTTTACAATCAATAATATGGTAAACACAGTATCAGAGAGGATCGGTGGTTCTTGAGGTAACCCTCATGCCGCGGTGGCCCTCAAGAACGCTTATAAACAACTGTATTTGCCCGATACAGGAAACCGATAGCTTATGTGCTATTTATTCACACAACACAGTTTCCATTAACAACACATGTGCAAGATCCTGTGTTGGCCAATTGATAACATCCTTAACCCCAAAAACCACATTGACCTCTCAATTAACACATATATGCACATGGCGATATAGCATAGAATTAATAATAACTTGGTATCATGTCAGACAGCAGTATAATATAGTAAACCACTATTACCCATTGTAACCTTAATTGTTACAACCAAATTATACTGAGAGTATAAATCCACTCACCGACACCTCAGTTGTCCACTCAGTAGTCTAATGTCACCGAGTCTTTCTCCATATCTGAGAATACAATTAAACAAAATGAGTTAGTAACTCATTCATTGTAATCAACTCATGTTTATTTCATATCACATGGTTCGTAATCCAAATCTCAATGATTTATTACTTGAATCATTATATTATATCAGTGTCTCTGTTTCAAACTCATTATCAATTTTCAACACACTTAGTAACTATAAACTTTATAGTTAACTAATCATGATCATTTATCAAGTTATAATTCTTATGATCATAACATCACTTTAAACCACTTTAATTATTACTAATCAACATGATTAATTATTAACAAAGTTATCAACCTCTATCATCAACATATTCTCAAGAATACCTTTTTAAACTCTTAATCATCTTACACATTTTATCTTGAATGATATTAAACATTCATCATTAATCAACCAACTATTATATTATAACCACAAGCTTAATTTCATGAAAATCAACTAAACCCACCACTTTTATCATAATCATAATTCAATTATACAATTTCTAACATAGGGTTTCAACTATAATCATGAAACTAACATCAATTAACAATTCTAACATAGTTACAGGTCTCAATTTCATCTCAATCATTATAAGTTCCTCATATGCCACAAGAACACTAATCAATTTCACAAACCCTAGCTTAATTAATGTTAATCATCATCATTAATAAGCTCAAACAACATTAATTTAGCAAAACCAAACCCTAATTTCGGATTTGAACTCTCCAATTTGAAAAACCCTAAATTCTAGGTTATAAAATCAAGAACACATGATCATACCTTGTTTGTGATGATTAAGGAAGCTTGAATTCGTGTTTAGCCACTTCAATTTGATGGAAGAAAGTGATTTCTTGAATTAATTTAGGGTTTCAAGAGTTTATGTATGTACGTACGATGCGTATGTATGTATATATTTAAAACAAACACCGACTCAAAGTCTGAGTCTATTACATAATTGCCCAAATTTCTTTAACCGTACTTATCATTGTCTGAAACTTAAAAACCATTTACGGGGAAACATTATTTTATTTTACCGTCAACTATATTAATTTAAAACAATTAACAATTTACTAGTCACAATAAATTATGCGACTCTTTTCCCAATTATTTTCAAATAAACTTAAATAAATAATAATTTAAAGTCATGAATATATTATAAAACTACTAGACCCATGAACTGGGTGTTACAGTCAATTGTATGTGTAAGATGTAAGAATAATGGTTAAAGTATGTTTGAATTGAGAAACGGGTCAAAGGGTGTCAAAATGGGCACTAAACGGGTCAAAGTGTCAAAATGGGTTCTAGGCATGGTATGAAAGTTATGTAAGTTGAGTTAAGTCCCATTTTGATAGTTAAAGAGGTTGCCAAAGTTTGAAAGTCATATTATGTGTAGTTTGTATTTTGACATGTCAAGTAAAAGTGCCGAAAAGTGGTTAAAATGGGATTACGGTCCAAATTTAAAAATAACACGTATTTTGAGAAAGTGTAAAAAGGAAAAGTTTTATTATGTCATAGTGGAGATGTGTGCAAAATTTCAGGTCAAATGGACTCTCGAGTCAAAAGATATGCGTGTCCAAATTTGGTGAATTGTATCCTAAATAGTGCAAGTGCTGAACAGACAGGCCATGAGCATGTCATACAATCGCCATGGCCATGTCCGTAATCAGTAGCTTCGCATTCTTGTTAGCACCAAGTCATGGCCATGTCCTGTAATTGCCATGGCCATGTCCTTTAACAGTAGCCCCCCTTTTCATCAACATGATGTTATGGCCATGTCCTATGAACGTCATGGCCATGTCCCTTCAATATGCCCAAAAATGACGTTTTAACCTACGTGTCGAGTTTATATGTATAAAATAAAGTTATGGGACAGTATAAAGGGTATTTTATGAGTTAAAAAAAATGGTCACGTTTTCAGGGCGTTTCAAAACGTGTCTTGTTTTTTAAATAATTAAATGAACTACTATTGCTTATACAAAACAATAAGATATAAAGTAAACTTTATATTTATATTTATATTTTATATAAAGTTATGATGTACAAGTAACCATTCCCAGTAGGCCCCTCGTCGACATTATAAATAAAATATCTTGTAAGATTAGCGGACCTGAATTAACCAGAGCTCAATCACTCATCAATGGTCAAACATATTTCACTTTACCCCCATCATCTTCAAAACTATAACAATTCAGTCCTTTCAATCTCTTGTATATTTCTATCATGACCATAAGAATGTATGATATTCTCATCCAATTTTCTGGTCATAGCATTTGAACAAGAAGATATTTACGACTTTTGGCAATCAATTTTGATTGTGATTCTTAAACAAAGGGTTGAGAAAATTTAATAAAATAAATACTTTGATTGAGTTGGATTCACAAATTTGCATGAGTTATTTGTCAATCACTAAAAGAATATATGAAATACTGATCTTTTATTTGTTAATCACCTATAGAATATAAATCATAAGTTCGCCCTCTTAAAAGTAAATCTCTGCACCTGAATTAGCTAGTGTATTTCTTTCAAATAATAGAGGGTATTCTTTAACTAAACATTACCACATCACTTTTTAAAGGTTACTGCAAGGAAAAAGTTATGTATTTGTGTTGCGTCGCCAAAGCACGTTATATGACTAACTTTATGACAAATATCGATTTGTCATAAACTATTTCTTTTAGTATTCAAGTCTAAACACAATTAAAGGATGAATGAGAGTGCACTAATTTGCTATTAGTTGCATAATTACTCTAAATTATTTTATGATAAAATGAAACATAGAATAACTAATATGTTTACAAGCGTTTTTAAGTACATTTTTCCTGTGAGAGCATACTCTTTTAATCTTAGGCATACTACTTTTATCAACATTTTTTCATATCAAGATTCAAAAATACAAACTCTTGATTCATAAACACTAAAACGTCATTAACTTTATTACGTATATATCTTATTTAAAATCTTAATTCAATATAGTATTGTAGCGGTTCAGTCCACTTTATTCAAAAAAAAAAAAAAAAAAACATCTTTAACTCAAAACATAACATGTTGATTAATATATATTCAACCATTAAACTATCAATCAATACTCATATATTTCTTAAAAGAGTACATAATAAAAGTCAAATTTATAAGAGATTGAATTATATATATTATCATTCATTTATATTGTCATAAATAAATTAAAGTGGGTCTTAGGAATATTCATAGTATCTCAAGCCTTTAAAACCTACACTTTAACAACAAGGACCAAAACCATCATAAAAACAAAACATAAAGTCCTTGACAACAACAACATTATTAATTAAAAAGCTTAAAACACAAAACTTAACTACTTGTCATTTTAGCCGTCACACCTTTTTTCTTTTTATTTTTTATTTTCTGACAGCAGAGCTCACTAATAATATATTAAATTAATAATAAAATACATATATACATCATCATCATGTATATATATCTATATATAGACCTCACCTCCTAAAACAAAACATTGTCTAACAAACTTTAAAAAAAAAAAAAAATTCACTTTCCGGCGACCATAAAAAAAATGAAGAGTTATCTGATCACTTTAGTTGCTATCTCGATCATCGCCGTCGTCCACGGCCGTGATCTCGTTGACGATTTTCTCCGGTTACCGTCGGAAAATCATGATGATGATTCCGTTGGTACAAGATGGGCTGTTTTACTTGCTGGATCCAACGGTTACTGGAACTACAGACATCAGGTTCATCATCATCGTCATATTAACTAAAATTTGATTTATATATTAATAATTAGCTTATTATTATAGTTTTTTGTATATTTACGTTGATTGATAATACGTGTATATTTGTATGTATACTTTTTAATTTACAGTATTATGTACGCTATCTGCAAAAACATGTATTTGACTTTTAAAGTAACGTATGTGTGGTATCAGTGGCTTTTTTTTATTATTATTTTTATTTTTTTATAAATAATAATAATAATATGTAGTACGTAGTAGTAAATTTTATTATTATTATTATTATTATTATTATTATTATTATTATTATTATTATTATTATTATATATATTTTTTTTCAATAGATATGTAGTAAAATATTATTTTCATGTTATTAGGAACTGTGTTTTAGCAATAAGGTTAATAAATTATTATTACTCATATAATATAATAACGATTATTATAAATAATTGTTATTAATTATAGTTTTATATGTTTATAAAATTAATTTAATTGGTAATTATAAAAAGGTTAGCTTATATGCAAAGAATTTCTGTAGTGTTAACTTTATGTCTAGAGCTGAAGTGTTGACGTTTAAGGTTTGATTATGTTTTGTTTGTTGGGTTTTGCTAAAGTATGTCCGTGGCATACGTTAAGGTGCATTTAATGAACCCAAAATTTCCTTAAATATTAACATTTGCATTTAATACTCGTTAATTCAATCTAATATTATCATTTTTTATGCATGTATTAATTACAAATTCTATTATTTAAAGAAATTACAGGGTCATTAAATACACCTTAACGTGTACAACAGAGCACACATTAGCAAAACCCTAATTATTTAATGTTTGTCTTTATGCTAGCTATCAGTTTAATTAACTTTTATTTTTTGATTTAACATGGGTTGATTATTTAAAAAAATAATAATATTTATTTGTGCATTTTTATCAAATCTTAATATCAATTTTGGTCGTATGAGTAGTTATGTATTTACGTGAAGTGCTAATTTAACTCTGTTTACACAAATTCAACGATCATATCTAGGATAAGGATCAAAGGAAAAAATCATGTTCTAGAAATGCTCAACTTTATTTATTTATTAACTAGTTAATTAATTAATTTATTTATTTATAATAAAAGTTATTATTAATATTATTTATTTATGCTTTATTGATAGTTGATGACTTCTTGTTACAAGTATGACCCCTGCAAGTATCAGCTTTGCTCTTCCTTTATGATTACATATAGCGTTTTTAAACTGTGTTTATTGTTGTTTGTTTGATGTATTCAGGCGGATGTATGTCACGCATATCAAATCTTGAAAAATGGTGGCGTCAAAGACGAAAACATCGTTGTATTCATGTACGACGATATTGCATATAATCGAGAGAATCCAAGGCAAGGAGTTATTATCAACAGCCCAGATGGTGATGATGTATATAATGGAGTACCAAAGGTACTTTGTGTTTCAGGCTTTCACCTATTAAGATTTAAGAATAAATTTAATTTGTTGTTTAATGTACATCCCACAATGGTTGAAACAGGATTACACTGGGAATGATGTCAATGTTGACAACTTTTTTGCTGTTTTGCTTGGAGATAAAAGTAAGGTCAAAGGAGGAAGTGGAAAGGTTGTTGATAGCGGTCCAAATGATCGCATTTTCGTTTACTATACTGACCACGGTGGCCCTGGTGTTCTTGGTTAGTGACCGACTCTTTTAAATTTGAAATTATGTAATTATGAAATAGTTGTTTTTTATGACTCCAGAAATAGAGATCTGATGTACTAGATATGTCAAGCAAAAATCTTAAGTGCATCTTGCTGCACGTAAGGTTGTATGTTGCTGTTGATTTCATTACGCTGATGTTTATGGTTATGTTGTCAGGGATGCCAACAAATCCTTACCTTTACGCAAATGATCTTAACGAGGTTTTGAAACAAAAGTATGCGACTGGAACATACAAAAGCTTGGTATTCTACCTTGAAGCTTGTGAGGCCGGAAGTATATTCGAGGGTCTTCTACCACAAGGTTTGAATATCTATGCAACAACTGCCTCTGGCCCAGACGAGAGCAGTTGGGGTACTTATTGCCCTGGGGAGTATCCTAGCCCACCACTCGAGTATGACACTTGTTTGGGTGACTTGTATAGTGTTGCCTGGATGGAAGATTGGTAAGTTAAATTACTAAAGCACCCTTTACCTGTTTTAGCTACATGAAAGAAAAATTGCTGCACATGAACATACTGATATATAAAATGTCTTTCTGTTCAGGAACTACTAAACTAAACTGTTAGATTAGTTCAATATAATGCTATTATTATATGTGCTCAATGCTTCTTTGAATATTGTTAGTGTTAGACTAAAGCTTGTTAGTCCATGTTCAAATGAATTTTATCCCTGTTTTTTTTTTTTTATTGATTTTGTTGTTATTTACAGTGACGTCCACAACCTGCAAACAGAAACCATCAAGCAGCAGTACAAATTGGTAAGAAGTACTTATCAACTTGACATTTTAGCAAAGACAAATTCAGTTTCTTGAAATTAGCATGTACTGAATATTTTTGGAGATATCTAACATTGAAGGTAACATATGTGGTGAATATTTTCTAATCATTGTGTCATCGGTTACTCACTTTCTGCAGGTTAAGGAAAGAACCTCAAGTGACAACTCTTATTATGGATCCCATGTTATGCAATATGGGGACTTGCCACTTAGCCAAGATAATCTGTACTTGTATATGGGTACAAACCCTGCAAATGAAAACTTTACTTTTATCGATGAAAATTCCATATCGCCATCACCAAAATCTGTTAACCAGCGCGATGCTGATCTTCTACATTTCTGGCATAAGGTTTGTCCAATCTCAACTTTGTTCTCTTCTTAACGTTCACTTCACTCATACCTTCTTGGCGTGACAATTTCGACCAATTCAGTTATCATGGGTCAATTTGGGTTATGTTTGCCTATAATGATCAAATGGTTTGAGGTATATGATTTAAATGGGAAAATAAGTCAAATGGGTTAAATGTCAAATGCATAAAAACCTTAAATTTTGTTGTAATCCTATTTAGCTCAGTATTTTTTAGTAAATTGAAAACAAAACATGATAAGAAACAAGTAAATGTGGTTTGGCCCGACCTGACCCAACCCGTGTCGACCCACACGTCAAGATTATCCATTTGGCCCATTACTTGATATGTCCATCATACCCATTTTACACATCCAAGAAATTCTGTTCTTGCAGTACCGGAAAGCGCCAGAAGGTTCTGATAGGAAAACTGAAGCTAGGAAAAAGCTTTCTGAAGCCATGGCTCACAGAATGCACATAGACAGCAGTATACAACTCATTGGCAAGGTTTTGTTTGGATTAGAGAAAGGTCCTCAAGTGTTGAATACCGTCCGAACTGCAGGAAAGCCTCTAGTTGATGACTGGACCTGCCTCAAAACAATGGTAACTCTCGACTTATTTAATTACTGTATAAACTTATCACATAACTTTCCTTTTACGTCTCATGTGGAAAGCGGATGAAATATCCTTACATTTCATTGTCTTGTATGTACAGGTGAGGACATTTGAGACGCATTGTGGATCATTATCCCAATATGGCATGAAACATATGCGCTCGATTGCTAATCTTTGCAACTCTGGGGTCACAACTGCACAGATGGCTGATGCATCTTCACAAGCATGCACCACCTTCCCTTCAAACCCATGGAGCTCTCTTAGCAACGGTTTCACCGCTTAATGTTTTTGATTCCTGGTGGACTCGTGCGCTTAATTTGTTCAAATATCATATATTTCTAGTTTCTGAACTGTTCCTCAATGATATATAGCTTCTTTGTATATAAAGCCCGAAGCTTCTCCGTATAATAGTTCTTAGGTCCAGGTCCACCACAGAACTTCTTATATATAATATCTATATGTACTGTAATGCTATATTCGTTATGCAAAATCATGTACCACCTGCATCTGTATATTAGAAATCAATTGCAGTGTTGAACAAAGTTTGAAAGCCAGCAGATTTATGTCTTGTGCCACATAAGTAGTTTCTAAAAGATATGAAATGTTGTAATTCTTATGAAATTTATTTGTGATAATTTTGATTTTTTTAGTCTTTAGACCAACCTAAAATACAATTAATTCCAAAGAATTTAATCTACCTAATTCACATTGCAAAAAAAAAAATGTACTACATTTATGAAATAAGTCAAATAACCCATCTACCAGTATAGTTTCCTCAATAACCCAAAATCTTAGTAGCAAGAGACAACAGTGGTTCCAAAGTTCCAGGAGAAAATTTTCTTGCAAAAAGAAAACAAACTGAAGAAGATTTTCCGTTATAAACACAGTCATGGTTTTCAAGAAGGTCCTTCATGAACTTCTCTGTTATATCAGACTTCCCAAATGTTGCAGGGTGTGGGCCTCCTCTAGACCAATCTACCCAAGTCAAGCTCCGGTTTGCAATTAAATCCGGTGCCTGAATCGTCAACAGGGTTGGGAAATAATGTTCGTCCACATAACAAGCGGGTCTGCAAAAAATTTCAAATTTAGGATAGTAAGTCGCATCGGAGACAATGACAATTGCTAGATTACGGTTGACTTCAAACCACTGAGATCCTTTTCTCCATTGTGAGATATCGACTTGTGGCAACATGTTGTAGTTGTAGCGTCCCCGACCAACGGAACTCGGGTCATCAAAGGCTCCCATAAAACTGTATCTGGAGTTTGTAATGTATTTGTAGATTAGAGTGAAGTTGTAAAGGGGAATGCATGATTCGGATACAAGAACAAAGCGTTCGTTGGAGATATCAAGAAGAGCGTTAGCTAGAAGTCGTCTTTCAGCATCACACATACTCATTCGACCCCATTCTGCCACCTGCCCAAAAAGTATTCAAGATAATGTAATGATTCCAGATTTCTATTTTAGGAGACGAACTTATTTAAAAAAAAAAATTAAAAAACCACATGAATGAATTTACTAACATACAACCACACCGACATAAACATGAGAATAACGAAATGGAAAACATGCTAAAAAAGCGATGGAAATAACACACCTGGCTTGGTACTTGTCTCCCATAAAAAACGGATGTAGGCGAATAATTAGCTTTATATGAAGGAAGCGAATGAATGTAAATTGAATATAAGTCTTCATGTCCTTTCAAGAACCTCTCCCACAAAGGAGCTAATGGCAATGGCCCTTTGGTCAAGAACATAAAGGCAATCTTTGGGACTCTTGTAAACGGATAATTCTTCAATTTTGGCACAAAAGAAGCCCTCCAAAAGAGCTCTTCATCGCTCATTGTATGTAACAGTTCAGAAGGAGTTTTGATCCAATGATCAAGATCTGTCTTTGGTTGTTTTTGGACACATGGTTGTAAAGTGGGAAATGATGAAGCTAAGGTTGTGGTAACCTCGGTTTTACGAATGAAGTAAATAATAAACAGAGATATTGAAAAACATAAAAGTAGAAAGAGTACAAGTAACTGAGTCAGTTGTGGTAAAACTCTGGATTGGTTTGGTCTAACAACAATAGTAGCCTTTTGGTCTTTGCCTTCTTCTTCCATTGGTAACAAATTGTAATATCAGCCTAATGTGTCATAGAAATAATAAAATTTGATTATGGGTATATGGTATTATAGCTCATTGACTCTGACATCCATCTTGCAGCCTGAAATATCATAAGAATTTCAAAAGGTTTAAGTCTTTATGCATATTCTTAATTTTAATATGGGAATCTTGAAATTCGGTTACAAATACCATAAAAATCAAGACTTTTTATAGAAAGACCATTAAAACCAGAAACCAAGTGATGGGAATGTTGAAAGTTTCTCTAAATTAATAACATAAAAATGTAGCACGATAAAACCCTTCTTGCAGCCTGTGCAATCTCAAAAAGGAAAACCCGAAAACCAACCAACATATACCTTCAAGAATATTCAATAACAATTCAAACCAAAAACCAAATAGAAATCCAATCAAAAAATCATTTTTGCAGAATCTGGACATCTTGAGACATCAAACAAACTTTAATCCTACAGCAAAACAAGATCGCCCAAAACATACAAGATATTACAACAATCAAGATCATACAAAACATGAACAAGTTATAAACTCGAAGAATGATAAATAAAGAAGAACATACCATAATACTGTCATAATTATAGCAATCTGAAATATCTCATTTTCTCCAAAGAAAGTTAATTAATGGAAGGACTCATGACTTGTGAAAAGAAACAGAATGAGAGAGACATGAGTCCACAAATGTGGGGAGAAACCAAGAAATACTAGTAATAGTTAAAAAGTAGACACAAACAAGAGATATAAGGAATGTCATCTTATGTTTCAACATTTCTTTAAAATGCCGCCCATTAACATGCTTTCCCTTATTATTTTAAGTTTTTATTTTTTTTTTTTATTATTTTTTTTTAAGATTTTCATTAATCATTTTATTCTAGTCCCTGGTATGTATAGTCAACAGTTTGGTGACATGCAAATGATGGCCAGTCTAGCTGGTTTGATGCAGTGGAGTTTTACCCACAAGGCCCAGGTTCGAGCCTCGCTCGGAACCTTGTGGGGTTTTTCCTTCTGGAAGCAGTGGGGGATAGTGACCTCGCCAGCGCATCGAGTCCACTAGCTTGCCTAGTGGCCGTAACCGCCCGGGATCACTCTACTGCCTTTCAAAAAAAAAAAACAGTTTGGTGACATAATGGTCAGATTATAATTAAATGATGGAATAACCATGCATTTAAAAACATTGAAGTTTTCCATTGCTGTTTAAGAAGTGCATTTATTATTGCCAATTGCCAAACCTTATTATACCAAACTTTAACAGAAATGGTAGAGTTAATAAAGTATATATTCCTACAAAAACATGTGTTGGATTATAGTGAAAAGAGAGAAAAGATAACTTATAAAATTGAACACCTCACATTTACTAGAGTTCAAAACCATAATAATCATCTCAAACTGGGAAAGAAAAAACAAGAACTACAAAGATACATTTCTCCTGCCAAAAGATCATTCCCTCAATCCAAACTGAAAAACAACAGAACAGTAACTAAATCCTAAAAATCAACCAGTACTAGTACTAATACTTATGGGCACCGCCAGCTTCTACCGGGACCACCATAATAAAATATAGGATCATAAACATAATCAACCTCATACGTAATATCATAGCAACGATACTCGTCTACTTCAGTAGTAGCCCATTCAGGTTTCATCAAAGGGCTAGAGTTTTGTTCAACACGCATGCGTGTCATGGTCCCGCAATTACCCCACGGACCTGCTTCTTGACCGTTTCCCATGTATGTGGCTGTGTGCGGATGACGTCCCTTGACCCACTGGCTGTAGACCTCACCACCCCATTTGACTATGAGCCCATGGTACCATAACTGCCTAAACAGCTCACCTGGCCAGTACCCTATGTTGATTGACTCACCATAATTGACCCACCAGTTGTTTGTCATTGGATCCTATTTTTTCACAAAAATAAAAATAAATATATAAAGATCAACATTTGTTTACAAGTTCCATTGAGGTGTTTCGATTTGTGTTATTGGTGCTAAAAAAGGTTTGTGTTATATAATTGGTTATGTGCATGATCAAATGAGATGTGAATAAATAAATAAAAAGATTTTTAATGTTTATATTAACTCTGCTGATAATCTGAAGAATCGGTCTTAAGTAATCGACTTCATACAAGCGAAAATGGTACACCTGAGTACATTATGATGTAGTTTACCATAAAACTTACTAGTATAAAACATAATATAAGTAATATTCTTCCTCCATCTAGTATATAAGTATATTGTAATCAAATTGTAAATTTTAACCACCTAAATTTTTTATTTTTTATTCTTTTACCAAGGTAATTTAGAGAGGTAGTTAGAAAATAAACCTTGTAGATGTAGACAGTGATTTGGTATGGAAGGCTAGGCTTAGAGACGGGATAAATGGCTGCGCCAAGTGCTATCTCATCTGTCACTTGAACAAATCCAGGACATGTGAGATCAAAGCACCCTGTTGTCTTAGATCCATCTGACTGATAAAAAGTTTATATTAGGCTATATTCAATACTACAATAAATTATTTTAGTAAAACTATTTGGAAATGCACTCATAAACAACCATAGAAAAACAAAGAAAACTATATAAAAAGCTTATTTTCTCCCTATATTTCGCTAAATAAAACTGGAATAAAGAGTTCTTACAGTCCAATAAGTGTATAAACGAGTTTCATGATCATTGTAAACGCTTGGATTTACCTGAAATTGTATAAACGATATATATGCGTGTTAATAAAATTTAGTTTTTACGGTTCTTACTTATATTTGAGTTCTTATATGATCATTCTAGGAGTCACACATAATGAAAGATTAGATGGCTTACCGCCCATCCAGTTTCAACAAGTTCAAAATCAGTCAAACCACCAGTTTCAATAGATACACGAGAGGTACTGTACTCATCTTCCTTCTCTACGTAAGGAGTCCACACCATGATATCGACCTTAGCCCCTGAGTAACTGTATCCCTCTGTCAATACCTGCGACACCTACTCATCAACAAAATAAATATATATCATTTCAATGTACGTCTTTCTTCTTAAGCACATTTAACGTTTGATTAGATACATAAGTAAATATTGTACATCCTTTTAACACTATAAATGATGTAAGTCACCCTTGTACAAGCTATAGTGATGATAAGTATATTAATAAAAAGGTTTAATCTCCTATAAAATGTCCATAGTGTTAGGCGAAACATAGTAACCTAAATTATAAACTTTTATCTATCCACAACAGCATTATTTGGATTGAAAACTTACTAAATAAGGGAATTGAGTTGAAGTTCATGAGTTACAAACCGAATGGTTCGCCAAGGAGTTTGTGGTGCCCTTCAACTTCATATCTTGATTCATTGGTTGACTAGGTTTCTTTCTCCCATAAGCACCAACATTTTTTTTGTTTAGAAAATGCTTTTGAATGCGTCGAATTGGGATTGTTCCTTTTGGACAACTTCCACTTCTATGCCATAGTTGTGATGTTATCGCTATAGAATTATCTTCCTTTTTGCCACCTTTAAACGCCTCATTCGTCATAGTGTCCTCTGTCTTTAAAACCTTTGTAGGCGCCATCTAGTAAAATGCCAACAATGTTATGAACACTCAATTTTGAACCAATTGTCTAGGAATCCTGAAGTTTCTAGTCATTATATGCTGTCTTAACATGCAATACTTATTCAAATGATACTACTAAACAAGATTAAAAGGGAAGAAAGAACAAAAACCTGGATAATATGAAACTTAAGAGCTGGATGATTAAAAGCAGGTTGCTTGTAGATATCAACACAGTCGATTATGTCTCCATCTTCACTCTACATAAATACACATTGTGTACAGTGGTTCATATAAGGCACATACAAACACATATCTTCAAGTGTTTGAAGTAGTATTCTAGGCGATGACGTAAACTATCACTCGGGTAAATAATCTAGTCTTCTGTTATATGTGTTGTCTATAAATTGTCAATTGTATGCATCAAGACATCCCCATAAACACATTAAATGACTATTGTAGAATTTTAACACAGTGAGTATCCACAGTTTTTCACATTTTAAAAACAAAATATATCATCTCACTTCAAGTTCTTTTAAAAAGACATTATAAGAATCATATGGTATCTGTATTTTAGAAATAGACCATGTATATGTTTATATTTCTTCGAAAATGTTCCTCTAGCAAAATGATCCGTACTTTTAGCACTACATAAGCTTAGGTGCTTTCAAGATTAAAATCGCAAATCGCTTCTGTGTACGTAGAAGAGTTAAAAGGTTAGACATATGATTGTTTTTTTTTTTTTTTTTTTTTTTTTGCTTTTGTAGTACACAGTTACAATGATTCCAGCAGTATACATTTTATCAACATCAGCATCAAAGAATATAACACTTGTTTTCTAAAAGGTTCAGAACTTACCAAAATGCTCTTGACTTTATGCTTTTTGGAATCAAATATTAATTTTCTTGTGGTGGTCACATTCAATGGGGTGCTTCTTGAGGTAGAGTCACTTTTAATTCCACCATAAGTTAAGGAGCAATTAAAGTATATACCAAATAACAAAAGTACCCACCACTTAAATCCCATTTGGTAAATTTAGTGATATATATATGGCTTCAATGCAACGAAGAAGAGAATACTAAAAGTGTTACTTACTGGAACACAGAAGAGTGAGTTTTATGAAGGGAATGCAATAAATATTACATTTTCAAGTTGTACATGTTATGTATACTTACGCATGATTCAACTTCTAAATCATTCAAATGACATTCACCTTTTTTTTTTTTAGTTTTGGTTATAGTAGCATTTCAGCTTACTAATATGTGACATTTTAAAATCAAGTGTAGCTATAGGGAAGTCAGTACTCAGTACTATAAATCAAACAACTTCCAAAAACATATGGATACAATAAAAAACAGTTCTTTCAACATATAATTTTCTAATGGTAAATCCAATAATTACATTATTTGATAATTGATAATGATATATTAAAAAAAGGGTAAAACCGACCCTTTTGTTAGCCCTCATCAATCGAACCTACGGCCAACATGAGAGAAGTAGATCGCGTATCTCGCGGTACTACATATCCCCACCACTAGGCTACAATCATGAGAACTTGATAATGATATATTATTAGTAAATGTTGTTATTAAATTACTGTAGTAACTTGACAAACATACAATACTAGTTTGTATTCTTAAGCTTTGATTTGCATTCCATCATGTGTACAGCTTCAAAACTTTACAACACAAACCTTACAGCATGTAATTTTACAACATTACCTCATGTCATAATCTTCCTTGGATATATATATACACACCCATCCTAATGTATCAAAACATTCAGGCAAAAGTTACAAACATACAAGCACAAAGAACAACACCAATCGATCTTCACAATGACCTACCCTGAATCATACTGCTTTCTTTCTTCTTGTATAGATTGAAAAATCCGTGCTACAGACGCAGTTGCTGACCGAGCATTATGAGGTACAACTCTAATAACACGTGGGGGCCCCACTGCTTCAAACTGAGCTGATACGGGAACAGGATTAGGACTAGGACCAGAAGGAGAGGTTGGGAAAAGAGGAAGGGCATTTCGGTCTTTAGTTTTATCACTTCGACTGCTTGCTGTACTAGCTTGTACCTCATGATCTTTACGAGGTTTGAACTTGACGGCATTTGGAACTGCTGGTCCCTTTTTCTCAATAGGAACGTTACTTGAGCCTTGGTGCTGCAGGTTGAATGGCTTTGGGTTTGGGTTCGGGTTCAGGTTCGCTGGTTCGAACCTGGTGGAGCTCGAGACTGATGGATTAGCCATTTGCATACCGTACGCAGGGAAGTAGCCATGACTAGAGGGAGGGGGAGGAGCGAAAGGGTGAACCCCAGTGGGCCCTTCATGATGATGATGATGATCTGAAGGCGGGACACCATAGTTTGGAAAATTATGTCCTGTTCAATATTATAAAACAAATTCAATATCAACTCATACATTTGATGTTCATGGCCATAGATGCATTTTAGGAGGTATTTGGGATTTGCTTATGTTAAAGTGCTTATCTGCCTAAAAAAAAATAATGTGTTCTAGGCAGATAAGTAGTTTTCAAAAGGATGTTTGGATTTGCTAGTCTGTTACAAAAATAAGCACTAGGCAGGTCACTTGAATAAGTATACAAGAAGCACTTATTTAAGCAATCCCAAACACTCCCTTAGAATTTATTATTGCAACTTGAAGTCGTAATAACAAGTTTCTTAAAGTTGGATGAACATAATCTGTTTCTAAGCAAAACGGAGAACTGCAACATCATATGATAATCGCTCCCATTTCACAAAAAGTCGCTCATTTTTATAAACGGCGTGTCTTTTTTGGTCATTCTATCTTTTTGGCTCCTCATATATCAAACAGTTTTATACACCCTAATGACTGATTATTACAACTTCAACAGCAAATACTGTCTCCGACCATCCGCCTTAATACACCTGACGATTTGATTCAAAGTTTCTAACTATATAATATCACATGATTATCTAAATCTGATTTTAATTGATTATCAACCATTAGATAGTCGGTCATAATCAGTACCCACTTATGACAGAGTATTGCAACATCAAACTGCGAATCTGCAATAATCGGTTTAAAAGCACATTCTATGCATTGACAGGAGACAAATGCAAACACATATTATCAAGTGCAGACCAGTGGTCGGTCTAAGGTTTTTCAGCCATTTGAAAATGCAAATTTGTAACAAAAAAAATATCAAAACTTGAATAGCACTTACCAATTATAGGAGGCATGGATCCAGGAGGTCCGCATCCACCGTACACTGGGCCCATAAACCCGGGTCCAGGGTACGGTTTATAGACAAGCCCTTCAGATGGAGTCATGACAGGAATCAACCATTGGTGTCCAGGTGGCCCATTAAAATTCCAAGAGCCCATATTCGGGTCCGATGGTGGCCCACCAAACGGTCTGCAATTTGTTGTCTGACTGCCATTTTGCACAGAAGATAAAGATGCCTTCCCAACGGCATTCTCGGCTGAGAATTCTGTGTCGTCATTCGGCTTCTCGAGGTTAGTTTTGTGCTTAGGCGTATTTAGACTAGATTTCAGAACATACTCGATCGGAAGTTTCTTGATTGGAGAAACTTTTGGCGGTTTTGCCACATAAGCATTTTCATCAACCAAAAGGTGAGGTGATCCAGCAATTAATCTCTGAACCTATTAACATATTCAAGTACAAATCTTTGCTTAGTTACAGAGAGTTAAAATGAGCACATTTCACAAGAGGTGGCTATTTCAAGCCATTTGTATGAAAGTGGGTCATTCTAGTTGTATTTTATTCATAGTAGGTCAAAAGGCTAAAATATAACGGATAAAATAAATTAGCCAAAAATGAAAAGAGTCAAAAGTTGTCTAACGAGTTTATTGAAGTGCTTCAAATATCCTACATCTTTTTTTTCAATAGATAAATAGTTATCTTAGCACTGCAAATTTGTAGTCAGGTTGAATGCATAAACTATTTAGAAAGTTAAAAAACAAGGAGGACACAAAAGTGTAGAAGGTTGGCCCAACCCCCGGCCAACCATCTTTAAATCAGCACATCAAACTTACTTATTTTGATCCGTTACCCAACCCATCCATTTTGCCACCTTTACATTTCACAAATCAGCCGTGAACCATTGGAGGTTTCATACCAGTACCAAACCTATCAAAGCAAAATCTACTTCGTCCAGGATTGCAATTATTGCGACTTCAAGGATCATACGCTAAAAACATCAATGATACGAGGGTAATAGTTAAAGACTATAAAGACCGAATAGGCAGTTAAATAGAGTTACCTTTATTAATCTGTGGAGCTCGAACACTTGAACAGCAAACACTCTTTGTTGACTGTAAAAAATAGGGAATGCTTATGAGAGTCTGAGACACACAACTTTCATATTAATGTAAGTTTGGTTCTTATTTTATGCATTCACAAAGTAGAAGGTAACACCTCCACCATAACTACTACCACCGTTTCACCGTTTCTTTTCTAAAATATGAATTTTGGTTTTATAAGTAATAAGTCATAACTAACGCGTCAATCATTGTTAAATCAAATCGACAGATAAAGCGTTTGTGGGTCAAACCCACTGTCCTGGCCTGCTCTGACCTAAATGACCTGTTCTAACCTGCCCAACCAGCCCCCCACCTCTAAGATACTGTTAGCAACAAGCAATAAGGGGGTTTGAGTAGAAAAATTTACTTGACAATAGCTCTTCTTGCCTTCCAAAAATGTTTTTGACCAATAATCCCCACAACATCATCAGGAGAAATATCGACTCCACAAACCGAATCAACCATGGATGTCTCAGAAACAGCATCAGCATTAGTAGTAGTAGGATCATTAGGGCTTCTCGATGCTTGTTCTTGAACCTCCCTTAACGGGACTGAATTATTCGCGTAAGCACTAGCTTTAGACGCCTCATTTAAGACACTATCACCCCATAAAGTGTTGTCTGCTTGTGAGTCAGCTCGGTAATCCATTGTATTCACATTATTTCTGTGAGAAGATTCATTCATCTCCTTCAATGGAGCTTTAACGTTTTGTAGTGTCAATTGATTTGAGGCATCAGATCTAGCAAAATCTTGAGAGTTCTCTTTTTGAATTTTATTATTGTTTTGTTTAGCGGTCTGAAGATTTGCCAAACGGCCTGAAAAATGTGCACCAAACGGAGTAATACTTGCATTTTCTCTATTTTGATTATTCTTTCCACTACGATTTTGACTTGTTCCGGATTGTTGGTCAAAAATTGGGACCCTGAAATCATCTTCTTCTTGTCTTGTGTTATGTTCTTGTCTAGTATGTTCTTGTCTAGTGTTGTGTTCTTGTTGCATGCGTTGTTGATTGTTGAAATCCGAATGCCGAGTATCTGTTTTTCTGGTTGGGTGAATCGTAGAAGATTGTTGATGAGAGGAAAACGTACTCCTTTCATTCATAGCTCCCTATAGAATCATAAGACAACAATAAACTTATGAATCATCACTCTCATATTTTAAACCATTTTCAAGACTTGTAAACATTATGAGATTGTTTATTTGACATAAGTATTGATAACCAGCTGCGACTTTATCCCGTCAGTTCCACAACGTAATATTTAGGGGGTGATATGATTTGTGTTCTCAAACAGCTTATCTAATAATTACTTTTGATAATCAGTGGTATAACAGATGCAACAAAAAGCATGATAGATTTATTGTGTAACCTTGTCTTTAGACCTAATTTGAGATACTTATGTTCTCATTTCATAAGACGCACTGAGTTTTGCAAAAGAAGCCCATTCATAACACCAAATTGATCAACGATTACTTTCGATCATAACATAAAACGTTACAATAAGTATATATGCGAAATCAAGTACAGCAAACGATTTGGTATGCAATACAATATTGTAGAATTGACATGTATCAGTTTCAAATAATAACATAGCTTCCTTCATTTCTTTTTATAACTCACCGCGGTTGAAGATGATGGCACGCCACCATTGAACCTCTGTGAAGGAATACTAAGCTGCTCATAAAGAGCCATTTTGTTTCTGGGAGGTGCCCGTGGACCTCCCTTTTCAGTATCATTCACATGAAGCCTTGGAAACATTGGCCCCATATTTTTATCTTCATCTTTCCCTCTTTTCATCTTCTATCTACCAAATCAACCACACACTATCATAAGAAGATATATAACTAAACTTTCAGAGCATTTCACTATTCTCATCATCTTCCCCTTTTAGGTAGCTAGACTTTGACTTTGGGTGTCAAAGAAACTACTTTTCAGCCTCTAAATTTATATTTACAGGGTTTTCCAAAGAAAATATATATGCCAACTATATTGAATTTCATTACAAGGAAAAGACAGAGAACAATATTGGATCAGACATTTGTTTTAAACTAATATTAATAGTTAAATTTGGAGATAAAAACAATAGACCACAAGATACAACATCCACTAGTTACACAAAGCAGATAACATTAGACATACCTTACAGATCAAATTCCGATAATCTTAACTTAGAAGAGCATTGATTTCTCAAATAACCCTATTTTGTTCCACTTTTGCTCAAAATTTCTTCGGTCAAATATTTCCCCCAAATTGAGAATATTCAACACTTACCTAAAAAAAGAACCAACTCACATAAAAATCAAATTTCTCCAACAGATAATAGAATCAAAGCAAAACCCACTTCTGATTAGCAAAATCAAGACACCCCAGATAGCAAAGATGAAATTTTTATCACAAAATCATGGATCTTGAAATTGACCCAATTAGGGCAACAAGAACAGAAGCTTGATGATTCTAGAGAGAATAAAGATGTGGGGTTGTGGAAGGATGTAATTCGATGAGCAATAGTAACATGGAAATTTAATTTAACTAAAAATCGACCAAAAAGGTCACATGAAATTATAATAAAATTGGAAAAAGTTCAAAGCAAGTGGACCCAAGATTTTTGTAGATAGGAAAGAATCTTGAATGCAGTTGAGCTGCGATATAAAAATACGATATCTATGATTTATTTTATCCGGAGTGATTATTTAAATTTTAATAAGATAAAAATAAAATTGTAAAAAACAAAGATGTTTGGTAGTGAGTTTTACACGTCGATGAGATTATGGGTGTAGTATAGAATTTGGAAATAATTGGTTTGCAACATTAGCCGGTAGTAGTGGAGCCACGTAACATAACAATAAAAATCCACTTTTAAACCATGCTTCCAGGTTGTAATTTATTCACAGGGTGTATTTGGCACAATGAAAATAAGGTATTCTAAGGGATTACAGCCTTACAGGGGATTGAGCTTTTTATTTTCACAATCTCAATCTTCTAAAAGTTAACCCTCGTTGTTTGATAAACAAAAGAATAATTATGATTAATAGAAAAAGAATTCCGGATAATCCTCTTTTTCGTAGAAGCTACTTTAAGTAGACTAGCAATGACTCACGTTATCCAGCGGATAAGAGTTTTGAAAATCATTCAAAATCATTGTGATTAACGTGTTCCATATAGTTGACACGAAAATCTATTTTATTGAAAGTTTCAAGATTAAAATATATTGATAAAAGGTAAAGGTTAAAATATTAAATCACTAACCAAGTTAGTAAATGCTTAGAGATTAATAAGATTTACGGATTAAAACAAGACAAAAAAAAATAGTGATAAATAAAGATTAAAACGTAAACTGGATATAAGTTAAAAGTTAAAATATTGTAAATAATAGTTTATTTTTGAAAACAATTCAGATTGAAGTTAACAATCATTCATATAGATTCAAAAATTAAAAAACAAAAGTTTCCATTATTTTACCTTTAAGGGCATGTATGTGATTTTCCTTCTTTAAAAGCTTAAGACAATAAATAAAAAGTCTAAATGATTTATAATGTGTTATAGATTATAGATTATAGATTGTGAAAAGAATCCCCAGCCAGAATCTTCAGCTCTAGCCACAATCTTCAGTCACCGTCTCCAGCTCCAGCCACCATGTCCAGCTCCAACCATTTGTTACCAAACACACCTATAATCTATAAACATTTATAGAAAATCTATGATCTTTTCATTGTCCCCTTAAAATTTAAAGATTGGAAATTACCACTTTATCTCTTCATTGATTACATAAATATAAAAATGATAAACATTCCATTAATATATCATGTCACACATTTATAATAACATCTTTTCTTTTTACTATCACATATTCAAATTTCTTAATAAAATATTTGAACTTTTAAAACAAGTTCTAATCTTGTTAAATAAATGCATTAAAGATAACACTAAGGGGCTTTTTACTTTTTTTTTCCCCATTAAGTCTCATATGGATACAGATGGCAGTATAGGTATAGAATGACTGTATGCAGTTGTCAGTGAATGAATAATAATGTTTGCTTTTTGTGCTGAATGAAAGGTCTAAATGAGTAAAATGACTATTTTACTCCTAAATTAAATAATTATGTATTTTTAATCAATGAAAAACCTAGTTATATAACTCATTAATTTATTATTTGAATAAAATATTAACTATCTTGCAGTAATTCATAAATCATTTGACAGAACTTACAATTTTACACCCAACTTAAATATTTGTTGCTTTATATATTTTTTATTAAATACAGAATGTACATATATCTATATATACCTAAATGAACTCAATATTAGCAAATTGATGCCACTTCATCATCAAATAAACGATCACCATAATGCGTTACAACCAAATAATCATACTAGAGTTTATAAACAATTGTTGATCCTCTCGAGCTTTCGACTAACCTTCGCATCTTCATCAATTGTGTGACTGAAATCATTTATCAAACACTTGATTAGGTGACTGATTTTCGCGGTGATAATGGTATCGATATCCGAAATTCGTGTACGTAGTTGAAAGATATGATAACACGGTTGTGTTCCCTTCTTGATCATGTGACGTTGGTCATCAACGAAGTGGTGGTGACTGTCGAGATATGCGGTTTGCGAACATCGTCGGAGCAGCAGGTGGTGTGGTTGTCGAGATCTACGATTTTTGAAGGTCGCCATCACGTAGGATAACGTAGGATAACGTAGGATAGATAGATTAATAAAAGCAGTAATATACGACATCACGACATGACAATCAATAACGTAGGATAGATAGATTAATAATCATTTAAGGTGCAAGTTTTGAAAGATTACAGAATTCAGAGTTTACAAAAGATGTCGGGAATTTGTTACATCCGGATGAATTACAAGAGTCTAGCTAGTAGGTTACATATCACATACTACACTAATCTTGGCGCAGATTTACTTGTGATAGCAAGGTGATGAGGTGATTCACAGCTTCTGTAAGACTGCTGGCCTGTCTGGCGTTTTCTTCAGCCAAAGTTAATCGTTGTTCCAGCACGCGGGTGTATTGTTCAGCTTCCCTGTGAGCGTAGCTCACATTCTTCCAGTCTTGCTTGTAAGGTATCGACCTCGCTCCTGTCATCAATCACTTGTTGGTGAACCATATCCATAGTTTGAGTCAAGTCTTACTGATCCTGAAACAATTGTGCAATCCTTTCATGCGCTCGGTGCATCCAGTACATACGTGTTTCATGTTGTTCCCGTTCCAGATCATCAAGTCGTTCCTCATGGCGGTGTAGTCTAGCAGCTAACACCGGAACAGTGTGGTGCATAGGTTCTTGTGTATACGGGGAGATGTCCATAGGGTCAGTAGGAATTTGTATTTCTTCCTCGGACCTCCAGGTATTTAGGGTTGTGGGTAGCCAATCCCACCTATGGGGGTATGTCTGACGGCGTGTTCTAGTTGATGCGTTACCCATATTGATGGGATTTGGATAGGGGCCAGTTCGGGATGTTCTGTTATTCCTACTGAGAGTACGTGCTACTTGTGCTTCCCCAGTCATATAGTAAAGGGGGTCGGGAATCTTGCGTTGGTGAAATGGGAAAAGTAGTTATTCCCCCAGTAGTTGGTAGGGTTTGAATCTCATTGTCCGGGTCGGTTGGTGTTGCGTTAGGAATGTATGTCATTTCTGTGGCAAGAGCATTAGCGAGTGAGGTCTATATATATATATATATAACATATACTATAGCCTAGTGTGTCTAGCACAAACAAGTTTAGGTCCCGTTTCTCTCGCAGTCAGAGTCAACTAGTGTATTCCTATTCAGCATAACCATTTCAGACCTTACATCATTTCCCTTTAATTGTACATAGTTGATCAGGCTATGTTAAATTAAACTCGAATGATGCAATTCCTGAACCAGCCATATTTAATAAGGAATACTAACCTAATGGTCATAGTCTAGGCCCACTAATGCAACCTAGTTCGCTATAACCTTAGGCTCTGATACCAATCTGTCGCACCCCCAAATTCGTTTAGCAGAAGCAAAGCACGGGGCGCGACTAATCACGTATCATAACACCAAGATTACATTGAACGACCACTATATGCAACGTTTATAAAACGGTTTCAGAATATTACATTCATATCCAAATGTGTACATAAGCTGCGAGTTCGCGAAATAATCCTAGAGATTCTAGTACATAACTATTATTACAAAAAGTAATGCAAGAAAATCTCCAATGTGTGTAAACCATGCGACTCGAGTTAGAAAGTCCTGGAGTAATCCTACACCTGTTGTGTACCTGAGAATACATACTAAAAGGGTCAACACAAATGATGGTGAGCTCACAGGTTTATCAGTAAAGTAATCGTTATGAACCACAAGATTTATCAGTTGTTGTAAAATAGTATTATACAATTGCAATGAGCTCATAGTCGAAGCTTAACAGTAAGAGTGGTACAATCAAGTACCGTAAATTTGCCCCCGTGAGTGCTAATCCAAAACACCCATAAGAAACAAGTATCAAACGCCCGTTTCTACGGAACGGTTCGTGGTAGTGCGTGCTACCCCGGACGGGGATTATCAGTCCCGAATGGATCCATCCTACTAATACTTGCGCTTAAGTCCATAACTAACAACTATGATGGGAGAACTTCGGTGGATTATGTCATGACTCATGCAATCTGTATAAAGGTAAATCAGTAGTAGTACTTGTGTTCATATGTAAAACAGAGTATGTATCCTCACCCCGAGGTAAAAATAGTAAAAAGCGGGGCTATGAGACTCACCTGAGTCTAGTAGCGTAAAGCAATAATCAAGCAAATAGGTTCTCCGAACCCGTAACCTCTAGCGCCCTAAACGCATAAGGTTAAGTAAGTAGATGTCTCAGAAGAACATCTAGGCTAGTTGTCCACTCAACTAGGTAATGTCCAAGTGTTTATTTAGTGTTTGCGTTTGTAGTTTTGAAAACGTATACGGACCGTTGGTGACGTTATGTAATAGTTTATGAAAACATCATTATTATGTTTGTTTCGTTGTATACTTGTAAAAATATATGTGTTTCCGTGTTCAAGTAGTGTCGTATATAACATATTTGTTGTTACGCGGGTTTGATTATTGGTTAGTGCACTTAGTTTGCTAACAGACCATTGAACTAAATTCGTATTGCTTATTTAACTCGCAGGTCAGCTCAAAAGGTCTCGTTTCGCAAGGCAAAGGGTCAACTTGCAAGTCTCAATTCGCAGGTCAAAACGTTAACCCGCAAGTCTCAATTCGCAGGTCAAAAAGTCAACTCGCAAGTCTCAATTTGCAGGTCAAAAAGTCAACTCGCAAGTCTCAATTCGCAGGTCAAAAGGTCAACTTGCAAGTCTCAATTCGCAGGTCAAAAAGTCAACTCGCAAGTCTCAAGTCGCAGGTCAGTTTCTGGGTTGTTTTCTAGACTCGATTTCACCAAGTTAAAGTCCGAGTAAAATTCTGAGAAAAATCACGGTTCATCACCTATGTCTTAACTACTTTGTGTAATTTTCCCAGAATTTTTAGGCATCTACAAGTTGGTCAAATAAAATGGTAAGTCCCCTGAGGTCCAAAATCGACCAATCCGGACAAAAGCATGAACATCAATTTTTCTAGCCAAATCCGTGTATTTCTAGGAAACGCTATTAGAACTTTTTAAAGTTAACACATTTTTTAGCTCATAGGAAAAAGCCTCATACGTTTTTGAGTCCTAGAACTCAAGATATAGCCCCGAGAAGTAGACGAAACTTTCGGGCCGTCGAAACAGTAAATACACTTCGTCGGAGAAAAATGTTTTCGAGTAGTAAACGGAGTCGAAATGTCACGAGACTAATTTTGTTGGAAATCTAACTTCTTAAACTTCATTTTAGAGCTAAGAAACGTCCATTTTCATGGAGAAATGAACTCGAAATATTTAGTTGAAACTCGTTATAATCTGTCCCAGAAAATCAGTGAGTGTTTTGTGTTATAAAAACCTATTTCGACTCGGTTTTTAGACATTTTCTTGTTAAGTGGACATTGTAACATGTAGATAAACCTTATCTAAGTAAATCTAGCCAGAGATTAAGAGTTCTTACAAAAGAAATGAGGATCTAGCTCGGAAATGAGACGTGGTGTGACACCCGTCAAATTAGGACTAGTGATTAGTGCCTAATCAAGTTTTAATACATGTAATTAGTTCTGTGTTAGACTAGTTTGTGTATCAAGTAATATATATTGTTGAATATATATATATACAAGTATTATGCGATTTGATTTAAATCGTACAAGTTTCAAATCGAATGTAATTCGGTTAAATTAAATACGGACGTTGGTGAACAATTTTATTAACTAACATAGTGTTATTTAACAACACTATTATATCCAAAAATATTATTTTGATAATATTTCGCATTCGTATTAAATCATACAAATAACATACACGCAATTAAAATATTAAACGCGCAATTATTAAGTATTTGGTAAAATACTTCAACAAAATTACTGGGTAATTATTCGTATTTTAAAACATATATTTAAACGTATAAAATAATCGTTTAACGTTTAAACGACCGGGAAAACGAACACCGCACGGAGCGCGATTGCGCATGATTAAAATTGGGAGCCAACCACACTCGGGTGGGGCCCAAGTGGGCCGGCCCCCTTTACCACCTCATCACCTCCATCTTTTCCTCATTTTTCATCTCATCTCTCTCTCTCTTCTCTCAATTTTCTCTCAAAACAAACACCATCACCACCATCTCACTAAAATCACAAATTACTACCACGAAACGACACCGGATCATACCACTCCTTTAGAATAAAAAAACCACGGCGCAACGATCTACCTTTCCATCTTTTCGGATTCTCCTCGCGTCGATTCGTAAGTTTCCGACAAAACCCGAAACTCTCTGTTTTTACTTGTTTACGGTTTGTCTATGTTTGTAATGTCCAAAAATGGGTTGGGTAAAAATATTGGACCAAACGGAAGTCGTCCGGCCGATTTTCCGGCCACCGGAACCTTATCAGTTGCCGACGTCGGATTTGGCCCAGACTTTATGCGACGTCAGCTGCGACGTCGCAAAACTCATCACGACGTCGCACGGTACGACATCAGTCTCAACGTCGCCTTAATTGGCCGACGCCGCACATAGCGACACAAGCCCCTACGTCGCAAGAATCAACAATGTCGCATATAGCGACGCCACCCACAACGTCGCAGTCAGGACCTGCGACGTCGCACCCAACGTCGCACAAACCAGAACCTTGAAAACTCGGATTTTACCAAGTGTCGAGACCAAAAATTTATCACTTGATTTCACCCAAATTCAAATCCCAGATGCGTTTTTCATCAAAGCAATATAGTAGAAATAAAAAATTTTCGAGCTGACTTGGCACCTCGACCCCAACCAGGGGCCAGCCCCTTGGACCCCGCCAGGGGTTGCCACCCCTGGAACCCCGCTAACCAGGGGCGCTGCCCCCGGACCCCCGTACCCAATTTCCTACTTTATGAAGTACAATGAAATGAATTCAAAGACTATTATTATTATCCTCACAAACCGTCACCAACGGGCCGTACACGTTTTCAAACATACAATTCAATCAACCAGGTCGTAGTAATCTGGACAAGTTAATCAACCAAATCATAATAATTTGGACAATCAAACCAACCAAATCAGGGTAATTTGGACATCATTGTTGAACAAACAATTACAAAGGTAGTCTTTCGAGATACCTGTACAATTAATAACCATCACGTGTCGTGGACACACTCAGGTTACAAGTCTTCGGACATCAATTCTCAAGCTAATCAATTCAAGTTTATTTCGATAAACACTCAAGGCTCAGGTGAGTCTCATAGCCCCTATTTTACTGCTTTTCAATCAGGGGTGTGATATTATTGCTCGTTTTGTTTTACAAGTTGAACGCAAGTACAAATCAAATCAAATATTACATGAGTTTCAAGCTAATCAATTTAAAGCCCTCCATAGCATAGTCTAGTAATACATAGTAGCGTGAATGTTAGTATATGATATCATATAGGATTGACAATCCTCGTCCGGGTTAGCACGCACTAACTGGTCAAACGGACGTATTAGCATTTGGGAAGACGAGTGTAGATTAGGCACTCGTAGGAGGCATTCAAGTTGGGTTTCCTTAATTGAACCTGACACTCAGTTAAGCTCAGACTATGTGCTCATGGATGTATAACTTTTATTTTGCTTAATTGCATTCTAAATTCAATTATAAATCTTGCGGTTCATACAAATATGTGTTCACATACAAACCTGTGAGCTCACCAGCGTTTCGCTGACCCATTTTAGCATGTATCACAGGTACACAGCAGTAAGTTGGACTGCCCAAGCAGGAATCATTAGCTCGAGTCAGCATTCATACAATCAGAGATTTAGCTGCATTATTATATTTTGTATAGATTAATTATGTACTTAAATCTCTCACTTCAAACCGAGCTAATGTTAAACTATATTTTGATGTAAACTTTTGGTTTTATCAATACAATGTAAAACGACGCATGTAGTGGTCGTTCATTATATCTTGTGCTTTGTATATTGATTAGTAACACCCAAATTCGTGATTCCGCTAAACAGTAAATTTGGGGGTGTTACACGTGGAGGCGATAAACGTGTTTTCCTTGCGATTTCCCTTCAAGAACGATGGTGGATCAATGGTGAATGGTGGTGGTTTGGTGGTGGTTTGGTGGCTGTCATTTTTCCAGAGAAAAGAATGAGGGAGAGAGGTTTTTGGTGAATGAAATGGGATGTGAAGTGAATGGGTGAAGTATGGCATGAAAGAAAATAGGAGTGAGGGTGTAAGGGTATGAGAACCCATACCCATTGTAAATTTTCTGCAGATTTAGGGGTGGGTCCCACCGGATGTGGTGTTTAAATCTTGTCCCCAAAGTTGCGTTACGTGTGGTGTTCGTTTACCCGTTCGTTTCGTCGTCCGTTTAAACGTTAAATGTTTATCATACGCATTTTGTTAACGTTATATTTTAGTAAATTTTTTGATTGAATCATTATTTAAATTACGTTATTTTAAGTTATTAAAAAGTTTATCGGGGTTCGTTCAGTCGTCGAGCGCGTTTCGCGCGTTTTTGTCGCGTTTGGCTATGTTTTAACAAAACGTAATACATGTGATATATTATTGTAATGATATAAAGTGAATAATGTTTGTTTGGATAAATCCACATTATTTATAAAAGTCGTCATCAACGTCCGTATTTAACAGTGTCGGACTCCGTCCGGTTCATAATCGCACGATTTAACCAAATCGCGTACGTGTATATATAAATATACAAATGATTACATGTACTTAGTCCTATTTCAAACTAATACACATAATAATGATACAATTAGGTATAAAAACGGAGACCTAGAATGTCAGGTGTCACAAATGGAAATGGGACGGCTGTATGTGGAGTATATGGGTTTTGGGAATGAGCCAAAAATCCCATTGGCCAGCTGGACTCAATGAATAAGGTAAAAGTAAACACCTAAAAATGTTGACCGAATAATCATTCCACTCAAATAAGTCAATTAAGTCACAAGTAAACAGCCCCTTATACATACATACAAATATAAAGTATTATATGCCAATCAAAAATCAGCATAGATATAAACTAAATTAATAGTAGGACATCATTATCCTTCACCATGAATGTCAATCAAAATTGTTAATGACTATCAATGTACCTTTACTATCCACAATTCCACATTATTTTAGTTATCAAAGTTGATGATATTACCTTATTCTCATGAATTATGACTGCATAACACGGGTTACTTGCTAGTTTAGCTTAATTACCTTGTCGTAACTTATATACATATTACTATAATTTACTTTAATAATTATAATTATCATATAATTTGTATACATATATTATTATTATTATTATTATTATTATTATTATTATTATTATTATTATTATTATTATTATTATTATTATTATTATTATTATTATTATTATTATTATTATTATTATTATTATTATTATTATTATCATCGGGGTTTTAAGCATATCCCTTAAAATTGATTTTGTAAGTAAAATCAACGAAAATAATCTAATCAAATGAATTTTATCACCGGATATTATAATTTCAGTCATTTTAATACGACTTAACTAGTTTTCAGTCATTAGTTTGTGTCAACATTAAAGAAATTGTAAAATTATAAACAATGGAGTAATAAACTAAACTTACTGAAGCACAATATATGAGTTACAATAACAAAATCATGGCAATAAATCAACTACCAACTGCAAGCTATATTTTCCAAGATGAAAAACATGAAATATTTTTAAAAACTACAAAGCATAAAACTACCCTAACCAAAAGAATCGAAACCACTATTTCAACCCACCAAAAACATTATTAAATAAATAAACATGATACCATTACCAATCAAATAACACTATCACGATCGAACCCAACACCGCCACTCCACCACCAATATCCATGTCTAGGGTATCCTTAATGACGACTTAACATTCGGGTTTATAACTTGTCTCTCGAATAAAGACAGCAAAACACCATCACGTTCATTCACAGTGAGACCATCACCACCACAACAATACATAATACTTAAAACATGAAACGCCCCGGATTTTTTTTATATCCCATTATTCTAATAACCTTACTTAGAAATTATAACATAGAATATAAAATTTAATTTGGACTCAAAAATGACATGTTCTCAAAAATAATTAGTACGCGATCGGCTTAGACTCACGCGATCGCGTACACAATGCTCGTGAGCTACTGTCTTCATTTCATTTATTAGTACTCGATCTTCTACACCCTACGCGATCGCTTATAGACTACCATTACGCGATCCTGAAAGATTTCACTCGATCGCATAATAAAGGCATGGGAACTAACGTCTACGTTTTAACCTTTGGTACGCGATCTGCTATAGGCTACGCGATCGCGTACCTAGGCCATACTCGTGCAGCAATTCAGCAACCTCAGTTTGGACACAAAACTCATTAAAACAATTACAACTGAAAATGCTACAATTTGGACAACTACATCTTGATTCAAACAACAAATTTCTCCTAGTGAAATAATAACAATCTCACAATTTAGACTCAAGTCATTAACCCAAATCCAAAACAATACAAGTAAATTTTAAAAATCTCATAACCATGAATATCCACACATTTACTTGTAACAATGGGTGTGTTTGGGTGACCAGCTTATGAGCGCTTATAGTAGCTTAAGCTTATTTTTTTTCCACAAGCTTAAGCTACAAGCTTTGTTTGGAACACAATGTAGGAGCTTATTAGAAGCTTATTGAAAAAATAAGCTCTAGAATGATAAGCTACTTGAAGTAGCTTATTGAAAATTCTAGAGCTTATGAGTATTGAATTTACATAAATACCCTTTATTTAAATGTTGGATTTATCTTTTTGTGTCTTTTAATGTCATTTTACATCTAAAAGCTCCAGCTCCAACTACTTCACCAAACACTTACAAAAATAATTATAAGCTCCAGCTTCCAGCTCTTTATATAAGTTTCAGCTACCAGCTCCAGCTACAAACTTTCAGCTCCAGCTACAAGCTTTCAGCTCCAGCTACAAGCTACTTTTACCAAACACACCCAATATCAACCATACAACTTACATAAATTTGACTTCTCATGACTTCACTTCTAACATTGTTTGACCCAAAAGAACTTTTAAAGCAATTTCATCAACAATATCACAAAACGGGTCATAATGTATATGACTACATGTTTATGCTCAAACAACCATTATCAACTCAAAATGGGGCTTTCATATTTTGTATTGAGTGCACGTCTTCTACAAAAAGGATTTGACTTACTAACTTGTAGTAAGTCCCACCATTAGTCGGGTCTTGGTTCTTTGCCCAGATTGACCCTTGACCTGCTAGTACCTACACATGTAATAACCACAACAACAAATGGGTAAGCAAGATGCTTAGTAAGTAATGGGAAATATGAAAACATCAACAACTACAACATTAATATGGTGATCATACTCAAATGACTCACCAACTACAATATTAAGGATCCTTAATCTGCAATGGAGTTCCAACTCAAGGAACACTACAATGATGTCAAGACATGAACAATGGGATTTCTCAAGCTCCATTGCCATTCTTGAATTCTCATTATAAGCTACATAAATGGCATACTCAAATGCCTCACATACAATATTCTACCATTTACTAATTAACACTCATTTGATCATCATTCAAGATTCACAAATGAGTTTAATTAGTGAATCCTTATCCCCCATTACTTACCTTGCACAAATTGTTGATATTAAAAGCTCAATCAGTGTCTCTACTTAGCTCTCAAATTTCCGCCTAATCATACAAGCACAAAATACATGTTATTCACTACTCAAAATAAATACTCATCACAAATCATACATTCATTTGACACATTACTATCTCAATAGTGATGTATCACTAACTCTTAATTTAACTCAATAATACTATCTTAATACTCAATTCTACTTTTTAATTTAACCAACCAAAATTCTATTTTCTCATGGATTGAGCATGCATTTAGCTAACTAATTCACATTTTATTAACTACAACACATTACCAACATCTTAATATCCATCCGCATCATCTCTGTAACACCCTCAAATTTCGGTTTGCGGAAGCGATCGTGTCGGGTGTTACCAAATTAAATATCACAGCAGAAGATACATAATGAACGACCCTAAATGAGACGTTTGAAAATAATTATACATTTATGAAATTTAAGTATTTACAAGTTGCGAGTTCGCATAAAAGTAATATTACATTCTACTAATACTGAGTAAATGCAATAAATATCCTGAGTATTGAAAACATGCGACTCGAGCTAGAATCCTGTAGTCCAATCCTACTACAGCAGTGTACCTGAGAATGTACACTAAAAGGGTCAGCTGGAAAGCTGGTGAGTTCACAAGTAATTTGTAGAAACAAGTAGTTCGAGTAATAAATGTTTCATTCAAAAATATCAATCAAGTTTAGCAGTTTAAATAACAACATTTGCCCCTCGAGGCAGTTATAAGTAATTTATGGTAAGCAGGTGAACCTAATCAATAGGTTTCTAATCAAGTAAAGGGGACCAATCCCCAGCCTGGGTGTTATCCGGTAAGATATTGCCACCTGGCAATATGTATACGAGAGTAGCGTAAGGTGACTATCTGTCGTGCTACTGGCCGCAAGCAATCAAGCAAGAAAGTCTTAGGCAGTCGGTATTGCTCCCCGGCAATACGGTGCGGATAGTTTGTACGGTTTCAAGTAATAGTACTGTGGTTACTAATAGGTCACGATGCCACCTGGCATGAAAGGTTGCACCCCGGCAACGTGATCAAGTTATCTGTTTTGTGATTGTGTCATATCGGTACGGTTTGTGATTACAGTCAAGTGAGCAAAAGCTCGTTATTTCCTGAGTCTCCGACTCGTAAGCATCTAGTAATCACCTACAGTGATGGTAATGGGTTCACAATTACGGTCAAATGAGCAAAAGCTCATAATTTCCTGAGTCTCCGACTCGTAAGCATCTGGTAATCACCTACAGTGATGTAATGATTATCCCCCAAGGGAAGTGTCAAGTTACGTCCCGCAGGACCACGTTTCAGTAAATTAACCAGTTATAGAGCCAACGACCCCGACCGTAATAATTCGTAGGTCCGTTGCTGAATGTAAGTAAAGCATAAGTCCATATGCTGGAATGAGTAACCGTGCAGTCCCGCAGGACTACGATAGAGCATGAATCCACATGCTGAGCCAACGACCCCGACCGTAATAATTCGTAGGTCCGTTGCTGAGTGTGAGCATTTAGCTCGTAAGTAAGTTGTACCACCCACCGTGGTATCGTGAGCAATCCAGCTCGCAAGTAAGTTGTACCACCCACCGTGGTATCGTGAGCTCGTTTGTGAATCCGTAATACCAATCACATTGGTATCGTGTTTGTACCACCCACCGTGGCATCGTTTTGCTTCACATATAGTGACAGCGTCCGTTATTCTCCCGCAGGAGATGCAAGTAATCGTTTTGGCAGTACACGACATGCCCGTAAGTAAGTTTAGCCCAAAGCTAGTAAAATGTTACAGGCACTCAACAGTACCTCAAGTTGTTACGTGATTCACAGTAGTATATCATACTAAGAAATGTGGGAGCGTCATCTGGATGTAAGGGATAATCGTAATCAATAGATAGGTACGTATCTACGTCACCTAGTTTGCCTGAAATAATGTGTAAAGTCAAGTACGTTAACACGTCACTTAACTGTAAGGAAGTACTTACAGTACTTAGTCAAAGTCATCCGCTAGTTCGTAAAAGTAGTCAATGCTAACTAGCAAGTCGGTGCCTATAGTTGGTGTTCATAAGTTCACTAATCATTATTAGTACTTAGCAAGTCACTGATGTAGTGAGGCGTCTATTCCCAAGATATCATATGTAATATAATTCTAGGTGTTACTGTCACAGTCATACTTAATATCCCTAAGTATGGTCAAATGGTTCGTAGCTGTCGCGGTCTAGCACCGTTACCATAAACTATAGTAAAACGTTTGTAACGGTTTGAACAGTTGAAAGTAGTAAAACAGGAGTATGCATTCCCACCCCGAAATCAGTTGGAAAACAGTAAAAGAGTGGGGTGATGAACTCACCTGAAGAGCTAGCGTCCTAGCGTAACGAGTCGTGCCAAGTGAAATCTCCTAATGTCCTAAACACGAGAGATTTCGTACGTTTGTAAGTGCGGTTCGTTATGGATGTTCGTAATAATAATTCATATTATTATTAGGTTTGAGTTTTCGTATACTTCATAGAGTATATTTGTTTTGGAGTACAAGTCGTATCGTATTTAAATTGTCTTTTGAAAACGTTTTCCGACACTTAGAAAAATTTGGCAAATTTCTGTTTTCTGCGACATAACATGCGACACAAAAATGTGTCGTGCGACGCAAGGGTTGTGTCGCATAATGCGTCACAAGAGTTCTGCGACACAGTGGTTGTGTCGCATAATGTGTGCGATGCTAAATCAATAGCGACATAAGGGTTGTGTCGCATGGAGTCTGCGACACAAGGTACGACACAAGGATACGACATGAGGGTTGTGTCGCATAGATAGTTTATGCGACACAGTATGCGGCACAAGGCTTGTGTCGCACTCAAGAACACCAGCCCAGAAACCTTCGGGTTTCGCGTTTTTCCGGCCAAAATTGCAAATCAAACGCATTTTCAAGCTGTAAAATCGTGGTTTCTTGGTTGTTTAGGTTATAAGCAACTTAGGTAAACATTATTACACTAAAACATTACACCAAAATGATTAAATCTAAAAATTTAGGAATTTCTTACAATTGCGAATCGAGGCCAAACGAGGAAGAAAACGAGGGTGTCGTCTTTGTTAATGTTGTTCCTCTCTTGATGGTGATTCCGAAAATGTATGGTGATGGTGGTGGTGGTGATCGGCCGGCGGTGGTGGTGTTTGGTGGTGATTATTTTTAGAGAGAAAAATGAGATGGAGAAGATGATGAAAATGAGATGAAATGGGAAGAGGGTTGGGTTTTGTCCAACACAGATCCCCAGTGCGCGGACTGTGGTCTCCAACCATAGTACAAAATACCCGTGTTTTATTTGTCCAGTCATAATATACAATAAAATCTTATTTATATTATTTAAAAATGTTTTCTAATGAAAGTATTTTATAAAAATACTAATTGGGAATAAAAGTTAAATCGTTTATTTGAAGTTTAAATTCAACGCGAAAATTGACTTTTTGACGAGGTGTTACAATCTCAATTTCCTCTTATTTACCAACATTGTCATATTACAAGAATAATTTAACTAACACATTTTTAATTGACAACATCGCTCATATAGGCTCATTTAGGCTCAACTACAACTATAATTCTCTTTTATATCCAAAAACTCAACTTTTCTCAAAACCACCCATTTAGGGTTCATACTCCAACAACTCAATACTTCAAATTAAAGAGTAAGAAGAGTTGTTCTTACCTTAGATGATGATAAAACACAAGTTAGAAGCTTTAATTTTGTGTAATTCTCTACAATTGAACTTGCTCCTCTCTCCCTCTTCTCCTTTGGTTCGTACGACCCACACCACCAACACACCCTTTCCGTTTTTAATTTTCTTCCGGATTATACAAGAAGGGGGTCTAATTAAAAATCTATCATTTTTTAACCATCTAGTCTCTTCATTTGTGCATTGGCCACCACACTTACACTCAAGTTATATTTTTCATGCTTTGACCACCAATATACTTTCTTACTTAAATTTTAGCTCCAAAGACATCAAGTATTTATAGTAATAATGATAATGATGTATGCAATTAAAATAATACTTACTAAATTTGGGGTGTTACTATAACACCCCATAATTTAGAACCATTTTTTTTAATACAATACTTCGGAAGCATAGGTCAACATACATTAATAATTTACACTACACATTATACATAAAAGTTATACTATTTCAAATCCATGCAAATCAACTTGGATGTTATATAATTTAAAACATAATGTGGACTCATCCCAAAACGAATATCAGAGTAAAGCCTGGTCAAACATTCCGTCCCAAACAAAGCTTCTTGCCCAGCCCATTATATCAAAATCATAACCTGCAATAAGTAGGGTGGTGGGATTAGCATAAAGCTAAATGAGTGAATAAATAACCAACAGCCCAACTTAGCATAACAAATCTGTTTACAGCAAAGCATCGTAAACACATAACAAACCTGTTTACAGCAAAAGCATCGTAAACACATAACAACGCTGTTTATAGCAAAAGCATCGTAAACACATAACAACCCTGTTTACAACATAATCATCGTAAACAATCAGCTTCAAAGAGGATCGGTGGTTCTTGAGGTATCCTCCAAAGAACACTTAAAACCAACTGCAAGCCAATACAGAAGTTAACCGATAGCTTGTTGCTATTCCCCCACACGACATAGGTTCCCATTAACGATATGTACAAGGAACCCCCGTCGGCCAAACAATAGCAATCAAACCCAACCCACATGTTAACCTCTAAATAAATCACATATGCCCAATGGCCATGTATCACATAATCACATAATCCATAATTGTCCGGGAATCATGTCAGACTAAACAGTCTATCAACAGTAATAACATCATAGCAGACTAAAACATTGTATAAATGATAACACTATGTTTACTCGTTGTAACCAAACCTGTTACAACTAAATCACACCGAGGATTACGAATCCACTCACCGTTACCTCAGCCGATAGCTCAGAAGTCTAATATTACTGAGCCTTTGTAACACCCCAAAATTGACTGTTTAGCGGAAGCATACTTTGGGTGTTACTAATCAAATATCAAAGCACACAAGATATAGCAAATGACTCTATATGCATCGTTTTAACAAAATATATTAATATAAGAAATGTTTACAACATTTAAAGCTGTACATAGCTCGTGTTCGATTAAATGAGAGATTTCAGTACATAAGTACTTGTACAAAATATACTAATGCAAGAAAATCTCTAATGTCTGCATGCTGACTCGAGCTATAGTAATCCTGATGGCAGTCCAACCTACTGCTGGGTACTTGTGATACATGCTAAAATGGGTCAGCTAAAAGCTGGTGAGCTCACAGGTTTGCAATCAGATAATATCGTATGAACCGTAAGATTTAATTAATGGTTTGCATCCAGCAAATAAATAATAATGTATATAGCCAAGAGCACATAGTCTGAGCTTAACTCGAGGGTCGGGTCCCATATAGAGAATTCCGAGCGAGGTGCCTCCACGAGTGCCTAATCTACACTCGTCTGAACAATTATTAGTACGTCCGTTTACCCAGTTAGTGCATGTTAACCCGGACGAGGAGGGTCAATCCTATATGGTACCATATACTAATAATTACGCTACAACGTATTACCAAACTATGCTGATGGAGGGCTTTGAAATGATTAGTGGAAAACAACTCATGTAGTATATTGTAAAATTTGTACTTGCGTTCACATGTTAAAAATGAGCAATGGATCACACCCCTTAGTAAAATCCATAAAATAGGGGCTATGAGACTCACCTGAGTCTTGAAGCGTTTAGTCAATAAACGTACGGTGCTTAATCAAGCAGTGAGATGTCCGCAGACAGATAACCTGAGGGTGTCCACGACACGCGATGGTTATTAATATGAGTAGGTAGTTACAAAGACTACCTTTGTAGTTGTTTCGTTCAACTAGAATGTCCAAATGACTACGATTTGGTTGATTAACTTGTGTTTTGAAAACGTGTACGGCCCGTTGGTGATTGTTTGTAATAATAATCTCGATATTATCATTATGTTTTTGAAGTGCTATACTTAAAAGTGTATTCCAAAGTGTTTTAGAAGTCGTATCGTATAAGTGTTTGAAGTTGTACAAGTTCGACACTTAGTATAAAAATAGTTTGTCAACTTTCTGTTTTTGGCGACACTGGGCTAGTGTCGCTATAGGCGACACTTGGTGAGTGTTGCTAGATTTCTAATTTTCAATTGATTGGTGACACTAGATTAGTGTCGCTATAGGCGACACTTCTCGGTTTTGGTGTCACTAAGGTAGTGTCGCTAACTAAGGTAGTGTCGCTAGAATAGATCTGATTAAGTATTTCAGTGACACTTAAGTAGTGTCGCTATAGGGGCGACACTTGGCATATCGACACTTGGCTAGTGTCGCTAGATGGTGGTGGTGGGGGTAGGGGGGCTAGGGGGTCCACGGAGGTGGACTTCACCAAATTTTGTTCCCTATGTTCGCGCTCCGTGCGGTGTTCGTTTTCTCGATTATTTAAACGTTTAATAATTATTTTACGCTTAAATTTACTTTTTTAAAATGAATTTAATTACTCAACAATTTAGTTGAAGTATTTTATCAAAATACTTAATATTGGAGTTATAAAATATAACTTTAACTTGTTTTGGTCGGTTGCGCGTTTAATTCTTTAATCGCGTAAAATGTCGCTTGTACGATACGAGTTTGAATTGAAATATTATAACAATAATATTTTTGGGATATAATAGCGTTATTAAATAATATTATATTATTTAATAAAATCGTTCACCAATGTCCATATTTACTTGAAACGAATTACATTCGATTTAAATTGCGTACGATTTAATCAAATCGCATAATCGTATATATTCATCAATATATATTTTGATACATTAATTACCCTAACCAAAGGACTAATTACATGTATTACAAAGGATTAGGCACTAATCACTAGTCCTAATTTTGACGGGTGTCACATTCTCCCTTTGTTAGGAGAATTTCGTCCCGAAATTTAGCTCGAAGTCGCGTTTGATGTAGAGTCAGTGAAGAGTCGAGGATACTTGAGTCGCATTTGGTCTTCCCATTCCCAGGTGAATTCCGGACCACGCCGCGAATTCCACCTGACCTTAACGATGGGAATACGACTTTGCTTGAGTTGTTTGACCTCATTGTCTATGATGTCGGCCGGTTCCTCAACAAAGTGAAGTTTGTCGTCAATACGAATTTCATCGATTGGGATAGTAAGTGTCTCATCAGACAGACATTTCTTTAAGTTAGAAATGTGAAAAGTGGGGTGCACGCTGCTGAGCTCGGATGATAGTTGCAATCGATATGCCACTGGACCGATTCTCTCGAGGATCTCGAATGGTCCAATGTACCTGGGATTTAACTTCCCGCGTTTGCCGAATCGGATTACGCCTTTCCAAGGCGATACTTTTAAGAGTACTCGATCCCCAACCTGGAACTTGAGTGGTTTGCGTCTTACGTCAGCATAACTTTTCTGACGATCACGTGCGGCTTTGAGTTTGTTTTGAATGCCAACGATTTTCTTGGTGGTTTCATGAATGATTTCCGGACCAGTGAGTTGGCTATCTCCCACTTCGGTCCAACAAATAGGTGACCGGCACTTACGACCGTACAGTGCCTCACAAGGTGCAGCTCCAATACTGGTATGGTAGCTGTTGTTGTACGAAAACTCGCACAATGGTAGATGTTTTTCCCAGTTCACACCGAAGTCAACTACGCAAGCTCGTAGCATGTCTTCCAGTGTTTGAATAGTTCTTTCACTTTGGCCGTCGGTTTGAGGGTGGTATGCGGTACTCATATCAAGACGTGTACCCAACGATTTCTGAAGTGATTGCCAAAAGTGAGATGTGAAGCGACTATCCCTATCGGAGATAATCAAGATTGGAACACCGTGTCGAGAAACGACTTCCTGAATGTAGATTCGTGTAAGGCGTTCCGTTTTATCGGTTTCCTTGATCGCCAGGAAATGAGCAGATTTCGTGAGACGATCGACGATCACCCAAATGGTATCGCAACCGCTCGATGACTTGGGTAGTTTGGTTATGAAATCCATGGCGATTTGTTCCCATTTCCATTCAGGAATGCTGGGTTGTTGAAGTAAACTAGAAGGCTTTTGGTATTCGGCTTTGACTTTTAAGCAAGTAAGACACTTGCTGACGTATGTGGCAATTTCGGCTTTCATGTTCGGCCACCAATAAAACTCCTTGATGCCGTGATACATTTTATTGGATCCCGGATGAATAGAATATTTGGACTTGTGAGCTTCATCCATCACCAAGTCTCGCAGGTTCCCAAAACTAGGCAACCAGATTTGATTTGAGAAAAACCTAACTCCGTTAGGTTTGATTTCGAATTGTTTATCCATGCCCCGCAAGGCTTCGTTTTTGATGTTATCGGATTTCAGGGCTTCGAGTTGAGCAGCGAGGATCTGGATGTTCAGATCGTTATGAATAGTCATACTGAGGGCTCAGACCCGAAGTGGTTTCGATCGTTCTTTTCGACTGAGGGCATCGGCAACAACATTTGCCTTACCCGGATGGTATTTGATTTCGCAGTCGTAATCGGTAAGCAACTCGACCCATCGACGTTGCCTCATGTTGAGATCTTTCTAATCGAATATGTGTTGGAGACTTTTGTGATCGGTAAAAATTGTGCACTTAGTGCCATAGAGGTAATGTCTCCAGATTTTGAGAGCGAACACGACAGCTCCAAGTTCGAGGTCGTGAGTAGTGTAGTTCTTTTCGTGGATTTTGAGTTGTCGTGAGGCGTAAGCAATGACCTTGTCTCGTTGCATCAGGACGCAACCAAGACCTTGGTGAGAAGCATCGCATTATACCACGAAGTCATCGGTGCCTTCGGGTAATGATAGAATAGGAGCACTGCAATGCTTTTGTTTCAGAAGTTGGAATGCTGACTCTTGTTTATCAGTCCAATCGAACCTTTTATCTTTCTAAGTCAGTGTCGTGAGTGGTTGAGCTATTTTAGAGAAATTCTCAATGAATCGTCGATAGTACCCGGCAAGTCCTAGAAATTGCCGCACTTCGGTCGGTGTGGTAGGTGCTTGCCAACACTTGATTGCTTCGATTTTTGAAAGATCTACATGAATTCCTTGACTATCGATAACATGTCCAAGGAATTGAACGGTTTGCATCCAGAACTCACACTTAGAGAATTTGGCGTAAAGCTCCTCGTGTTTAAGCGGTTCTAGGATGGTTTTGAGATGTTGTGCGTGTTCCTGTTCATTGCGCGAGTAAATGAGGATGTCGTCAATGAAGACAATGATAAACTTGTCAAGGTAGGGTTTGCACACCCGATTCATGAGGTCCATGAATACGGCCAGTGCGTTGGTTAGGCTAAAGGGCATCACTTGAAACTCGTAGTGCCCGTATCGGGTTCTGAAAACAGTTTTCAGAATGTCAGTGTCGCGAACACGTAGTTGATGATAACATGACCGAAGATCGATCTTTGAATAAAAACTCGACCCTTGAAGTTGGTCAAACAGGTCATCAATACGAGGAAGTGGATATCGGTTTTTGACGGTCAACTTGTTCAACTCTCGGTAGTCGATACACATTCTGAATGAACCATCTTTCTTTTTCACGAATAAGACCGGAGCTCCCCAAGGTGAAGAACTCAGTCTAATGAATTCTCTGTCCAGGAGTTCCTGTAACTGGGTGGATAATTCATGAAGTTCGGATGGAGCTAAACGGTATGGTGCTCGGGCTACCGGTGCAGCACCTGGCACGAGATCGATCGAGAACTCAACTTGTCTAGGTGGCGGTAGACCAGGTAGTTCTTCAGGAAAGACTTTTGGAAAGTCTCGTACGATTGGCACATCCTCAAGTCGCTTCTCCTCCGACTTTTTCTCCGTGATGTGCGCGAGGATTGTAGGATAACCCTTTCTCAGAAATTTTCGGGTTTTTAAACAGGAGATGATGTTTAGTCTCGACCCACCAGTCTCCCCCTGTATGATCAGGGTTCTACCGACGGCGAGAGGGATGCGGACGATTTTATCATAACAAACAATTTCGGCCCGATGCTTGGACAACCAGTCCATACCCACGATGACGTCAAAACTTCCGATTCTAACAGGTATGAGGTCAATTGAAAAGGTTTCGTCAATTAGGTTTAAAGTGCAATTAGGTATTACACTATCGGTTTCTATGAGTTTACCGTTTGCTAGTTCTACGGTGTACTTATCATCTAAGGCCACGGGGGTGATGTAAAGTAGTGGGCAAAACTCATCAGATATAAAGCTCCTACCGGCACCAGTATCAAACAGAATAGATGCAGTTAAGTTGTTGAGGAGGAACATACCCGTGACCACATTCGGGTCTTGACGGGCATCCCTAGAGTTGAGTACAAAGGCTCTACCTTTGGCGTTGTTGTTGTTGCCCTTGTTCTTCAGTTTTGGGCACTCGTTCCTGAAGTGCCCAGGGTTTCCGCATTCGAAGCAGGCTCTGGACAGCATGGCGTTGCGGTTGGAGTTGTTGCTGGTGTTGTTGGGGGACCTGCAGTCTTTAGTGAGGTGTCTGTACCTCTTACAGTTATTGCAGGGGGTTTCGTAGGGACCCTCGTGATGACGGTTGCACTTGGAACAGTAGGGTTTGTTCCCAGTGTAACCTCGTTTGGTTTCGGTGGTTGAGTTGTAGGCTTTGATGGTGTCGGGTTTCTTGTTTTGGTGGTTGTTGTGGTTGTCGGACCATTTTCTTTTATTATTGTTGGAGGATGGAGTGGGTGGCTCTGGGTCCTCGTTCATAGCTAAAAGTTCATGTGCCAACCGGATGGCGCCATGAATGGTGGTTTGGTTTGATGAGGCGACATTTCCCCGGACCGGTTCTGGAAGGCCGCGAATGTACTTCTTGATCTTTTAGGGTTCAGTACTTACCATAGCTGGGCGAAGGATGGTGAGCTGTTGGAATCTGGTGGTGTATCCAACAATATCAGTTCCCTGCACCTTAAAGTGCCAGAACTCTTCATCCAGCTTCTGAAGTTGTTCGGCTGGGCAATACTCATCAGGAGCATTTTCTTCAGGTCCTCCCAAGGGAGTCGATAGGCGGTGTCAATACCCACAGACTGGGCATATGAGTTCCACCATGAGAGGGCACCATCTTCGAGGGTACATGTAGAGAATTTGACCTTGTCGTCCTCCGCACATTTGCTGATGCGTATAACACCCCAGAATTTACAACCGTTTTTTTTATATAAACAATTCGGAAGCGATATCCCTTTTCAAAATTATACCACCTACTTAAAAGATCAAATCATATTTATACATCACAAACTATCATTATTAAGTTCTGTAATATAACCAAACTTTCAAGCTGGGTGTTATACAACAAAACGAGTTTTCAATAGCAAAAGTTAATCAGAGTGCCCAACTGTCAAACATTCCTTCAAGCAAATCCTCTTGCACATCCCATCCCAAACTTAACCTGCAAAAGTGATTTGGGGGATTAGCAAGAAGCTAAGTGAATAGACTAATTCTAACAGTCTAACTCAGCATAACAATCTGATACAACAATCAACTATAAACACAAAATCAACATATAGAGGATCGGTGGTCCTTGTGACGTCCACAGACCCGGGTGACGCACCAAGAACACTTATAACCAACTGCAGGCCAATACAGTGGTATTACCGATAGCCCATTGCTATCTTTAGTCAACATGAAATCTAATTCATAACGAATGATCACCAATCACATGTTGACTAACCTATAGCAACTAAGCCCAATCGCAACTGACCTCTATTATTCCAACCTATCATGGAATAAATCACTAGCAATCAATCAATAAACACTATCACTAGATATCACAAGAAATCAATCAATCAATCAAATCGATAAACAATAATTTACTAATAATTGGTGTAACCAAAAAGTTATCACCAATTTATCCTGTGAGAACCAGTCCACTCACCGAATACCATCAATCGCCCACTCAGTAGTCTAATATCACTGAGTCTTCTCCATATCTGAAATTACAACAGAATAACACAAGTTAGTCACTTGTTTCAATGTGAAATAACATTACTTAAATGTAATCAAAATCCAAACAACTCAATCAATAATTACAACACAATAATTAGTTAATCCAAATCATCAATCCATCACTCCCATGTAATGGATTATATTTGATTCAATTATTTAAGTATTCCACTTTTCAAATTATTACTTACTTATAATTATTTAACACAATTTAATCCAAGATTATAAATAACTAAATTAACATCCCTAGTTTACTATCACTATCAAATTATGAACATAGAGTCACATTATCACATTGATCCATCTCAATTTTAGTTAACTAACATAATTAAACCATCAACCTCATATATTAAGGATTCACTAGAAACTCATGATCTTCATCATGAACATCTTAACTTCAATGAATAACAATCTCATATACTAACTCACCTTTTACTAGCTATACTATTACAACCTCTTTTATTATCAATCAAAGTGATTAACACCTAATCATGACACTTTCACCAAATTCCACTTGAATCATAATTCATACAACTTGTATAATCCACTATTAAGTTAGATTAAAGCTACTAACATTCTCATTAACACTTATTGCCACACTTTAACTAATATCAAGCTTTAGTTTATGATAATTACTATTAACCCATCAAAATTTCCATAAACACATCAAAATCATCAAGAGGTTTAAGAACCCTAATTAAAACTATAACTTTAAGCATGAATCATGTTAGTTATCATCAATAACAAGTATAACAATCATCACTTTCACCAACTCAAGCCTCAATTTTCGGATTAAAGGCATTAACCTATCAAAATCATGATAAACCCTAAGAACCAACTTAAATTTACAAAATTTAACTTGAATCTTGTTAGCAATCAACAATATCAAGCTTAATTAACAACAATATCACAAAATCAAACCCTAATTTCGAATTATCACCAAGAACACCAAAAACCCCCAAATTCTAGGGTTTAAAATTGAAGAATTAAAGACTTACTAGTTGCATAGAATGATTAAAGGATGATAATCCATGAGTTTGAGGCTTGAATTCGAATTATGAAGCTCCAATTTGATGAAATTAGTTAATTGTTCTAGGGTTTGTATGTGAGAGGAAGTGTTTATCAAGAAAGAAATATTTGGGGAAAGAAATGTCGGTCCATCATATAAAAAAACCGACTTACCCATCTTATTTGTAGTATAAAAGTATACCCCTCTTTGACCTATTGTCTGGAACCCCACTTTCAGACGCGAGAATTTTATTTTATTTCACCGTCATCTAATTTAGATTAAATCAAACAATATTTTACCAGCCACAATAATTCCTGAAACTTATTGACCTAACAAATTTACAATCAAACACAAATAACAATTTTAAATTGTATTTAAAATTTACAAGAAATACCTATTACTTCTAGGCCCAATTTGAGGATGTTACAAATCTCTCCCCCTTAAAGAGATTTCGTCCTCGAAATTTAATCAACCATGATTATTCTAAAGACAATCACGTGACATCTCTAATTCTCTATATGAGATTCTAATATCACCCAGATTTTCAATTCATTAATATTGCACTCTTCCTACAATTTTGACAATGCAATTACTCCTCACTATTTTCACATAAAATACGCACACAACTTAAATCACTTATGCATATTATCCTTGTGCGTATGCTTTACCACACAACACCATGTACCTACATATAATTATATAGATATAAGTCATTTTTATCAACTTACACATCACCAATGTGTACCACAACTAAATTTACGCAAACACATATATTGTGTCTCATACCCAATTTAACTTGCAAATAGTCTAATACTAATCACTTTATCCACAACAAGTATATTATTATCACTTATAATAATTGCTCCCTTGAGCAACTCATAGTTATATGCACACATTTCCAATTTTCTCTACATGCACATATCCTCATGTACATGTTTTTATTTCTCATCTTATATATGGAATATATCTAAATCATATTTTCATGCACATTATGATCACTTAAGTGAATTTCATAATTTATCACTTTTAAACATGTAATCACTTGACATAAGTGAATAACATAAGCATGTACAATAACATACTCTTACCACTAGAAACTAGCAACATACTAGAATCTTCAAATTCAATGTATAACTTATATTCCTTTCAACAACAAAACAGCAATTATGAAAATCACAATACACCTATCAACAATGAAATTTAAATTTCAATTTTTTTTTAACTAGCATTTATGCTAGTATCACCTATCACTAATGTATATGATAACTTTTATTTAAAAAGTATCTTGAAATCATACAACACTAATCACACATTAACAATCAAAATAAAAGTCAATTTCTCATGGTTAATACCATTACCACATAATCACAAAATCACTTAACACCAATTCAAATTGGATAATTACTAAGTTTCCCATCAACAGGTACATTGCCATCCAAGCACAAGTACCATTCCATTAAAATGTGCTAACCAACCGCACATTTTTCAACAATATCTCTATCAATCAATTTATTTCGATGACATCTCATTAGATTATTTCACGTTTCAATCAATTTCTATATGCAACTTATCATTTCACCTTTATATTATGCATATACTAACAATTAGGATTTCACACAATTCTCAAATAATAATAATATAACTATCAATTTTCTCGATTTCAATCACTATTCTCATAACACTTTCCTCCTAATAGGCTATTCATCAATTAAAGTCTTTAACCAAGTTATTAACATCATACAAATAAACACATATCTATACCAACAATATCAAAGCCGTTACCAATCATAAGGCTTTAAATATATATATATACATCTCATTATTAATAGGTAGTTCATTAATACAATAACTTAATGCTTTACTACCATTTCATTTTAGTCAATCATTGACTCTCTCTCTCTCTCTCTCTCTCTCTCTCTCTCTCTCTCTCTCTCTCTCATATGTCAACATTGAAAACCTACAAATTTTAAAGTTATCAATTTCTCTGGTACTTGGTAGCCTCAAAACTCCATGTGAAATGGCATAATATAAATACGTTGGCCAGACGTCATCATATTATGTCAGTCACACTTTATTCTCAGGCCACTTCATACCATTGATCTCCCAAAATTTATTAGCCTTTACCCTTATCTATATCATAACAATGATATCAACCCTTTGCACAATTATAATAACCTGTAGTAGCAGGTATATCATCAAGTATTAGTTTGCTACCGTTTTCAATTTATCATTTTGAATGTACATTACACATATCATCAAATTTACACAAACAACACAGACATTCCACACCTCTTTTTATTATATCATTACTACCTGACTCAAAGCCATTTACTAATTACGTCACTTAATATTAATAGTACATTCAATACTAAACATTTTATCAATACTATGTGTAATACTCAGCATATTCTCTTCAATCTATCCTTCTTTAGTTGTATTATAAATAAACATATCATATCAAACATGCACTTTATAACTCCATTGACAAATATCAAATAAGTATAAACTTATACACTTCTTTTCAAACTCTAAAAATACTTATCTTAACCATTTCCAATATTTAGATGACTCATTTACTTCATCCTATTTCACTTAGTCCATATAACTCAAGAATTTAAATCACCAACAACAGTTGGCCACAATCAACAATACGAATAATACACAGCTTGAAATAACTCATACTCAATAAAATATGAGGACCTCTTAAAACAAGTTATAATGTCATATTTAGTCATAGGAATGATCCTAGGGCTCAAAGAAACAAAAGCCCAATTTAAAACGTAAGTCAAAAGTTCAAAATAAGGTCCGAAAAACAGTAAAACGCGATTTTCGGGCACCAAACGACCCCGAAGTGCCTAAAACTGCTAGGGCTCATGCAAATTCTATGAGCTTTGACCGTTGGGCCGTTTTTGAGTGGACATGTAAATTTCGTCTTAATCAGACACCGAATTTTTTAACAAAATTTTCTACGTCAAGTATTACGTCGAACGTCGCAAAATTTTTTATTTTTTTTACTTACTAACGCGATCCGGGAAAACAGGTCAGGATCGCGTTCCTCAGTTAAAAACATTCTGTAACCAAATTAGGCATACAAACGCGATCCGGAGAAGTGAGCGGGATCGCGTTCCCAAGAGAAAACGCATCTGACCCCGTAATACACACACAAACGCGATCCTGGATAAATGGCTGGGATCGCGTTCCCAAGCATAAAAATAATATGTGACAAAATAACACGTACGAACGCGATCCGAAGAAATCATTGGGATCGCGTTCCCAAGAAGGAATTTGAGTTTCAGCAAAATTCAAATTTTTAGCCAATTTCAATCGTGTATAACTTTTTACTCGTTTAGAGTTAGACTCTAAAATTTTGCAGGCACGTCCACTATGCCAAAATGAAACTTTCCATTTTTACACTTTTTCAATTTACACGTTTTACGAGAAAACGGACGTACGACTTATTTTTTGACCATTTTCGACCATTTTGGTTGACACGCTATATTTCAAACGACTTGGTTTCTGACTTCCACCTTTTACCAACATGTTTCTATATACATTAGTGACGTGTGGGCATATTCGTCATCTACAAACACTCATTCTACATTGTTTTGACACGTTGACCCGTTTAGGGGTCCAATATGGACATTTTTACCAATTTCATTCATAATGACCACATTAACACATTAAATCCACATTTTATCTATACTTATGACTTTAAGTCACTTTAAAAGTCATCATACACAAACCACATCAAGTTTTAACCGTTTTATCACTAAGTGACCCATTTGGGCACTTAAATGACCCGTTTGGGTTTATGACCATATAATCACTATTCTATTACCCATTCCACATAACTTTGACTAATCTAAGTCAAACCAAACCATTATCACTATTGGTGTCATAACATAACCTTAAATCACCAATTCCACATATTACCATCATATTTACACAATTACATCAAGTTTTCAACATTGACCTTTCCTAAACTTGTCAATACATATAAAAACATCGTTGACTACTTTGACTTTTCAGGTCAAACACACACCTTCCAAATCAATGTACACTTTTCAATTTAAACCACCACATGACTTTAGACATCTTACTTGAGGTATACCAACACCTCATTAATTTTCTTATGGAAAGTCATTTCAATTTAATCTATCAAGATTTACTACTAAGCACATAATCAACTATGCTAAACTCATAGACAAAAATCAATTTACTCACAAATGAGAAATCATATTAATCTAATTCAATTTACTTCACTAATCATAGTCATCATAGCAAGTAAACAATTCAAACTTATTTAATTTAAACAAGCTTATAGAGAATTACCTGATTCATGTAAGCCCACAATATTGAGGAACCATTGAGAATTCCAATCAATTACTCATGTTCCTTCGTCTCTGCAATCAAAACAACAATCTTGCATCTTGATATGGTTAGTACCTATACTAATAACCAATTTCTCACACAACCACTAATCCCACACCCTGGAATGTTTGACTTGCCAAAAATAAATTCGGGATTGAACACCTTGAAATGTTCAATTCACCCAAACTTATGCTCTGATACCAACTTATAACACCCCAGAATTTACAACCGTTTTTTTTTATAAACAATTCGGAAGCGATATCCCTTTTCAAAATTATACCACCTACTTAAAAGATCAAATCATATTTATACATCACAAACTATCATTATTAAGTTCTGTAATATAACCAAACTTTCAAGCTGGGTGTTATACAACAAAACGAGTTTTCAATAGCAAAAGATAATCAGAGTGCCCAACTGTCAAACATTCCTTCAAGCAAATCCTCTTGCACATCCCATCCCAAACTTAACCTGCAAAAGTGATTTGGGGGATTAGCACGAAGCTAAGTGAATAGACTAATTCTAACAGTCTAACTCAGCATAACAATCTGATACAACAATCAACTATAAACACAAAATCAACATATAGAGGATCGGTAGTCCTTGTGACGTCCACAGACCCGGGTGACGCACCAAGAACACTTATAACCAACTGCAGGCCAATACAGTGGTATTACCGATAGCCCATTGCTATCTTTAGTGAACATGAAATCTAATTCACAACGAATGATCACCAATCACATGTTGACTAACCTATAGCAACTAAGCCCAATCGCAACTGACCTCTATTATTCCAACCTATCATGGAATAAATCACTAGCAATCAATCAATCTATCAATCAATAAACACTATCACTAGATATCACAAGAAATCAATCAATCAATCAAATCGATAAACAATAATCTACTAATAATTGGTGTAACCAAAAAGTTATCACCAATTTATCCTGTGAGAACCAGTCCACTCACCGAATACCATCAATCGCCCACTCAGTAGTCTAATATCACTGAGTCTTCTCCATATCTGGAATTACAACATAATAACACAAGTTAGTCACTTGTTTCAATGTGAAATAACATTACTTAAATGTAATCAAAGTCCAAACAACTCAATCAATAATTACAACACAATAATTAGTTAATCCAAATCATCAATCCATCACTCCCATGTAATGGATTATATTTGATTCAATTATTTAAGTATTCCACTTTTCAAATTATTACTTACTTATAATTATTTAACACAATTTAATCCAAGATTATAAATAACTAAATTAACATCCCTAGTTTACTATCACTATCAAATTATGAACATAGAGTCACATTATCACATTGATCCATCTCAATTTTAGTTAACTAACATAATTAAACCATCAACCTCATATATTAAGGATTCACTAGAAACTCATGATCTTCATCATGAACATCTTAACTTCAATGAATAACAATCTCATATACTAACTCACCTTTTACTAGCTATACTATTACAACCTCTTTTATTATCAATCAAAGTGATTAACACCTAGTCATGACACTTTCACCAAATTCCACTTGAATCATAATTCATACAACTTGTATAATCCACTATTAAGTTAGATTAAAGCTACTAACATTCTCATTAACACTTATTGCCACACTTTAACTAATATCAAGCTTTAGTTTATGATAATTACCATTAACCCATCAAAATTTCCATAAACACATCAAAATCATCAAGAGGTTTAAGAACCCTAATTAAAACTATAACTTTAAGCATGAATCATGTTACTTATCATCAATAACAAGTATAACAATCATCACTTTCACCAACTTAAGCCTCAATTTTCGGATTAAAGGCATTAACCTATCAAAATCATGATAAACCCTAAGAGCCAACTTAAATTTACAAAATTTAACTTGAATCTTGTTAGCAATCAACAATATCAAGCTTAATTAACAACAATATCACAAAATCAAACCCTAATTTCGAATTATCACCAAGAACACCAAAAACCCCCAAATTCTAGGGTTTAAAATTGAAGAATTAAAGACTTACTAGTTGCATAGAATGATTAATCCATGAGTTTGAGGCTTGAATTCGAATTATGAAGCTCCAATTTGATGAAATTAGTTAATTGTTCTAGGGTTTGTATGTGAGAGGAAGTGTTTATCAAGAAAGAAATAATTGGGGAAAGAAATGTCGGTCCATCATATAAAAAAACCGACTTACCCATCTTATTTGTAGTATAAAATTATATCCCTCTTTGACCTATTGTCTGGAACCCCACTTTCAGACGCGAGAATTTTATTTTATTTCACCGTCATCTGATTTAGATTAAATCAAACAATATTTTACCAGCCACAATAATTCCTGAAGCTTATTGACCTAACAAATTCACAATCAAACACAAATAACATTTTTTAAATTGTATTTAAAATTTACAAGAAATACCTATTACTTCTAGGCCCAATTTGAGGATGTTACATGCGGAAGACAGATTCCATCTTTTCGAACCATCTGATTAGTCCGATGGCTCCTTCAGTCCCCTTGAAGCTTAAGGGTTTGCAGTTTTGGAAATCCTTGTAGGAACAAGGCTTAGCGGCGGTAGTGGTTTCAGCGGTATCGCTGTTTCTTCCGGAGTTCTGTAAAGAATTCCGAGCCAGGGCTTCAGTCACAGCCTGAGTTATGAGTGATGTAAGCTGAGCATCGGAGTATGGTCTCGTCTTTTGCGGCATTCTTCTTCAATAAAAGAAATGAAGATATATGAGATCTTGTAAGAAAGTTGTATTTGTCACAGATGTTCATGTATAAAAGCGGTAATACATAACATCAATATGAAAATGGTAATTAATATAAATTGGAACAGTAGGAATATTTGATAGATAATACGAGTTCAAAGGTTACATCCCACGGATGTATTACAAAAGGTGTCAGGAATTGTTACATCCGATCGAATTATAGAGTAGCGCTTAGATAGTTATTAGATTACAAGATAGATTACAAGACAAGGACTACACTAGTCTCGACGTAGATCAATATGTTCCATCATTTCAACGAGACGATCCACAGTATTTGCAAGTCTGCTGGCTTGTCGGGCGTTATCTTCTGCCAGGACCAGTCGTTGCACTAAACCGCGAACATATTCCTCTGCTTCCCGTTAGCGTTGCTCACAGTCTTCTAGCCTTTGCTTCAAAAGGGCGTTTTCTACGCTTATCTCCACTACCTTGTTGCGAAGGACATCCACGTTGTTAATGGTGGTTTCGTGATCCTCGGAGACTTGGTTGATGCGTTCGAGAGATGTGAGTCTCCAGTTTTCGTTGGTTTCTTGGAGTTCGATGTCCATGGTGTTAAGCCATTGCTCGTGACGGTGTAGCCTAGCGGCTAAACCCGGTAGAGTGAAGTGCGCGGGATATGGGCCAGCTCGAGGCAACATGGGGTTCCTCCTAGCTACCCTCGGGTTTTGGGATCCATGAGGATGAGATTGCGATGAATTGGATGGTGTGTTTGCCATTCAGAGACAAAGCATTAGAGAGGGTGAGACCTATATTTATATAGTACTTATACAATATAGCCTAAAATTGTAGCGAGGCCAATCTATGTATACTCAGTATTACATAATAGCCTATTGGGTGTCTAGCACAGATATGTTTGAGTCTCGGTTCTCTCGAAGTCAGAGTCAACTAGTGTATTCCAGTTCAACATAACCATTTCAGGCCTTACATCATATTTCCTTAATTGTACATACTTGATCAGGCTATGTTAAATTAAAGTCGTATGCTGTAATTCCTGAACCAGTCATGCCTAATAGGGAAATACTGTCTAACGGTCATAGTCTGGGCCCACTAAATGCAACCTAGTTCACTATAACCTTAGGCTCTGATTCCAATCTGTAACACCCCCAAATTGACTGTTTAGCGGAAGCATACGTTGGGTGTTACTAATCAAATATCAAAGCACACAAGATATAGCAAACGACTCTATATGCATCATTTTAACAAAATATATTAATATAAGAAATGTTTACAACATTTAAAGCTGTACATAGCTCGTGTTCGATTAAAATGAGAGATTTCAGTACATAAGTACTTGTACAAAATATACTAATGCAAGAAAATCTCTAATGTCTGCATGCTGACTCGAGCTATAGTAATCCTGATGGCAGTCCAACCTACTGCTGGGTACCTGTAATATATGCTAAAATGGGTCAGCTAAAAGCTGGTGAGCTCACAGGTTTGCAATCAGATAATATCGTATGAACCGTAAGATTTAATTAATGGTTTGCATCCAGCAAATGATAATGGTCAAGTATACAGCCATGAGCACATAGTCTGAGCTTAACTCGATCCGAGGGTCGGGTCCCATATAGAGAATTCCGAGCGAGGTGCCTCCACGAGTGCCTAATCTACACTCGTCTGAACAATTATTAGTATGTCCGTTTACCCAGTTAGTGCATGCTAACCCGGACGATGAGGGTCAATCCTATATGGTACCATATACTAATAATCACGCTACAAAGTATTACCAAACTATGCTGATGGAGGGCTTTGAAATGATTAGTGGAAAACAACTCATGTAGTATATTGTAAAATTTGTACTTGCGTTCACATGTTAAAAATGAGCAATGGATCATACCCCTTAGTAAAAGCGATAAAAGAGGGGCTATGAGACTCACCTGAGTCTTGAAGCATTTAGTTAATAAACGTACGGTGCTTAATCAAGCAGTGAGATGTCCGCAGACAGATAACCTGAGGGTGTCCACGACATGCGATGGTTATTAATATGAGTAGGTAGTTACAAAGACTACCTTTGTAGTTGTTTCGTTCAACTAGAATGTCCAAATGACTACGATTTGGTTGATTAACTTGTGTTTTGAAAACGTGTACGGCCCGTTGGTGATTGTTTGTAATAATAATCTCGATATAATCATTATGTTTTTGAAGTGTTATACTTAAAAGTGTATTCCAAAGTGTTTTAGAAGTCGTATCCTATAAGTGTTTGAGGTTGTACAAGTTCGACACTTAGTATAAAAATAGTTTGTCAACTTTCTGTTTTTGGCGACACTGGGCTAGTGTCGCCATATGCGACACTAGTTAGGCGACACTTGGTGAGTGCCGCTATAGGCGGCACTTGTTAGGCGACATTTGGTGAGTGTCGCTAGATTTCTAATTTTCAAATTGATTGGCGACACTAGATTAGTGTCGCTATAGGCGACACTTCTCAATTTTGGCGTCACTAAGGTAGTGTCGCTAGGATAGATCTGATTAAGTATTTCAGCGACACTTAAGTAGTGTCGCTATAGAGGCGACACTTGGCATAGCGACACTTGGCTAGTGTCGCTAGTACTGTTTTTGGCACACTAGCGATATAACACCACAATATTTCAAGAGACATTTTTTTTTTTTTTTTATATTCTTCGGAAGCGATTAATACAAATCATGCATTATAGATTGCGTATAACATAGTTCCCAAAACACAATCTATGCATGCATGATGAGTTGATACAATAACCACATTAACTACAAACATTAAGTTAGGTGTTATTTAAATTCAAAAGATAAGTTTAGAAACGACGACGCGTCATATAGTCAGAGTAGGCAGTCAAACATTCTTCAAACCAACTTCTTGCCCACCCACATCAAAAGTAATCTGCAAGAAGTGATGAGAGGGATTAGCACGAAGCTAAGTGAATAGATCACAACTATCAATCTAAACTATCATAGCAATTGATCATCACAAAGCATCACAACAAATACATCAAAGAGGATCGGTGGTCCTTGAGGTACCCTCATGCCGCGGTGGTTCCCCAAGTAACACTTATAACCACTGAAGGCCAAACAGTGGTCTTACCGATAGTTTAGAACCATTACTACATACGACATGATTTCAATAAACAACACATGTACAAAGTCATCATGTCGTCCAAAGTAATAGTATCCAAACCCAATATCATATTGACCCCTGACAAGATAACACATTCCATAATCATCATGGCAATATGCAACTTATACAAAGTATAGCAGTAGAACATGTTTACCCGTTGTAACCAGATTGTTACAACTAATTTAGACTGAAAGTCAATGATCCACTCACCCTTCACAGTCACCGTCTTCACTCAAAGTTCTAATATTATTGAGTCTTCGGTTTATCTGAGAATACAAGAGGGTTACATGTTAATACTCATTTCCAAGATAAATAACTTTCATTAAACACTTATTATCAGTTCCGCATGTATTAAGTATCATAATGATAGTATACAAGTTGATTAACACAATTTCTAGCAAGCTAAAATAACAAGTTCTGCAAACAGTGGGAATCCGCCGGATTCCCTGAGAATCCGCCGGATTCGAATGAATACGGCCGGATTCCCATGAATCCCCGTATTCCACACCTCTTTCAGCACCAATTTGGGACAAAACCTCAACTAAGGAATACGCCTCAGGAATACGCCGGATTCCCACGAATCCGGTTCCCCTATTGGCCTGAATCCGCCGTATTCCAAAGAATACGACCGGATTCCCGATTGATTCAGACTGGCATTAAAAGGGGGAATCCGACCGGATTCCCGTGAATCCGCCGGATTCTCAAGTTCATCAGGCACGCCCAGTTTATGCAAAAACTCAACCCGAACCAAAACCGCTAATATCACAAATTCAACTACCTAATACGATTTTTACACATAAGCAACCCCAATCATCAACATATAACATATACTAGCAACCAATAACATCATTTAGCTCGATTTCTACACATTCATTATTAATCCAACCTAGTTTTAGCCATAATCAAATTCAAACATAATTATGTATAAATAGGTTAAGATGAACTTACAAACAAGATGATAATCCGTTAAAGATGAAGATGATCACGTGTTAGCACCAATCCAAAGCCTCAAATGATTTCTAGTTGTTAATCTTTGATCCCTTAGTTGCTAGGGGTGTGTGTGTGTGTTAGAATAAATTGGGGGGAAACAAAATGAGTCGATCCACCACTAAGGGTGGGTATAAGTTGGTACAAAATTATACCCGCTCTAAACCTATTGTCTGGAACTTAAAAACCGTTTGCGCGAAAATATACTTTATTATACCGTCAACTAAATTTATTTAAAACAAGTAATAATTTATGTATCACAATAAATCGTTTGACCATTTACCCTATTAATTTCAATTAGGCAAATAATACGAATTATTTCTAAACTTAATTAAATAATCAAATGAATTAAGTAATTTACCAAATTTCTCCTAGGCCGGTAATGAGGATGTTACAAATCTTCCCTCCTTAAGAAGATTTTGTCCCCGAAATCTCGCCACGCACAAAGAGATTAGGATAACGCAATCTCATGCTTTCCTCCGTTTCCCACGTAAGATTAGCACCCAAACTATGTCGCCACTTAACCAAAACTATGGGTATCTCCTTCTTTCGAAGTTTAGTCACTTTTCTATCTACAAGCTCTATGGGTTCCTCTACAAGTTTCTGACTTAAGTCGACACGCAAGTCTTGTAAGGGAAGGACTTGTGATTGGTCCTCCACCTTACACTTCCCTAAGTAGCAAACATTAAAAGTGTCATGAATACCCGCTAATTCAGGAGGAAGATCTAACGATACCGTTTGATCATTAACTATTTGGCGAATTCTAAATGGCCCAATAAACCTAGGAGCAAGTTTACCACGTTTACCAAACTGAATCACTCCCTTCCAAGGGGAAACCTTTAAATATACCAATTCACCCACTACAAACGAAACCGGACGGTGCCGCGGATCGGCATATTGTTTCTGTCTATCCCGAGCAGCTTTCAACTTCTCACGAGCTATAGCTACCTTATCAGCAGTAATCTGAACAATGTCTGGACCCGCAAATTGTTTCTCACCCGCTTCCAACCAACATGTGGGTGTTCTACAACGACGCCCATAAAGCATTTCATACGGTGGCATACCTATACTCGAGTGATAAGAATTATTATATGCAAACTCAATCAATGGCAGGTATGAATCCCAAGACCCACCATATTCTAACACACAAGCACGCAACATGTCCTCCAAAGTTTGAATGGTGCGCTCTGATTGACCGTCCGTCTGAGGGTGATAAGCCGTACTCAAATTAATTATGGTACCCAATTCCTTCTGCAAACCCTGCCAAAACCCGGACACGAATCATGGATCTCTATCCGACACGATAGATAATGGAATTCCATGTCGCGAAACAATCTCATTGACGTACAATTGGGATAATTTACTCAAGGAAGCCGTCTCACTAGTAGCAAGGAAGTGAGCACTCTTAGTCAATCGGTCCACAATCACCCAAATCATGTCATTTCCTCTAATGGTTCGCGGAAGTTTTGTTACAAAATCCAACGTAATGTGTTCCCATTTCCACTCGGGGATCTCAAGTTGTTTCAACAACCCATACGGTTTCTGGTGTTCGGCTTTCACTTGAGAGCATATAAGGCACTATTCCACAAATCGAGCAACATCCATTTTCAAAGTAGGCCACCAATACAAAGGTTTCAGATCATTATACATTTTTGTGCTCCCGGGATGAATCGACAATCTGGACTTATGAGCTTCCATCAATATTACATCACGAAGCCCACCAAGCAAAGGAACCCAAACACGCGATTGGAATGCCTTTAATCCACGAGAATCGTCACATAACAGTTCTTTTCTTTTCAATAGAATCTCGGCTTTCAAATTTTGATCCAACAATGCTTCCATTTGTGCCATTCTCAATTTGTCAATCAAATCCGAGGAAACTTCTAATCGCATAAAACAAACTTTCTCGAATTTCCCTTTTCTACTCAACGCATCGGCGACTACATTCGCCTTACCCGGATGGTAACGAATTTCACAATCATAATCCTTTATCAATTCCAACCATCGCCTCTGACGCATATTCGGTTCCTTCTGAGAAAACATGTACTGGAGGCTCTTGTGATCCATACAGATAACACATTTAGTACCATACAAATAGTGTCTCCAAATTTTCAAAGCAAAAACTACAGCCGCGAGCTCCAAATCATGGGTAGGATAATTCTTTTCATGAGGCTTAAGCTGTCGAGACGCATATGCTATGACTTGACCACGTTGCATTAGAACACCGCCCAAACCCGCATGCGAAGCATCACAATACACAATGAAATCATCGGACCCGTCAGGCAGAGCTAAAACTGGAGCCTGACACAATAACTGTTTCAAAGTCTGGAAAGCTGACTCTTGTTGATCATTCCACTGAAACTTAACATCCTTTCGCGTCAATTTCGTCAAAGGACCCGCGAGCTTAGAGAAATCCTTGATGAACTTACGATAGTAACCCGCCAGACCAAGAAAACTCTTAATCTCTGAAGCAGACTTAGGTGCTTGCCAATTCATAACTGCCTCAACCTTAGATGGATCAACCTTAACCCCATCCTCACAAATAACATGCCCCAAAAACTGGACTTCACGCAACCAAAACTCGCATTTGGAGAACTTAGCATACAACTTCTCCTGTTTCAAGGTGTCAAGTACTAAACGCAAGTGTACTTCATGATCGGACTCAGTCTTAGAATAAATCAATATATCATCAATAAATACAATAACGAACTTATCAAGATAGGGTCGACAAACTCTATTCATCAAATCCATAAAGACCGCCGGAGCATTAGTCAACCCAAAAGGCATAACAAGAAATTCATAATGACCATATCTAGTGCGAAAAGCCGTCTTAGGTATATCCTCCTCGCAAACCCGCACTTGATGATAACCCGACCTCAAGTCAATCTTAGAGAAATAGGAAGACCATTGCAATTGATCAAACAATTCATCTATTTGGGGCAAAGGGTACATATTCTTTATGGTTCGCTTATTCAACTCTCTATAATCAATACACATACGAAGGGTGCCATCCTTCTTTTTAACGAACAACACAGGTGCATCCCAATGAGACGAACTAGGCCTGACGAAACCCTTATCTAATAGCTCCTGGATTTGGGTCATCATTTCACGAATTTCGGAGGGAGCTAGTCTATAAGGAGCCTTAGCTACAGGAGTAGAACCCGGAATCAGGTCAATTTTATATTCCACCTTTCTAATAGGAGGCAACCCAGGCAATTCATCAGGAAAGACGTCGGGGTAATCAGAAACCACCCGGACATCAGAAACAGTTTTCTTTTCTAATTTTGCATCAATTATATAGGCCAGGTAGGATACACAACCCTTAGCTAGAGATTTACTAGCTTTCATCATAGAAATCATAGGGATACTACCTCTTTCCCGTTCCCCTCGAGCCACAACATATGACTCATCCGAGATTGGAATCCTAATTAGTTTCTTATGGCACTCTATACTTGCCTTATTCTTACTTAACCAATCCATGCCTAAAACTGCATCAAAACTGGGGATAGGCATCAATAGAAAAGAAATTGGGAAACTATGATCCTCAATCAATATGCTAGCTCCAGTCACCGATGTGGTAACTGGAACTATCTTGCCATTTGCTACCTCAACCTCAATAGGATTTGTAATACAAGTGGGAGTCAATTTCAGTTTATCGCAGAAAAACATAGATATAAATGAGCAATTGGCTCCAGAATCAAACAGAACAGTAGCTGGTACAGAGTTGATGAGAAATGTACCAGTTATAACATCTTCAGTCCTGACAGCATCATCAGCTATCATTTGGAATGCCCTGCCGGTTGCTGTTGGGGGATTCTTTCTTTTCTGGCCAGAAGATGAAGACCCTCCGACCGCACCCATCTTTTGTTTCCCAGCCTCCGGACACAAACCCGAGCGATGACCTTCCTTTTGGCAATTCCAACATACATGCCTAGGAAATGCACAATCCTTGATGTCATGTCCAAGTTGTCCACATTTGATACACCTAGCAGTTTGCGGAGTGCAAGGACCCGTGTGCCTCGATTTACAGTTGTGGCACCAATTGGTTCTATCCAATGATTTACTATCCAAACTGGGCTTCTTAGGTTGATGGAATCCCTGCCATTTCTTCTTTCCAGGACTACCCGAAGAATCACCTTTGGGTTTAAATGGGGATTTTTCCTTAACTTCCAAGCCCTGGGCCCTAACATCTCCATCCACAGAACGGGCAAGATCAAAAGCATGGGAAAGAGTACCCGCCAGTCTCACGGTGGTCCGATAAGTATGCGGTAACATTCCCACAAAATGGTCAATCTTCATACGTTCATCCGGTACCCATTGTTGCACGAATCTCAGCTTGTCAGTGAATTGGGAAATGAGATCATCCATCGTCATCTTATCCGTTAATTGCAAATCCAAAAACTCACGTCGAATCCGAGTCATGTCAAATCCCGAACAATACTTCTTACAAACCTCATTGTGGAAATCAGACCAACAAATTGATGCTCTCTGCTGTGGGGTAAAATGTGATGTAATGGAATCCCACCAAACCATTGCTGGACCCTTAAGAAGTTGCACCGCAAAAGGAACTTTAACTTCCTCTTCACATCGACAAACCTCAAACTTTCTCTCCACATCTCTCAGCCAATCCAAGGTAACCGAGGGATTTGAACTACCCGAATAATCGGATGGTCCACAAGACTTGAAAGTCTTATAAGAGCATAATTTAGGTTGACCCTGAACTTGAAATATCGGAGTCTGATAACCCGTAGGTCCGGAAGAGAACGGAGCCGAAGTCTGATAGGTATCATGGTGTTGTGGATGATGATAATAAGGCTGAGATAATGGAATCTGCGAGGTCACCAAAGGTGGTGGTATAGCGCTAACATTTGGTGGCAAAGATTGCAAGAGTTGTTGAGAAGACCGGATTTGTTGTTGTTGCAAAAACTGTTGTTCAATTGCCTTAAGTCTCAGATTTTCTGTCTCTAGATGAATCATATAGTCATCATGATCAAAGTCCCCTGCAGAAAACGAAGTACCAGTTTGACCCTGGCTAACATTTTGGGTTTCGGTAGGGGATACATTAGTTCGAGAGGCATCATTGGGTGTGTCGGCTGGAGGTTCATTATCTGCCATATCTGTATCAAAACACATCTCATAACACGTTAATTGTTAGTACTTACCTACTAATCAATGTTTACATGCTAACTAAATCCCACTCACAGGAATGTTTGACTGACACACATAGATTTGGGATTGAACACTTAACCCATGCTCAACTCACCCAAACCTAGGCTCTGATACCAATTTATAACACCACAATATTTCAAGAGACATTTTTTTTTTATATTCTTCGGAAGCGATTAATACAAATCATGCATTATAGATTGCGTATAACATAGTTCCCAAAACACAATCTATGCATGCATGATGAGTTGATACAATAACCACATTAACTACAAACATTAAGTTAGGTGTTATTTAAATTCAAAACAGAAGTTTAGAAACGACGACGCGTCATATAGTCAGAGTAGGCAATCAAACATTCTTCAAACCAACTTCTTGCCCACCCACATCAAAAGTAATCTGCAAGAAGTGATGAGAGGGATTAGCACGAAGCTAAGTGAATAGATCACAACTATCAATATAAACTATCATAGCAATTGATCATCACAAAGCATCACAACAAATACATCAAAGAGGATCGGTGGTCCTTGAGGTACCCTCATGCCGCGGTGGTTCCCCAAGTAACACTTATAACCACTGAAGGCCAAACAGTGGTCTTACCGATAGTTTAGAACCATTACTACATACGACATGATTTCAATAAACAACACATGTACAAAGTCATCATGTCGTCCAAAGTAATAGTATCCAAACCCAATATCATATTGACCCCTGACAAGATAACACATTCCATAATCATCATGGCAATATGCAACTTATACAAAGTATAGCAGTAGAACATGTTTACCCGTTGTAACCAGATTGTTACAACTAATTTAGACTGAAAGTCAATGATCCACTCACCCTTCACAGTCACCGTCTTCACTCAAAGTTCTAATATTATTGAGTCTTCGGTTTATCTGAGAATACAAGAGGGTTACATGTTAATACTCATTTCCAAGATAAATAACTTTCATTAAACACTTATTATCAGTTCCGCATGTATTAAGTATCATAATGATAGTATACAAGTTGATTAACACAATTTCTAGCAAGCTAAAATAACAAGTTCTGCAAACAGTGGGAATCCGCCGGATTCCCTGAGAATCCGCCGGATTCGAATGAATACGGCCGGATTCCCATGAATCCCCGTATTCCACACCTCTTTCAGCACCAATTTGGGACAGAACCTCAACTAAGGAATACGCCTCAGGAATACGCCGGATTCCCACGAATCCGGTTCCCCTATTGGCCTGAATCTGTCGTATTCCAAAGAATACGACCGGATTCCCGATTGATTCAGACTGGCATTAAAAGGGGGAATCCGACCGGATTCCCGTGAATCCGCCGGATTCTCAAGTTCATCAGGCATGCCCAGTTTATGCAAAAACTCAACCCGAACCAAAACCCCTAATATCACAAATTCAACTACCTAATACGATTTTTACACACAAGCAACCCCAATCATCAACATATAACATATACTAGCAACCAATAACATCATTTAGCTCGATTTCTACACATTCATTATTAATCCAACCTAGTTTTAGCCATAATCAAATTCAAACACAATTATGTATAAATAGGTTAAGATGAACTTACAAACAAGATGATAATCCGTTAAAGATGAAGATGATCACGTGTTAGCACCAATCCAAAGCCTCAAATGATTTCTAGTTGTTAATCTTTGATCCCTTAGTTGCTAGGTGTGTGTGTGTGTTAGAATAAATTGGGGGAAAACAAAATGAGCCGATCCACCACTAAGGGTGGGTATAAGTTGGTACAAAATTTTACCCGCTCTAAACCTATTGTCTGGAACCTAAAAACCGTTTGCGCGAAAATATACTTTATTATACCGTCAACTAAATTTATTTAAAACAAGTAATAATTTATGTATCACAATAAATCGTTTGACCATTTACCCTATTAATTTCAATTAGGCAAATAATACGAATTATTTCTAAACTTAATTAAATAATCAAATGAATTAAGTAATTTACCAAATTTCTCCTAGGCCGGTAATGAGGATGTTACAAGCGACACTTCCGACTGTTCGCCGGAGTTTGAGCCGAAAATGAGTTTTCCAGCCACCGTTCGGTCCAAATCTTTTATCCAACCCGTATTTGGACATTTTAAGCTTATAGAAACAACAAACAAGTGAAAACAATGAAAATCAGAGCGTTTCGAGATTTGTCGGAAACTTACAAACTTAACACCGGAGAAATCCGAAAAGATAGGATTGTAGATCGTGACGAGGTGATCGTTTTTCCCTAAATGAGCTTCGAGTTTGGAGGTCATTTTGAGGTGTTATTTGAAAATTTTACGGTGGTGGTGGTTTGATGAATTTTGAGAGAAAAAGAGGAAGAAAGAGAGAGAAGAGAAAAAGAGAAATGAGAAAAAGAAGATGGTGGTGGTGGGGGTAAGGGCGGGGGCCGGCTAGGGTGGGGTCCACGGAGGTGGACTTCACCAAATTTCGTTCCCTGTATTCGCGCTCCGTGCGGTGTTCGTTTTCTCGATTATTTAAACGTTTAATAATTATTTTACGCTTAAATTTACTTTTTTAAAATTAATTTAATTACTCGACAATTTAGTTGAAGTATTTTATCAAAATACTTAATATTGGAGTTATAAAATATAACTTTAACTTGTTTTGGTCGGTTGCGCGTTTAATTCTTTAATCGCGTAAAATGTCGCTTGTACGATACGAGTTTGAATTGAAATATTATAACAATAATATTTTTGGGATATAATAGCGTTATTAAATAATATATATTATTTAATAAAATCGTTCACCAACGTCCGTATTTACTTGAAACGAATTACATTCGATTTAAATTGCGTACGATTTAATCAAATCGCATAATCGTATATATTCATCAATATATATTTTGATACATTAATTACCCTAACCAAAGGACTAATTACATGTATTACAAAGGATTATGCACTAATCACTAGTCCTAATTTGACAGGTGTCACAGCTTTCTCCGTATCTGAGAACACAAATAAATAATGAGTTAGTAACTGGTTCATAACATATAACTCATTTTAAATTCATAACATCAACCCTCACAATCACCAAGTTATAATATTAATTAAAAACTACTCAATTGTATTCAAACTCAAACGTCTCAATATGCATCATCAACATAACAAATAATAATTGAATTGTATCATTTATACTAGGTTACATTTAACCATTTACTCAATTATCTAGTTCCAATTTATCATCATAGCATATCTACTCAAGTAGGTAATCTCTGAGATCAGGGGAAAACAAAAGTCCAATCTGGAATGAAATCAAAAAGTCCGAAACGAGATTCAAAACTGAAAAATGTCATTTTCGGCATCTAAGCGACCCCGAATGGCCTAAAACCGCATAGGCTCATTTTAAAGAGTTTTGATCATTGGGCCGTTTTCGAGTAACCATGTGAATTTCAGCCCAATCCAGGTTTAATAAAAATTAGTGAAATTTTTAGTCACTAAAGGTATCACTAACACTTATGCACTTTTAAAATTTGCAAAACATAACAAAACACAAAATTTGCCCAGTACCAACCGGGGTAACGACTAAAACCCACTTAGCTTCAAACTGGTAAGGGTTGTACCCGCCGGGTACACCCTTCATCCAGCGACCTGTAACAAGCTTCAAACCCAGCACCCGAATCTTTTACCCAAAAATCACAAACTCGGGTTTTCAAATCAATTAATAGCAGTAACTAACATCATATAAACATCATATATCATCTTTCCAATTTCACAACTAATCAATAACCTATACAAGTTCTACCATACTCAAAATCAAGTTTCAAGAACACTTACAATTTGATTATGAGGAAATAAATAAGGTGATGATGGTGATGATGAAATCTGATGTTGAATCACAAACCTAGAACCAATTCTTGCTTATTCTCCCTTTTTGATTTTGAAGTTATTAAGTTTTGAAGTTATTATGTAAAATGAGAACTCAGGACCATTTAGGAAAGTTAATAAAGCTAAGTCGGCCCATCACATAACCGACCCAATTATTTCTGTACAATTTGTCCCCTTCTAAACCTATTATCTGGAACCTAAAAACCATTTGCGATTCCAACTCTTTTATTTTACCTTCAACTTTATAAATTTAAACAATAATTTACTAGTCACAATAAGTCATTTGACTTTTTGACTAATCATTCACAATAAACTTAATAAAATAAACAAATTAATTTTCTAACACATTAAACAATTATTTAAAGTCAGAAAATTACCAAAATGTCACTAGACCCCTAATGTGGGTGTTACAGTTACCAAACAGAACCAAGATCTTCATTGTCAAACCACGAAGCCTCCTTAATCACCTCTTCAGTAGCACTAACCTTCTTTAACGTCTGTTTATTTAAGCTGCATTTTTATCCCATCTTTTATATCGGTTTTAATAGCTTCATATGTTTTTATTTTGATGTATTTATTTCTTAGCTAACGAGTTCCTAAACCATCATATTGGAAACATAATTGCTTAAGTATATTATCGTGATTTTAAATGTATTTGTGAAACCCATAATGTTTATGGCTTTCCTTTATCTATCAGCGTTTACAATTTTTTTTTAGCAAAATTACATGTTTCAAACTATTACTCGGTGCATCTAAGTAGAATGATTATATAATATTTGACAAAACTTTTTTTTATCTTAATGTTTTATCTACACTCACTTTTTATTCCTTTTTAGATATGTTATAAGTTCATCAAAAAGTTGTGATACCCTTTGACCACTCGAAGAAAAAACTAAATAATGTTTTGAAAATTGGAAGCGCACGCTAATTATAACAACCCTCAATTTTCAAGGTCATTTTTTTTAAACATATCGGAAGCGCACGATTAAATATATAATGTTAGGTTTCATACTTACCTTTCAAAATAGTAATTCGTTTACGTACAAACTCTAAAACTATATTATCATAACAAGTATCAATACCAGGTTGGGTGTTATATTAAAATCCATGACATAATTATTTTCAATCCAAAACGTTTCCAAATAGATCAGAGAGCGGTGCCAAACATTCCTTCAAGCCAAACTTCTAACAACTCACAACCACAAGCTAAACCTGCAAGAAGTTGGGAGGTGGGATTAGCACAAAGCTAAGTGAATGAATCCAAGGCTAACATTCTAACTCAGCTTAACAAATGCCTACAACCAAGTAATGCGCAAGCAACATAGAAGGATCGGTGGTCCTTGAGGTACCCTCATGCCGAGGATGGTTCCCCAAGTAACACTTAAAACCAACTGACGGCCAAATCAGAGGTTAAACCAATAGTTTAGTACTATTACTACATGCGACGCAATTTCAGTGTCCAACACATGTACAAGGTACTTGCGAAGTCCTAGTAATAGTACCCAAACCCAACACATTAGTTGACCTCCACCAAATCAAATAGTCCACAACTATCATAGCATGTTGGACGCCAATAATCAATCAAGGGTTAGCCATCATGGCAATATAATATTAAAGCAATCATTGCAATAATCCAAGTTTACCCGTTGTAACCATGTTGTTACAACTGACTTAGACTGAAAGTCCAAGATCCACTCACCCTTGAAGATTTCAAATCTCCACTCAAAAGTCTAATGTTATTTAGTCTTCTCCATATCTGAGAATTAAATCAAATAACAAGTCAGTAACTTATTCATTATGATTAACTCATGTTATAATCGTATAACATATTCAATATATATCTTAAAACTGCAATAACAACAAGTTATAAGATTAACCATTCTGTTTCCGATTCTATGATCATGAAATCAACAAAACATCATCATGATAACTTAGTTTAATACATCTCATCTTGCATGGGAATTCATAAATTCACCTATTATGATACCATATTGCATGCTAGTTAACCATACAAACTTATATCATGTTAATAAAAGAGGTTACAAATTTCAAAGCTAATTGTTGCACAGGGCCATGGACCCGTCGGCTGAGGCTTAGGAGCCGCCGACTCACATCACTGACCCGCCGGGTCACACCCATTAACAGCCGGGTGATTTAACTTTTGTGGTTACAGAACTAAACTGCGTTTTAAAGGCTATAGGAACCGCCGGCTTGGCTAAGGAGCCGCCGGCTAAGGTGATGAACCCGCCGGCTGGGGTGTCTTATCCGCCGGTTCCCATTGTGTTACATAGAACCCGCCGGCTGGGTACTATGACCCGCCGGGTTGTTCTTCATTTTCAGCAGCAGCAGCAGGTTATCAAACCCCAAACCACGAACCAAAACCCTTAATATCTCAAATTCGAACACTAGATACGATTTTTATCAACAAGCAACCTCAACTATCATCATATATCATGTTATAACAACAGATCACTTCATCAAACATCAAATCTATACATGTTTACTTATTCCATTTAATTTCTTCAAACCCTAAGTTATATACATATATTTTTTAGTGTAAATTAAACTTACAATCAAGTTGCTAACAAGTTGATGATGAAGATGCTAAGTAGTTAACCATGAATCTAAGCTTACTCGATTTGCAATGCTTCTCTCTTTTGATTTCCCAAATCTTCAAGTGTATGTGTGTGTGTGTGTTTAGTTTGAAAGAGATGAGGAAAACAAAAAGAAAGGGAAATAAGTTAGGTCGACTTCCCCAATTATGCAGTGCAAGGTTGGTGTACATATTATACCCGCTCTAAACCTATTGTCTGGAATCTGGAAACCTTTTACGAGAAATACATTTTATTAGGCTTTCAACTAAGGTTCTTTAAAACGAGCAATAATTCATTTAACACAATAAGTCATTTGACCATTTGACCTATTTATTTCAGTTATCAAAATACACCAAGTATTTAGAATACAATTTAAATATCAATTTAAAATAAGGAGATTAATGTATTTCTACTAGGCCCATTTCGAGGATGTTACACTAATCAAACCGGTTTACTTACTAATGATTAGTTCATCATATGTTTAATATACTTTTCAAGTAAAAACTAAAATGAGAATTATTTTAGTAAAAGCCCCGTAAAAAATGTTATGTTGATGTTGGTGTGATTAGAATTATAAAATTGAATAAGAAATCTTTATCTTTAATATACAGTTTATCATGCATGCGTTATCATTGCGATGGTTTTGGTGACTTAATAATGAATAGGTTTAAAAATGTATATGTTATGTTTTTTCTAATGTTGCAACGGATACAATGGATCTTGTTCATAACGCTTCTATAGTACCTTGGAAACCCGAAGAAGACAAGTCGACTCACTAAAGAGAACAAAAGCAGTATGATATGGTGACCGATTTATATAACGCACTTTTGAATTCAAAGTTTGTTAAACCTTTTTTAATGGGAAAAGTACAATAAAATGTACTATACTTATCACATATTCCTATCTAAGGTACATAACTTTAAATTTTTTGATTTAAGGTATCGAACCTTCAATTTGTAATCAAGTTAGGGACACGAATTTCACAAATGACGAGTTGTCACCGAATTTCTTTTTTATAAGTAACATATATATTAAATCGATTAATATTCCTCGATCAATTTTAAAAAATATTGAGTATAAAGGGAGATATTAAAGTTGAAAGTGGTAATGAGTTTTTGTAATTTCTTTCTCCTCGCTCAATATTTTTTAAAATTGATCGAGGAATATTAATCGATTAAATATATATGTTACTTGTAAAAAAGAAATTTGGTGATTACTCGTCATTTGTGAAATTCACGTTCCTAACTTGATTACAAATTGAAGGTTCGATACCTTAAATTAAAAAATTTAAAGTTGTGTACCTTAAATAGGAATAGGTGATAAGTATAGTACCTTTTATTGTACTTTTCCCTTTTTTAATCAAGTTGCAAAGTTAAAGCACAAATTATGTTTTCCATACCAAAAGGGCAAATTTACGATGGTTGTATATAGGTTAGGAAGTTTTGAAAAGGTGAAAGTATCCCATTTATAACTTTGTTGCGTCAAACTGGTGAAGTGAACATAAAATGGATCGAGGAATTAAATCCGATTATTTCATTATCAGAGATGAATGTCTTGAGTCAATTCAGGTATACAAATATAGGTTTCGATGAGATTTGTAAGTGAAAGTTTCACGGTAAACCAATCAGCTTTTATATGCCGCACAGTCAAAAAATTCTATACGAGAACCTTATATAAAGTGGGAGAATATTGTGTTGATTGTTAACTCACTTAAAAAATGGCTTCTAAATAACAATTACCATATAACGTCACTTTATATAAAGTGGGAGGAGAAGGAGATGAAGACAAAGAAAATAAAAAACATATTTATGTTAATTTTGTAAACTATTTTGTAACTTCGAAAGATAGTATTGTAAATTATCAATGAAACATATATACACCGCTCAATATTACATACATGAGTTCCCGATATATCTCTTCTCATATGATGGGTTTTTTGTAGTTATCAATTATTCATTTGCATTTACTGATACATTTTGGCACTTTTTAACGTTTTAGAAGGAAGATTGAGTGTTTATCATGTTGGACAACTAAATACAAGGGGTGTTAATCGGTTTGGTTTTTGGTTTCCCCGGTTTATTCGGTTCGAATTGTTTGGTTTTTAAAGTTTTGAGAGCAAAACCGAAAACCGAAAACCAAATTCACATTTGAAAACCGAATAGAAACCGAACCGAAAAGCGAATTTGAATTCGGTTCGATTTTTTCAGTTATAATTCGATTCGATTTTCAAATTAAACAGTTTCAAACAAAATATTGAACACCCCTACTAAATACTTATAACAAAACAGTTTACATACTAACAAAATTTTATACCCATGACCTTAAATTTTACAAAATATGATCATAAGCTGACCAAATCTTAAACCTTTAGTAAAAAATCATGTTTCTTATATTTTTGTTAAGATCATATCCATTATTAAACACAAAGTAAATAATCCCTACTTCCATATGTAATAGGTAGGCATACATATAAATGAAAAAAAATAGGTATGAATATGGAAAATATGAACATGGAAGAAAAACACATATACTGAACACATAGTTACTAATCTAGAAAAAGATTTCACACACACAAACATATACAAAATCCTAAAAAAAGAAAAGAAAAAATCTCAAACACTATCCGGTGACTGCCACCATAAGCTAATGTCGCCTTTTCCTTTTACCACAACTTCATTTCCTTTCTCTTTTCCAAAAAATTGCTTTTATTATCTAGTATGAACAAAGGGGTTTTGTCCCTTTCTCAAACTATTTTTTGTTTGTGTTTTTGATATTTTTGTGTGTTTAACTTATTTCATGTGACTTTTTGAGATGGAGCCATGAAACATGGAATATATGAAAGATGAAAGAGCCTTTGTATGTATTGAGTTTTTATTCACTATTCAATTAGTGTATTCCATATTAAATATCTTATGTTTTTGAGTTGTTATAGTTGATGCTTTTGAATTTGCGAGTAACTCAGCTCCTACGAGTCAGGAACAAGAGACAATTATGTTGGTGATTAATATGAAGTTTTATATAATTGTAATATGGAATGATAAAATAAAAAGGTGACAAGTGAATGATTGAGATTTGCTAAGCCGAATCCTATACAAGATTCAACGATGTAAAAAGTAAGAGTACAAATGATATAAGGATTATGTTCCATTTTTTTAAGTAAACTATATTTAAATATATATATATATGTAATAGAAGTTATAAATTTTAAATTGTAAGTAAAGAGTTATCATTCTAATACAATTGTAATTTCAATATCATCTAATTATATTGAATTTGTTGAATGGTACTTGATGTGACTCAAATAGTCATATTTTTAAGGGCAATATTCCGCACTTTTTGGACGTATCTTTAGTGAAAACATTCCAAAATGATCATTATTTACTAAAATTCACTAAATTGGTCTAAATATAGGCGTTGCTGCAAAAATCACCTAAAACGTCCAAATAACAAGCAAATCAGGGCGAATAAACGTGCACAAGATCATCCGGCCTCATTTACCTTATATAGATCACATTCTAACTTCATCATATGATAAAACAGGTAAAATCGAGACGGGAAAATCAAGAATCATGCAAATCGGATAAAGAACGGAGAAGACTGAGCAGTATCAGACCCTATAAAGTCATTTCGGCTATGCTTGAGCTATACACATCCAATTTCAGTGAAGTTGGCATCATTAGAAGCGTAACGGAATTACGAAGACACAGGCGAAAGAATCAGGTCAAACGGACGCATAACGAAGGAGATACGCGCGTTTTATGCAACGAACGAAATCAGACAGACACCGTATACGGCCTTGGCAACCGTATACGGCCTACCTAAGACCGTATACGGCCTACCTAACACCGTATACGGCCCTACCAAGGCCGTATACGGCCCCCTGTACCCCGTATGCTGCTTCGTTTGCTTGTACGTGCTGTTTCGCGAGTTGTACGGCTGATTTTTTGAGTTTTGCCTATAAATAGGGGATCACCCCTCCTCATTTTACACACCTCAACATTTTCACACATTTCTCATTCTCTCACTTTTCTTTCACTTTCTCTCTCTAACTTTCTCTCTCTAGCACTACTCTTAGGAGTTAGAGGAGAAAGGTTAGGGTTGAGCTTACGGTTCGAGTCTAGAGGAAGTTTTAGCTTGGTAATCTTGTTGTAACGAGTTTTTCAAGTTCAGACTATCTGTAATCCTCAGTATTACGCTGCTGTATTCCCGGTGATATCTAAACTTTACTTACTGTTATAATGCTTGTGCTTTATGTTATTTCAGTTTGTATTCTGCATATTGCCATGTTTATAGAGTAGTTTAATATTGTGATTGTTGAAATGTAGATATTAGGAGTAGGGATGATGTTAAATTAATGTTTCATTTATACGATTGGAAATTGCTATGCTGTGTATCTGGTTAAGCTTATCCTGAATATAGATCTAGTCTCTCATCACCCTTTCCAGACTTTCATGTGACTGTTGCCCTAGGATAGGATCTGATCAACCCTAATACTATGAATATACAGTTATCTCCAGTTACAGTATGAAACTATGAACTTTCCTTTAAAAGGCACAGTACTTCGTATAGCGTTGGAAACACCTCATGTGGAGTACAAATACGTGGAAGCTAAGGAAATGCCATGGATTGTTTCATCGTGAATTACCTAGAAGTGATCCTTCTAGAACTGTGGTCTAGGAATCAAAGCTGTGGAAATGCTTGTTGCACTGTACACCGTTAGTACACCTAAGATCTGGAACACTGTGGAAATGCTTGTTGCACTGTACACCGTTAGTACACCTAAGATCTGGAACACTGTGGAAATGCTTAAATGCCCAGTACACCGTCAGTACATCTAGGGTTTGGAACACTGTGGAAATGCCTAATTGCCCTGTACACCGTGATTATTCCTAGGGATGAACGCCTGACTGTAAAGGAGGGTCTATATTTATGATGGTTAAGTATGTGCTTCAATAGAAACAATACAGGGTAGTGTCAATCATATACCTAGACATGCAAAACCCTTATCAAACCAATAGTTTAACATACACAGGATACAATCAGTATTTGCTATAATAAAAGTAAATAGACGATTAGGTGTTAAGAAAGGTCAGTAAATACAATTGCGGTCTGTTGCCTTATGCCTGATCCCTAGAACATTTAGGGTGACTTTGTCTTAGTTAAGCAAAGGCTCAGGAGGGTTTGAAAACAGCCTGATCTGATCAGAATCATGATAACCTAGGATTCCAGTGACATATGTTTCTAGGGTTTCACCTGAACGTAGGGTCCTAGTGTTTACACCGAAAGTATGTTTCCTCTTTATCTGGTAAATCTCCAATCAATTTTATAATGAACATCATCCCGAAACCCTAGTATCCAAGTTTCAGCAATCACATCTCTACCTGTCTGCTTAAACCCTAATTTCATTTCTCGTTATTTACTTTTCTGCATTTAGGATAATTATAAAACAAAACCTTCCAAAATCTATCTACCTACCCCCATCCTAATTGCGACCATAATCTTTGGTGACCCGCTTTATTTCAATTCGCTCCGATTTAAGAACGACCTCGAGTTATACTTACTGCTTGCTCCCAAGGTAGGTAGTACTTATAGTTTGAGCACCAGCTCATATAAATTTAAAACTCACTGTCCGCCGCTTCTGTTGCTGTTGGAACAACGACCGGAGTCAAATCCGACCGACCAATAGGAGTCGCGACAAGTTTTTTTGGCGCCGCTGCCGGGGATCGTAGAGCGTTACGATTTGAAGCCGCCTTAGATATTCTAGCTTTTAGGAGATCCTTTCCAATTAGGTTTTCTCAAACTTAGTTGGTAGTTATTTGCTTTCTTTAGAATAATTTAGATAGTTTAGTTAAAAATGAAAAATACAAAAACATCTTTCTATGATTCATTCCCGTCTAGCCCCATTTCTCCACTCGCCCTCAAGACGTCCGAAGAAATTATGGCCATGGATGACGCTGAGTTCTTCGCCTGCTTAGAACAAGAGTTAGAATCTGACGTCTACTCTTCATCTTTATCCTCTTCCGAAGTTATCTCCGCTAATTCAGACGATGAATCTAGAACCATAGGGCAATTCTTAGACCATGACTTAGGAACCCATGATTCTCATCAGAAGATCTCAACTTCTGCATCTAGCATTCTAAGCTATCAGGTTGTACCTGCCCCTGAGATTTCATATTCCTTAGAAAACTTCTTTCAATTCCCTATTTCATCTGGTTTTGTCGAGAGTAACTCTGAACATCTTCAACCCTTTCGTTTTCCACCCATTGAAGAACGTCTTCCACCCTGGGACGAAGAAGTTTACGAATACCCTCCAAAATCACCTATCTTTTTGAACCTCGTACCCGAACCTGAGTACACCATCTATCGTGTTGTTGATAGGACTTTACCCATCAAACCTGAAGAAAATATCCGCTACGTAGGTAACTCTTTTGATCCTGATAGGAGATTGGATGTTTGTCGGGCATTTGCTAGACAACTCAAAAAGTCTGACTTTCCTTTTTCAGTTGAAAAAAGAGAAGTCGCTCGTAGGATAAAGAAACGGGTTGGTATTCTCCACCGTCTTCCAAACCAAAGGGAGGAAGGTATCTTCACACAATATCGAGAGCAAGAACTAAAGCTTAAATCGGAAATAGACCTACTAATGGACCTATTCGCCTGCACCGATTATAAACCGGTTTCCCAAACCCTAATTAATCGTTATGTTGCGGCTATGATTTATGAGCTTGAGTTCTGGATCAGCAAAGATCCCGCTATACCTCTCGTCATTTCTGATAAAATTCCATTTTTCGTTGACCCCGCTACTTATATGATCAACAAGTTGTTAGAGATATTCCCTGGAGCCACTGACGATAACATGGAAGCTGCTTTCTTTACTGGAAGAAAGGATATTAACGTCTCACTCACTTTGTTATTTGCTCAGTCAAAATTTCCTTTCACTGTTTCACAAACATCTTTAATCGAAGAAATCACGGAGTCAGTTCACACTACCACCGGAGATCCCGATTCGAGAGAAGAATGGAAATTTCCACAAACCCTAGGAATGCTTCTTCATGACTTAAACCATATAGATGACGGATCACGAAACAGAATTTCAAACCCTAAGAAAGTTAGAAAGGAATTTAACAAGTTTATTGACAATCTTCTAGATTTAGGCAAAAAGGAACGTATGTTTCTCACTGAACATGAACGATTCTCGTTACATCCTGCAGACCTAGTTGATTCTGTCATTAAGATTCTCACTTGTGACTTTATTCCTCGCTACACTTTCCCTCAACCAAGAGCACCAAATTCACTTAAACAATTGCTCTTGGGCAATATTCAATAAATTTGTTCAAAAGTCGAGCTACCGACTTTAACCAAGCGCTTTTTGGGAGGCAACCCAAACTTTAGTTAATTTAGTTTTATTTTAAGTATTTAGGCTAAGTAATATTAGTGGTTTATTTTTAAAATTTAAAAGCTTGCATTTAAAAACACAAGAAAACGTTCTTTTAAAATTCAAATTCGCGCGACACAGTAACGAATTTCAGACATTTTCAGAAAATTCGAAAAAGTTTATTTTTAAATTTTGAAAGATTAATTTTGAATTTGTCTTGGATTTTAAAGAACACAAAAAGATTGTCTTGTTTTAAATAAAAACGTATACGATTTCGCATACGATTCGCAATATCTTTTTCAGACTGCGCGTAAAGATTCAGAAAATTACGAACATACTTTTTAAAATTGTTTTATTTAAAAAAAATTTAACTTTGAAATTTTACTTGTATGTTTCGTATCTTTCGCAAATTTTAAATCGCGTCCATTTGAAAAGGTATAAAAAGGATTTTAGCCACACACATAAGACAAAATCATCAAAAAAAATTCATCTTCTTCCTCCTCCCCTACCCCAAACCGTCGGCCACCATCACCACACCACCAAATCTCCATTACTCAACCATTTTGCATGATTCCAAGCTCAAAATTCATCATTTTATGATCTTTCTTGCATCCACAACATCATTACATCAAGTTTAAGGTAATTCTTGACCTACTTTTGTGATTTTCATGAAACTTTAAAAATTAGGGCTTGTAACTCATTTTCATAGATTTCATGGTTGAAACTTGCAATCTTTAGTGTTATTTCATGCTTATCTTGATGCTTAACATGATTACAAGCTTAATCTAGTGATTTTTTGGCTTGATTGCAAGATTGGAGATTAAAGTGTTGACTTTTTGATGAACTATGGCTAGTTTGACTTTTTGGTTGATTAATTGCTTATGTTGACTTTTGTTGATTGAGTTATGCTTAAATATGATAGGTTAACATGTTTTGATTGATCATTTGCAATTAGAAAATGGTTAAGCTAGTTTTTGGTAATTAAAGTAAGCTAATTTTTGATAAAATCATCATAAACATCATTTTTACTTAAAACTTTTATTTTTAAACCATGTTTATGACTTTTCTAAAACTTAAAAGCTTACAAAATTATCAAAACAAGCTTCGGTTCAATTAATCATTTTTTAAGTTTATCACTTTAATTAATAAAGTGTATGACTTTGAAATGAAACCAACAAAAACGCCATTTTCTAAAAAAAATACCATTTTGTCAAATAAGTTTACTTCCATTCTTTGCTTAAATCGTGTGAATGAAGCTTTATGTCTTTTGGAAATTGCGGAATATTGGATTGCATATTTAATTGGTAATATGCCCTTTTATGATTAATTGATTTACTTGAGGTAATTATATGACCTTGGATTTAATCTCATTTAGATTAATTAACCATAAACATGAAGTGTTTAAGTTTTTAGTGCTTGGGATAATTAAGTTAGGTACCTTGTTGACTTGCTTTGATTATGCTAGAAGCTTTGTGCCACTTTCCCTTGACTAGACATAAGCTAATAAGAAATTGGTGATTTGTGATTGGTTGCGGTTAGGTTTAGCAATTTTAAAATTTCTGGATATGCCCATTTCTAAAGCCTACATTTCCATTTTTTTCTAAAAATCTGGAAGTACTTTAGCATATCCATTAATACATCACGGTTATGGCCTAATCTTTTCTTGTCTTTTATCACAGATGGAAAATTGCCCACCTTCATTCAGCTACTTGGCCAAATCTGCAAAGAATAGGTCACTCATTCGCCAGTGGTTGCAGCGACCGATAGGCAGTAATCGGTATGTGGTATGGAAAGACATGATTAAGCTAGGGATCAGGGATGAGTTGAAGAGTTTGTTGATGTATGAGACCGATGGTCAAGTGAACAATGCCTTTCTCCGTCTCTTCGATATAAATGAGTATGCATACCGAGAAGTAGTGACAGAGTTCATGATGACTTATCAGCTGAATCCAAAAATGAGCGTATCCGACAAAAGAAAGATTTCATTCAGGTTTCAGGAACAGATTTATCATATCTCAGTTGCCGACTAGGGAGTGTATCTTGGTTTATATACAGAGTCTCAGGTCAACTCTGCATGGTTCAGAAACAGTGTTCAAGACATCTCCAGCCTACCAAACAGGAACCATAAGGATATTTGGATGGGTTTAGCAGGATCAAACTTTAGGAGTTGTGTTAAGTCATCCACTTTCATCAAGCCGGTTCATCACATCCTTCACAAGTTGTTAGCATGTTCTATATTTGGAAAGAAGGAAGGTGGTGCTGTGAGTGCCGAAGAGTTAAAGTTCATGGAAGCAATCATAGGAGGAAAGAATCTGAATGTTGCTTTCTTGATCGCCGAGAGACTTGGGGTTGAGACAGACATGGATAGGCACATGTTCATGGGGTCGATTATTACTAGATTGCTGTATAGTATGGGATTGTTGACTGAGGCCCACACTGAGGAGTTTACTGTTTGTTCTCGTTCTTTGCCATTCAACTTGGACTACTGCAAGTTGATCCATCTTGTCGAGGTAGATGAGCAGAGACATTGCCTATGGAAGAACACCAAACAGATCATTCCAGGATGTCGTCTCCCTGGGAAGCGTGTTAGAGGATCCTCACCTGTTACAGATACTGAGGATGGCCCATCTGATAGAGCCCGAGCACCTACTACTCATGCTAGTGTCCCGCATAGAGGAGCTGAGACAGCCGAGCCACCAGCTCAGGCTACTGTTCACTACACAGATCCAGTGACCTCGCTGACACAGTATTATCTTTTGCATGCTCTTCAGGTTAGCCGTTCCCATCAGCTATTGATTTTCAGGAAACTTGGTATTCCTGACCCAGAGCCTTACATGTACCGATGCGGTCCACCACCACCAGCCATAGCACCACCACATACATCCATCCCATCACATACCACCCATACACCATCACCCGCTATTCGGACCACACCAGTACCAGAGCAGGTCCAGTCAGTTGAGACCGAGATACCGGTAGTTCAGCCAGTGATTTCTGCACCTGTGATTCCTCATCCTGCCCAGCCAGTCGCCAGTGGATCTTACCGTGCTGACACAGTCTACTTGGGCACGGATGTTGTATCTTTTGACACTTCCGGGATGCTATTAAACTTGGGACCGATCTCTTCCTCAGCTGTACCGACAGAGAGCATGCTACGTCAGGCTTACATGACCTTACTAGAGCAAGCAGGGGTTACTTCGGCTATTTTGCTTGAGTGGGGCTACACTGATCCGATGAGACTGCCAGCAGCTACCCTCAGAGACATATTGATTCAGCTCAAACTGATCAATGCTGAAGAACAGGGACAGAGAGTATCTAGTGGCCAGCAGTCAGTCGTAGGACCATCTACAGCACCAGCTCCTACTCAGCATACTGATGCACCTGACCAGGGATCCCCAGCCTCATAGTTCTACCCCATTTACATCATTTGACTTTGGTTTCAGACATTATTATTATCATTATCTTGTGTTTGTTTGGCTACTGTTGAACCTTACTTTTGGAACTTATTTGTATTAGCCACTAGTTGGTTGATCACTCTATCCTTATTTATATTATGCTATTACTTATTATGTTTTATTTTCTTTCTGTCAAATAAGTAGAAATGTTGTGATGTATGAACGTGGAAAAAGGCGAGATGACGCACTTTCAAGAAGAAAATCCGTGAAGTAAAAAGGCAACCCGAACCAGCTTTCAATATTTGCAGACTGCGGAACATTCAACATCTCATGGAGGGACCTCGTTCTTCTCAAAACTTCCTTGTATCCAAGCACTTCAAAGAACTAAGTGTGGGATCACTCCCCACACCACAAACACTTATCGAAATCACTCAAACTTCTTCAAAACCTAAAGTATGGGATTCTACACCATAAGGATCCCCACTTAAAAGAATTGAAGTTGATTTCGGATAACGTTGGATACATGACACCGGATAACCCCGTATGAAGCTTGCTGTCCTTCAAGAAGAATGCAGAAGAAAGCTCGCTTCGACTCTCTCTCTCCTGCAAAAATTCACATGCTTCAAAACGTTATCTGGGGAGTTTCTTAACCTTCTATCCATTTCATGATCACATATATTATGTCTTGTTAGCTTGTTATATTCTATACCCTATCCTGAACTTATCACTAAGTGTGGGATTCAAACCCAAATTTAACACTTAAGAAATATTTTCTTACATGTTCTAACTCTAAGTGTGGGATTTTACCTCCAGTAAAAACTCAACTCAAGAGAACATTAGGGACAATGTTCCTCTAAGTGTGGGATAGCAAGGTATAGAATACCTTGGATATTTTTAAGCGATTTTTATGTCCAAAATAGCATTACTCGGAAAATGTTTCCCCAAAAACGAACTTTTTCAAATAAAATTTTTCAAAAAAAAATTTTCAAAAAATTTAAAATTATGAGTTAAATTATGAAACTAAACTCTAAGTTTTTTGAGTTAAATGCTTTTGAAAAGAATCATTCTCGAAATATGAGTAAGGTATTTTGGAATATAGAGAAAATAAGGTAAAAATTTCTCGAGCAAGAAACAATAATCTGAAAGGAGCATGGCTAGGCACATACAACCCTATTTTGTAGTGAGGTATCTTGAGCCTAAAAGCATTCATCTTTAATGCTTCACTTTCATTTCTTGTGTGTGCCGATGCTTGCATCTCTGAATTAGAACTTGCTCCAGACATACGTTTCAAGACCACATTGGTGTGTACCGTACGCGGTATAGGTGCAGCTAGATGACCTTGACATTCCTTAGGATTTAAACCCAATTCTTACATATCTCTTCAAGCCCAAAACCCTTCCGATACTTATTTTCAGTATCGATGATCCGCCTAGTAAACCCTGTTGAGCCTAAACCTTTCATTTCGTAAAAACCCTCATACTAAACCCCCACTCAACCAAAATTCCCAAAACCTTATCTTATAATTTCTAAGGTCGTGAAAAACATCTTTTGGAACATCCTCTTCAATTATGCTCTAAAGTCTTCCTCTTCTGTGTACTCTAAAAAGTCAAAAGTGCGAAAAATTGGCACGACAAAAGAAATTGAAGTTCAAGATCAAAGATCATAGTCCCGAAAAGGATTTCTGAAAGGATCAACATAAAATATCCTTAGAAATTCTCTGGCAAAGAAGTTCTGAAGAAGAAAAGAAAAATAAAAAGTAGAAAAATCAAGAAAAGAAAAAGAAATAGTTCCATCAAATAAAGTTGAGTGCTTCAAGTATCACCTTCTCAAGAAAAATTCGATAGAAGACGAGTAGCTACAAAATCCTCCGTTCCGTTCTGAAATAAAGTTTTTCACTATCTTTGAGTTTTAAGATAAGTCAAACCCTTACAACCAAACATATACCACTATCCATACCCTTAAACCTCACCAAACACTACCACCCGTTGAAAGTCTTGGGATAGTTAGCACCGTCCTCACCTAAGTGGTGGAAATCCGATTCTCGACCAAGCTTATGACGATGAGTGCTACATGACTGGCTTATTTGAGCGATTTCATTTGTTCTAGATTGTTAGGGAACCCGATACACTTTGAGTGAATTGAGTGACCACCTTCGGTGAGATCGCCTAGTCATGTGTACTCCAAGATCACGAGGATTGGTAGTATGCTTGATAATAATTGCTTCTTGCTTCTGAAAGGATCATCTTATCATTTCCCTTATTCTTAAACAGTCTTAGTCATATTAGAAGTGGTATCATTTTGAAATTATTTTGACTCACCCTTAAAAAAAAGAAATAAATGTTTTTCTAACTGAGTGTTGCTTGAGGACAAGCAACGTCTAAGTGTGGGATAACTTGATGTGACTCAAATAGTCATGTTTTTAAGGGCAATATTCCGCACTTTTTGGACGTATCTTTAGTGAAAACATTCCAAAATGATCATTATTTACTAAAATTCTCTAAATTGGTCTAAATATAGGCGTTGCTGCAAAAATCACCTAAAACGTCCAAATAACAAGCAAATCAGGGCGAATAAACGTGCACAAGATCATCCGGCCTCATTTACCTTATATAGATCACATTCGAACTTCATCATATGATAAAACAGGTAAAATCGAGACGGGAAAATCAAGAATCATGCAAATCGGATAAAGAACGGAGAAGACTGAGCAGTATCAGACCCTATAAAGTCATTTCGGATATGCTTGAGCTATACACATCCAATTTCAGTGAAGTTGGCATCATTAGAAGTGTAACGGAATTACGAAGAGACGGGCGAAAGAATCAGGTCAAACGGACGCATAACGAAGGAGATACGCGCATTTTAAGCAACGAACGAAATCAGACAGACACCGTATACGGCCTTGGCAACCGTATACGGCCTACCTAAGACCGTATACGGCCTACCTAACACCGTATACGGCCCTACCAAGGCCGTATACGGCCCCCTGTACCCCATATGCTGCTTCGTTTGCTTGTACGTGCTGTTTCGCGAGTTGTACGGCTGATTTTTTGAGCTTTGCCTATAAATAGGGGATCACCCCTCCTCATTTTACACACCTCAACATTTTCACACATTTCTCATTCTCTCACTTTTCTTATTTCTCTATTTTCTTTCACTTTCTCTCTCTAACTTTCTCTCTCTAGCACTACTCTTAGGAGTTAGAGGAGAAAGGTTAGGATTGAGCTTACGGTTCGAGTCTAGAGGAAGTTTTAGCTTGGTAATCTTGTTGTAACGAGTTTTTCAAGTTCAGACTATTTGTAATCCTCAGTATTACGCTGCTGTATTCCCGGTGATATCTAAACTTTACTTACTGTTATAATGCTTGTGCTTTATGTTATTTCAGTTTGTATTCTGCATATTGCCATGTTTATAGAGTAGTTTAATATTGTGATTGTTGAAATGTAGATATTAGGAGTAGGGATGATGTTAAATTAATGTTTCATTTATACGATTGGAAATTGTTATGCTGTGTATCTGGTTAAGCTTATCCTGAATATAGATCTAGTCTCTCATCACCCTTTCCAGACTTTCACGTGACTGTTGCCCTAGGATAGGATCTGATCAACCCTAATACTATGAATATACAGTTATCTCCAGTTACAGTATGAAACTATGAACTTTCCTTTAAAAGGCACAGTACTTCGTATAGCGTTGGAAACACCTCGTGTGGAGTACAAATACGTGGAAGCTAAGGAAATGTCATGGATTGTTTCATCGTGAATTACCTAGAAGTGATCCTTCTAGAACTGTGGTCTAGGAATCAAAGCTGTGGAAATGCTTGTTGCACTGTACACCGTTAGTACACCTAAGATCTGGAACACTGTGGAAATGCTTGTTGCACTGTACACCGTTAGTACACCTAAGATCTGGAACACTGTGGAAATGCTTAAATGCCCAGTACACCGTCAGTACATCTAGGGTTTGGAACACTGTGGAAATGCCTAATTGCCCTGTACACCGTGATTATTCCTAGGGATGAACGCCTGACTGTAAAGGAGGGTCTATATTTATGATGGTTAAGTATGTGCTTCAATAGAAACAATACAGGGTAGTGTCAATCATATACCTAGACATGCAAAACCCTTATCAAACCAATAGTTTAACGTACACAGGATACAATCAGTATTTGCTATAATAAAAGTAAATAGATGATTAAGTGTTAAGAAAGGTCAGTAAATACAATTGCGGTCTGTTGCCTTATGCCTGATCCCTAGAACATTTAGGGTGACTTTGTCTTAGTTAAGCAAAGGCTCAGGAGGGTTTGAAAACAGCCTGATCTGATCAGAATCATGATAACCTAGGATTCCAGTGACATATGTTTCTAGGGTTTCACCTGAACGTAGGGTCCTAGTGTTTACACCGAAAGTATGTTTACTCTTTATCTGGTAAATCTCCAATCAATTTTATAATGAACATCATCCCGAAACCCTAGTATCCAAGTTTCAGCAATCACATCTCTACCTGTCTGCTTAAACCCTAATTTCATTTCTCGTTATTTACTTTTCTGCATTTAGGATAATTATAAAACAAAACCTTCCAAAATCTATCTACCTACCCCCATCCTAATTGCGACCATAATCTTTGGTGACCCACTTTATTTCAATTCGCTCCGATTTAAGAACGACCTCGAGTTATACTTACTGCTTGCTCCCAAGGTAGGTAGTACTTATAGTTTGAGCCCCAGCTCATATAAATTTAAAACTCACTGTCCGCCGCTTCTGTTGCTGTTGGAACAACGACCGGAGTCAAATCCGACCGACCAATAGGAGTCGCGACAGTACTTTAAATTTTATCTTACCTTTTTATTGATAAAATACTAGAGAGTATAACATTAACTTCTTTTTGTTAACAGATTAATCATTGAATTTTTCGCACCCTCAAATTTACTGTGCGGAAGCGAATCGGGTCGGGGCACGACTAATACGGTAATCACAGCACAAAGGAACAGTGAACAACTCTATATGAGACGTTTTGAAAATACATTGCATAAAATAGTAAGTTTACAAAATAACTGGTGTTCGCAAAGTAATTCTAAAGATTTCAATACATAACAAGTAGTACAAAAGTAATGCAAAGAAATCTCCAAAAAGTTGTAAGCATGCGACTCGAGCTAGGATCCTGATGGGCCAATCCTACTATTGCAGTGTACCTAAGAATACATGCTAAAACAGGTCAGCTATCAAGCTGGTGAGTCCATAGGTTTTATCAGAAAAGTAGTAATATGTATGATACGAGTTGCAAACATTTCTTGACGTATTGGTAAAATCAGTGAGTAAATAAATGTAATCTTGTATAAAAGTATAATCCAAAATGTTTCTTAATCTTATTTCATATTTCTTGTTTATCTAGTTTTCTAGTTTCTTGAAATCTTGTATCCTAGTTTCTTGCATTCTTGATCCTTGATTTCTTGCATTTCTGGAATTCTTGCACATAAGGTTCTTGCATATCTTGATTTCTTGCATTTCTTGAGTTCTTGCAATAAGTTTCTTACAAATCTTGATTTCTTGCATTCTTGATCTATTGTATTCTTGATTCTAAGTTCTAAGATTCTTGAGTTCTAATCTTGTAGTATTCTTGTATTCTTGTCTCAAGTATTCTTGTATTCTTAGCTATTGTATTCTTGTATTCTAAACCCAATAATTATTGTATTTCTAACTATAGAAATCTTGTATTCTAAACCCAAATGTTCTTGTATTTCCAAGCTATAGTGTTCTTGTATTCTTATAGTTCTAGTGTTTTTGTATTCTAAACCCAAGTAATCTTGTATTTCTTGTAATCCTATGTAAGAGTTACAGTATTTCTTGTACACATAAAAGTTCATACAGTGAAAAGCTAGAACAAATACACATCTTGTAAAAGCTACTAGAGTCTAAGTCTAGCATACGTGTAATAAACAGTCGTAAAGTATTCAACATAGTTGTTTTCATAAACAAGGATTTATAAAGGTAGTTGCATGCATTCTCACCCCAAAAATAGTAAAACAGTTTTAAAGAGTGGGGCCATGAAACTCACTTGTGGGTGCTAGCGTTCCTAATTACGTATGTTGTCCAATAGTAACCTCCTAGCGTCGTAAACGCGTAAGGTTATATGTATAAGTAAGTGACTAATGTCAAACTATGTTAATCGTTCACTCGATAAAAGATCATTGTTGTTTCAAAATTCGTACAATCCGTTGGTGATGGTTTCGTAATAATAATTATCAAGTATTATTATTATGTTTGTTGTAAATAAATCTCGTACATTCGCGTATTGTATAGTATATAGGTGTTATTTGTTATGCAAGTTCAACACTTAGTGAAAAAGTAGATGTTTCGAGTTTGTTGTGATATGCGACACAAGTGTTGTGTCGCTATGAGATGTTGCGACATAGTAATGGTGTCGCAGGGTGTGAATTGTAATAAGTGGGCGACATAAATGTTTGTGTCGCAAGTATGAGTTCCGATTGATTGTGAGACATAGAGGTTTGTGTCGCAGTTGGTTAACACTGCTAGTTATAGTTGCGACACAGTGGTTGTGTCGCTAGTTATCACTGCTAGTTACGTGTGTGCGACATAGAGCCTTGTGTCGCATTTGGTTTGGCCCTTCTACGACACAAAGAATCTGATGGTTCCAAGTGTTCGGGATTGTGGTCAAACGTGCTCGGTTTGACCCGAAACTTGTAAGTAAGTCTTAAATATGTTTATAGAGCTCGGAAAAATTATCGTTGCGTTTTATAGTTGGCCAAAAAGTGTCGTCATTAAAAACTCTCCAAATCAGTCCCTAATTATATGTTTACGAGATTTTTCGTCTACTTTCGAGCTCGTTTTCGGTGGTAAAAACTAGGGCCGAGCAAAAAACCGAATTAACCAAATCATAACCGTTTTAACCGTCAAAACCGAACCGAATTAACCAAACCGAACATGTAACCGTGGATTTGGTTAACGATTTTGGATTAACCATAGTTTGCGGTTCGGTTATGATAGTAGAGGCTATCCGCCGCGGTTTTAACCGCCCCGCCCCACACACTTAGACATTAAAAATAATTAAATATTATATTTATATTTGAATATAAACAATATTAATAAATCAATAATTATATTAATATATTATAATTGATTTGCAATTAATGAAATTATATTTAGAAACTGATTTTGTTAGGAATTGAAACTTCAATCACTAAAATCATGGAGCAAAATGATACGATCGACCCTGTATATATCGGATATTCCTCTCATCACCATTATTCAAAGATTAAACCCTAGCATCTCCCTCTCTTCACGTATAATCTGACTGCCGCTTCACGATTCCGAGTTCTTCACAACTCCGAGTTCTTCACAGTAAGTTTACTATTCCAATATCGTTTGATGTTTCATATTATAATGACAACATATATATTATATATGCACGAGTGTTCCATTGTATATATTATATTATTATTCACCTTTTGATATGTGGAGATCATATAAGTGTATGATACGAACTTATGTTGTTGTATGGCTGCTGCTTAATGATTGTTTGACTGTCCCTATATTGATGTTGTTGTTGGTGTCATTGTACTATACTCTTTTTGCTAATGGTATTTATTCGATGTCTACTTTTTCTAAAGAAAGATAATATATACATGTAGCTTTAATTTGATACAAACACAAGTTCATAAACGGTTAACCGAATTAACTGCTTTATATCTAGACGTTAACCAAATTAACCGAATTAACCAATCCGTTATTAACCGAACCGAACGGTTAAAATTTTTTATTAACCAAAGTTTTGATTATAGGGGTGGTTTTCATACATATCCGCACCTAACCGCCCCATGCTCACCCCTAGTAAAAACCTCGAAATAAATTCCGAGAAAAATCATGGTGGTTTTACTACATGTCAGCTATTTTCCATAATTTTTCCAAGATTTCTAGATGTCTAAAGTTTGCTAAATAAAATCGTGATCGAAGTGTGTTCCAGAAATACGTTTTTCATAACCTTTCTTCACAAATCTGTTAATAACTCAAAATCGGTGTATTTTCAACCGATAAGTTATACACGAAAGTTGTTCCTAACAAATATACGAAACTTTTCCAAGTGGTTTCATCCATTTATTTTACTCACACGATTTTATACAATTTTTCAACCGAGAACTAATAATCTGTCCAGAATTTCAGTTTCATCAAACATTAAGTTTTCTTTGTTTTCGTTATGGTTTTTAGGTAAGATCTTTCATGAGATACACTTATAACATGTTAATAAGTAAGAATCATGAGATAAAAGTAAAAGAAAAGTGGTCCTCACCAAGATTAAGGATGAAGATGAAAGATGATGATGTTGTAACTAGTTTTAGCTCATTTCTTTTGCAAGATTGAGGTTGGATAGTGATGTTAATCTTGTTGTTGTTGCTGTTGTCGTTGGAGCAGAGGGAGGAAAAAGAAGAGAGTAGGTGAAGTGTTTGTGAGAAGATTGAGTAAAGAATGTGATGTGTTGGTATGTCAAAATAATCAAAACAAAAGGGTGTGGGAGCATGGCCTCCTTGACCGATTTTGGTCAAGGGGTGGGTATGGTTGCAAGATTTTTGTGTCTCCCAAATAATTGTGTTAATAACTTGGTATTTAACCCGTGCTCGTTTAACCGATCGTTTTACATTAAAACGTGTTTTATTCGGTTAGTTCGTTAACGGTTATTTCGCGTTAATATTTCTCGAAGTATTATTTTTAATACTTTGTTTTGAGTTTACAAAATATAAATTTTGATTCGTTTGGTTGTCGGGCTCGTTTTTGCGTGCTTTAGTCGCATAGGTTACGTTATATAAATAACGTATAAACGATACATTTTAATCGTTATGTGTGACACCCGTCAAAATTAGGACTAGATTTTTGTTCCTAATCATTTAGAAATACATGTGATTAGTGCTAAGTATTAGGCTAATTGTATGTATCAATATATATATTGTTGAATATATATCAGTTCACGATTATATTTAATCGTTCATTTTCAAATCGGCCAAATTCCGATTCATTTATATGGCGTTGGTGAAAACAATATTAAGTAATATAGAAGTTATTATTTAATACAACTCATTATTTATTATATATTATTTTGATAATATATAAAGTATTCGTATCGTACAAATACAAAACATTCGCGACAAAGATTATAAATAATGTATTATTATTGAAAATGATAATTATTATTTACTTGGATTAAAATAAAACATATTTCGTTTTATAACATTTTACTCAAACGCGACGAAACCACTCAAACCGTATCCGTCATTCAAACATAAAACAAAGATATATTTTTATATCTCATTAAAAGTATTTTTATTAAAATGCTTCGATTAAAATACGTACGATTTCATATTTAGATATTTATCAATTTAAAACATTATAATACTTTTCGATCGGGTACAAAAACACGGGTATTTTGTACTTCGAGTTGGAGCCACCCAACTCCAATTATTGGAGCTGGGCATAAGCCGATCAAACACCCTCCTTTCTCATTTCATTTTCATTCTCAATCTCTCTGCACTCTCTCTCGGTCTCTTTCATTTTCAAAAACAACAACAACAATAACAATTAACAACAACAAGATTATCATCATCATCAGCTGGAATCATCATCATCATCGTGATCATCTTCATCATCAAATTCCATTTTCGGTTCCATTTTAATACGTGAGTAATCGTCCACTTTTTCTTTAAGTTTTTGTGTTTAAATTACATATATTAACATGCTAGGATGTTCTATAAACTGATTATGTCCCCAAATCGAACCCAAATTGTTGTTTGTGAAATTTCGTTCGAACAGACCCTGTTTTTGAACCAGGATCCAGCGGATCTAGAGGTGATCCGGCGGATCTATCTCCAGTTCATGCGGATCCGGCGGATCTAAGTAGGATCCGGCGGATCACCCTTCAAAATCGAGCCGATCCGGCGGATCACTCCAAGGATCCGGCGGATCCAAACTAAACACACCCAATCCGGCGGATCAACACATGATCCGGCGGATCCCCCGTTATATTTCATGATCCGGCGGATCAACAAACGGATCCGGCGGATATTAGCTAAAACAGAACAAATATTTTTTCGAAAACGTCGACAATTTCACAACATATTTCAGGGTAGCTTCTCGATGAAAAATTTATTGTAACGGATTGGGCTCAAATTCGCAAGGTCATTCGAAAACAACCAAATGGTCAAGGCTAAGTACCTTAGCCTAGCCAGTTTTAGGCCATCCGGGGTCGTCTAGGGGGCAAAAATAGCATATTACTGTTTTCAGACTCGTACTCAATTTTTGTAAATTATGAAATAAAGTGTAACGGATATAATGAACTGGATTAACAACTAAACTTATACGATACGACTTATATACGAAACACATATACTTTTATAAGCACAACCAATCATGTATAATAATAATAGTTTGAAATTATTATTACAAACCATCACCAACGACCCGTACACATTTTCACAATTTCAAACATAAACATTAACCAAAGTGTTTGGGCATAACTAGTTGAGGGAACAACTAGCATAGATGGTCCGTTGTGTCATCTAATCAATTAAACTTTGCGCGTTTAATACGCCCGGCAGGTTTCAATAATCTAATCATTTATCAAAACCTTGCGCGTCTAAGACGCCCTGCAGGTTCAATCGTTGTAACGACATCAAATCATTGTGAATCATTATAATTGTTGGCTAACAATTCATTAGGCTCAGGTGAGTCTCACGGCCTCTTTTTACTGTTTTACTGTTTTGGGGGAGATGCATTACTTGTTTTACTCGAACATATGTACTTACTTACTTGATTTACTTACTGATTTACTGGTATATCGATTGCATGGGTTTTACTTAATCCAATGAAGTCCCTTTAATCATAGTTGTTAGTTACGGACTTAAGCGCGAGTTTTAGTATATGGATCCATATGGGACTGACAATCCCCGTCCGGGTCAGCAAGCACTGACTGGTCAAAACGGACGCATTATCATTTGTTCATACGTATGTTGATTAGGCATACGCATAGAGGCACCCTCGCTCAGGCACTTAATTGTGATCCTGACATCTCATTTAAGCTCAGACTATGTGCTCATGGCTATATATACATTATATTTGATTAATTTCAAACATCATTATTAAATCTTGTGGTTCATACATCATATCTTATCATTAAACCTGTGAGCTCACCAGCTTTATAGCTGACCTTTTAGCATGTATTCTCAGGTTCTCAGCAGCAGTAGGACTGCCATTCAGGATGCCCATTAGTTCGAGTCGCATACAGACATCAAGAGATTGTCATGCATTACTATATTTTGTATAATTTAGTTATGCCATAGAATCTCTATCATTTGAACTCAAGGGCTTTTGTAAACTATATTATAACGGTGTAAAACCTTTATTTTATCAATGTATTTGTAAACGACGCATGTAGTGGTCGTTCATTATGTAATCTGGTGCTTTGTGTATTGATTAGTCGCGCCCCGAACCGACCCGCTTCCGCATCATAATTTGGGGGTGCGACATTATGCTTTTATGTTCGCATAATATTTCAAGGTTATATAACTACTATACAAATAGTTTTACGTTATTTAAAATGTTTATCACCAACGATCCGCATTTTGAGGTGTCGGATTTTATCCGATTTTGTTTACGTGTGATTTAAAACAATCGCGTGCTTTTACATAATTATATATAAAAGTTTTAAGTATTTGATATTAATACGTACTGAATACCCGTGATTAACGTCTAAGTTTGGTATAATAAATACCCTAATTTGTCGGGTGACACAGAATTACTTCTAAACAAAATTGAAATTATATCATACCAAAAGATTTTTCAATCATCTACAAATAAAATCTTTTTGGAACTTCATATAAATACCAATACCAAATAATTTTTCCAATATTTGCCTAAAATAAAAAAATTATCAAATCTCAATCCTAAATTAATGATACCACAAAACTTACTCAAATGGTCTATCGATGAGTAAAAAGCGTGTGTAATCCATATATACACAAATTACACATAAATCCCTCTTCAATACCAGAAGTCATCCCCAATTCGATTCCTTCGATCTTTTAATTATATAATTATTCAAAACCCCTTTTTAATTTTTCACATAAATCTTTCATAAGCCTTCTGAAATACAGATTTAAGAACCCTCACTCGATTCATCAAATCCTAAGGTATCATTCTTATGACAGAACTTTGACTTTTGTTGTATCATGTATTACACGATTATTGTTAATTGATTTCTAAAGTTTGTTGCTTTTGATCGGTCAGATCAGATCGCAGGGTTTTCAAGAAAAATAATCAGTTACAATGTTTTCTCGAATGTTTGGGAAACCTAAGCAGCAAGCTAACGCTGTTACCACGTTAGATAAATTAAATGAGGTAATTTCTGACATTCATTTTTTTTTTAAATCTTTTATTTTTAGTTGGAAAGATTTATATTTTCTTAGTGGGGTTTTGTTAATTTGTAATAAAGCTGTCTACTTGGAGAATAATGTTTTTAGGGCTCATTGAGAAATTGAGTTTTTTGGTTTATTCTATGTGATTTATATATGGGTTATTGGGTTGCTTACTTTTAGTCCAGACCAAAGATTTGTATGATCTGAAATGCTAATTGTTGTCAGTTTACAGTTGATTTTAGAAAAAATGGGATACTTGAATTTTTTCAGGATTAGGACAGTTGTGAATTGTGATGTGTGTTAGTGCATACAGTGTTCACTCAAAAGATTAACCATAAAAACTCTAATAATAGTCTATTGGTACCATCAATAAAATATAAATAGTTATCTTATGCTTATAGAATCATCTTTGTAGTTGTATCAAACATCAAACATGTGCATTCTTTTTATTTACTTGACAACGGAACTTTTTATAATTGAGGCGTATGTTCACTATTTTCATTATGATGAAAATGTTCTTCCGTTTATTGTCTGTATTTAATAAGTTGATAATCTGTGCAGACCCTTGAAATGCTTGAGAAGAAAGAAAAAGTACTTTTGAAGAAAGCTTCTGCAGAAGTTGATAAGGCCAAGGAGTTCACTAGAGCTAAAAATAAAAGGGGTATAAATTGAGATCTAATGAGTTTATATAGCGATTTTGAGTTATAATTTACTTGTTGCAGTTTTAATATTTGATGTATACTCTTTTAGTCTTATGACATATACTTAATTCATCAACACACTACTTGTAAGTAAGGGCAATATGGGATAATTTTAAACACTTAAATTAATAAGCATGATTGGGGTGAATCATGGCAGATATGGATAGGGGACTCTTTTACTCTATCTTAACCTCTTGTCAAACGCAACCCAAACCATCCTTGTCCCTGTATCATCCTTTTAGAAAATTTTTGGTCAAAAATTAATAATTGTTGGAACTTATATTGGAAATGATGTAAATTCCTTTAAGTAGGGGAACCAGGATGAGCAACTAAAACTTAGTAGTACGATACTGCAAACTGCAAAGAGTCGGTATTACAAGATACACTAAATTGAACAGACATTATGTATTATATATACACACATGTGTGTTTGTGTGCGTGTATGATGGCATCTTTCATCTTTGTGATAATGCATAATATGGGCCAGCTTCGGGGTGACACGAATCTATACTGACCGTTTTGAGCACCATATATCCATTTCCAATGGGATGGAGTCGGACAACACAATATTCTTCATCACCACTATCCATAAAAAAGTTGAGTATTCGTGCAGCTCTCCAGAAGACATCCTTACTCTATAGGGGTGCTAGCGCAATCTTGAACTAGAACTAGAGGGGGAGTATTGATATATACATACACACAGGCACCATACGCTTTACTCAAGTTCTTCTATCTGAAACTTTAGTTGGATCTGAAACTTCAGTCTTATATTTTTAGGACTGTTAAGTTATACACTTATACTAATCATGTTGTTGCCTTCTTTTTTGCATATGGGAATTGTTTAGCGGCAATTCAGTGTTTAAAGCGAAAAAGACTTTATGAACAGCAAGTTGAACAGCTTGGTAATTTTCAATTGCGTATTCATGATCAGGTGCATTGAAATTCGTATTATTAAATCAATTCGAAATATTAATTTTTTATTTTTTATTCGCAAAACAGTAATTTGAACTAATATGTGTGCCTGTGGACATCAGATGATAATGCTTGAAGGTGCAAAAGCCACCACAGAGACAGTTGATGCCTTGAGAACTGGAGCTCAAGCAATGAAGGCAATGCAAAAGGCCGTGTAAGTTTTAGATTCTATTATGGTACACAAAATGCACCAATATATCTGAATCTATGTGCATAATCAAACTTGTGTTTATATAGTAGTGTCAAAGTGGGTGGGTTGGGTGACGAGCGAAAAAAGGTCTGGGTCATGATTTCTGGTTAGGTCGAATTGGGTCAGGTTGAGTTGACCTGAAACAGTTTTTTTTCCTGAAGTTAAAGTTTTTATGTAATATATAATTTAGCATGTATAATATGCAAAAAATTGATCATTTCTATAATAATCTTTACGTTTAGTTTGGATGACCTTCAAAATGTTCGCTTTTTAGCTTATCTTTTTGTTTTACCTATCAGAGATAAATATACCCCTGAATCATTCCATTTAAAAGTAAGTGGATCGAAATGGCCACCTGTGGTCTGTAGTTTAAGATGCAGCTGTGCACTCTTCTAAAACTAAATGGGCATAAACCTCATTCACTCATTGTGTGAAACCAGTTCTGTTTATACCATCAGGGTATCTGATTATATGACTGAAGAACATGATACTTTTGAGTTAAACAGTTTATATCAGGTTCACCCTTGACTTGATAGGATATATGCCTTTTGCTGATGGTTGTATATATAATGAGATACAGGAATATTGATGATGTGGACAAGACGATGGAGGAGATTAATGAGCAAACGGAGAATATGAAATTAATCCAGGAAGCGTTGGCAACACCTATTGGTTCAGCAGCTGATTTTGATGAGGCATGAATTCTAACTTCCTTTATCTTAGGAAATGTTGTTATACTTCTTAGTCATATTAATCAAATTTCGACTTCTAAACTCATGAATTTTTTCAATTTTAACTATAATTGAAAATTACTATTTTCTTAAAAAAATTTTAATAAATTAATAAAGTAAACTGTCCTGAACAGTATTACATCATCACAAAATGGTGTTTACATCCTTTTGAATCTTACAAATAATTCTTCTGTCCCCTCAAGAGCACCGGCATTTGAACCTACATGCAGTTCAATAAAAATATATTATAGTAGTTTGATCTCCAAATATTCTCGAGAACTATATAAAGTAGAAGTCCAAAACTTTTTATTAGTTTTTTTCTCTCTTAAAATGTAATTATCTAATTGTGTAAATGTGAAAATGCAGGATGAGTTGGAGGCTGAACTTGAAGAATTAGAAGGAGCTGAGTTAGAGGACCTGCTTCTACAGCCTGGCACAACTGCCCCTGCAGCACCAGTGCAGATGCCTACCGGAAGAATTCCAACACGTCCACCTCCCCGCCAGAACACAGCTGAGGACGATGAACTTGCTGCATTGCAGGCAGAAATGGCACTGTAAAGGTCAGTTTTTTATTTCAGTATTTATTTCATTCTATGAATATGTCCTTCATATATAATACTTACGGGTTTTTGGACGTGCTTTTTGAAAGTGATGTTGAAAACTCAGAATAAAATAATCAGCTGTGGTAAGATAGTGTTTGTATGTGCTTATAATGCAATAGTGTTTATAGAAAGTGATTAGTAAAAGGTAAGATGTCCAAAAATGCATTTTTTGAAAATAGGGAAGTGTTTTGTGAAATGAGAGTTAAAGTCCTTTTAATCAGGTAAACGGAAGGTTTAAATAACTCATTTTTGTGTACCCTTAGATAAACAGATTGGATGTAGCTGGTATAAAACTTATCATTCCAGGATTCTTATTTAAGCCTAGATGTTCAGATAATCATTTCCGAAATGCAAACCCTAAGAATCCGTTTGGAATATGTTAGCTGTTGTTGGGAACATTGCATTTGAATAGCAGATGGAAATTTGCAGATTTAGCGTATTTAGCTGTAGTGTTGTGTTGTTTGAGGGATTCTTGGTGAACATTGTTTAATTTTTTTTTAAGAAAAAGATTAATGTTTGATGCATTAGACCCTTCCATAAACTAATAACTAAATTAAACCGTTAGTAGGTGTATGCAGCAAAAATAGACTTTGGGTGACTTTGACCCCATTCACTTGCTACCTTATAGCTAATACTCCGTAATATTTATTGGCCTCATGATGGCTTAAACGTTTATTCGTCTGTAACTGGATATATTTACCTACATGATACACAAACTATAAATGGTTTTAGTGCTTTTCTTTATTAGATGACGACCCAAGTTCTGTCATAATATATGCAGTAATAGGGAAGCTATTTTTCTTATCATCATAATTTATATCCTTAAACATAATCAATAATGATTTTGCATTAATTTGTTATATTTTGTTGGCTGACAAGAACTTGTTATGCACCCATGCAGTTTCAACTCCCAGTTGGAAGAAACTGTAAAGATTGGATATAAACAATGGAGGAATGTGTATGTTAATTCATTCGCATCAACACGCATCATTTGTGTATCAATGGCTTTTTATCGTCTTAGGAATGAAAAGGATTATCGTTCCCATTTTTCTAGTCTTCATGTGTTGGTGTGTGCCATCTTGGAAATCCTGGGTACAATGTTGATGTTGATTATTTGAGAATTTTTTTTTCATTTCTAGAAAGTATAATAGTATCATTATTGAGTATTAACGGTGTAATATGATTAACTATTGTTATCAAGTAATATGTTCTAGCAATTGCTGAAAGGTGTCTCGGGATTAATATCATTGATTTAAGAAAACGGTGACTCTCTCATTTACATTCTATACGAGTAAACACAAAATGAAATTGAAACCTGGAAATCATTCGCTATTCTGATAGAATAAATGAATTTGGAACACTGCTCGTGGTATCTAGTTTATTATTGCTGCCTCACATAACTTTGGAACACTGCTCGGGGTATCTAGTATATTCGAATGTAAGTTTGGCAGGTTCAAATTATAAACTCCGAGTTGACGCGAAATCCATTTAGACTTCTAAGGACCTCAAGTCCTAAATTTTCAATAAAGAGACACGAAATCCATTTAGACTTCTACGGACCTCAAGTCCTAAATTTTCAATAAAAAGACCGATGGCTTAATATAAACGAAGAACTTTTAGAGAGATTAAAGATCGAGAGATCTAATTGAGACATCTTTACGTTGTGTTGGTGTGTACGACTAAAATTTACCACTCAAACCTGATCATACACGTGACTTGAAAATTGTGTTCATCCATTACCTATTACAATTTCATTATTCATAAATCATAACACTTTTCTCAATTTTGTTTTATACTGTGTAAAAGTCTGTTTTTTATACACAAATATCATCTAAAATACTTTTAGTAACAAGAATATCATTTTTAACTATTGATTAGTGTTATGATCCAAGCGTGCAAGATCCTTTACTTGTTCCTAATATAACAATCCTTCTCTTGATCTTTTATATTTCTAGAACAACAAAAAAAAAAAAATGAGAAAATGCTACAAATAAAGAAAACTTACATATAAAATGAGATGGAATATCATTTGACAAAAGAACATTATTCTGAGTTTTAACTGGTCCAAATGTTGACACACACATTATTATTATTATTATTATTATTATTATTATTATTTTTAAAGAACATGATAAAGTCATTAAGGTCTCAAAGATAATGCCCTTTAATATTTAGTTGAATTATTATTAGTTATATAAAAAACAAAGTTCTTTTGTAAAATCTTGCATCTCAGAGTTGTGGTGCATATTGTACAAGTTGTGGCTAGTAACCCAAGATATTTTTTTATTTTTCCAACAATAACAAAAATACTGTCAAGGAAGCCTTTTTAATGTGTGAGATTGAAAAACCAAACCAGTGGCCAAGAGCTGCTAACAACAGCAAAACCAATTTCAGTTTTATCCTTCAAATTCTTCTTCATCTTTTGATGAAATTTTCACAAAAATGGGTTTGGGTTTCAGACTCAATTTGAAATGGGGTCTTTCCCTACAACCTCATCTATCTTCAAATTCTTCATCTTTTCCCTCCATTACATGTGCTGCATCCTGTAAGTATCACCTCAATCTTGAATCAAGATTTTTAATTTGATTGAATTATAGAAGAATAAGTTATGGGTACTTTTGTAATTCATGATTTATGAATGAATTATCATGAAAGTTTGAATCTTGTTTTACAGTTAAAAGCAAAGTTGTGAATTATGATATGGCAAGGTTATCTCTCCCAATTTCAATGGAAAGTGAGACTTCTTATAGTGATACTATTAATGGAAATACATGTTCATCTACTTCTGGAATCATGGATATCGATTACTCTGAAATTGGCGATATAAAGGTTTCTATTGCATATGCTGTAGTATGTAGTATTGAACTACATTTGTTCTTAAATATGATGAAATGTGACATATGTTGACTTTTGAGGTCAAACCTATTCGTATTAGTTAAAGTCTAGATAAGTAATATGGTGACATATGTCCAGCTGATCTAGCTCAGTGGTTGAGCAAGTGGTTTTCAAACCACAGGTCAGGGGTTCAAACCCCGTAATGGACATATGGAAAATCCCTTGGGCCTTTGGGCTCCGGGGTGAGGAGTTTTACCCGCTTCGGCAACTGGATCTGTCGGACTTGGGCCGGGGACGGAGTAGGGTTTCTTCTCGAGGGTGCATAATGGTGATGATCGGGTGGGTGGCTAATGGGCCCCCGTCAGTGATCCAAAAACTGCCTTTCAAAAAAAAAAATATGTAGGAACTGTAAGTTTTATAGTGACTAACTAAGTACTTTTTACATGTTTATAACATATTTATTCATGTATTTTTTGAAAGTTGATTTCACTGTGTTTGACCTCAAATGTCATACAGTAGTACTTAATAGAGTTACATGTTAATTCTTGAGACTTATATTATGGTTTTGATCTTTCAGAGGAGTGTTGACAATTTGTTACGAGACTATAGTTTAGCATTCATTACAAGCTTACAGGCAACTAAGATAGCACAATATAGGCTACTCTTGGAAAATCTTGTCGTGTTGGAGGATACATTTGCTGATTCAGATGTGGTAACGTTAGAACGCGATATATTGGTTCAGTTAGAAAAGCTTGGAGCTTTGAAGTTCCTTCGTGCTTCCTTTTCGGAGTTACCCCAATACCCGTCTTTAGTTAATTCTACAACTGTAGAAACGGTCAAGCCTATTGTGCCTTCTACTAGAAAGATTGAGAGAAGATCACAAAAGGAGCGAATATCGAAAAAGGTCAATGGTGTTTGTACAGTGGAATTTCACGCACAAGCAGTCAACCATAAGAATTCAAGACGGGTCAACTTTTCCTCAAGAAGATCATCGAATTCTAAAATTGGAAGGCTCAAAATCACTAGGAATGAGGCGGAGCTATCGCGAGGAGTTAAGGTTCCTTCCAATCTTTATCTTTATTATTAACAGAATTCTTTCCTTTGAATCTTTAAAACGACAAAAGAATCCACTACTTTTCACCTTCAAATTTCAAATCATCTGTTTGGATCATTTCTCATGTAAATTAATGATTATGCAGATGGTTGCTAATTTGGAGAGGATTCGAACTATGTTAGAAGAAGAAACGGGGACTATGGTTAGTTTTAGTAGTTGGGCAGCAGCTGCTGGGGTCAACAAGAAAGAATTGCTTGAAAACTTGCAATTTGGTTGGTGTTGCCGGGATGAGCTTTTGAGAAGTACACGGTCGTTGGTTATATACCTTGCAAAGAACTATAATTGTCAAGGAATAGCCTTCAAAGATTTAATTCAGGTTTGCTTTAATTACTCCTAGTTTTATGAGTGAACAAATTTTCTGTGTTGGTCTAATGATGACAAGTGACACAACGTTGAAGCACACTAGACACTTACTAGTTTATGATAGGGCAACGTACACTTAAAGAGTAAAAGAATATACGGAACATTTCTAAATGACTTTGTAGGCTTATATACTCTACCATTGTTGGCCAAAGTTAAAAATACTGTCTAAAAAGCAAAACTGTCCCTTATTCCATAATAAACTGTGATTGACGAAAATCTTGGCCTTCACTCGATTCAGAACTATTAAACAGCAAAAGAAAATTGACGCAGTAAGATGGGTTTGCAATTAGTAAATTGCAAAAGTTTCTAGGATGTTTGCATCATAGCTTAATAGCTTTTGTCTAGGCATATCTCGAGGGCCTTGTAATTATGCCAGGTTCAACATTAGCACCATTGAAGGTGACGTTATTCTGCATGTTTCCCATGGTCCCATTTTTCAAAATAAACGGTCAAGCTTAATTTTTAATTTCATTTGGAATCAATAAACATTGACCTTGGTTGTACAATCTTTATGTTTTCAAATAGGTAACTCAAAGCAATGACCTTTGTATGATTGTATCATAGAATTGTAACCTTAACAATTGCTATAAGCTCATCTGCCAAGATAGATGGATAAGCAATTAGGAAGCAAAAAAGTCTGTACCATTATTGTTGACAACGAGTCTTGAGGGGTGATAAGGGAGCAGTATATTTAGTTTATTTTTGGGAAAAATGGAGAGAAATTGAATTCACAAAGTGTTAAGAAACTCGTATGCTTGCAACATAGCTAATAAACTAACACGATTTGCAGGCAGGAAATGTTGGCGTTCTTCAAGGTGCGGAACGGTTTGATCGGACTAGAGGATATAAATTCTCAACTTATGTACAATATTGGATAAAGAAGTCATTGTTGATGTTGCTATCCCGACATGCCAGAGAGATAAGGATACCCGTATGTTCATGGACTCTGCTAAGTGACATCCTGTCATCATTTTGTACTCGGTGTTCTTGCAACTTGGCAAGTTGGGCGGGTTGAGTTACGGGTCATATGAATGTGCTTTCATGCGGGTTGAGTTGACGAGAAACACTTTTGTCCATAAGAGAACTTAATGTTCTTTATTATCTTGAAACTTTTATTACATCAATAGTAATCATAATAATTTGATATAATGATTTAGGAGGTCTTTTTGCGTTAGAAGTCACACTTCCATCCCCCATTGACCGGTTTCCTTTTTTCTATGTTACCGTTTGGACCCCTTTGAGATAAAACATAAACTGAACCGACCTAATTGTAAATTTATGTGGTCAAAATTACACTTCTAATTCCTCTAACTCTGATTTATTTTTTCCTGAAAATTTGTAGCTTACATTGAGCAAGGCCATTAGTAAGATTCAGAAAGCTAAAAAAGCACTTGATAAAGGCGGTGGAAGATGCCCAGATGATTGTGAAATTGCCAAATTCACCGGTCTTTCATTGGCTAAAGTTGAATCAGCCGGAAAATGCCTTAGAGTTGTCGGTTCCATCAATCAGACAAATGCAAAGTTTTGGGTATGTCTCCTAACTTGATGAGTAACTTAGTAGAATATAAAAACCAGTAATTCAACTTCATTGTTTTTTGAAATAAGCTTTTAAACGCTCCTTGTGTTGAATTTGTGTAAATTGCTACCACAACAAGTCACTGCTTAAGTTATATAAGTGTTTGAAAGTACACCAAGTGAAGCCAAGTGGTTGAGTGACATTTTAACAACTAATCCTCTAATCGGGGATTATGAGTGATTTATCAGTTTTGTTGCAGCCAGTAAGAAACTTATTATCTACAACTCTGTTTATTAGACCCCAAAATAATCTCAGGTAGGTAAAAAAAACATGTTTTTTTTTCTCCTTGAGTCTTGTAGTTCCCTTCCTCTGCTTGTATTTGCAACTCTTCATCGTATAAGAAAGAAACATCACCTTCTTGTTTTGGGTAGAATAAACTGTTTGATAACAAGTTTCAAAGGAAAATAAACTGATTATTTGCGTTATAACGGTGTGAACATTTATGTATTACAATTCATTGTGTAGGAAGGCACACCTGATCCGACAATGATGACTCCAGAAGAAGCGCTCATGAAGGAACACATGATAAATGAAATGTACAACCGAATTGAAGATTTAGATGCAAGGGAAAGGAAAGTATTGGTTCTAAGATTCGGGCTCAAAGGGCATCAACGAAAAACACTAGAGGAGATTGGAGGGTATTACGGTGTAAGTAAAGAATGGATTCGGAGAATAGAAAGGAAAGCATTAACAAAACTAAAAGTTGATGACGAAGAAACATTACAAAGTTTAAGACATTATTTGTGCATATAAAGTTTATAAACCATAGTTGAGCTTTTGAACATTTTCTCTGTAAAAATTGCAACATTTGACATAACAACTGTTGTTTCTTGATGTGTGTCCCTATAAAGGACTACAAAGATGATCACTTAGAAATGAATTTGATAATTTGAAGATTGTTTTTAAAAGAGTTGAGTTCAACATCTACTTCAAGTTTTTAAACATTAACCTTAATTGTTTGAATCTAAATTAATCATTACTAAGTTAGTCTAATTTTTATCAAGTATGCTCACTGATTACTTAACATGGTAGAAATTTTCATGAAAAGTTATGTTACATTTTCAAGAATGATATGATGTTAGATAACTTTACAAATTGGAAATTTTTTAACAAGCTCAATCTTAGATAATCTCATAATAAATTATGATATTTGGATTCATGTAAACTACTAATAATAATTTTCTAAATATTCACCCATATTGAAATTATAATAATAATAATTGTGTTCAAAAAGATATGTTTGATATTAAATAGAATTTTAAATTCGCCCCTTGAACAAAATTCTGATTCCGCCTTTAGTTATATTACTAGTAAGTCACTCGTGCAATGCATCGGACATTCGATAGTCGATAAAATATGATGTGATTTTGCATTACAAAATTGATGTAAGTAAACTCTTTTAGATCGAATGCATAATGTAAATAATAAAACGTTGGATAAAAAAATATATTTTAATTATTAATTTAACTCATTAAATTTGAATAGAAATCAGTTTGTGAATAATTCTAACATTTGATCTTTAATTTTTGTGATGGCTTGTAAATAAACATCTCTATAGCTAGTGATAAATACAACAAATCTTATGATCCATACACCAATCTTTATGCATCATATTGCAGTACTGTACAACACTCCAATGCAAATCTTTGGTGTATGAATCAAAAAGTTTGTTGTATATATCAACACCCATAATAAAAGATCTATTACTTACTTGAAAGTCAACTAAAACAACTAATAGTATATTTATAATGTCAATAACTCACCCACATCGATCACTAAAATTTACATTTTTTCACGAATATATAATTATCTATCTCTGGACTTGAACCCACAACTTTTTGATTGGAGGGCAACCTCAATACCGTTAGACTAATGACCCTTTAGCATAAAAAAAAATTAAACATGACAAAAGTTTGTTAGAAAGTGTTATTATATTATGTTTTAAATCAATTTAAGAGTAATGTTGTCATTTCCGATCTTTTATACGTAAGTTTAAGTCAAAGTGTAACCCCTTTATAAATATGATATGATCTTATTGATATTGATAATGATGGTTTTAGAGTAAATTTTGTTTTTTTCTTAATTTTAACATCTTACATCTAACATTATAATCACTTATCATTCAACAATCACTTACAACAAATACAACTTCTCGGCATCAAATGTAACTCCAGCTATGAACCACTTTTATTATACTTTCCAGATTTTATAAATCTAGCATTCCTTTTTCTTGGAATAAAAACAAATTTTTTTTATTTTTTTTTTCTATACGATTATTTAAAAAACACATTTTGCTTTGCTACCTAACCACTTTTGACATTTTTCATCCTCACGTGTACTCGTGCATGAAAGTGTAAGCGATAAGTAACTCAAATATGTAGTAACAAATTCCCACCTAACTAGTCATTTTTTCTTGGACATCAGATCGAGATATATTTAATTTTACATGGTTTTTATTAGATGTTATGCACTTATATAAATTATGATTCCGATTTATATAATATTCATTAAAAGCAAGCTTGTTCACGCGAAATATATAATCTTACAGCAATTTGATTTTGATTAAATATAACTTGATTGAAATATATAATATATCATTTGTTGGTTAGTTGTTATTATTTGACAATTGACATCATGAATATGTACATCTTATGTACGATAACCTGTTAGTGCATCTATTCTCACCGATTTCAAATGTACCCTCTTTGTAGTAAACTTAAAATGGTTGGAATACATTATGTACACATATTTTCTACTATTTATTTAAGTTTAGGGTACGTTTTAAAAATAAAAAACCTATGTACTCCTATTAAAATATAATTTTTAGACCACTGCAATCGGTTTTCGTTGGTGGGGAACCGACGAGCCCCGGCAAACCGACGTCGTTGGCACGGCTTCGTCGGTGGAGCTTCTTCGGTTGGGCGACGAAAGGAAAAGGGGTCCGTGGGGCCCACTTTTTTTTCGAATTATAGCCGTTGTATAAAAAAGTTAATAAAATAAAATAAAATAAAATAACGGTAATATATCCGTTAAATTAAAAATATATATATTTTTTATTTATTTTTAACCTTTTTATCTTCCCTAAACACACTATAAATAAACACACAACTAAACTATAATTCACACACTTTTCTCTTCCATTTTAACAATTATTCTATACAATTCAACACAATACTTTTCTTTATTAATTCCTAAAAATGGATTCAAGCTCCTCTTCGAGTTCGTCCGAAGACTATCTTATGCAACAATATCTTAGCGGTGAGGTAATGTTTAGATCCAGTTGTGATGCTCGATATTGTTGATACGTTGGATCAAGAAAATCAAGAAGATGTTGCCGAAACTTCTAGTCGGCCGCCAATAGCACCAAGAAGATACTTACCTAAAAATCGTCAAGCTACCAGTGAACGGTTGTATTAAGATTACTTTGCCCCAAACCCCACATTCCCGACGGATTACTTTCGAAGACGATTTCGGATTAGTCGTCCATTGTTTCTTCGTTTATGTAAAGGTATAACATCTTACACTCAACAACCCTTACCTCCTTATTTTACTTATTTCCATCAAGGCTATGATTGTACCGCTAAACTTGGTTTCAACGTTTACCAAAAGGTAATGTCCGCTGTACGCCAAATGGCTTACGGTATCGCGACCGATGCTTTTGATTAATATTTACACATGGGTCAACAAACATCATACGATTGTTTGGATAACTTTTGCAAGTGTATACTTCATCTATTCTCAACCGAATACCTTAGAAAATCAACACTTCAAGATGTTCAACGTTTACAAGCCAAATATCAAGAGTTGCATGGTTTTTCAAGTATGCTCGGAAGCATCGATTGTATGCATTGGCCGTAGAAAAATTATCCGGTAGCATGGAAAGGACAATACACACGAGGTGATCATGGGCATCCAAACATTATGCCTGAAGCGGTTGCCTCATATGATATGTGGATTTGGCATGCTTATTTTGACCCGGCCAGTTCAAACAATGACATCAATGTCCTTAATTAATCGGATTTGTTTTATGATCTACTACAAGATATAGCGCCCGTAGAACCGTTTACTATTGCGGGCCAAACCTTTACGAAATGATATTACCTCGCCGATGGAATTTTTCCGGAATGGGCGACTCTTGTTATGTCGTTTAAATGTCCGATCGAGGGAAATAATATGAAGTTCAAGACCTACCAAGAAGCGGAACGAAAAGATATAGAACGTGCATTCGGAGTGCTTCAAGGACGTTAGGGAATAATCAAACACCCTGTGAGGCCATATAACATCAACATAATTAAACGAATCATGTACACTTGTGTTGTCTTACACAAACGTACTGTATGTGAACTTAAGGAAGACTATCCGTCGGACCCTAGAAACCTACCAAGACGTTCGTGGGACGAGAGGGTTGCCACACAATTGCGCATGGATAAGGAACTACGCGACCAAATGGTTCATCATCAACTTCGCAATGCTCTTATCGAACACATTTGGCATCTTCCACGTGGCTTTCGTCGCCTACGTCATTATTAGTTTATTTCATTGTTTTCAATAAAGTTTTATTTTTATTATCGCAATGTTTTATTTTTATTATTGTAATTATTATTTTTAGTATTGTAATTTTATTTACTAATGTACTGGTTTTTTTTTTAATGAAATAGTTTTTATTAAGTTTGTGTTTAATTAATTAAATAATAGTTAGTGGGTCCCAGAAATAAAATTGAAGAAATGATGGTTGACAGGGCTTTGTCAGTCTTTTATCAGTTTTGGATGTGCTGACGTGACGCTGAGCTGACACAAAGGAAGAAGCAAATGAAGAAAGGATTGCTGGGAGTGGTCTTAGAAAGACTATTTTTATGCGTCCGGCCCGCGTTAGAGGGGAAGAAAAATGGAGAGAGAAAGAGCATATGGATTCTATCCCCTATATCGAACACTCATTCCTATTTATTGATAGAAAGATCTTTGTCAAATACCGGACTTTAAGTAAATATATAACTAAGAGTAAACTGCATTTACCCTTTTTGTAGATTTATAGTATGTTATAAGTTCACTTTCTATTTTCAAGTCAAGTTTTTTCTAGGGACGGAGCTATGTGAATGTAATGGTGCGCCTTGACCAACCCAAAAAATGAATACTAGTGTTACATTCTTTTAAGTTTTTACTAATTGGGGCATTGGGCAGTGGGCACCTAACAAAACTCCACATCATCTAAATGAAACAAAACTAATTCATTTAATAAAAAAGTAAAGTAACATCCCATACCGTCTTCCGCGGGTTAGGGCCCAATACCGTCTAAGACAGTCTATGGGGGAGGTTAGATGTAGACAGCCTTACCCCTACCAAAGGTAGAGAGGCTGCTTCCATTTCTACCTAAAGGTAGAAAGGACCTCCGGCCTTTTTGCAGGGGATGGGGTTCGAACCCCTGACCTCTTGTTCAGAGGCAAGGGACTCAGGCACTAATCCAACCCTGTTGCTTTTAAAACTAATTCATTTAATGATTACTAAATTAATATCCTCTGCATTTTGAACTTGTCAATTACATTAAAGTTGGTTGTCATTTACTAAATTTTTAATTTCATAATTTTAATTTAACATGTACTTAGCTTTTTTAATAGAAGGGTATGCAGTTAATAATATTTTAAACTATTTTCACACTAACTATCTTGTAGATCATTTAAAATTAAACAACTGAATAAACATTTGTCGTCTTTTACGTTATCAAGGCTCTTTGTTGCTAGTAAACTTTTTATTGTACTTTCAACTTTTATATAACAAATTTTAACTGTATTTTCTTTAAGGAACAAATTAATTAGGAAAATTAATCGAAATGCCATTTTTTAAAAAAAGATATATCGTTTTGCCATCGGAAAAAAAATTGACGATATGCCCCTTCCAATCGCAAATTTGCTTTTGCGACCCGTGCATTTGCTTTTGCGACCCGTGCACGTGACCGAGTCGCTGACGGCGTTTTGAGGCCTTAGGAAATCGCAAATTTGCGATTTGCCATTTGCTTTTGCCATTTTTTCTTATCCAAATTTGCGACGTGATCATCTCGGGCACAAGCAACAAAACAACTCGGTCACGGGCAAAAGCAAATGGCAAATCGCAAATTTGCGATTTGCGAAGGCCTCAAAACGCCGTCAGCGACTTGGTCACGTGCACGGGTCGCAAAAGCAAATGCATGGGTCGCAAAAGCAAATTTGCGATTTGCGATTGGAAGGGGCATATCGTCAAATTTTTTTTTTCGAGGGCAAAACGATATATCTTTCCGGGAAAAGTGACATTTCGATTTATTTCCCAATTAATTACTCAAAGGGGGTTGATTTTGCCACAAGCAAAATTGATTGGTACACACGGAGATCTTATATATTGAGGGTTAATTTACCCGTTGTCACACCCCCAAAATCCATAATTTTGTTTATTTAATGTTTAGCGGAAGCAAGTTATAATTGGCGGAAGCATTATGTGTAAACAGTTTAACAACGGGGGTGATGACGTTACCATTGTGCATTCATCGTATCAGAGCATATGATCATACTGAACATAATATATATAAAGGATGCCAATTAAATAGTTATTACAAAAGTAGTACGACTGTGTAAGTCGTACAGTAGTAATAAAGTTTTAAAACATTTAAGTTTTACAATACATATGTTAAGATAAGATTTCATGAGTATAACTGCAATGTCTGCAGTAATACAAAGGAAATCCTCAAAAAGCTGTCCCATAATGTATGGCATCCTAAGTAGTCCAGGGTTGTCATCCTGAATGCATGCGATCCTTACTTACATAGCTAATTTCCTGTAAAACATAGAAGGAAAGTCGTCAACAAATATGTTGAGTGAATTCACAGGTTTTGTATAAATATGTGGTATGTTATACCATTTGTGTTTAAGTTATTGAAATGTTATTCAATAAATAAATGTTTGCAGGTTTTTGCAAAATATAAGATTGTAGGGTTGTTACCCTAAAATATAGTTTTATGTGGGTTGTTACCCAAAATGTATGTCTGGTTGTTTACCAGAATATAAATATAATCAGTACGTATACTGAAGTAAAACAGTTGTAGGATATGTTCATCCTAAATAATATGTGGGAAATGCTTAGACTATAATCCCCTGAAAGGTGAGCTAAACCTCGCAGGTTAAAGTAACGCGACCTAACCCTATAACCAAACCACAACCAAAACTTATGTTTCTTGCCTGAAGGACAGTTAAGTATACGCTCCATCCACAGGAGGGTCATCACGGCAATAGTACTATTCGTATACTCAGTGGCTAGAGTTACCTAGCTAATGGTTATAGTCTGCATGACATAAGGTCTTTCATGCACACATCTCAAGTCTGGTCCGTACTAGGATTTGTTGTCTAATTCCCAAAACAGTTGTGAAATAATATTTCATATCAAACAGTTGTATAAAGCGATAAAGCATTTATATAATTTGCTGCATGTGTTTAGCATGCAGTTTCTATGTTTACACCCCTATGTTTAAAAGCATAAAACATTTGTAAAGTAGGGGCTGTGAACTCACGGTGATTTGCTCGGTAGGAAAGCTAGCAGCCAAACAGATAATTGCCCAAGGTATGTTAACCTATATATAATAAATATATTAACATAAGTACGTTTGATTTATTTTAATCACTTATGTTAACAGTTTGTTTGTTTGAAGAAATGGTTGATTTCTTAGTAATATAAGTCGTTGAATTTATTTGTGATATTGTGTTGGAATATTGTTATTATTTTCTCATATCATCCACTTGTTAAGTGTACAAACCAATATATAATTGTCTATTTAACGGAAGGTCGTTTTGTTTTCATTTGTACATATACTTTGTATATAGTTGTACGTATGATTCGAATGTTATTCCAAAATCATTGTATGTACATATATTTGTTCTATATATGTATACTTAAGTAATATACTTGTTGTATATTATTAGGTTATACGTTTGTTAAACTTCTAATCCATTTGCATATATATGTAAATATATGATTATAAGTGTCATGTGTTTATATATTACCAATGTATATATATAAGTTGATACGTTGTTTACGTATAAGGATATAAGTTTTTATTTATAAAAACATTCGTTTGTGAATATCATATATTCAATCTCGAGTTCTAATTGATCAAATGTACGTGTATATATATGAAAGTTCGTTACTTGTTATATATATACAAAATAATGTTTGTAAACGATATGATACGTCGTTACATTTTTAATTGTCGTTTTCATTTCCGTTTATAAAATAAATCTTGTTACTTCTTCAAAATAGTTGTGTACGTTTAGTTGAATCATTGTTAATGATTTTTGAATCGCATTTTGTCTAGATATATTTATCAAAGTTTATAACTTTTATTCACATCGTATGATTATAAAGTTTATCGTTTCAATACTCGTTGTGTTTAGTGGTTAACCCGAAAATGTCGTTTTGTATATATATATATATGTAGACAAATATGTAATGTTAATGTTTTCAGATTTAGCTATGTTGCACCGTTTTGGCCATAACTCTCTCATACGGACTCGGATTTAGGCGATCAAGCTGGCGAAACGACCGCGACTCAGAGGGCTACAACATGAAGAAGTACGCGCCGTGTTCTTTAGTACGCGCCGCGTACTATTAATCTTGCAAAGAACGCACCGCATCCTTAAGGACGCACCGTGTACAATTAATATTCCAGGAATTCTTTGTTTTATAGTTAGGACACGCCGCGTACAAATAGTACGCGCCGCGTGGATCATATTTTACAAAGGACACGCCGCGTATAACATGGACACACCGCGTGGATCATAAGTTTGCAAAGGACGCGCCGCGTAGTCTTAGGACACGCCGCGTCCTCGTGTTTTTCCAGGTTCTGTTCGAGCTTTTTGCATATGAATACGATGGTTTTTGGTTCCAAATCTTTTATATCTTGTTACTAATCGTTTGTATCATCATTTTAGCAACTTGTTACACGGTTTTTACAAGTTTTCTTCCATAGATTTTCGAGTTTGCAATTTATGGTTTTTAAAACCATTTAAGTGTTCATCATCACAATCATCAATCTTTATGTTATATGGTGTTATATACACAGATTATGATACATAAACATGTTAGATGATGAAATTTACACAAGGAAATCAAAGAGTGATAGTTTTCTTACAAAGTGGAAAATGGTGAGGATAATGATGATCGATGATGATGAAGATGATGAAACCTCTAGCTTTTGTTGTTCTACTCCACTACTTACTGCATCCTGATGTTGTTGTTGTGATGATGATTGAAGAGGAAAATGAAAATGATAGATGATAATGGTGTTGTGTGTGTGTTGTGAGTGAGCAGAGATCAAACGGAGGGAGTATTATTTAAAAAAACTTCCTGCATTATTGTAGTTTGGTGGGACTTTTTAGTCCCACTAATTTCGAGTACGGGTATAATTTTAGCAATATAAAAATAAACTTTTTATATTTTTATTTTGTAGGTGTTCTCCTGGTTCGTTATTCATAATCAGTATAATGATGTTATCATTATTTTAAATAGTTGTACAGTTCTGTACATTTTACTGCGCGCAGTCAAATAGGCGCCAAATTTCAGTCAAGTTACGATTTCATATTTTGAAGTAATGTTCTAACTTCTTCCAAATGAATGAGAAAATTTGCATTTTTATGATTCGACCTTTTATGTGCGTTTTAAAATTGTTTCTGGTCGTTTATAATACATTTTATGTTAAACGTATATTTAGACCATTTTATCTATATGTTATAGATATATAAATACTCGTAATTAATAATTTCATTATTAATTATTTTTATGTCACGAACTCTTGTTATTTATTTTAGTCGGGTTCGTTCCGATATCTTTGTACGTAACTTTTAATACTTACATATTATGTATTACTTTTTGTTTAAAAGTACTGGGCTTGCTAGGCTTACATCACATCAAAAAGTTTTGTTAAAACTTAACCAGGAAATTAACGTAAGAATGCACATGCTTAAATGTTAATTAATACCTAATTTGGAGAGTTGTCACACCCGTGGTCCCTGTGGATGTATAGAAAATGCCTGTGGCATTATCACTAGCCTTACTCAAATACTCCATCCGTCCTACACAAATTTGGAATTAAGATATGTTAGGTAAATGTCAGTTTTGTCATTTGCAACTTTGGCTAACTTTATTTAAGAAAATGATTTAGAATAATAAATGAGGGTAAAATAGAGAGTTCATCGATTTTTAATAGTTATATTTTTACAAGTGGACAATTATTTTGAGACATATATAAATAGTATTGTGGACATTTATTTTGAGACGAAGAGCGTAACTATAGCCATCCTACAATTTAAATCCTAGCTACGTCACTTGTTTTTTCGAGTTCAGTCTATTGACCTAGTTTTTTATTTCACTCCCAAAGCCTCAAAGGGTAAAAAAGTTTAAATTTTTTTAGAGGTACATCAGTCATTTTATGAGAGATGAAGAACGGGGAGCAAAACGAAAATTTAGAGTCTAGGGATTAAAATCGAAAAAAGTTTGACCCGAGAAAGAATGAGTGAAATGAACGAGATAATTGAGGGAGGGGGAATGTAATTTACTTAAAATTAGATTCTACGCAAACCGAAGTATCTCTCTTTGAATTTCTACTTTTTTTTTATATTTAGTCATCCACGTGCAAATCACGTGCTCATCGTCATCTCGTCGAATTTTGGGAAATGGTGGTTGTTGGTCATTTTGACTTGAACACTTAAATCCTTTATTTCCAGAGTTTAAATCCAACATTTCAAAACAACGTACAACTATTGATGCACAAAAGAACAACTTTATAAAGAGTTATTCTCTACAATTAGCATTATTTGGTTTGTCAAAAGTAATATTTAGCTTGCTTCAAACTTTAACTGCTTTTTCGTCTACCAAACACATCACAACCTCCTTTTTAGAACAAAAACCATTCTCTAGGGTTTTCAATAACCCCTTTTTTCATAATCCTAAACCCTTGAATTTCGTAATTATAATTACAAATCACGTAATCTAATTCATCATCTAATTCGAGTGTTTTTACTGAGAATTCCAGCGTTTTTTACGGTCAATTTTGTGTTTTACGATGCAATTAATGTAATGACACATCATTTTCATCGATTTAGTAATGGCGAACTGTATTTATTCGCTAATCGTATGGATTTTGTGCGTTTTCGTTGTAATAAACAGTGTTGTGTTCGGTTCAGGATTGGATTTGAATGATTTTGGAGAAAATAGTGATGAGTTTATGAATTTGTTTCATCAAGATTACTCACCGCCGGCACCTCCGCCACCTCCGCCGCATCCGCCGTCGGCGACATGTGAGGATGAATTAGGTGGAGTCGGTTCGTTAGATACTACTTGTGAGGTAGTTGATAGTTTGAATTTAACTAAGAATATGTATATAGCAGGAAAGGGGAATTTTTATATCCTTCCGAATGTGACGGTGAGTTGTTCGGTTATTCCAGGGTGTGAGATTGGGATAAATATTACAGGTGACTTTAGATTAGGCGAAAACGCGGTGGTTATAGCTGGGACGATTGAGGTTATTGCTGCAAATGCCAGTTTTGGCATTGGTTCTCTTGTGAATACCACCGGTTTAGCTGGTGATCCACCTGAGCAAACTAGTGGGACTCCTCAAGGGATTGCTGGAGCTGGTGGAGGGTATGGGGGAAGAGGTGCGGCGTGTCTGTTTAGTGATACGAAGAGTCAGGAGGATGTTTGGGGTGGTGATGCATATTCATGGTCGAGTTTACAGAAACCATGGAGTTATGGAAGTAAAGGTGGGACTACAAGTAAGGAAGAGGATTATGGTGGGGGTGGTGGGGGGAGGATTAAAGTTTTGGTAATAAGTCATATTGAAATGAATGGTACTTTATTGGCGGAAGGTGGAGATGGTGGTACTAAGGGCGGTGGTGGTTCAGGTGGCAGCATATTTCTCATGGCTAATAAAATGTAATTTCGTACACTTCACTGCATCTTTTTATAAGATGTGATTTCTGTAAATGATTTAAATTTTCAAATAGTTAAGACATTGTTAGATGATTATTAGTTTATTACTAACATAATTATGGAAAGTTCTCTACTTATCTTGCCATGTATATTTGTCTGTATACAGTTTTAGAAAATTATTGACTGAATTTCATTTGGTGCATCTAAAACAATCAATTTGGTAACACGGTCATTATTATTATTATTATTAATTTAAATGGATGTTGTGTGCTGAACCTTGAATATTAGTTGCACTTTTGCTGGCTTGTTTGGTTAATAATTTCAATAATGATGGATAGCTGGTGATGTTTAATCAATTACCCTAATAGCTTGATGACATACTTGCATGCATCTTTTGCCTTATATAATTAGTGTTCACAAAATCTGGTCAAACCAGGGATTGCCATGTTTCCTTTCACTTCCTTTTGTTCAGGCCTCAGGGAAATGAAACCTTGTAAAAGAATTGTGGTTAAGCAATCCAAAGCTAAATATGTTTCTGCTACAACCCGTGAATTATTTTGTTTACTTACTGATGTTCTTATTGTTTCCCAGATAGTATACTGCAATATATATGCTTAAGTGTATAATAATAATAATACTTATATATAAAAAGCTTAAAATATGCATTATAGTGTGTAGCACCTGTTGAACTCTACTTTTTGAAGTAAATTGGTACTTAGGTTACTTTGTTCTTCACAAGATCATCTAGAGGAGCTATTTTGTAAAAATGGTTATTATAATATCTATAAACATGTCTTTGGTAAGCATATCATGGGGAAAGTCATTTTGGGAAGGAAGGAATGTAACCTTGTTTTCACATGATAGTTCAATATTATCAATCATGCCTGTTTTCCTTGGTGTAATTTCTTAAATTGCATATTCATCCGAGTTAACTGAAATAGGTAGTGCAAGCTGATGAAATTGATAATATTCTTATGTGCAGGACTGGAAGTGGTACAATAAGTGCTTGTGGAGGTGATGGTTTTGGCGGTGGGGGAGGGGGAAGAATTTCTACTGACGTTTTTAGCAGGCATGAAGAACCCAAAATCTTCGTCCATGGTAGAATTGTTGCATTCTTGAATCAAGCACTTAGTGCATAGTAGTGTAAGCTTGTAAGCATTTAAAGAATATAATTAATTTCGTATCAATTTTTTTGCAGGTGGTAATAGTGTAGGCTGTCCATCAAATGCGGGTGCTGCAGGCACTTTTTATGATTCTGTAACCCGAAGCCTTACAGTTGATAATTTCAACATGACAACTGACACGGACACACTTCTTATGGAGGTCTCCTATCAGCCTCTTATGACAAATATTTTTATTCAAAATTTTGCCAAGGTTTCTGTACCCTTGCTTTGGAGTCGTATCCAGGTTAGTGGAATATCGATTTTATGTTTTTCAAATTCAAATTCTTTTGTGGATCTAAATTCTTCTTGCAATAGGAGATTGAGTAACTTACCTATCACGATGCTTCGTCTAGGTTCAAGGGCAAATCAGTGTTCTAGATGGAGGTATATTGAGCTTTGGGTTATCACAGTATGCTCTGTCAGAATTCGAGATACTGGCAGAAGAGCTGCTAATGAGTGATTCTATAGTAAAGGCAAGCACCACTTTATCCAACTGAATTTTTTAATCTTTTTAATAATTTAATAGTACTAACCTGTTTAATTCGCAATACCAAACACTACAAAGGACATAAATCACACTAATTCTCTGTCTAGTAGTAATTTTAACTGTTATCTATAGTCTGCCTTGTTTACCACTAATTCCTGAGGTTTCCTACATATATGTTTGTATCATTTTTAGCATTAATTGCCTCCTGACTTGGTAAATTGTTAGTAATATTTATTTATTATTACAACCACAAATTCTGTACACATTTCAAAACTTCATTGTGGTGTTATAGTAAGAATAGTTGTCAATTCATAAATTTAGGAAAGATTGTTGTATTGCATTTCATGAATTATGAAATCATCACCTTGTCTTGTTTGTCATCTGTTACGACTTTATCAAATATTAAGTTAGATGCAAAGAATTTCAGAAACAAATTCACATTAACAACAATAAGGTAAGAAATCTGGAGTGAAAACATATAAAATCATATATTAAGATCTGATTTATTGCTAGCAAGAATTGGAATACTACCTTATTGAACTGAATCTAATGGTAATAAATCTTGCTTGTTTGTTGTCTGTTACTAATTCATCGAATTTCACATATCGATGCAGTAAACTTCAGAAACAAATACACATCAACAGCACATGACAAGTTCAAGAGAAGAAATTGAGAGATAAAAATATGAGGAGACATGTCATTTTTGCCTTGTTAGGAGGATCTAGTAATTTTCAGTTATACTATTTAGACATATATTTGGTCAGTGTGTCCCTCTTTGAGATACTTTTCCGTTGTGTATTGTGTAATGGTATAAATGGAAATAGTCCTTTAGAAAAGTAAATGTAGCAAAATCGTATAGTATCAAAATCATAATCCTCACTAGTTTAGATTAACAGTGATATATATTAGCCATTTAAGTGAACCACTTATGTCTGTGATTAAGCATTTACTTATCCCGTCTTAGGTGATTAAGAATTAGATACTTATTTGACTCCTGCTTTACCGTTTTAAAGCACTGTGCATCACTATGCATGTGTACTCTGACATTTCATTGACAACCAGATATATCTTTGCTGCTTCAATTTGCATAATTTGCACAAAAGTATACATTAGTATACAACCGTTTGACCATCCTCTGATCTTCTTTATTGTCATTCTAATCACTAGCCATGTTCATAAACTTAAAAACAAGAGTAGGGGTAATATGTAAATATATATGTTACTGAAATAACATAAAAATGTGTCTGTTAGTGCAACATCTCTTGTTTGACAAACTTGGTTTTTTCAGGTTTATGGTGCTCTGCGCATGACTGTAAAAATGTTCCTAATGTGGAATGCACAATTGCTTATTGATGTTGAGGGTGACAAGAATGTGCAGAATTCTTTTCTTGAGGCTAGCAATCTTATTGTTCTCAAGGTTTTCATTAGATTATTTGTGTCAATACTCAATAGTTTTATGGTATAATTTCCTGTGATTGACCAGCTTTTTGCTTTTCCAGGGATCTTCTACCATACACTCAAATGCCAATCTTGGGATTCATGGCCAAGGTTTATTGAACTTGTCAGGCCCTGGCGACTGTATTGAAGCACAACGTCTTGTTCTGTCCCTGTTTTATGGTGTCAATGTAAGTGCCTCTTATCTTCTGTCGTGATCTGATAGTTGTATTTGCATGAAGATGTGTAACAAAATGGTAATTTTGGTTGTCTCTAAATGAGGAAATATGAACCTTCTTATGTATGAGTGGCTGGATACTACATTATTAGCTTAGAAAGAAAAATTGGTCAAATGGGTTGCACTGGTTGGAAGTCTCCCAAGGTGCACTTTTATGCATAAAACCTTCAAATTATTCATTCGAAAACGTTGTTTATTATTGAAGTAATCTATTTATGTTGTCATACTTGACACACTAATTATTGCGTAAAATGTAGTTTTCTGCATAAAAGTCTCTGGAGTCTGGATTACCAGTCCGGCCTTTATAAATTCCGTGTTTTGACCCATCTTGCCACCTATAGTTGTCTAGTTACATGTACATGACTTATTTGTACTCTTATGCATTTTTGGCACTATCAGCTATCATTTATGGTTTTCTCTAAGTAACGGATACTTCTACCTCTTGTTCAAAGGTGGGTCCAGGATCTGTTTTGCGTGGTCCCTTGGAAAATGTCACAGCTAATGCAGTGTAAGTTTGTTTCTGCTCTGTCATTGTAGCTTACTCCAATGTGCTTCATTATTGTTACTAAATAGTATTATGCTTAATATTCAGGATACCAAAACTGAATTGTAAATCTCAACAATGTCCAGACGAATTACTGAATCCACCCGACGATTGCAATGTCAATGCTTCATTGTCCTTTACTCTTCAGGTGTTTTATTTAGAAGGTTACACATAATGAGAGATGGACATATGTCTGGAGATTTTGTAAACACTGATAGGTTTTTTCCTTTCAGATATGTCGTGTTGAAGATATCCTGGTTCAAGGTCTTATAAAAGGGTCTATTGTAAATTTTCATAGGGCAAGGACTGTTACTGTTGAATCTACTGGGACAATTAGCACCTCAAAGATGGGTACACTCACTCATTGAAACTAAGTTATGTATATGAAGGATCAAAACCCTAGTGTTCATAGATAATTACGAGTCAAAATGGGTTCTGGTTAAAATGTGTACTTCATTAAAGCGGATCAAGATAAGTAGGCTAGGGTTGGCTGAACCGCTAACATACACATATTTGTTTGTTTTTTTTGGTACTACCAATAATTAATTTTTAAGCAATTAAAATAATTATATTATTACAATGATAATCCAATGATTAGGAGGTGTATGCATTTTGAATACTAATTTGATGATATCAACCCATTTGACCGCTTAACCATTTGATAAAGTTTTAACCGTTAGGCAAAGTATAAATCAATTCAACCGTTTATCCATTTAGTGGGTCAAAAGTTTGCCCCCCTCTGGTTAAGTGACATTGATTTTGCAATACATATGTTGGTTTATTAACAGGTTGCAAAGGAGGTATTGGCAGGGGTGAAGCCTTGAGTGTTGGCATTGGCAGTGGAGGTGGTTATGGTGGTAGTGGTGGGTATGGTTGTTATAATGGGACCTGCATTGATGGTGGTCTTCCATATGGAGATGCCAATTTGCCTTGTTTTTTGGGCAGTGGCGGTGGAAATGAGATGAACACTGACTCAACTGCTGGTGGGGGTGTTCTAGGTACCTTTACCTTCATTTTTTTTCCGTGGTAGAAAATAATGGTCTACCATCAAATTTCAATCTTATAGGATTTTATGGCCAAGTGTTTATCAAGTTAATTTGTGGAGTAAGAAAAGCAGTAACTGTTAAGTCTTCATGTCTTTGTGTATGCAGTGATTGGTTCATCACAACATCCCTTGTCAAGTTTGTCTATTGATGGTTCATTAGGAGCTGATGGAGGAAGTTATGCTGAAAATATTATCAACAAAAATCATGATGTTGATGATTGGTTCCAAGGTTCTGGAGGTGGATCTGGTGGAACGATCCTTGTGTTCTTGAATGCTTTGACTGTTGGTGATTCTGGAACTCTTTCGAGTGGTGGTGGTCGAGGTAGTCCAAACGGGAGTGGTGGTGGTGGTGGTGGAAGAATCCATTTTCATTGGTCGCATATACCTACTGGGGATGTATATCAACCCATTGCGACGGTCAAGGGAAACATCTCTACTTGGTTCGCTAAAACCTGTGTTCTTATTCTCTGTCAAATCATTGTTATGATGTGGAATTTAAGATCGTTAAAATTTAAGGGTTTTTTATTTATTTATTTATTTATTTATTTATGTAGGGGAGGACTGAGTGGAAATGAAGGTGGTGATGGGGAAATTGGAAGTATCACTGGAAAATCTTGTCCGAAAGGGCTTTATGGCACATTTTGTGAGGTATGAAGTGTGAAGTGTTATTATAAGTGACTTTTTCTGTCGAATTTAGTAGTTTTTGAGGTCCTACATAGTCAACTATTAGTATATATTTCTAGATAATATATCGTGGTTTGCCTAACACCTAGTTCATTACACTTTTGTTTTGCATTAGTGAGACATATAAATGATTTGCATGCTATGTAATTTCATGAAATGACATGCATTTGATTATAGTGATGGTTACTGTATTACATCTACCTCATGGTTAAAGTGAACCAATATTTTTTGTTTACTTTTTGGAAAAATGTTTTTAAACAGGAATGTCCGATTGGTACATACAAGAATGTTACAGGATCTGATAAGGAACTCTGTTTTACGTGTCCATCCAGTGAGCTTCCTCACCGTGCCTATTATACTTATGTACGAGGTATTGACTTCACAGATTGTTATATTCTACTGTATCGATTTTATGAGTTATTTGCTTCCTTCAAAATTAATATGGTCTGTATAAAATTTATAGGGGGTACTGCGGAAACCCCATGTCCCTATAAATGCATTTCAGACAAATATCATATGCCACATTGTTACACTGCTCTTGAAGAGTTGATGGACACATTCGGCGGGCCGTGGTTATTTGGGCTTCTTCTATCGGGACTTCTTATCCTGTTGGCACTCGTGCTTAGTGTTGCAAGGATGAAATTTGTAGGGTTTGACGACTCAACAGGACGTGGCCCAACCCAAGGATCTCAGATAGATCACTCATTTCCTTTCTTGGAGTCTCTGAACGAGGTTCATTATCTAATTTAAACGTACCGTGTCTTTGTCGATATATTCATACATGCGCATTGATGAAAATGGTTATAGAACCCACTGATTATTTACTTCATAAACATTGATGCTATAATATATATAGAGGAGGCAAATAGGCATGGGTGAGTCGGGTTTTTGAGTTTTCTATGTAATTAGTTTGCCAAATATGATTACAAACAAGTTTATAGTACTTCAACTTTTTTGTTTTTTCTTCTAATAAATTGGTTTAGAAGGTTTTTGCACTATAAATACACTTTGGGTGACCTTCGATCCATTTGACCTTTTTATTTATTTTAAATTTTGTAGATAAAGTCATAAATCATAGTCCAAATCGGCTTAGTCATAATTAAAGAGGTCGAAGTGCCACCTATAATCATATTCTTTGGCTTGCAGGTTTTGGAAACAAACAGGGTCGAGGAGTCTCAAGGCCATGTGCATAGAATGTACTTTATGGGACAAAATACATTCAGGGAACCTTGGCATCTCCCTCACACACCTCCAGATCAAGTGATAGATATAGTGTAAATTCTTAACCATTGCTACCATGCTTCATTTATTTCGTTTGTCGTCTTAGATGATGGATAATGTGTTGCAGTGTGTTGGTTAGTTTTCACTTTAGCCACTTATCAAGAGTATTTGATCGAAATTGCAGGTATGAGGGGGCATTCAATAGATTTGTAGAAGATATCAATGCTTTAGCTACTTATCAATGGTGGGAGGGATCAATATATAGCATTCTTATTTTCCTGGCTTATCCTCTTGCGTGGTCATGGCTACAATGGAGGCAAAAATTGAAATTGCAACGACTACGTGAGTTCGTTAGGTCTGAGTATGACCATGCTTGCTTGCGTTCATGTCGATCACGTGCTCTCTATGAAGGCCTCAAGGTTAGTTCATTTTGGAGTATACAAATCAGAAGGATTATTTAATGAAGTTGGGGAAGTATTGTTATTATCTTAGTCTTTATCACCCACTATATCTTTCGATGATATGGGTTTTTGATTTTGGTGTACATTTTATGCTGTTATTGACTGAGAAAGATGTATATTGCTTTAAAGAAGACTCGACAATCACAGTTATGCAATGTTGTAGGTTGCTGCAACTTCTGATCTAATGCTAGCGTACGTGGACTTCTTTCTTGGTGGTGATGAAAAGCGAAGTGATCTTCCTCCTCGTCTTCATCAGAGATTCCCATTGTCTCTTATGTTTGGAGGAGATGGATCTTACATGGCTCCTTTCTCACTTCATAGTGACAATGTCATTACAACTCTCATGAATCAGGTTTGTTACTTAATTCCAAGGACTTAGATGTTGCAAATTTGGCGGGTCGTGCTACAAATCAATACAAGTAATTTTTCTACAGATCAGAACAAGCTGGTTGGCATAAAATACTTTTTATGAATTTTGGATATTCTATAAAGTAATTAGTGTGTGTACGATTACAAAACAAATTTAGGGTGTTTTATGCATTAGATATACATTTAGGGGGACTATTGAACCTTCCAACCCAGTTGATCTCTTTCTTTATTGGCTATAGTTAATTTGAGTTTCTCCATTTGCCCATTAATTAATAAGTAAATGGGTATACCCAAAAAAAACTTCTTGCATTTTTTTCATTTGTTGTACCTCATATGCTCTATATCTTGTTAATTTCAGTCTGTACCTCCTACTACTTGGTATCGCTTTGTAGCTGGTTTAAATGCACAACTGCGGTTAGTTCGTCGAGGTCGACTTGGGGTAATGTTTCGTACAGTTGTCACATGGATTGAAACTTATGCTAACCCGACTTTGAAAAATTATGGTATACGGGTTGAGCTTGCGTTGTTTCAAGCTACAAATGGGAACAATTTTCAGTATGGACTTTTGGTTTCTTCTGTACGGGTCGATGGAACTACTAGAAGGGACCAACTGGCGAGGTAAAGTATTTCTACTCAAAGTTATTTACCTCTATGCTAATTGCTTAAAATAAAGTGTGTTTGGATTTGTGTTTTATAACTGATTAGGTGAGTAATTAGATTTTAAGTCATAATAACCCGTGCATTATGTTTGGATTATAGAATTCTGCTTCTGATTATTTTGGGTTCTTATAATCAGATTCATATCAGCTGCGACAAAACTCCTATCTATAGGGTAAAATAATGTCACCTTCTTTTCCTTTCCTATAACCAAATATCAGAGGCCTTCATCCCCACCATTGGCACAGAACAATCTTTTTTTTTTTTTACAAAAAATTGTCTTTTTTGTCATTTTATCTATTGATTGCTTATCCGAAAACAATTTTGTTTCTGTTTCTTACACCCACACTAATCTGAGTCTGAGTATTCAATATCACATAACCACTTTCAAAACGTCACCATATATACGTGCGTATTAGCTGATATAGTTTTGGAATTGGTGTTTATTACTCCGTACTTGTCAAGTTTCTGCATTTGTATCCGTCATATGCTCTTCTTACCAACATAGATACCTCTTTAATTTTGGCAATTGGCAGCAATAATGATAACACTTTTCAAGAGGATTCAACTCATGATTCAAGAGAACAAAAGGCTTCAAATCAAGTGCACGTGGTTGCCAACAATAATATGACACCAAAAAAGAGTTACAGTAGGGTATTAGATATCAACAGTTTGAAAGTGCTCAAGGAAAACAGAGATATATTCTTTCCCCTCTCCTTTATAATTCATAACACCAAGCCTGTGGGCCACCAGGTAACTTTTAAATCGTCCATCTTGTTTTAATGCACGTATCTCTACTTGTATAGTGCATGTACAATCCGACAATAGATGTGGCAAGATGAGCCAATTGGGTAACCAATGAATTGGGTTGAAATGGGGGTCACGTTTAATATGTGCTGATTGGCTGAAACAGACTGTGTTGGTTGGTCCACAAACTTTTTGCCTAATTTTCACCTTAGTTTAAAAATAGTAAATGCATTAGCTATGCTATTAAAACGCAATATAGTTGTGGAATCTTAGATTGACTTTGGACGACTTTCAACTTGTTCAAGCCATGTGTCATGTTACCATGTTAGCTTATTTTGATTCGACCCATTTGTGATAAGGCAACCCCAATCAACTCATTCATTGGTAGATATGTCAGAATTGTCACCTTTAGTTGGCATGCTCCCTTCTCAGTTTCTGAACGAAATCTATTGACGGTTGGTGCAGGATCTTGTTGGTTTGGTGATCTCAATGCTGTTATTAGGAGATTTTAGTCTTGTTTTGCTTACATTGCTCCAGTTATATTCATTTTCGTTAGCACATGTGTTCTTGGTTCTATTCATTTTGCCTCTTGGAATATTGCTTCCATTTCCCGCTGGTATCAATGCTTTGTTTAGTCATGGACCCAGAAGGTCTGCCGGGCTGGCTCGTATATATGCTCTCTGGAACATAACGTCCTTAGTCAATGTGGTAAGTTTGTGAATAAACATTTCAAATTGTAAAGTGTGATAAATATACTTGTATATGCATCTGGTGGTGTCGCTGATATGTTTCTACTTTTTGTTATTGACAGGTGGTTGCCTTTATCTGTGGCTATGCTCATTACTCTTCTCAGCCTAGTAAAACACCTTCAGACGTCCAGGCATGGACCATGTGAGTACATTACGATATTTTCCAAGCTCTAATACCATGATATTGTAGTTAGGTGCCCCACTGTTTTGTGTGTGCCAGCTCCACAGTCGTCTTGTTTTTCATATATCACACTTGCATGAGCACACACCCATGCATGGATAACTTCGTATTCTTAGAAAATGATCTGGTTGAACCATTGAACAGGTGAAAAAGGCTTGGTAGTGTGTATTGAACTATTCGGGCTTCCATTATGTGTAATGAACTTTAAATTATTGCTATTGAATGTATTTTTTAAAGTGTCAACTTGTAAGGATGCCACGTGGCACCTATATAGATGACACGTCGATTAAAGCACCGTAAATTACATACAATAACAATGAATAACAAGTTCATTACAAACAATGGAAGCTTGAGTAGTTCGATACAAACTATGAATGTCAGACCTTAGTTTGATACATTATGTGCACTCAAGCCGGTGAAAAAAGTTTTATTTACAATAGACAATTAATGCATCAAATATGACTAAATGATTTAGGAGGTTATATATGCATTAAAATTGAATTTGGGTAACGGTTTTTAGTTAAATTTGTTGAGTTTATTCGTTGGACACTTTGACCTTTAAGTGGGTTGAAATCCCCACATCTGGATAGATCTAATTATATAGATTTTGTACTCATATATAAGACATTATTGTTACTATGAAAGGCTGTGGAAAAATAATAGTTGACAGGTCAACCTGACCATGTTTGACCGGTGTTAAAAACATACTCGGTACATGTTTTGACAATTTAACCTGTTACTCAACCCACCTGTGGCCTGGGCCACCCCTTGTGCCACCTCTAGGCACAATGATAAGTGTGTTGTAACATTTTGGTTTGTTGGTGCAGGGAGGAAAGCGAGTGGTGGATTTTTCCAGTTGCACTAGTTTTGTGTAAATGCATCCAGTCACAGTTTATAAATTGGCATATAGCAAACTTGGAGATTCAAGATCGTTCATTATATAGTAATGACAGTGCAGCGTTTTGGCAGTCATCATAGTTGTAGGTATTCAGATGAGTTTTTGAACATCTCATTTTTATAGTATGCTTTTTTCGGGGTATTCATTGTAGTGTAGGCTAGTCACGGCGATAGATAAAATGAAAGATGTGTTGCAATTTAGGTAGAGTAAAAATATAATAGAAAAAGAAAAGCTCAAAATGTATCCTCCATTGTATTGTATATAAATAATCTCAGGGTAATCTGCTGTAGTGTTTCTAGTTTTTACGTGGGTTTGACGACCACTTGAAAAATTATATCAATCAAATCAAATGTAACTTGTTAAATGACAAAATTATATGATTGTAACTTCCATTTTGTATTCTAAATTAGGAGTAACGGAAATCACTTGTATAAAATATATATGATATGCAGATATGATGAAATGAACTTTTACCATAACTAAGAATTGTATAATTATATGTTACAAAAATGTTACACATAATTGATCATTGATTGACATCTATATATAAGCAAATCACTCTAAAGGACTCACAAAGTAATGGGAGTTGATTGATACAGTAAACAAATTAATCCATACATCAAACTGTACAATTATTAAGGCTTATAGTACAAATACACATTGAAGTATAAGTTTGGTGTATAAATCAAATTTTTTGTTGACTTCAGTAATATGACAACTTATACTATAATCGTTGAAGTTTTTGAGAATATCATCAAGTTTTGAGATAGAAGATAGTGACTCGACTAGAGTTCTTATATGTTTTAAGAATGCCATGTTGATAATCAGATAGTAAACGGGTATATTGTTGAATGAAACTATCATGCGTCACATTTGTGTAGATACTACGCTAGTGTCTATATATACATATATATAAAATTTATTTACATAATGTTTTATAAATAAATTTGAATTTATGTATGTGTTAAAACATTATATAATTGTATCAATAAAAATGTATTTAAGTCATTTTTTGTATATTTACAAACGAATTGAATTGTGTTTGTTTCACATAAATAAAAAATAAAAATCTACTGTCCTATAATTTTTGAGCCTTGGAAGTAATAAATAAATGCAATAAATGTTAAATTTTTTCTACTATCCTATCATTTTTGAGTCTTGGAAGTAATAAATAAATGCAATAAATGCTAATTTTTTTTTATAAATAATAATAATAATAATAAACTTTGAGTACTCTTCTATAATTCTTGAGTCTTGAAAGTAATAAATAAATGCAATATATGCTGAGTCTTATATATATATATATATATATATATATATATATATATATATATATATATATATATATAAATAATAATAATAATAATAATTTTTGAGTCTTGAAAGTAATAAATAATTGCAATAGAAATTATAACTAAGTTAATTCTAAGTTGTGTATTGCATTTTTAGTGATGATTAACTTTTTCTGTATGAAACAACTTTCTTGATTAATTAATTATGAATTTATTTTAACTGTGTATGTGTGATAATGAGAGTTTAAGTAGGTTGGTTTTACATTTTTTTTAATATGTATATTTGATATTATGATTATGATGATATTCAACTTAGTTATAAATTTATATATTGTATATATTATGATTATGATATGATGATACATGAAGATGGTTAGCCACTACGTTTAGAATACGTGATATTAACACTATAATGAACCTATCTTCTAATCTTCACATTGTATGCAAATAAAAATTTAACAGTTAAATGCACGAAAAACTCGATCAACTTATATTCTTTAATATTCATTTTAAATCTAATTTTTTTTTTATTGTAAGATACAATGAATTTTGGACATTTAAAACTTAAATATTATAAATTTTTTTTATCGTTACACTTATCAAGCTTAGATTAATAAACGGATAATGAAAGTAACGAGATCCGTGCATTGCACGGCCCAACATTTATTTATAGTATATAAAAATAATGGAGTAATTAACAATGTGTTCCCTCAAATAAAAAAAGGTTTAAAAAGTTATTATTGCCAATTGGCGATTTGCAGAAATCAGACGTTGCCAAGCTCCATCCTTCTTTTAATAATCCGACCGTTGTAAACAACCAATTAGCAGCACCACTCCCTCTTTTTGTTTCTTCATTCAAATTTCCCCTCTTTCTCTCTCTAAAAATTCTCTGTTTCTCTCTCTCTGAAATCTGTCATGGCAATATCAACAGAGACACAGCCTCAACAACAACAAAAGGTAACACCACACTCCCATTTCTCCTCTTCTTAACAATTATTATACGTACTTGATTATATTTGTTACACGATTTATCTTAGGGTTTTGTTAGATCTTACTTATTATGTCGACGTAGTTGTGGAAATAACGCTCTAGTAACTTCAATTTTGCTGATTCGGATTATAGATACGCAATTGTGAAGTTTAATATTGTTGATTCGTATATATAATGTTATAATAATCATTCAATTGTAAAATTTAGTTAGCCTGATTTGAATTAGATACGTAATTGTGAAGTTTAGTAATTCAATTGTGAACTTTATATATGCTATTCTGTTTTTGTGTATATAGTGATTATTTAGGTACTCCCTATTACACTATTCAAGGATGAATAATTAATCCTTAAAGGAAATAATGGTGTATGTGAAACCGAAAATATAAACCTCTCTTTTTTCCTTTTTATTTTATTATTAAAGTATACACAAGGTTTCCTATATCGGATTGCTAGAACCTAAAGTATGGATTTCGGAAAGCTTTCATTTTGAAACGAGGTTTGGTCGTTGCAGTTTTAAACTGGTCAGGCAGATGCAATGCTTTAGTGATAATGATGAACTAGTTAATGATATTTGTCATTCATGATTTTATATCCTGATGGATTTTCTTTCTTCCGTTTCCATAGGTTTCTACAGAGACTGCAGGAGAGAAAAAGAGATGGACGCTTAGTGACTTTGACATTGGGAAGCCATTAGGAAGGGGAAAGTTCGGGCATGTCTATATCGCACGAGAAAAGAGGGTGAGCAAAGCAAATCTACTTGCCATTCTTAACATATTCTACTATCTTATCATTTTGAGCAATGATATGTGCCTAAAGATAGGCCTAATGTCATATGGCGTTCATCAAAAAGGCAATGGAATAGTGGGTCTTTTCATAAAACTAATAGATTGATGACATCTAGATTAGGTCAATTTGTTAGCCATTCTACTTAGTTCAATATATCATTTCTCTATCATTTGTTATGCCATTATAAGCTAGCTAAAAAAATATCTTTTTGTCCGTCTCTCTACAGAGCAATCATATTGTGGCATTGAAGGTACTTTCCAAGAGCCAGCTTAAACAGTCTCAAGTGGAGCACCAGCTTCGCCGTGAAGTTGAAATACAAAGCCATCTTCGACACCCTAATATTCTAAGGCTTTATGGTTACTTCTATGATCAGGTGCACTAGTATGACCGCCCCATACCTTACAGGGTCTTTTTTTGACATTTCTAATAGATCGAAAATAACTTAAACAGAAAAGGGTCTACTTGATTCTGGAGTATGCTGCAAAGGGTGAACTCTACAAGGAACTGCAAAAGTGCAAATACTTCAGTGAACGTCGTTCTGCTACTGTATGTCTTCTTTACTAATAACAGAATAATGCACGTTGAAGATATGATTGATTGAGGTCAGGTCATATTATGTTCTATAACAATTTCTTTTCCATTTAAACAGTATGTTTCAGCTTTAGCACGGGCTCTGATATACTGTCATGGAAAGCATGTTATTCACAGAGACATTAAACCAGAGAACCTCTTGATTGGTGCACAGGTAAATAGATAAAAAAGCTCAATAACTTTATTTTCGTTTGGTTTTTATTTGATCAGAGAGAAGGAAAGACAATGTGTGCTTATTTTTTTTGAAAGTAAAAAATGAAATAGTGTCCATTAGATTTGAACCTTGGTTAGTGGATACATGTATATAACACATGGGTTATATTTTTCAGGGTGAACTGAAGATTGCTGACTTTGGCTGGTCCGTGCACACGTTCAATCGCAGGAGAACCATGTGTGGCACCCTAGATTATCTCCCACCGGAAATGGGTTAGACTACATGACAAAATATATCCATTATTTAATGTTTTGACTTTCAAGACTTACATATATCGTGCAAAAAATCACGTAGTGGAGAGCAAGGAACATGATGCCAGTGTAGATATCTGGAGTCTTGGAATCTTGTGCTATGAATTTCTGTATGGTCTCCCTCCATTTGAAGCGGAAGAGCACTCTGATACGTATAGAAGGTGACGATACTGTTGACATAATTGACCTCAGTGTTTTTTATTTTATTGAAGGTTTGGATATCTAATAGTCATTGTTGACTCAATCGTGCAGGATAACAGAGGTAGATCTACAGTTCCCTTCAAAACCTGTAGTTTCCGCACATGCAAAGGACCTCATTAGTCAGGTTTCACCAAACCCTTTGCTGAATAAATCCTGGAAATTGTATTATGATTGGTTATTTGATTATACATAAAGTACAAATGACAAATAGGAAAGGGAATAAGATGCAACATGCTTCATATGTCCTGTGTGTGTAGCCTATCGATTTATTAACATGTTTTACAATTAATACAGATGCTTGTCAAGGATGCATCTAAACGCCTTCCGCTACATAAGCTACTTGAACATCCATGGATCGTCCAGAATGCAGACCCTTCTGGTGTATACAGTGGTTAGTGAGTTGAATGTGGTTCCTTAACGAGCTGTAAAAATATCGATTTCATTCATTAGTCCTATGAAACAACAGACATTTATTGTTTCTATTCATGTATAGTTTAGTACCATCGTGTGGTCTGATTCGTGTGACCTTGAAAACATTATTTTTTTTGGAAAAGGTAGACTATAATACCATTAAAACACAAAAAAAATACAAAGTACAAATAAAATACAACCGAACTATAAAACTGACCCTAAGCTACAATAGCCTCATACTACAAGACGTAAAACGGGGCGAGCAGCTACAACCAAAAACTAAGACACAACAATCCTTAAACACAAGGATAAAAACGTTACAGCTAGTATAACACTGAATAATTTGGGACTAAATTATGACATCACAAAATTAGAACCAAATACCCCATGTGTCCAAAGCTCCAAGCTAGTAGCCCAGCCACCCAACAACACAATCTAGACCTCTTGTATTCATCAAAAATCTGAAACAGCAGCAGAAGCATGACACCAATTATATGTGACCAATAGGGATTTTTTTCCACTCATTCCAATTAATTCTTGTATTTGTGTCTCTAGCGGTGATCCATCCAAAAGTCCTAATCTGAATCTCTTTAAAAAAATCCAGAATTACTTCATTCTTCGACTTGAACACCTTGAAAACATTATTGCAACTTAATGTTTCAGGTTGCAATAATTTGAAATTAAGTTTTTATATCTTCCGATAACTTTTTCTTACCAAATATATCTCTTTTTTAACTTTTTATGATATATAATAGTGAAGCTAAAAACATAATTGAAAATGTATATTTTAAATCCTCAAAAAAAAAATTTATATATCATTTACACTTTCTTCTGGTGATACTTTCATGTACTATCTTAGTTGACCTATTTTTACGGATATCTTTTTACGCATACCAGCCCTTAAAATAAGGTGCCACAAATCCAGGTTCTATACATTAAAAATGTGCACTACAAGTTTTATACTGTATACACACACAAACTATGTAATATTTGAGAGTAAATTATATAAATGATTCACGTTGTTTATACCAATATACGAAAAATCACCAAATTCGACCTATCATTCCTTTCCCTCGTTCAGTCATTTAAGGTTTTCCCCTCGTAACCTTATCCATTTCATTATATAAAAAAGTTTCACATCTGTTCAAATCACTTGAATACTCAATATGTGCGATTAAATTTACAAATTTTACGTGCAACCGAGATATATTGATATTTAACCTGAGAGGTTAATTAAGTTGTAAACTTAAAAGAAAATGTTAATTCTATCACAAAAAAGGAGCTCCAAAGTTCAACTCTCACTTATACTATGTTACAGAGTTTTTACCGAAAAGAAAAAAAGAAGGGAAACTAAAAAGATATGAAAGAAAAGATGATTAAAGATTGAGTTTTTAATTTTAGTGTTCCCTAGTCAAGAAGAAGAGAGAAGAAAGTGAGAGTTTTTGTGCTTCACATTCCCAAACTTCTTTTAAATCACTCCAATTTGTGAGGAAAATTAGGAGAGAAACAAAATGTTAGAATCCCCCTTCTCCCTTCACTTCATTTCTTTTGTTTTAAAAAAACGTTGGAACACTTTTTGTTGTTTTTTTTTTTGTTAAATATGAGTATTTCATGTCCTTTATAACTCGTCTCCTTTCCCTCCAAATTAAAACTCTGTAACACAGTGTCAGTGAAAACAATTTATAAACCCCAATACTACACTCACATAAGTTCTACAAATAAAAACTTACAAAATGATGTATCATGTGAAATGTACCAAACATATTATTTTTCCGCTCTTATAATGCTCTCACTTCATCCTATTGATATATAGTTCATGCGTGGCAAAATTTTATAAATATTTGGTGACTTTATCATTTCTCATTTATAAATGCTATATTAGTCTCCTTAGAGCTTTACGGGAAGAGCTTTATTTGAACCAAATATGTGCGATGATGGGTACGGAAGCACTAATAAAAAAAGATAAAATGATAAACTAATTTATGTAAATCTGAAAAACTTAGAGAGAATAAATTATATAACCTTATTCGAAAGAAAAAACTATCGTTAATAAAGTCTAACTATTTTACAAGTTTTTTTTGTAAGACCTGTCTCAACGAGCGTCGGTTTGCCTCGTCAGTTTTTGGCGACGAAACCAACGCCGTTGGCATGCTGGCGTCGGTTTGCGGCGTCATTTTTTCGACGGAAGAGAGAGAAGCGTCGGTGAAGGGGAGCAGCGGCCCAGTGGCTTTTTTGTTATTTTCTTTTGTTTTTTAGAAGAATACTTTTGGCTCTGTGTTTTTTTTTTTCAATTGCATGGAAGTGGGAATGATGAGGATGATGATGACGAATGGAATTTTAGGGTTATTAGATAAATGAGCTTCAAATGGGTTTTTTTTATGATAAATGGGTAACAATCTTTTTAGTTATATTAATGGATTTTCTTATGATTAATGCGCTTAAAATTAATGGGTTTTTGTTATTATTTTTTAATTATTTTAATTTTTTCTTTTTAATCAATTTAATGCTTTTATTTTTAATTAATGTATTTTTTTTAATTTTAATAAATTTGTTTTATTTATTATATTTTTTAATAAATAAAATAATAATGTATGAGATCATATAAGACTGAAGTAATGTTTATTGGTGTTAGTGTCAGTTTGAAAAGTGACATCTGCTAAAAAATGGAACAAAACAAATGACGAAATACACTACAAATACAAACAGAATATTAGACGTCTTTTAACATTTGCTAGAAATGGCGACCAGAAGGGTTGCTCTCCTTCCCAACTTAACTACCAAACTCTTTTCAATCTATAACCCTATAAAATCCTTCTGTTCCAACAACACCAATTATCCCAATGATAATGATACCAGTGATCCACATGTACAACTTACAAAGCTTAACGTACTACTACAACAACGTCAAACCGATAAAGCCCTTGAATTGTACATGTCAATCAGGAAAGATGGTGTCTTTCCATCTCTATCTACTTTCAATTTACTCCTTGAATGCTTAGTTTCTTCTCGTCAATACAGTAAAGTATTAGAGTTATTTACTAATGTTGTTGATTCCAGAATTAGGGTTGATAGTTTTACTTATGGGAAAGCTGTTCAATCAGCGGTTAAAACTGGGGATTTGAAAAGGGGTATGGAATTGATGGATTTGATGAGGAGTAATGGGAGAGTTAGTGTTACTAAGTTTGTTTATAATGTTTTGATTGGTGGGTTGTGTAAAGAAAAGAGGTTGGTGGATGCACATAAGCTGTTTGATGAAATGCTTGAGAGACGGGTGCCACCTGATAAGGTTACGTTTAATACTTTAATTGATGGGTATTGTAAAGTTGGGAACATAGATGAGGCGTTTAGGATTCGCGAAATGATGAAAGGTATGAATGTGGAGGCGAGCCTTGTTACGTTTAATACGTTGCTTAACGGTCTTTGTAGAGGGAAGAGGATGGATGAGGCGAAAAAGGTCTGGGAAGAAATGAAATTTCTTGGGTTTGTTCCCGATGCGTATAGTTATAGTTTTATGTTTGACTGGTTTTCGAGGTCTAATGATGTGGATGCTCTTGTGTCTTTGTATCAACAAATAGATAAAGATGGTATTCGTATTAATGGTTACACTACTGGCATTCTATTAAATGGGTTATGTAAGGCAGGGAAAACCAATAAAGCTGAGGAGATTTTGGTGAAATTACTCAACAACGGACTCGTTCCAACTGCGGTGATGTTCAATACGATCGTAGATGGTCATTGCAGGGAGGGTAACATACAAATGGCTCTTTCGGCAATTGAGAAAATGAAATTGCATGGGTTAAACCCGAGCAGCGTCACTTTTAATTCAGTGATCAACCGGTACTGTCACTCTGGTAATCTTGTTGAAGCAGAAAATTGGATAAAAAGAATGCCAGAAATGGGTGTGTCTCCTGATGTGGTGACTTACAACACACTGCTTGATGGATTTGGACGGAATCTTCAATTCGATAAATGTTTCCAGATTCTTGAAGAAATGGAGAGTAATGGCTTAAAGCCGAATGCTATAAGTTATGGTTCACTAATACACCAACTGTGCAAGGACGGAAGGCTTGTTGAAGCTCAGGTTGTATTCACAGATATGATAGGTAGAGGTGTTCAGCCAAATACAAATATGTATAATATGCTAATTGACGGGTACTGTAATGGAGGGAAGATAGAAGATGCTTTCAAAGTTTTTGATGAAATGTTGACCAATAAAGTAGTTCCAACATTGGTTACGTACAATACACTCATAAATGGGCTCTGCAAAAAGGGTAGGGTTGAGGAAGCCGAGGAACTGGCTTCACAAATCACAAATGAAGGTCTTAAATATGATGTAAGAACGTATAATTGCTTAATCTCAGGCTATTCAATGAAGGGAGATAGCCGCAGATGTTTAGAGTTATATGAGAAAATGAAAGTATCAGGAATCAAGCCTACTGTCTATACCTTTCATCCGCTAATTTCTGGATGCAAGAATGAAGGTATAACAATTATAGAGAAACTCATTAATGAAATGGCACAGATTAACCTGCCTTTTGACCGTTTGCTATATAATGAACTAATTCGTTTTTATGCGGAGAATGATTTTGTAGAGAAAACGTTAGCATTGTACCATGAGATGGTCGATAATGGAATTTTTCCTGATAGAATGGCATACAATAGCTTGATCATTGGGTATTTGAAAGAGGAAAAACTTCGTGAATCAAAGGATCTTGTTGATGAAATGAAAGCCGCTGGATTAGTTCTTAAAGCAGATACGTATGAAACAATGATCAAGGGTCTTTGTGATATTAACAAGTTTAGTGAAGGGTATATTTGGTACGTGGAAATGGTTGGAAATGGGTTTTTGCCAAGTGTAAGTGTTGCTAATGAGCTTCTTACGGGTCTTGGAAAGGAAGGAAGGTTTCAGGAGGTCCAAAGAATCTCTTCTGAAATGCGTGTTAAAGGATTAGACTATTCGAGTGTAAATGAGGATCTCTGTGTTGCTTCAAAATTGTAGATAGCGGTAAGGTGAACCCTGTATTATACTTGTATCCAAGTATAACTTGCCCTTTTTTTTGTATGAAGCACTATATATATATATATATATATATATATATATATATATATATATATATATATATATTATCAAGTACTGTATGATTGCTTCATATATTTCTGTCAAACATGTAGGTTGGTGGTATTTGGCCCATCTCCAAATAGTTCTGGAAATTACGTTAAACATATAATTTGGAATTTTTTTTTTTCAAAATAGAGATATAAGTATAAACTAGTTTATTTAACATCAATAGTAACGCAGTTCCAACATCTATTTCCAGAAACTGTTCATAGATACTCATTATGTTTCCAAAAGAATTTCTGCACTGAATATGTCAAAACAATTGTGTTTATCGCATTATATGCATAACACGAACATGAATGCATACAAGTAGCATAATCAACTATACAATTAAGAATTGGTTACCAATAGTACACGGGAGCAATAAACTGTAAAAGCCTAAGTGCTTTATTGAAAAGAGCCATCAAAACTATACCAGTTACTCGCTGCAGCTTAAGCATCTGAAGAGACTGGTACATTCAAAACTGGTTCCTACATTGACCGAAGTGTTCAGATGGTCAATCAGATTCAGAAGGCACGCGAGCATGTCTAAGTCTTTTTTTCTTGGTTGTTACCTGAACTCCTGCTGCTTTCTCCTTCCAACAACTGTCTTGCTTCCTCTTCCACTTTCTGAAATTCACTCACTTCTTTTGGTCTTAAAAAGCTCGGCTGATTGGTTGATGCAAGTACCCTTGCCCACATTCTATCGGTGATGACAACCTTATTATGATGATCCACTATACGCTGCAGGTCAAGAAACACCATCAGACTTGCTGCTAAGAAATTAACAGCAACTAATAAAGTGAAAGATATATGGATTTAAAGGCTTTTGTACTTATATTACATAATTAAATCCAAATGGTTGTTCCTATAGATTCTTAGTATAAAAGATTAACGCAGTTGAAATGCAGCCGACTCAACCTTAAAGTCAAAGAGAAGAATGAGCAAGAAGGATTGGTTTTGTTGTAAATAAATAACCGTTCTTATTCAGAAAAGAAAAGAATGATGTAAGTACCAAGTAAATGGGTTCGGGTTGACCCGCTACACTTTTTTTACCATCTCGTTTTGGCAACAAGTATCTAAATCTTTGAACAAAAACCTCATAGGAGGTTGTATGCATTGAAAATAGACTGTGGGCGACTTCCGAACCACTGTTCATTTTCCTATTGGCTAATTTTTTTTATCAGACACTTCTGTGATAAACACAACACAAGCCAAACCATTTGCAAGTAAACTGGTCGAAATTACCTCCACATTATTGTGTTAATAATCTGACAGTTTATCCGAACTTGCACATGTTTACTAGGTGTAGTGTCTGATTCTATTAAAATAGATAGAAAGATAAGATTGGTGATAGAGGATTAACTTACACTGAATGGAATATAAGTATGTCGACCATGCACAAGCCCGCTAATGAAGCCTGTGTACCCTGCCATGGCTCCATGTACACAGCTTTGAGCAAGGAGAGTACAATATATGTTGTCAGATGCATTACTTGGAACCGCACGGATCATGTAAGTAGGATCTGCATCATTTGACAATTTCATTTTGTTAAAGAGGATTGTATGTTAATGATCATAGTAGATAAATGTAGAATTTTGATCCATTAACCTATTAATGATCTGTGTCATTTGACCATTTTGTTTTTGTTAAAGAGGATTGTATGTTAATGATATTCTTATTAAAAGAATATCAATTGATTGATATGTTTTTTTATTAAAATGATATCATCTAAGGGAAAATGTGTGAGTTAGTATCAGATACTGGCCCAAACCGATAACTATTTTATAGTGCAGATGCCAAATAAATTATTTTGTTTTATTTTTATTGTAGTCTAATAGTAAAAGGTTGTGAGACGTTACCGATGTATTTAAGGGTAATTGACATGTAACTCTTTGTTGCAAAGTGATCCTGCAATGCAATAGAAGATTCATAAATCTGAAGCATTCAATCTCAAAAACTACAAACTCAAAAGAAACAGAAATTAACTTCAATATCTTCAGGATTGAGCATTCAATTAATACCTTGATTTTCTCAGAAAGCCACATTCCAACATCTTTGAGTAGTTTGTTCCCTGAAGCATCTTTTGCAGTTGATGAATTGCTTTGTGCAACTAGCTCTTGACCAGCTCCTTCAGCTACAACAATAACCATGTGTCCATTTTCCTTGAGCCGTTTCTCTACGTATTCTAGAAGCCCACCTTCACCTTCTAGAAAGAAAGGTGATTCTGGTATTAAACATAGATCCACATCTCGACTTGCAAGAGTTGCGTACATTGCAATGAACCCTGAGAAGACAACAAATTAAGAGAGAATATTTAGATAGGAAGCCAATAGGTAGAAGTTAGAAGTGGCAAAATAGGCAGTTTTGGAGGGTTCGGTAATGGGTCTTAACGGTTAATTCTTTTGGTATGGGTTGAAACGGATTGAGTCGAGCTGGGTTGACTCGTAACACTATTTTTGTCCAAAATTTTCAAGTTCTTATATACACTTCTCATATCAAGTATAAATCTGGTTATATATTTTCTAACTGTTCATTTGGGTAATATAAATGAAACTAGCTTAAAGGTAACTGGGTTGAATGGGGTGAAAGTCACCCAAAATGTATTATAATGCATAAATTCTCTTAAATCAGTTCACCAAAAAAAATAGATTAGCATTGACATAACATAATTTTGTTATCACATTCGACACACTACTAATTTATAACATATGAACTATAATTTGTGGACAGAATGTGTTTCGGATGAACCCTACTTGCTACGTTTCAATCTGTTACCAAACCCACCTGACCCGCCCATTTTGCCACCTCATTGATTTCCTGTCAACTGGAGGTAAAAGCTAACCGCTGTAGCGCCCCATTAGTTTTACTACTCCTATTCCGTTTTCTGCACTCACTGCCTCAACATGTGCAGCGTCAATAGCACGTTGAGCCTCTTCAACAGCAGTATCAAAACCGAACGACCTGTCAATGACCTGAAACAAGAATGAAATAATCTGAGGTATGCTAATAAAAATGCAGCTAATTCCAAACCAACTAGCCAAAGCAAAACTCCAAAATTATTTCGATCTGATAAGGGTCACCTCAAACCAATATTATGTAATTCGAGTAAATCTATATAGAAACTTTTATTCAACTTTCTTAAGATAGAATAGAGTGTGGCATACTATCATTGATGATAAAAAGTATAGTGTACTTGATAATACATCTATATAAAAAAATGAATTGTCCAGAATGAAAGTACCGCGATATCATTGTCAATTGTCTTTGGAATCCCAGCCACAACAGCTTTTATGCCTCGTCGTCTGATTTCCTGCACATATAGAATGTAACTGAAATGAGTGATGTACCATTTTAGGCTATATAAATAAGTTGTGAAAATTAGTAACTCATATTACAACATACTTCAAATATTACAGCTGCACCTTTTTGGGTTCCATCACCTCCGATTATATAAACCTGTAACAATCAAATAAATCAATCAGCAGATCGTGTAGCATGAACTAGTGGCATACTATTCATCAGATTCTTATAAGAAAAGAAAAGGTAAAGGTGGACATAGTGAAATTAGTGAAGAGACGTGGCAATTTCAACCCATTTACCTACGAATGGGTCAAATTTTATATCTAACGGGTCAAACAAGCTGAATATATAAACAGTTAGCTTAAAAGAAAACGTGTAGAACGGCCACAAGACATAGAAAGTGTATCTCAATGCATAAAACCTCCAAAAATCATTTGGTTTCAAGAACCACGATATAATTTTTAAACATAAGAAGTTTGGGCAAAAAGTCCCTATTGACCCATAATCCAACCAACCCAATCCGCTCATTTTTCCACCTCCATTAGGTAGCATCACTCAGCAATAGGTCAAACTTCAACTACCTGATTGATACCACGGTCTTGAATGCTGTCAACAATCTTTGACTTGTCATGGCCCCCTCGAGAAGAACCAAGAACTGTACCACCACGTTTATGGATATCGTTTACAAATTTGGGAGTCAATGTGATGGTATTTTTTGAGTAAAAACCTCTGTAACCTCCCTACAGATTATGCAAATATGGAAATTCGAGTCATGCAAAAAACTCTTACAAAAATAATTTCACAATGCTTCCAAAATTGATTTCTGTTAGATTTTGATACAGACACTTACATCAATTCCAAGAACTTTTGTGACACCATACATGTGATAAAGAGCACATACAATTTCCCTAATCACTGTATTCAACCCTGGGCACAAACCACCACATGTTACAATACATGCATGCACCTCATCCGGTGCAAAATAAACCTGCAACATAATTAAATGACTCTCAACATAATAAATATTGTTTCTTAAAAGTAATAGAGGCTAAAACAAATTACACAAGTATTCGTCATACATTTTGGCGAGGGCCAGCCCGTCGAAAATGTACTCCTCTTGGATCATTCTTGTGGACAATAACCTACAAGAAGATGTAAACAAATTAGTACTGATAGTTAAATTTGCAAGTGTGTATTTCATAATTTTTGTTCAGTGAGTTACCTTTTCTGGCACACTTTCATCAAAATCGATGAAATATTGCCTATAATATCAGCAGGACATATAGTCATTAAAGATTATCATAAAGTCAAGATAATGTATATTGCAAATTGAAACATAAGAAGGTGCAAATATACTCACTTTACAACGGAATATGCAGGATTGAATCGCATTGGATTTGGATATGTCTGCAGAACATAAATAACACATGAATGAAATGAAAGTATAACGATGAGTTCACTTCAAAAGATCGCCGCCCGCCCACCCCTGATATAATAATGGTGCATGAAATTTAGCCATTTGCATACAAGAACCAAACTGTTGTAACTTAATGAGATGAATTATACATTACACATTATACATACATACATATATATATATTAATTGGTTTTAATAATTATAATGTGGACAATTTAAATTGAAAAGCACAAGGAAAGTAATTACATTGAGATTAGGAATATAATCAGCCAAATGAGGAACATCTTCAAGAACATAACCATAATCTCCTTTTTCAATCTTCATTTGACAATTGCTATCTTGTTCCATTTGTGTCCTCCAATAAGCAAAAAAGTTACAAGAATCAAAAGATGGGTTTATTTCTTTCTGATGAGATAAATATGCATTTAATGGAAATTTTTGGCTGAATTTTGTGGGTCAATATTTTCTGTATATGAAGGAAATATTAAGACCCTGGTTTAAAGGAGAATGTTGGAATTTTGAGACAGAAATTTGGAGTCACAAATCATGATTTTGGTAATTGAAAGAAAACCACAAAAGATTTATGGATACAAGTTTGAATTCTTGTCTAACAAATGGCGTGACAACATAATTCGTGCTTGTCATGAAAAGAAAAAACATAGACTTTGTTTCTCTTAAGTTTTAAGCTATTAGATTTGTAGATAGATGTAATGATAATAGTTCGATTATTTAGATGTTAAAATGGAAAAATTGTTATACGGGTAGATTGCAAGCCGTGGAGGATATTGACAAGTGTGTTATAACATCACCAATTCTCAAGCGTGTGAAGTTATACTTTTGTTCCGTAATGTCACAAAAGAAGTTTAATAATTGACAATTATAACAATTGAGATTCGAAAACAATATGTCTTAATTATAAAAGTTTAATCAACAATTTTGATTTGGAAAATGCTCTTGCAATGCCATTTTTAATAATAATAGTAAATAAAAATGAGTACTTTGACTTGTAAGATAATGATTTTGTTAATTTTATACTCCATAATAGTAACAATTTTAGGAGATTAATGAATTCTATTAATATGTTTTATTATCTCTAGAGCCTATTACCTCGAAATTAGGTAGCAAACCATGGTTGAATGTAACAAAGTATAATTAAAACACCACGAGGGGCGGTGATACAATAATAAAATTTAAAAGGATATGAAAATTTTAACGAGCTTTATCAATGATAAATGTTAGAGTTAATTAATTTCCGTATATTCGTCTTAATCGCAGTTGCCCCATTTCGGCAGCAATTGCAGAAAGCCTGTTTGCAGCATCCAGAGCCATACGTGCTAGTACTCAATTTCTTTGATTTGAATTTGATGAAGTGAAGACACTTTTCGAGCCTCCATTTATAGAGTGGTAGAGTAATATCGCCATGCGGTACGAATTGCATGGCTGGCACAATTCTGACTACTATAACCACGCTGCCTGTATGAACAAACTAACTTTGCAGAAGCGGAATCGAAGGGGTTGGTTGAAAGGTAAGGATAGCGTGATTGGCCGATTGGTTGGAAGGTATGCATGAGTTCGAGCCTTGTTGTGAGGGGGACTCCTGCGACGCTATACTCATCCAAGACATGGGAGAGCAACCCCTTTAGTGCGTCGCCTTGGCTACGAACTCAAGGGCGGTTACTCGATCTCAGGGGATTAACCGTTTGTGGAGATGATCGGGTTGGCCAAAGGTCCGTCAGTGATTCCACAGCTGCCTTTCAAAAAAAAAAAAAAAAACACTCTCATGAATGAAGCACAACTCGTCCTCGGTCATCTATACATTAATTAACATGGTCACATACATTAATATGACAAACTGAGTGTCACTAAACTTATCCTTTTTAAACATTAGATCATATCCTTAAATAAACATCCTTAAACCTTTAACCACCACCATTGTATATGAGTTGTACTGTCTCACAACCCTTAAAACATCACTTTACATAGACACCTCGTATAGTTTTAGAAATTTGACAAACTAAATGATTCTAAACATTTGCAAAAATGGTATTTTCATCGCCTAGAGATCGTGTTTGAGATCCTATCTATGATCATGATCAGAGTTCAAAAATACAAACATAGTTCCAATCCCGACCCATTGTTATTTTTCCTAAAAAAATATTACAATGATCATCCCAATAAGTGAGCCGTAAGTTGGAAGGAAAATAAGAGAAGGAAGAACACAATTTTACATGTAATCTCTTTAATATATTATAATAGAGTGTTAATTAGGTAGTCCAAACTAATCTCACCCCTTAAATTAGTTATCTAAATAAATATAAACCATTGATTTAGGCTTAAAATACATGACTACCTAAATAGTGGGAGGAGATAACAAAAAGACTAAAATGACCATGTTTTGACTTTTTAAGAAATTAATTTGGTAACTATTTATTGATTAGTGATTTATTAAAAGAAATATTTAACATTGAAGTCCTTTTTTTGTAAACTAATTATCTCACAAACGGCAAGTCGAAAAATTATAAAAATTGCACCATAAAATTCAGTGTTCTTTCCTCTTCGTTTTAAGATCTCTCAAGGTATACTTTCGAAAATGTTTTTTTTTTTCACTTTTTGGTGGGTTACAAATTATCAACACATGTGTTATCGTTCATTCTATATTTGATTTAGGGTTACAGTTAGGGTTTATGATTTAATGTTTAGTAGGGTTTAATGTCAGAGGGTTTAGGGTTTAATAAAGCGTTTAGGGTTTTACATTTGATAGTAATTCATAAAGATTTATTAAAGGAAATATTTAAATAGAGTGTTAATTAGGTAGTCCAAACTAATCTCACCCCTTAAATTAGTTATCTAAATAAATATAAACCATTGATTTAGGCTTAAAATACATGACTACCTAAATAGTGGGAGGAGATAACAAAAAGACTAAAATGACCATGTTTTGACTTTTTAAGAAATTAATTTGGTAACTATTTATTGATTAGTGATTTATTAAAAGAAATATTTAACATTGAAGTCTTTTTTTTGTAAACTAATTATCTCACAAACGGCAAGTCGAAAAATTATAAAAATTGCACCATAAAATTCAGTGTTCTTTCCTCTTCGTTTTAAGATCTCTCAAGGTATACTTTCGAAAATGTTTTTTTTTTTCACTTTTTGGTGGGTTACAAATTATCAACACATGTGTTATCGTTCATTCTATATTTGATTTAGGGTTACAGTTAGGGTTTATGATTTAATGTCTAGTAGGGTTTAATGTCAGAGGGTTTAGGGTTTAATAAAGCGTTTAGGGTTTTACATTTGATAGTAATTCATAAAGATTTATTAAAGGAAATATTTAACATTAGAGTCTTTTTTTTTTGTAAATTAATTATCTCACAAACAGCAAGTCGAAAAATTATAAAAATTGCACCATAAAATTCAGTGTTCTTTCCTCTTCGTTTTAAGATCTCTCAAGGTATACTTTCGAAAATGTTTTTTTTTTCCTCACTTTTTGGTGGGTTACAAATTATCAATACATATGTTATCGTTCATTCTATATTTGAATTAGGGTTATAGTTAGGGTTTATGATTTAATGTTTAGTAGGGTTTAATGTCAGAGGGTTTAGGTGATAATAAAGCGTTTAGGGTTTTACATGTGATAGTAATTCGTAAAACCCACCAAAAAATTTAATTTACATTTATGTGCATAATTCAACACATATTTAGCAAAACAAAAATAAAATTCTACATAATTATTAAATAAATGATTTAGAATGTTGTGGTCTATTAAAGAATTTGGTGACGCAACGCCTTTTCAGTTGAATTTTAAATTTGTATAAATATAATCCAATTTAATTAGTTCGTAACTAAATGGGTTGAAAGTGTCATCTCAATTTATTATTTGTTTTCATTTTCAACGGTATTGTGCACACTTGAACTATATACGGATTATTTGGTCTTCAGCAAATCAAAATTCTTTATAATTCGTATCGACTTTTTAGTTGAAGTTTTCTAATCCGTATAAATATAATCCAACTTGATTTGTTCGTAATTAAATGGATTGAAAGTGTCATGTCAAGCTCTTGTATGTTTTTCATTTTCAACGGTATACATACGGGAAATGATTTGGGAGGTTGTGGGCTTTTAGTTAATTTGGGGACGCATCGCCTTTCAGCCGATTTTTTTAAATTTGTATATATATAACCCAAGCTGATTAGTTCGTAATTAATGGGTTGAAAGTGTCATCTTAAGTTTCTATATGTATTTATTTTCAACGGTATTGTATACACTTGAACTACAAACGGATTATTTCGTCTTCGACAGATCAAAATTTTATATACATCAAAAAAATGATTTGGGATGTTGTGTGCTTTTAAATAATTTGGGGATGCATCACCTTTTCAGTCGAACTTTTTAAATTTGTATAAATATAATTCAACTTGATTAATTCGTAATTAAACTGGTTGAATATGTCATCTCAAACTCTTATATGTTTTCATTTTCAATGGTATTATGCAAATTTGAACCACAGTCAAGTTAGTTGGTCTTCGAATAATCAAAAGTCTAAATAATTCCAAAAAACAATTTGGGATGTTGTGGGCTTTTGAATAATATGGGGATGCATCGTCGTCTTCTCTGCTGAATTCTTAAATTCGTATGAATATAATCCAAGTTAATTAGTTGGTAATTAAATGGGTTGGAAGTGTCATCTCAAGTCCTTGTATATTTCCTTTTGCAAAGGTATTGTGCATACTTCAACCACTAACACGTTATTTGGTCTTTGAAAAATCAAAATTTTATATAATCTAAAAAACGATTTGAGATGTTGTGGTGAACTTATAGAATTTGGGGATGCATATGCTTTTTAGCTGAATTTTTTTTAATTCTTATAAAATACAATTCAACTTGATTAAATAGTAATTAAATTAGTTGAAAGTGTCAGCTTAAGGTCTTGTATTTTTCATTTACAATGACATTATACACATTTGAACTTCAAACGAGTTATTTGGTCTTTGAAAAATCAATTTGATACTCTACTTTGATCCTACTAATAATATTGGTGAAAATGTATAAGAACAGTTTACAGTGATTATTACAACTATGAAAGACTTATTTTTTGTTTACTTCTATTTGTGAGGTGTATATATATATATATATATATATATATATATATATATATATATATAAACTATTCGCAGGATGTACTTGTAAATGATTGTGATAGCTGCCAAGAATAAGTAGGAGAACTGTTAATATATATTTTGTTGTTTAGTTTTCTATTTTATTATTTAATGTAATTAATTATTTTTAATAATGGAGATATCCAAAGCTATTGTCAATAAATAAACATATATATTTTAATTCAAGATATGTTTATTGTCTCATCACTAAAAAAATGTCGATTTAGACATTATACACTAAAATACATTATAATATAAACATTTATATCAAAATTATGAAGTAGCCCGCAAAATTTGCGGGTTATAATCTAGTATTTAATATTAATTTCCACCCTAAAACAAACTCGATAATATTAATTTTGAATTTAATTATAAGTTTTTAAGTTTTAATTTATTTATTATTTATATATATTTATATTTTAATTAAAAAAAAGAGAGAGAGTGCAATCAAAACAAACACACCTGCCTGTGTCAATCAAATCTAAAACCCAGTGACAGAATTTTGTTGCTTGCGCCTCAAACCTTGTTTTCGAAATCCGAGACCATTTTCTATCTATCAAATCAAATTGTTGTATTGATTTCTTCAGTACAGAAACCATCTCTGATCTGAATTCTAAAATTATTATTATTCTTCAACTACAATATCAGATTCACTATCGAATTATAGTTGTTGGATAACGATATCAACCATCTGATCTGATCTCAAATTAGGGCTTTTAATGCCGCAACAAGTAAGAAGAAGAAGCTTAAAACTACTAATTGTAGAATAACAACAACAAAAGAAGATGATGTTTTGGAGGGAACGTGATAGAGATACGGTGATCAATAAAGATCAACATGGAGGAGGTCCTCTTTGTGGCCAAGTTCGAGTTCTTGTTGTTGGTGATTCAGGTATTTTTTTATTATTAACAACAACAACAACTCAATTTCTTCGGTTTTTTATATTTTATTCGCTATAATTATGCTTCATCTTTCAGATTTATCTGTTATTTTTTAATTAATTAGAATACTTTTTAGGTTTAATTTCGATAATATTGTTTTAACTGCAATGGTAGATGCTATTAGGATTTTTATAGGGTTTGGAGTAGGGTGCTATGTCACAAAAGCATACGTAACATATAGACCTTTTTGAAACTACGTTGTTGTTTAATTGTGTATCTAAATAAGTAAATAGTTGACGTTAGTATATTAGGTGTATTCATAGCCCTTTCTCTTTTGGAATGACATTTGCTACTGAGTTGCTGCAATTTTGGATATTTTTTTGAAATTGAATTTGAATGTTAAAAGAATAAGGACGATGTTGTTCCGAATAGTGTATGCCATAATTCATAGGAAATCTACAGATGATATGATTTACGAAGGAAGGTAATTAAGAAATCCAATTAGAAAATCTACATTTTGATGTAAACTCGTGATCATATATAACACTTCATTTTTTCTTCCTTGTGATGGTGAATTTCATTTACGAAAAATATTAAATATTTAGTTTAATTCAAAGTATTTTATGGCTTATTTAAAATGCGTTATTGTGTTGATGAAGAAAGTGTATTTATTGTGCATATTTAGGTGTGGGGAAAACTTCCCTTGTTGATCTGATTGTGAAAGGTACAACAACAAAGCATCCTTCTCAAACAATTGGATGTACAGTAGATGTGAAGGTCTGTTACAAACCATTTCTTCTCCGTAGATAGCTTTAAAGCTGAGGTATTATGAAGTAACTTCACATTATCTTTATGCAGCATTTCACTTATGGAGCTCCTAGTAGCTCCTCAGATAGTGTTAAAGGCGACAAAGATAGGGATTTCTTTATTGAACTATGGGATGTCTCTGGACATGACCGTTATACAGATTGTCGTTCCATCTTCTATTCTCAAATAAATGGTATGTATTAAAACTTCAGCTTTGTTTAAAACTTTAAAGAAACAAATAGGCTGAAAACTTGCCTTCTAAAGAATTTAATAGCTTGATTATGGTTTACGTTAGGCTATTCAGACAGTAAGTTCACTATTTGCGGATCACATTTGTGATACCAAATTTTACTCAGACTCATTTTCAGTTGTGGAGGGACTTCTAGTGCATGACCTCCCAAGGGTTTAGGGGTGTTTAGATGTGCAATAATAAAGTGATGATTACGGCAATAAGAATCTGAGTTAGATATTGGATAAGATCTGTTAATGTTAGAAATATGTCATTTTTAAATAAGAACCCTTGAACTTATTTATTAAACTCAAACTTTCCTTTATTATCAAAAATCATAATTAATACATCACATATAAAAGGAAAGTTTCAATGAATTAAATACAAAACTTCAGTGTATTAATTATAATTTTGATTATATAAAGAAACTATGACTTTAATAAATGCACTTATTGACAGCCCTTAGGGCTGTCAATAGCATTTCCCTTTTTATATTTATCCTTAATAATCAGTTCTCTTGCATCAACTCTGTATCTGCTTTTATATTCTGATTACTTTGGCCCTAAAGTCCAATCATCATAATCTAGAAAAGTCATTATCAAGAGGCACAATAATAATATTTGGAACCCATACAAAATTCCCTCTTAGAATGTTAACCCGGAATTAGATGTGACAAGATGGGTTCCATAACCAGTCAAAATAGGTCGGCTTGACCTACACTCACATTACTTGATTCATGAATAAAGTGATTTAGGAGGTTGTATGCATATAAAATATAATGTGGCAACTTGCAACTCATTTGACTCGCTAGATTTCTAACTTTTTCATGTGAATCTCTTGACGCGTTTGAGATAAAACCATATTCAAATGGATCCTTTCATCAGTAAATGAGTCTATGCACCATAAGTCACGGAATTTGATTATTTGTTATGTAAATCTGTGTCTATATCAATATATTATTTTTGGCACATAATATGTTCCATATGTGGCTAGAGTTACACCACTAAATTAAAGTTGCTATCTTTGCCTTGAGTATATGTGCAGGCGTAATTTTTGTACATGATCTCTCTCAAAGAAGGACAAAAATAAGCTTAAAGAAATGGGCTGCAGAAATTGCAGCAACTGGGACATTCTCTGCCCCTCTAGCAAATGGTGGTCCTGGTGGCCTTCCTGTACCATTTCTAGTCATTGGTAACAAAGCAGATATAGCTGCCAAAGAGGGTACAAGAGGTAGTAGTGGCAATCTTGTGGACATGGCTCGACAATGGGTTGAAAAGCAGGGTTTGCTTTCATCAAGTGAGGAACTTCCTTTGATTGACAGTTTTCCTGGAAGTGGCGGACTTATGGCGGTAAGATTTGCACCAACCGTTAGTTAATGAATTATCAAGATATTGGGCAATTTTCGTATGATTTGATATTTGAGATCCATAAAAAGCATGCTTGAATCTGATACCACCATTGCTAGATGTTGGTTAGTATGTTAATTGTGTGAAAGTTGAGGTGGTACTATGGAGGGGTTGGGTAACGATCAAAGCTTTGAATTCTTTTGTATGGGTCAGATTTGCTAGCCCGAAACCCTTTTTGTCCGACAGATCTATTATTATTTTTATTCATACATGATACACCTTGGATGAATTTCGACCTGTTTGACCCATGTGACCCAGTTTCATCTAATTGTTACTTATTTTATTAGTTTGAGCCATTAGGATAATATATAACATGACTCGACTCAGTTTTAAGTTAACGAGTTAAAATTACTTCCTTTATGTAAAATTAGTAAACAAATCATCTGATGAATTTTTTATCATGGGAGAAATCATAAATGCATTTTGTGATAGTATTTACTTCGTAATAATCAATGGAGTAGCAAGTTTGTGCATTATTGTTGTGACCCATTAACCCAAAAAAATGTGCAGGCTGCAAAAGAAGCTAGATATGACAAGGAGTCTGTGATGAAGTTTTTCCGAATGGTATGCATATGTTATCCTTTACACATGGTTCAGCCAACTTAATAAATGATTAAAACATTGTTCCACTGATTTTTTCAGTTGGTAAGAAGAAGATACTTTTCAGATGAGTTACCTATGGCAAGCCCGTGGTCTACCTCAGTTCCAAGACCATTGCAGAGGCCGGGGGATAGTATTATTGATGAGGATCAATTATACACGAGCACAAGGTATGCTATTATAAAGAAAATTTATTTCTTTTTATTTTTTCTTCTTTCTTTTTCTAGATCATATCTTGTAGGTAAACTCTTAAGTTATTTTCCACATGCTACTGCCCTGGAATGGTTGCCTCTTTATGTATTCTTCTATTGAGACTCTTCGTTATACACCCTGTTTTTAGGTAGTATAGAAAAAAATTGTCACTTATATATGGTTGTCATGTTGGAAAAAGTTGTGAAACTTTGTTTTGATTTAACTTGGGATTTTCCATTTTCACATCTTACCGTTAGAGGTGGTAAAGTGGTCGGGTCGGAACTCCACAATTCTTCTTCTTCTTCTTTTTTTTTTTTTAATAATTAAAATGTGATGAATATGGCTGCAAAATACACTATTGCAAAACTTATAAAAAAAGAAATAATTAGGATGTTTTGTGCTTTTGAATTTACGTCGAATGGCTCTCAGACCTGTACGACCTGAATCGTTTTTGGTTAGATCTTATAGCTCAACCCATTTAAGGGTTACACATACAACTAAACCCAAAGCGACACAATCCAGATAAATGGATAAAATTGGCACCTCCACTTATCGCCGATCATTTTATATCTGCAGGACAATTGGTGACCCCTACAAGTACAACGTTCTACCGCCACTTCCAGCTCAACGCAATCTGACCCCACCTCCCACGCTTTATCCACAGCAGCCGGTATTGACACCTGATAATTACAACATCCCAAGATTCAATTTGAGCGGAGCTCAAGAATTAACCAGTATTAGATCAAAACGTAATGATATAAATGTATGAATTTATTTGCCACTGCTATAGAGAAGGCATATGGTTCTTTTTATTATACTGTGTTGCTTCTTCTTGATTGTAAGCTACAGTCCATTCATTCTTTGACCTACAGAGATATATTGATGTTTATTTACAGTTTTTTTTTTATATGTTGCATCAGATTACTTGTATCATATAATTACTCGTTTAAAATGTTTTACTGGTGGAATGTAGTTTGTTCATGCTATATTGTATCGTTTATATCGTCGATTTAAAGTATGACACCCGAGATTTATTCCAACAAAACAACAATTTTATTTATGAACAATAGTTTTATATTACAAGCGGAAACGATACAAGGTTTATACTAGTCTAAAAGATGACTATAAACAAGCAACAACGTCTTCGGGTATTATCTGGTCCTACGAGTTCCCTTCATGCGAGCCAACTAGTTGTGTCCTGAGATATACACGTACATGCATAAGCATAAAGGCTTAGTGATTTCGTGTGTTTGTGTACAAAAATATCACACACATTATGCCATGATGATGTGTAACGTGAAAATAGAAAATATAGCGAGATCTCTATGTCTGTCAGGGTTAACCAGATGTCAAGTCGTCATCCGACATTGATAAGTATGCGTGCTATCAATGTCACGACTATTTATACCAGCACTTTCGATAGTGACAAGTATCTGCTAGTACGATTTAGTACAAACAAGTGGCCGCTTGTGTACTAATCGTACCAATATATATGTGAGCCAACAACCATCATGTTTCATCCATTAATTAATTAAAATACATGTATATTAATGAGCCAACGACCGTTACGTTTCAGCTCCTGGTTACCCGACGACTAACATGACATAATATATCTAAAAATCAACATTCGTGCTTAAATGCAATTTAAACAGATAATCAAGTAATCACGTGGTATATCGCATATATCTTAGTTTTGAAAATAACACGGAACTCACCTCGTTAGTTTAGGTTATGATTGTTGTATCAACCTATTAATCATACATGAACAAAAAATTAAATTAATATATGATTTTACGTTATGACAAAATTATTATAATGTAATCTGAGTTCATTAATCGTATACATATATAGTGTTTAAAAATGTAGATGTAGGTTGATTCTTACTAGTATCATAAGCCAATGAATAATAAACTTATTGATTTTTATGTTGCCAGCTAGTCTAGTGTATATTAAGGTAATAATTAATTAAAGAAATTAAATATAGAAAGAAAGGCATAGTAATGCTTACTCTTGATTGGTGTAGGATGATGTGGGCAAATTCTATTTACACACTTAAAAGTGTGTTTTACACTCTGTAAAGCGACGAGACGTGAGGTGATAGATGGTATATGTGTCATATTTTGTAACATCCCAAAATCCAAAAGTAATATTGTGAATAAAGAAATAGTAAATGTTTTAATTTATTTTTACTCTAGGTAAAATAAAATAGTAATAACTGTGAGTCGGTTTTAAAGTTCCAGACAATGATAATCACGGGGAATAAAATTAAAACACATGTATATCTAATATACATATGTACGTATCATTTATCCTTTTCATTTAAAAGTTCCAGAGATATCACGAGAGGAAGAAATCGTGAAACCCTAAACCCTAAACTGAAATCAATTCAAAAACATGAAATCGAAGCTAGAGAATCATGATTCTTCAAGGATTAATCATCACTAACACAAGGTAATCTTTGTTCTTGAATTATTTTAACCTAGAATCTTAATTTCTTTGAGTTTTCATGGGGGTTTATGAAATTAACGAATTTAATACGAAATAAAGTATGAAATACATTGAATTGATGATTGATAAACTTATTAGTGATTGTGGTATCATTAAAATGGATTGAAATTTGAAGAATCATGGATGATGTTCTTGAGGGTTTGATGGGTTTTGATAAATTTATGATTTTAATCCGAATTAGGGCATGATATTGAGTTAATTGGGATATAAGAGTGAAATAATCATGGTGGTTATCATTAAACCACTCTAGAACTTGATAAATTGAATTGGGTATATATATTGATTAAAGTGAGTTTTGTAAAGATGAAGAGGATTTGGTGTTAATACACCTTAATTGGTGATTATAAAAGTTGAAGTGTTAAACTAAAGGATTATGTAGTTGGATTGAATATGATCATGAGAATTGATTATGATAAGTTAATAAAATGATCATTAGTGATCATTAGTGATAATTAAAATAGAATACAAGTGAATTAAATCATGTATATAAATATGGTATAAGTAATAGAATAATGAAATAAAGATGGTTATATTAAGAGAGATCATATGTAATATGATCAATCCAATAAGAGTAATGGATTGATATTGTGGAAGTATTGGTTATTATGATTTTTAGTTGTTGAAAATGTTGATATGCTTTATGCTAGGTAATCAAGATTGGAAGCATTCTTAATCAAGTGTGAATTCAAGTATGTGTTTGCTTAAAAAGGCAAAGGTGAGTGATACAAGGATTAAATGAATAATGATGGTATACTCCGGATTGCTTACAAGCAAGAGGTGCATATGATCATTTGGAATATTGTTTGCTTCTTATAATTGTGTCTCATGTTTGTTTCTATATTGTATCATGTCTTGTATCTTAAGAAATATTGGTTGTTGACCATAGTTGTTGATTGTTATTAGTAGTTGAATTAATTGGAAATAGTATAGTATTATGTGGATTATTGAAGTATGTGTTTATGTGAAATTGTAGGATTATGTGAATTAGGAGAATTATGTGTATTAGGAGAATTATGTGAATTAGGAGGATTATAAGAATTATGTGGAATATATGAATTTAGTATTGTAGAGATTGTTTATTTCAAAATAAATGAATATCACGAAATAAGTGCTTGGCACTAATTGGTATCTATTAAGCTTGGTATCCATATGGGATTGGTGCCATGCTTACTTGTATCTATTGGATCATGGATCCATACGAAATATTGTAGAATCTTTATTGTTGTTCAATAGTTTCAATTTAAAAGAAATAAGTAGCTATTCATGAATTGTATCTTGTTAGTGAATTATTTATTTAGTTGCTTGTATACTCACTAAGCTATATGCTTACTCGTATCAATTGTTTTATGTTGTAGGTATTTGGTTCGGTTGAACCAATTCGATGAAAGGTGATTACAAGAAGTTAGTGTGGATTGAAGCTTGTTATGTTATTATACAAGTTTCGTTTTCTATTGAATTGTCGTTTTGAAATACCATTGTATAAATCGCCCAAACTAATATGATTTTGATATAATGTGTCATTGTTGTATTCATTTGAATATGTAAAATCAAAATGTGGATTTTATATGGAATAGAATGTAGAATTTAAAATGGGACCAAATGTGATGGAATAATATTTCTAAGTAATATGATTTAATAAATTGTAATATGTTTTCTGATAAAAAAAAAAATCTAACGAAATATGGGCGTTTCAAGTTGGTATCAGACCGATGGTTTAAGAGAATTAGGTAATCCACAATAGGATTGCCTAAGCTTAATCCTATATGAATTCTATGAATTTTTATCCTAATTATGAGTAGTAATAGAATTGATATGATTCCTTGTAGTGAAATATGATGAATTATATGTGTTGAAGTAGTAATAGAAAGTTTAATGAAATCTAGTATCTTATACTGTATGTTTTGGAGTTATATTGTTGGTTAAGAAGTAAATGGTCTAGTGATTGAAGAATGTATCTTTGACTTGAAAAAGTCAACCTGGAATATGAGGGTGTCAAGTTGGGTAATATGTGAAGATTGATCATAGTTTTGGGTGAATTTGTGATCAATGTATCAAATATTGAAATATGGTCCAATTATGTGGTTATGAGTCTTCAATGAGGATATTGAGTCAATTTGTATTGAAATATAAAGTTAATGTGATTGTTATGAGCAATTTTGGTGAAAGTGTCCAAATGGACCCCAAACGGGTCAAGGTGTCAAAATGAGTAATGATTCAAGTATGGTAGTTGCGATCATTGCTTTAAGTCATAAATGGATGTAGGAATATGTTGGCAAAGGACCAGAATCTAAAACCAAGTGGTTTGGAATATGAGTTGTCCACTAAATTGGTCCAAAATGACCATAATTTGGTGAGACGTCCGTTTTCTCGTAAAATGTGAATTTGGAAAAAGTGTGAAAATGGAAAGTTGCATTTTGATCATATGAATGTGCCTGCAAAATTTCAGACTCTAACTCTTTACGGTTTAAGAAATATGCACGTTTGAATTTCGTATTTTTGCACTAAATTGTGCAGGCCTGCTGTAGATGCTAGGTACCCGGCGGGTAAGCCTGGTACCCGGCGGGTAAAGTTGTGACCCGGCGGCTGGTGACCCCAAACCGGCTGCTCCTCCTGCCCAAATAAAACAAATTGTTTCTGTTGCTCAAAACTTAAATCACCCGGCGGTTTGGGTGTAGAACCCGGCGGCTTAGCATTGGTACCCGACGGGTACTCTATCTACCCGGCGGGTAAAGAGTGAGTTTGTGGACTTTTTGTTTTTGGTCAACCGTTTAGCGAAATTCGAAGTAACGTTCGACGTAGAGTTTCCGTAATAAAATTTCGGTGTCCGATTAAGACGAAATTTACAAGGTCACTCGGAAACGGCTCAACGGTCAAAGCTCATCGCTTTGCCATGAGCCCTGTCAGTTTTCGGCACTTCGGGGTCATTTAGGGCCCGAAAATGGCATTTTACTGTTTTTCGGACCTTATTTTGAATTTTTGACTTATGTTTCGAATTAGCCTTTTGTTTCTTTAAGCTCATGAAGCATTCCTGTGGCTAAATGTATTATTAGAAATTGTGTATTGAATCAGATATGTATCTAGAATCCATTCCTAGTAATCAATAGATTTGGAATACGAATTAAATTAATGAGAAATAAGTAATCCATCATAGAAATGTGATATGACATTGTAAAATCCGATTAGTATTTTATGTATTATTTTAAATAGAAATACTTGTTTCTAAAGGGTGAATATAGGTATATGTGATTAGTGAAATTGTTTTGATTGTAGTCAAACAATTGATGAAATAAATTGTGGACATGTTTACGAAATATATAGATTATGATATTGATTTATATAACTATGTATTTGTTAGTATCATTGTATATTGTGAATTTTGTATCATGATATGCTTTTATTATGAATTGTGAAATTGAGTTTTAGTGTAGAGATTCTTTGTTACGAAATATTGATTATACGAAATATGTGCTAAGCACAAATGGTATCTTATGAATTGTGAGTCTGTTTGAGAATTTAATCTCTACCTAAGCTCAATTGTTGTATGAGTTTGATTATAAGTGTAATTATGAAATAAACAATGTGAAATAATGACATGATTAATATATGTCATCATATGTAATTAGTTGCTATGTGATTAAGAAATATATGTGTTTAATTGACTGATGAATGAATCAAAAGATGAATTCATCAGAGATAATTTGGAAGAGGAAATAAATGGTATAATTGGAATATGTGAAATTTCTTGTTTATGTGAAATCTATTAATTGGAATAAGTTAGATATATGTGATCAAAGCGTTAGCAAGTGTTTTGCTTGCTGTGAATCATTGTATTATGTGTTTACATGAAAATTACATTAAAACTGGATGGTGTGAAATAGCCTGAGAAGGAAGTGTGTATGACATAATTTGACGACGTCTGGCCAACGTAGTTATATTATGCTATTCACATGGAATTGTTGAGGCTGTTGAATATCAAAAGGACTTAATGTAATTTTAGAAAGGTAATATTGAATTGTATCGAATAAAGGCAGAAACATATAAGTCTATGCCTTATAAATGAATATAGTATCGATATGATGTGAGTTTGGTATGAAATATAGAAATAGTAAACCACTAGACGATAGTCATGATGTGGTACCTATTATAGAAGAAATAAATGTTAGTCGAAATAAAATATGCATTTGCCCCTTAAAAGTAGTATCTTATTATGAATTCTGTTATTAAAAGTAGTATGATGAATCTTAAGTGGGGGAGAATCTTATTAAGTAATATGTAATAGGTTAACAGAAATAGAATTGGATTACAAAATAACATAATATAGGAATATGGTTATGGAATTAGGATTGATCATTGTTAACTGCGGTTAGTACTGATCCTGTATCAGAATTGTTTACGAAATATGATAATCTTGGTATTCATACTTTGCTGACGTAGCTAGTATGATACTACGAAATATATTATTGGTAGTACTTATAGTAATTAAGGTAATATGTGAGTACTAGCTTATTGTTGAAATATGTATTGTGGTTTTTATAACCACTAATGTGATCATTATAAAGAAATAAATAGTATGTGTTTCACTTATATCAAGTGATTATGTGTTTTAAAGTATCCATATGACAAATGAACCAGGAAAGTGGTCAGTATGGAATAGGATATATGCACAGTATATGTGCGTGGGTAAAAATAGAAATATGTACAATTATAAAAAATGTGAATGTGGAAAGAATTAAAAAACCATGTATCTATATTATAAGTTACTCAATTGAGTGACGTATGTTATATGTATTAGTTATGATGAAATAATTGATATTATTACACATTGTACCTTGTGCTAGCAAGAGAAATAGAATTAAAAGCACAGTTAGGTGCTTAGGATTTATGGATTTAATTGAAATACACCCTGGATATGTGCAAATTAATGAAATAAAACGTATATGTATAAGAGAATTATTAAGCATACATATCTTGTGTCTATTTGAATAGAAATATATGCTTATGTATCTAAGAAATATGCATAATTTATATGCATATAATGAAAGATTATTTATGTAATATACGTATTAAGTTGTCTGGAACTAAAATGAAATATGAATCAATGAGATGTCATGAATACATGAGTAGTATATGAAATAAACACTTCCGCACCCGTAGAGAAAAGCATTACTACGAATCTATATAAGAGACATTCGTGAGGACACGAATGAAATAAGTGGGGGAGACTTGCAACATCCCAAAATCCAAAAGTAATATTGTGAATAAAGAAATAGTAAATGTTTTAATTTATTTTTACTCTAGGTAAAATAAAATAGTAATAACTGTGAGTCGGTTTTAAAGTTCCAGACAATGATAATCACAGGGAATAAAATTAAAACACATGTATATCTAATATACATATGTACGTATCATTTATCCTTTTCATTTAAAAGTTCCAGAGATATCACGAGAGGAAGAAATCGTGAAACCCTAAACCCTAAACTGAAATCAATTCAAAAACATGAAATCGAAGCTAGAGAATCACGATTCTTCAAGGATTAATCATCACTAACACAAGGTAATCTTTGTTCTTGAATTATTTTAACCTAGAATCTTAATTTCTTTGAGTTTTCATGGGGGTTTATGAAATTAACGAATTTAATACGAAATAAAGTATGAAATACATTGAATTGATGATTGATAAACTTATTAGTGATTGTGGTATCATTAAAATGGATTGAAATTTGAAGAATCATGGATGATGTTTTTGAGGGTTTGATGGGTTTTGATAAATTTATGATTTTAATCCGAATTAGGGCATGATATTGAGTTAATTGGGATATAAGAGTGAAATAATCATGGTGGTTATCATTAAACCACTCTAGAACTTGATAAATTGAATTGGGTATATATATTGATTAAAGTGAGTTTTGTAAAGATGAAGAGGATTTGGTGTTAATACACCTTAATTGGTGATTATAAAAGTTGAAGTGTTAAACTAAAGGATTATGTAGTTGGATTGAATATGATCATGAGAATTGATTATGATAAGTTAATAAAATGATCATTAGTGATCATTAGTGATAATTAAAATAGAATACAAGTGAATTAAATCATGTATATAAATATGGTATAAGTAATAGAATAATGAAATAAAGATGGTTATATTAAGAGAGATCATATGTAATATGATCAATCCAATAAGAGTAATGGATTGATATTGTGGAAGTATTGGATTTTATGATTTTTAGTTGTTGAAAATGTTGATATGCTTTATGCTAGGTAATCAAGATTGGAAGCATTCTTAATCAAGTGTGAATTCAAGTATGTGTTTGCTTAAAAAGGCAAAGGTGAGTGATACAAGGATTAAATGAATAATGATGGTATACTCCGGATTGCTTACAAGCAAGAGGTGCATATGATCATTTGGAATATTGTTTGCTTCTTATAATTGTGTCTCATGTTTGTTTCTATATTGTATCATGTCTTGTATCTTAAGAAATATTGGTTGTTGACCATAGTTGTTGATTGTTATTAGTAGTTGAATTAATTGGAAATATTATAGTATTATGTGGATTATTGAAGTATGTGTTTATGTGAAATTGTAGGATTATGTGAATTAGGAGAATTATGTGTATTAGGAGAATTATGTGAATTAGGAGGATTATAAGAATTATGTGGAATATATGAATTTAGTATTGTAGAGATTGTTTATTTCGAAATAAATGAATATCACGAAATAAGTGCTTGGCACTAATTGGTATCTATTAAGCTTGGTATCCATATGGGATTGGTGACATGCTTACTTGTATCTATTGGATCATGGATCCATACGAAATATTGTAGAATCTTTATTGTTGTTCAATAGTTTCTATTTAAAAGAAATAAGTAGCTATTCATGAATTGTATCTTGTTAGTGAATTATTTATTTAGTTGCTTGTATACTCACTAAGCTATATGCTTACTCGTATCAATTGTTTTATGTTGTAGGTATTTGGTTCGGTTGAACCAATTCGATGAAAGGTGATTACAAGAAGTTAGTGTGGATTGAAGCTTGTTATGTTATTATACAAGTTTCGTTTTCTATTGAATTGTCGTTTTGAAATACCATTGTATAAATCGCCCAAACTAATATGATTTTGATATAATGTGTCATTGTTGTATTCATTTGAATATGTAAAATCAAAATGTGGATTTTATATGGAATAGAATGTAGAATTTAAAATGGGACCAAATGTGATGGAATAATATTTCTAAGTAATATGATTTAATAAATTGTAATATGTTTTCTGATAAAAAAAAAAATCTAACGAAATATGGGCGTTTCATATTTAATTTAATATATCATATTGTTCCTATTTAATTATCATAGTATTTCGTTTTTCTTTAATAACTTTTTTTATACAATGTTTAAAATAATTCCGAATATATATTCATGATCAGTGTAATTTTATCTACATTTCGACATAAATTTTATCGTCATATGTTATGTATTTAACAAAAACATTTTTTATTCTCGGAATCAACTTTTTAAATATATCAAAATGTAGATAAAAATAAACTAGTCATAGTGGTATATTTAGATTTATACTATAACGTAAGAAAATTTATTAGTCAAAAACACAATAATGCATTAATAAAACAAATTGAATTTAATTAGTGGACAATTAATTTGGGACGGAAGAGGAATCACACTATGATATATAAAAAGTCGATATGAGATAAAAAAACACATTCGTTCAAATAACTTGAATCATTTCATACCGCGCATACATTGATTATAAGTAGAAAATAGTTTCATTAACGCATTATTGTGTTTTTGGCTAATAAATTTTCTTACATATGTTATATTATAAATCCAAATATAACACTATGACCAGTTTATTTTTATCTACATTTTGATATAAAAAAGTTGATTTCAAGACTAAAAAATGCTTTCGTTAAATATATTACATATGACGATAAAATTTATGTCGAAATGTAGATAAAATTACACTGATCATGAATATATATTCGGGATTATTTTAAACATTGTATAAAAAAGTTATTAAAGAAAAATGAAATACTACGTTAATTAAATAGAAATAATATAATATATTATATAATATGATTAGGAGTTTAGGAAGGTCAAAATCACTCTCGGTCAAATCACGTCTTTTCCTACTGTGCACGTGTGAGTATGTATACGTATGGGTGTAGTAGTAAATAATTGTAGGTGTGAGTTTTGATTGTTAACTGGGAGGTCTATTTATAGTAGAAATTTAACCAGCTTGTCACAGGTCTAGACTCTAGGTGTTATACGTGTCATGATAATATTAATTCTTGGCTAACAAGAAATAATACTCAGCAAGTTTTCATATATCCGTATTAGTCAGCAACTAGATATTTCTTAATACATTAATATCTAATAAATTACTTATTATCTACTTTATTATTTCGTACGATATATATATAAATTAATTTCTTAGAAACATTATTATTATTGAGTTTAAGTTATTACAGTAATGTTTAGTATCTTTACTAACTATAAACTCATCAAGCAATTGTTAGTCAAGTTGGTCAAATTAAACTATTAAATTTCTAAATTATAATTGGTGTTTAATTTTCATATAATAATATAGCGTTATTTATTTGGATGTTACAAATCTACCCACCTTACAGGAATTTCGTCCTCGAAATTTAGTTACTCAAATAGGTAGGGAAATTTTGATCTCATTTCTGATTCAGGTTCCCAAGTAGCCTCTGAACCATGATGGTATCGCCACTGGACTTTGACCAAAGGAATAGACTTATTCCTAAGTTGTTTAATCTTTCTATCAAGGATTGATTGTGGTTGTCCTATAAAACTAAGATTTTCATCAACACTTAATTCATCCAAGGGAATTATAGTTGACTCATCTAAAATGCACTTCTTGAGGTTTGACACATGAAATGTGTCGTGTATTCCTTGTAGTTCTATAGGAAGACTTAGTTTATAGGCAACCTTACCAATCCTTTCGGTAATAGTAAAATGACCTATATAACGAGGGCTCAGTTTTCCTCGTTTCCCGAATCTCACGATTCCTTTCCAAGGTGATATCTTTAACATAACTTTATCACCAATATTAAACTCTATAGGTTTTCTCCTTCTATCTGCATAACATTTCTGTCGATCTTGTGCAGATTTAATCCTATCTCGAATCTGAACAACTTTATCAGTTGTTTGTTGTACAATTTCTGGGCCGGCCATTTGCTTTTCTCCAACCTCATTCCAACATATTGGCGTTCTACATTTCCTACCATATAATGCTTCATATGGTGCCATTTTGATGCTGGAGTGATAAATATTGTTATAAGCAAATTCAACCAACGGTAAATGATCATCCCAATTACCTCCAAAGTCAACTACACATGACCTAAGCATATCTTCTAAGGTCTGTATAGTCCTTTCACTCTGACCGTCCGTCTGTGGATGATATGCGGTACTCAAGTTAACTCGAGTACCCATTTCTTTATGAAGACTTCTCCAAAATGTCGAGGTGAATCGTCTATCTCTATCTGAGACAATAGAGAGAGGTATGCCATGTCTACTCACTATCTCATTGACATACAACCTTGCTAGTCTCTCCAAGGTATATGTTTCTCTAATGGGTAAGAAATGTGCGGATTTGGTTAATCTATCAACAATTACCCATATGGCATTGTGACTCTTTTGAGTTTTGGGTAGTTTAACAACAAAATTCATTGTTGTAACACCCCCTAATTCGTCTGTTTTAGTTTAGCGGAAGCATTTAGTTTAAGTACGGGGGTGCCACAATAACAAGGCATGCATACGTATCAGAGCATATGATTACAACGGAACATAATATATTAAGATGCCAAAAGTATAAATTACAAAGTTTACGATTCATCGAATCGTACAAGTTAAAAGTAATAAGTTTACAAAAGTAGATTTCTGGAATATGACTAAAACAATTTCAGTTATACTAGAGAAATCCATATGTTTCCAAAAAGTTGGCATCCTAAAACTTCACGGGTCGCCTAATTCTCCATGTGTGTTGGCGATTCTTACATGCGCAGCTAATTTCCTGAAAAACATAGTAAAAGTCAACAACTAGGTTGAGTGAATTCACAGGTTTCATGTTTACAATAGTTGAACCAAGTTTGTAAGCACCGTTGTTATCCAAATACGTTCACAAATAGTATTGCCATAATAGTCGAGAATACGTTTAGTGGAATGTAATCCAAATACAAGTTTAGTGGGTTGTTCGCCCAAAGTTTAGTTTACGTGGGATGTTACCCAAAACAGATACGTGGGATGTTACCCAAAATGTCAGTTTAAACACACGTGCTGGTCGTTCTCCAGCAGTTTACAAACAGTACCGGTCGTTCTCCGGCCAATTACGCATAGGTCGTTCTCCCATCCAAAGACGCACGGGTCGTTCTCCCGTCCAGTGGCCAGTCGTTCTCAGGCGCTAAAATACGTTGCTGGTCGTTCTCCAGCGTTTTAATGAAAGTACCGGTCGTTCTCCGGCCAAATCAAAACGGTTTAAAGGTTTACAGTCGATTTCAAAACATTTTACCGGTCGTTCTCCGGTCTAGTTAAAACAGTTTGTCGAATGAGTTATCCCATTTGTTCAGTGTGTCAATATGAAAATGTTATTTCATAAACAAAGTTCGTACAACAGTTCAATAGTTCAAAGTACTCTAATAGTTCGAGTAAAACACGTATGATAAACAATCATGTAAGTAAAAGCAGTTATGGCAATTAATAAAACAGTTAAACAGTTTAAACAGTTGACTATGTTTTCTACCCCAAAGTAGTTAAAACAGTAAAAGTAGGGGCTGTGAACTCACCTGTTGAGTTAAGTAGTTGTGCGAGTGCTAGCAAAGCCTAAGCCCAAGTACAGTCCGAAATCTCCTAACGTCCTAAACGTACGAGATTTAATAAGTATGTGGATGTCTAACTAATCATCCATGCTAGTGTTTGTACAACCAAGTCACGTCCAAATCGTTCGTTTAAATGTTTACGTTTGTATTTCGTATTTGTGAAAATGTATACGACTCGTTGGTGATAGTTTGAAATCATAATTTCAATAAAATAACGTGTTTGTAATGTTTGTAAAGTTCGCATATAGCATTGTATGTAAGTATTCGTTATCGGTTAAGTTCGACACTTAGTGTAAAAATAGTTTGTAAAGTTTCTGTTTTATGCGACACAATTTGCGACACAACAGTTTTGTATGCGACACAAGGATTGTGTCGCATAGGAATGCGACACAAGAGCTCTGCGACACAGTGGTTGTGTCGCAAAAGCTTGCGATGCTAAATCAATAGCGACATAAGGGTTGTGTCGCATGGAGTCTGCGACACAAGGTGCGACATAGTGGTACGACATAAGCTACGACACAAAATACGACATAACATGATTTATACGACACAACATCGTTTATGCGACACAAGCGTTGTGTCGCAAAGATGAACACCCAGACAGAACCCAGCGGCTGTCGCATTTTTCCGATCCAAAACCCAATTCTAACGCATTTTCAGGCTATAAAATCATGTTTTCTTTGTTGTTTAGGTTATAACTAAGTATATTAAACACTAAATATCAATTATAACTTCGAAATCTAAAGATTTGCGGGATTTGTCGGAAACTTACGAGTGTCGGTTTTGAAATCCGAAAAGGTAGAAAGGTAGATCGTGTTGCCGTGATCGTTTTTCTCTATTTTGTTTGATGATTCGGCGTCGTTTGAGGGTAGTTTTGTGGTGATTTGTGTGCGTTTTTGGTAGGTGGTGGTGAAAGAGAGAAAAGAGAGAGATGAGAGAGAAGAGAAAGATGGAGAATGAGAATGGTGGAGGTGGGGAGGTGGGTTTTGTTCCCCATTTCCCGTCTCCGTGTTTGCGCTCCGTGTTTGTTTACCCGATTGTTAGATGTTACATTATTTTAACTAATACATTTTTAATTACATATTTCATTATATTTTTAATTAGGACCTTTTTATGCAATTAATTTAATTAAGTTACAAAATTTTTAATTTTGTTTTATTTTAAATTTTACGAGTTGACGTTTTACGTTGTAAAATGAGTTGTAAATATTTTTGACAAAATATTAAATTGTTTACGACGTTATTTAATAATTTCGTGTTATTAAATAATTTTGTTCACCAACAGTCGTATATTTTTGTCGCGTTTGTTCAATTCGTTTCGTATGTAATTACATCTAATTACAAATAAGTAATACTACTCGTATTAACTAGTTGGACTTTGCTAGACTTACCTCTAAAATGTGTTGTGAATTCACTCAAGTAGGGAATTAGCCTAATAATGCAAGTGATTAACGTTAATAATCGCGATAGATTTTTGCGGGGTGTTACAATTGTGATGTGATCCTACTTCCAAACAGGAATCTCTAAAGATTGTAAACTACCATATGGCTTCTGATGTTCAGCTTTGACTTGGAGACATGTATGACATGTCTCAACAAAATCTCCAATTGACCTCTTTATTCCTGGCCACCAATACATTAACTTCAAATCCTTATACATTTTAGTGCTTCCAGGATGAATTGAATATCTTGATTTATGAGCTTCGCTTAAAATTATTTCTCTAAGATCTCCGTGCTTAGGGATCCAAATTCTTCCTTTGAACCTTTTGATCCCATCATTGTCATTTTCAAGTAGTTTGAATTGACCTTTCATTCTTTCTTCATTCAAACTTCCATTTTGAACAACTACTTGTTGCACCTCTTAGATTTTGTTATTTAAATCCGAAGTCAGTTCAATTCTCATAGTCCTGACTTTAGTTAGCTCTTTTCTCTCTTTTCGACTCAAGGCATCTGCGACAACATTTGCCTTTCCTGGATGGTAAAGAATTTCACAATCATAATCGCTTACTAGTTCCATCCAGCGTCGTTGTCTCATGTTTAGCTCTTTCTGCTTAAACAAGTATTTCAAACTCTTGTGATCTGTGTAGATCATACATTTCGTTCCAAATAAATAATGTCTCCATAGCTTCAATGCAAACACGACTGCAGCTAATTCCAAGTCATGCGTTGGATATTTCTTTTCATGTTCTTTTAACTGCCGTGATGCATAAGCTATAACTTTATCTCGTTGCATTAGTACACAAATCGCTATATATAATGAAATCATTCGTTCCTTCTGGTAGCGTCAAGACGGGTGCACTACTCAACTTTTGTCTTAGCATTAGGAAAGATTTTTCTTGTTCAGGACCCCACTCAAACTTAGCATTCTTTCTTGTAAGTTTAGTTAAAGGCGTTGCAATCTTAGAGAAGTCCTTAATGAATCGTCGGTAGTATCCGGCTAGACCAATGAAACTACGAACTTCCTTAGGTGTTTTAGGAGGTTCCCATTTCATTACTGCATCTATCTTTGCCGGGTCTACTTTAATTCCTTCTTCATTAACTACATGCCCTAAGAATTGAACTTCTCTGATCCAAAATTCACACTTAGAAAATTTGGCATATAGTTTCTCTTTTCGAAGCAATTCTAAAACAACTCTAAGATGACATTCATGATCCTTTTGATTTTTCGAGTAAATCAATATATCATCAATGAAAACTATTACGAATTTATCAAGATATGGCTTGCATACTCTGTTCATGAGATCCATAAATATGGCAGGCGCATTTGTGAGACCAAATGGCATCACTAGGAACTCATAATGCCCATATCTTGTTCGAAATGCCGTTTTCGGAATATCTTCATCTCTAACCTTAAGTTGGTAGTATCCAGACCTTAAATCAATATTTGAAAAGTAACTTGTTCCCTGCAATTGGTCAAACAAGTCATCTATTCTAGGTAATGGATACTTATTCTTTATCGTGACTTTATTCAGCTCACGATAGTCAATGCACATCCGCATTGATCCATCCTTTTTCTTGACAAACAAAATTGGCGCTCCCCATGGAGATGAACTAGGTCTTATAAATCCCTTGTCTAACAACTCTTGAAGTTGTTTAATCAATTCTTGTAATTCAGTAGGAGCTAGACGATATGGTGATCGTGCTATTGGTGTTGCTCCAGGTACTAGATCTATCTTAAATTCCACTTGCCTTTCAGGTGGAATTCCTGGCAAATCTTCGGGAAAAACATCAGGATAGTCAGATACTACATGCACATCTTTGATTTCATTCTTATTTTCCTTCTTCGTATCTATTACATATGCAATGTATGCTTCATATCCTTTTCTCAAGTACCTCCTAGTTTTCATCAGTGATATCAAGTTCATTGCTTCATCTCTTTTGTCACCTTATATACAAATCACTTCATGATTTGGTGATGTGACCTTAATCACTTTCTTATCACAGATGATATTAGCTTGATTTTCAGATAACCAGTCCATTCCTACCACGATGTCAAAGTCACTTAATTGTATGGGTACTAGTGTAATAGGAGACTGTGTTTCTCCTATAGTGATAGTGCAATTATTGATCACATCTTCTACATGAACATGGTTACCATCAGCTATTTCTACCATATGTACAGTATCTAACATTTCAACACATTGATCAAAATATTTGCAGAAAGTGGTAGAAACGAAACTTCTATTTGCACCAGAATCAAACAAAATTTGAGCATTTATATTATTGACGAGAAAAGTACCTGACACGACGTCGGGTGTGTCTTTGGCCTCTTCCATCGTCATGTTGAATGCTCTTATCTTAGCCTTTGGTGCCTCATTATTCTCATTTCTACTAGTTCCAGCTATTCCCTTTGCTAGTTCAGGACAGTTTGGTCTGACATGTCCTAACTTTCCGCAATAGTAACACGTTTTATCAGTTCCCCTACAGTTTTGTGTGCTATGTCCAAATTTCCCACAATTAGAGCACTTTGCATTTAAACTTGAACTTGAACATTGAGCAAAATGTTAACCTTCAATTGTTGCGCCAAGCAAACAAATGCTTTTACTTCTTGACCAAAGAGTCGTCGTAATCGATCATGTTCTACAAGAATTGTTTACACTTGATCATCTCACTTCCTTTTTCTTTTGATATTAATTATTTTCCCAACCGAAGGACCCATGTTTAGCTGAAGTTGATGCGAAGAGTTGTGACTATCTTCGTTGGGCAAAGATATCCAAAGATTGAACCTGAACCACCTCTTTATCTAAATCTAAAAATACGTCACAGCCGTTTAGTTTACCTTTTCTTATTTCCACTACTTTCAGATATCCAATGTTCTTAAATTTTTTTAATTTTCCGATCTTTAAGTTTTTGGTTATTTTTTTCTTAGTGTTGGAGCTTATATCAGCACAATACTTGATTTTAAATTAATATTTTTAATATTTTATATTTTTATTTTGGATAAGGCCGAAATGATTAAATTAAAGACAATAATAATTGAAGTTGTTTTATGCTTTTGACCTTTAATTTAAATTACTCCGTAATTAATACAGTATGAAAATACAAAAAAATGGTAGCAGACCAATGTTTTAAGACCCGGTTCGACCGGCCTGGTCGGACCAGTCGGACCGCATTTTTAAGGATTTCCGGGCCATTTAAAACCGGTTTTTTCAAAGAGTTGACTAGTCAACGACCCGGTTGACCCGGCCGGTCGGACCGGGATCTGGAAAGGCACATTGACCTGGGTTTCATGTTTTTTTTTTTTTTTTTTTTTTTTTTTTTTTTTTATATGTACATTTAATCATTTATATTTAGAGAATGTTTACTGAGTGTGTATTTCAAGAATAATAAGGGTAATAAGTGAATCTTTGACTGATGTGTCATCATCATTTATTACTTTATGGATTATATAATTATTATATTGATGTGTATTCCAAAGAATATCAAGAGAATCGATGTGTCATCACCCTTTATTACTCTATGGATTATAATTATTATACATGATATAATTAATAATTATATTTATAATTATAAAAAAATAAAAAATTCACTAAATATTACTATTGTATACTATTATTAAATCCGATCCGACCTTCCAGCCCAACCGGTCCGACCGGTCCGACCAGAAAATAACAATTTTCCGGATCGACTAAAAACCCGAGTTTTAAAACATTGTAGCTTGACAAACAAAATTTCGATTTTTAGCCCTCCGGACTCCGGTACAGAAACAGCGGCAACATTCACATCCGATTACGATTACAAATCCACCCCCAAATATCACTCAAATTCGATAATTAGGTCGGTCTGCTGCTGATTCCAAAACCTACGGATTTCTTTTATATATCTTAATTTTATTTTGATTTGTGATTTGAATTAAAGATTGTTTTTTTTCCCTAATCAGAGAACTAAAAGAGTAAAAAAGAAATGGGAATACCGATGGATATGAGAGACGCATGGGTAAACAGGAAGAATAAATCATCATCATCATCATCATCATCATCATCATCATCATCAACTTTCATGATTCCTTCTCCTGAAGAAGATATGAAGTTTCTCAGATCAAAAATGTGCACTCAAGGTTTATTTCCATTTTTTTAAATCTGATTATTGTTTTATCTGTAAATCAATATTATTCATCATTTCATGTATAATAATGGTGGAAATATACAAGACTATTGATATATCTATACACAAATTACCTATATATACTATCAAAATTTGAAGTTAAATATAAATAAGAACTGTAAGAAGTAATCAGTTTGGGCAAATCATTACAGATGCACATGTGAAATTTGAATACAATGAGTCTGGATAGGATGAAATTGGATAAGTGCATCCGGTTTATTAATTATATTTACTTATTTAGGCTCTTATTGCAACCATCATTGTTTTTAATACCTATTAATAGTGTAAAACAAATAAAGAATGAAAAGGCAGCATATGACAATTATTTGAGCAGTTTGGATCACTTTTTTTCGATGCACACTGATGCACGAATTGCTACATGTTGCTGTCTCATTCTTCTTGTGTATTTTACCGTAAGGTTTGTTTTACTTGAACTTGCCCTTATATGTGTGTATGAGTGCCACATAATCATCACTACAGAATACATTGAGCATCTCCTTGCACTTTCCGTATGAAGTTGACCATTTGTTACATAATTTGCAGAAGGGGTACGTGCGGGAGTCAAGTCGGCTTCCATTGCATGTGTTGCCAGTGCAATCCCTACGGTTAGCAACTTAATTCTTTATGCTTTCAGTTACGTGTTCACTTCTAAATACATATTCGGATATCCCTATATTTCCCTCAGCAGCATTGAGGCAATACCTTTTTTCTTAAGGTAAGAGCACTCCCATCGGAGTGATCAGTTTCAAATCGGTTCATAACCGATTAGCAAGTGATGAGAAATCAGTGCCATTGGTATAATCGGTTCTCAATCACTTGGTATATTAATCGGCAAACCGATTCGTAATCGGTTGAGAATTGTGGGGGCCCATGCACTTTTTTTTTTTTTTTTTTGTTTAGTGTATAATAATGGTGGTATATTGGTAAATGTGGGCCCGAAAAATGAAGTGATTAGTGATTGATGGCAGAAGTGATGAAGAAGTGATGAAATCATGGGTGGGAGTGGCCTAACTATTACTTGATTCTGAAATCATATCAATCTGGCTAACTTAAAGATAATAGATGATCACAAATAACCGACAATACCTGTTTATAACAAGAAAGAATTTTGCCAACTTGAAGGCACTCTTTTTGTGCTTTATCTACTTTTAAATATCAATGTCAGCTTCATCATAAGTGTCATGTCATATCGTTTATTTTCATCTATATTACACGTACGTTTATTTACCATAACCTAAAACCGTGACTGGTTTTGACATCGTCTTCTAATAATCTACATGATGACTATGATAATAGTATATATTATAATGATAGTTTCTGGATAAGGCTCAGTAATTTATGAAACAAGTATTTTGTTACCCTTGTCATGTAATTGCCACTGCAATATATGTGATTATCTTGATTTCAGTTGATTGCTGTTCGGACAATCCCTTGGGCAAAGGCAAACCTAAATTATACTGCTCAGGCACTCATTGTATCTGCTGGTACGTTCCAAACTTTCTCTTGCTTTAATTAATTTTTCTTTTGGCGCATTGATGCATTTTGATAACCAATGTTGAATATCGTCTTCTAGTTATTACTTGGAGATGAAACAAGACTTGGGTGCTGTTTGTTTTTTTAAGAGGTTTTTGTCTGAAATCTGAATACCATCTGAAAATCACTGATTATAATAAGTGATGGTCCTGATGTCTGAAAGCTGAATGATATGAAGTTAATTTTTTTCGTTAAAGTGTATGAATATATGTAATTATCTGATTTATTATTTCAGATATTAACATGTTAACTTTATATTTTTAATAAAGTTGTCAACATATGAAATATACATTTGAGTGGCTATTGGATTGAAGAAGAATAAAATAAAAAGGGGGAATTCAAATGAGTTCATATATTAGGAAAATGGAAATATAAAAAATAATGTCATACATTAACATGTTATTACATACTCCGTAGTACATATATATTTAACAAAAATTACCATAGAATATATATCACCATCACTCCGTATTTTTTAATATTGATCATTATAAAACCATTTTTTACTTTCCCCATTTCCAATTAACCCACCTAATCTCTTCGTTCCCAGCCGACCCACGTGACCTTCAGATAAGGATTTCACACTTTTTAGATATCAATATTTTATATTATTTTAACATACTCCGTAATTAACATCAAATTAATGGAGAAAAGCAAGCTGATGTTGGCGACGGAATTAAGTTAGCTGATGCCGGTGGTGGAGTGAACTAGTGAAGTTTTGGAGGGCGAGAAGGTGATGCCGGAATACAAAACCGATGGTAACGTCAAGTGTGTAGGATGTGTGAACGAACTGAACAGGTAGATAGAGAAGGAGTAGGTTGATGAAGAAGAAAGACACCCGTGTTTTTGTGGTTACAAAGTTTTTCAGAGGTTATCAGAGGTTAAAATGAGTCTGAACAAAATCAGAGGTTTCTCAGATCTAACGCTCTGAATGAATTTCAAAAAACAAACGCCTCTGAATCTGAAAACCTCTGACCGAATCAGAGGTCAGATGTTTTTCAGAACTTTTCAGCAAAAACAAACAACACCTTGGTGATTAGATTTGTTTAATGATACTTGTCCATTAGCTTATCCAAATAAGTATCAACCAACAACACTACTCTCTTTTTAGTTGCAACCTCTGTTCCATTGTTGCAGACACACTACTAGGGGTGTTTGGCATTGTGTTTGAAAGTGATCACTGTATACTAGGAGCTATTGTTAGAAATAGCCATATGATATCACTGTATACTAGGAGCTATTGTTAGAAATAGCCATTCATTCTTCATTGTCTTTGATTCTGTATGTGTGATTTGTAATTCTGTGTTATTGATCCTTTGTCAAAGGGGTGTTTTGCATTGTGTTTGAAAGTGATCACCTGATTATTGTATTTTCAAGTCGTAGATTATCAGTATCAATTACAGCTCCTATAGTTGCAATTAATGATCTGATATCCCATATTACACAATTGCTGTTAAAACGCACTTCCAAACACCCCATAAGACCATAAAGCATGATTTTTTAACACGTTTCATCCGATATGTATGAAGGTTTTCTTAAAAGTAATCTGATTTGTGTTATTCATTTTTCATTGTTAAAACAGCATCCATTGCTGCATACTTCGTCACAGCTGACAAAACCATCTTGGAGTGTGCAAGGAAAAACACACGCGCCCTCTATGATAAAGCTTCTTAAGAGGTGACAAATGTTGCTATCCAACTTCTCAGTGTTGTCTGTAGCAGTGAGATGCATACTTCACATGTTTTTTTATGCATCAACTATAGTGGTTCCATGTTGATATAACTTGCCTAAGTTGTTATAGAGGGATCAAATGTCTATGCTTTTATGGTTCAAAGTGTGAAGGAATTCTTGAATAAGCTCTCTGTTGCTTTATTGAATGAAATAGCATGTTTTTTTCTCCTTCTTGCTCCATTTAGTCTATGAAGCTGTAACTATTTTCAGTTTGTTATGTTCTATATTAGATTGCGTTTTCTGGGTGAACTCTTAAGGTATAGTAACCTATTTGCCCAATGGTACAGGTAGTTTCTTACTATTCATCTATACCAAAGATTTAGCACGTGTCATACTCATATAAATAGGTTGATCTTTAGGCCAACTAATATAGGACCTATGAAATACGAATGATGATTTTATTTTTTATTTTTTACTTTTTCTTTTGGGAGCTTTAAAAAGCTTGTAATTGTGACTAAGGTTTACATCTTTGTGACAAAATTTTGGCCTCGTGTATTATTATCTTTACTGGTTGATCAAGCTAGAATATTTGGTGGTGTTTTCGGGGCCACACCATTATTTCTAAAGAAGTGTTTTGCTCAAGTGCGAGTGTGTGGCAGTTGACTCGGATCCCATGTTCACAAATAATGCAATATAAATACTAGTATGTAGCTCACCTAGATAAAAGATGAGATATGTCCTTCACAGAGAATTCTTTAAACTAGAAGCAACAACCAAGTAATGTCAATTCTCTTCATGCCAAGTTGTTGCACCCATTGAAAATACTCATTTGCTTGGAAGCTTATTTTCTGTCAAACTATTTCTCAAGCATCATAATTTTCCTTTCAGAAAGATTAAATTCACTTTTACAATTTATAGATATCAAATACAAATTATGCAAATTGAAGGTCACATATTTGAGTAACGCAATCTGTATCAATCCTCACGTGCACGAGGGTATACCATCAGGCATTGGCTCAAAAATACAAATGCAGTGTTCCATAGTTCAACTCTTTCGTGACAAATGATTAGAACAACGCCAACCTAATCACTAGGTTGGTAACTCAACGATGTTTTGAATATTGCATCCAAAGAATATATCAAAGAGCAAAAAAAAAAAAAAAATTAAAACCAATTCATGTTCACACTAATTAAACTATTAGTGAAAGCAGCACGAGGCAATTGGAGGAAATCAATGAATAGAAAATGGAATATAGAAAAGCAGAAAAATCAATTAGCAGAATTCATCGCTTTACAATGAGGATTAAACCTTACACAAAGTACTAGTGTCAACCTATAAAAGTCTCATGGACTGCCCTCATTGCCTGTTTTCTTCAATTATCACAAAGCCTTTCTTATCCTCTTTACTAGTGTTTGGCCAGCTAAATTAATGTATAGGAATCCCAAGGGGGTTATCAATTGGAAAAATGAATTATTGAAAGAATACAGGTATATCTTCGTGTCGAGATACACTCATCGTGTGGTTGTAAGTTTTTGACTCTTTGAGTGCAAATGTGTATTTCAAAATGCATATCTATAGATAGCATCAGCAACTCCATCTTCATCGTTGCTGACACCAATCACATTTGCTACAGCTTTTGTCTTCTCTGATCCATTACTTAAAGCTATGCCTAAAGAAGCCAATTCGATCATTTCAATATCGTTTTCACCATCACCAATAGCCATTACCTGGTCGCCATTGGTAAAATAGAGTCAAGTCCAAGATAAAAAGTAGAATTTACACACAAAAACAATTGATGCATATTAAAGATTAACGGAAGGGAAGCATATGGGAACTACCAAAAGTTTGACCCAAAGTCACAACATTACTTTTAAGGAATAAACAAGTATGTTAATGCACATTCTCTCATTCTTGTAACGACACACACTCTCTCTCTCTCTCACACACTCTCACGCTCTCTCAGCAAGTTCAGAAGTAACTTTAGTGTCACCGATTTACTATCACAAAACAGCATCAAGATTTTGGATATTGTACCTCATTGTATGAAATACAGAGTTGACCATCTCTAGTTTTCATTTATTGGACATCTATAGGTAGGATATAAATAGTAAAATGTAATTGGCACTTGATGAACTCCATAGTCCATACATCAAACATTTGTGAATTCTAATAAACTAAAATATGAGTGTAAGTATCTAAGATAAATTAATGCTACTATAAGAAACTAACCCGACAAGAGGTTATTGAGAAGATACCCTTGAACTTATTTTACACCTCTCTACCCACATCATTGGTGATGAAGGGCAATTTATATTCTACCCACCCATTTAAGCATTAGTTTCACATGAAAATTACCAGGTTGTTGACAGGTAACCATAATAATGCTATTCAAAATTTATTTTGAGCCTTTGAGTTTTTCAAGTCTTTAACCAACTATTTGGGTCAAATAAGACTTGTTATTTTGCTCAAATACGTTTACAGCTTCCGCTGTTTTTGCAGTTCATTTCCATTATCCATATACTAAGAGAGCTGCAATAATTTATTTTTGGAGCAGAAATACGTTTCATGAAAATAAATAATCTCTATTTATTAGATAAAAAAGACATATAGCAGACAACATTATCGATTGGAAGGGGTCCATGACACACACCTCATCTGCAGTAACACCAAAATGGTCAAGCAGCATTCTGACTCCACTACCCTTTGAAGAACCAGCTGGCACTATTTCAAGCATATCTGGTTGGGCTTGGACAACAGACGCCCGACCAGCTGTTGCTTCTGACCAGTATGGCCTGAGAGTACCAGCCACCCCTTCAGCAGTGTGTAGAAATAGCACCTTCTGTAATTTCAATTTAACATTTACAAAAGTCAACAAACTTGACCGTCGTATAAACAAATCATAAGATGAAATTTCTCAACAAGTCATGTAATACCTGCACGTCACCACTACTTAACAAGTCGTCCACTGAAGGCATAATCTCTGCCTGTCAAAGTTTATGTTAATTAGTGTCAGAGGCAGACAGACATCCAATTAACTTGTTTAGCGCGAGCGCGCGCACACACACACACACACACACACACAATAATAACTACCTGTGGCTCATTATACACAGTATGGAGTGCGTCCACAAGAGGGTGGCTGAATAAGGTCAAGCAACGATTCTCACTGAATGCAATAAGTGGAATATTGTGCTCCACAGAGTAATGAAATGCCTGCAACAAGCATATTAGGCATCCAAATTCAAGATAACTACAAACACTTCTCTAAATACTGTAAATAGATTTGCACCGAACTTTAGTCATTCCACTCCGATATAACAGAAACCAATGAATCGTAGCAAAAAGTACCTCTCTGCAAACATCTGTATCCAAATTTATTCGGTGAATTTCCTGACCTTCTTTACCATAGACAAGCAAACCCTGTAAGATTTAGAATAAGTTAAAGTTGGAACTTGGAAGAAAATATCAATGAGTCACCAAAATGACAAACCTGTATGAAAACACCGGGTGAATACTCAGAGACAATTCCATCTCTGCCTGCTAAATCGACCATATTCAAAAGAGTTATAGCGGCTGGGCGAGTCTGTTTCCAAATTTACATGCAAAATAGTTAGAATTGGAGCAAGTACCAGAGCTAGATGCAGCAAAATGAGCGGGTTTGGTAACGGGTAAAAACAAGGTCAGGTTAAGTGGGCTGTTTTTGGTATGGATCAAAACAGGTCGGGTCGGGTTGACCCACAAATGTTTTTGCCTATTAATCTTAGATAGATAGCGCGTTAAATATGATTATGAAAGCTATATTACTAAAATGATTTATTAAATTTTTAAAGAAATTAATAATATGTGAGAGGCTGAAGCATAAAAATTCTACTTTGGGCACTTTCAGCCCATTTGACCGATTAGGGGATAAACCATAACCCGAATCAACCAATTCATAAATAAATGGATCGGAATTGCTACCCAAAACCACAACATAGACAACATAATTCAAACAATCACTTCGAAAAATAATTAAAATTCCATTTTCCTTACTTTTCCAGTGGCGATCACCACTTTTATACCCCTTGATGAAGCCTCTCTCAAAGCGTTTGCATTTGCTTCAGATACAAGACTTTTGCTGTTCAGCAGTGTACCTTATGTCCATAGAGATGATTGACAATTAATAATCATATGTGGAGCTTGCATATAACATCTAGAAAGCATTCAAAGTCAAACTCACCATCCATATCACAGAATATATAGCTGAACTTTGGCTTGTAGAACCGAAGACTGCCTGCTTTCTTCCTTCCTTTTGAAAATTCAAACGTAAGTGTCTATCTGACAAGTTGCTTTGAACAACAAAATTTTCAATTAATTAAATAAAAGGTATCAATTTTGGTCCAACTTTTAATTTGAGTAACCAACTTTGTTTTCAGCCATAGAAACCCTCAACTTCAAACAAATATCAGTTTGAAATATTCATTTATCTTGACAGCAGGTAACCGATTTCTCAGTAACACATCAGCTACATAAAAAAATCAACATTTTCAAATGTAAACTGTATGAATTACCTTAAATCGAATGTTTTGAGGGTTTGAAAGTTTTTATTATATGACGACAAAGTTGGTTACCTGAAATAGAAAATGGACTAAATTGTAACCTTTTAATCCAATTACCCCCAAGGAATTAATGTGTTCAAACAGAGAAATCCAGGTTTAAGTGGTATCTGGGATTGCATATTAAAAGTCTTTATCTACTTATTGCATTTCGATCCAGCAAATATGCAGTTTAGAGGGTGCTAAGATTCCTTATCCAAACTACTTATCTGTTTTTCTGTGAGTTCACATTAGCAGCTTGGCATTGAAAATCCCAACTGCTTTTTGCAAAAGGTAATAAGCACATACATTGTTTTGATAAGCAATGCCAAACACCCCTAAGTAGCAAAGAATGTGAAAGTCAAATACCATCAGAAGTCTTTGGTAGAGGGATTTGACCATCCTCAGCACTTGATGCACTTTGGATCAGTCCTTTCCCTTTCCATCCAAGACTTTTCAGGAGACGTTCTTCCTCCTCCTCCATTTCTGCTTCAGCTTCATCACTGAGTTCATGATCATAACCCACAAGATGCAACAACCCATGAACCTATAAATTATAAATGAATATGAGTTATTAAATATTCATCTTCTTATCAATCAAGATAAGGCCAAATTGTATATTGGTATCCTGAATTTTGGCTAACTAGGTCTAATAGTACCCAGAATTATCAAAGGTACCGTATGGTAAATTCAACCGTGAAAAGTGGTAAATTTTTTAGCCTTTAACTCAGCTGATTCGGTCACATTGTCTCATGTGACTAGCTTTCGTTAATTATTTCACCGAAAAAAATAAACTACTGTTAAATTATTTTATCTTCACCAACATCCATGTGCGATCAAAAACACATAAAGAAACAGATATGATTCGCCTTTAAACACAAAAACTTTTCAGATTTCCTTTGCCAATCTCCTTATCCCTTGTCTTTCTTACATTTTTCTCCGTCTATTTCTTCCCTTGATTGTTCCAGATACAATATAAATGTTTTGCCCTTTTAAATGAATAAAACATCAGAATACAAGGGAGGGAGAGAACCCAACTTCAGGGTATTGTTTGCCCTCAAATAAATATCCAGAATCAAATGGGGTTTTATTTATACAACCGACCGGTTTATCATTGGGCATGTTGACCGGATTGTTACTCTGTTGCGGTCCAGATGATGACATTTTATCGCGTCCGGGTCTTCTAACTCTTCAACAATCAATTAAGATTAATAGATATTGATTTTATTTATTGAGAAAGAAAAAGGTTTTTCAAGGAGAAGAAAGAGATACATGACGAGGAATGGTGTGCAAAATAACAGAAAAAAATCTTATTCTATTTTAAGTTTTCTATTTATCCAAGTTTTGGATTCAATAGACAGTGGGTGTGATAAAAAGAATTCAGGGCAGGTTCCAGATTCTATCATTGGTGGATGTAATAAAAACATTAATACCTCATATAAAGAAATTTTAAGAAAGGAGAGGCAGAGGGAGATTGTAAAAAAAAAGAAGGAATATTTGTTGTCTAAAGGAGAAGCATACGTAGTATGGGTTTCTGTATCTGACAATCTGTTACTAGCACACTGCCACATGCATGCTTAAAAATAAAAAAATATAAATTTAAGATAGTTATTTGTTTAGTGAAATTTTTAACGAAAGCAAGTTAAGTAAGACCATGTGAATGATTCAACTGAGTTGAGGGCTCAAAATTTCCCAGTTGATGGTACACTACCGTAAATTTGATAATTCAGGGTACTATTAGACCTAGTTAGACACGTGTAGAGTACCAACATACATTTGGCCATCAAATAATAACTCCATGTGCAATTATCTCACTTTCCTCCCTCTTTCTCCCATTAGTATTCTAAACATCAGAACCATGTCAAGATATTGGGTTGATTTTATCATTCATCATCATCCCTTTCTCTGTATCATCTTTCTCTTTATTATTATACTCCATCATTTTCCCTCTACATTTATACCCTCAATTGATGATAATACTGAATACTGAATACGGACCCAATATCTTTCATTCTCGTAACCAAATTCTGATTGAACTCTGTTTACACTTGTATCCGTAAAACACATATACACAATTTCATGCGTGTATACGTATGTACATAGATACGTGCATACACACAAACACATACATATATCCTAATCTATCTAAAGGTTCTAAGGAGGTTTCAGCATCCAAATGGACCACGTGACAAGAAACGATAACAAATATATCAAATACAATCCAAAGAAAAAAGAAATGATACCATGAGAATGCGTATCTCATCAAGAAGAGTGTGCCCTCTTTCCTCCGCTTGTCTTGCAGCCGTTTCGACTGAAACTATTATGTCACCCAACATTAGCTGCAGCAGAATGGAAAAAATTGTTTTTTGTGTTCAGTAGTTCATCCTATAAATTACTTTAAGTTTTCATCAGAAATTCACAATTGATAAAGATGCTTTATTTTATTTTTTACTCCCTCTAAGCCAAAACTTAATATCACGTTGAATTTAAAATGATTAACTGATTCAATACTCAAGAATCAAATGTAAATTGCAAGATGTAAAGTTGTAAACAACAGTTGTTACCAATGGAAGCTTTAGTTCAGGGACATGCTGAGACATAGAGAGAACGTCGGTAGCATGATCCTCATTCCTCCAATCTTTATTTAACTCACAAATAAACTCATCATTACATAGAAGTAATGATAACTCGACACTCTGAAATTGGCCAACATCATCAATGACAGGAACTCTGGTTTTATGACGATCTGAATCTTTTAATCCGTCAAATGCTAGTTTCATAGCCATTGGAACATTTAGACGAAGCATTTCTGCAATATCCTGACACATTATACAAATAATAAGAAAGGGCCTCTCCATGCTATCTATCACTAAAGTCTATGCATAAGAAAAATAACACACACTGGGTAGATGGCAAATCAAACTAACTACTAAGAGTTGCGGAGTCCAAGTTTTTGAGATGGTATACTATCTATTTTGTTTATTTCTTCACTAGCTAAAAAAATTAAAAAAGTGTGTGTCAATTTTATATCTGGGTAGTCCAAAGACTACGTCAGATCTTCACATCCTAATTGTCAATCTAAGGATATTCTAATACCTTCTTATAGTTGTCAATGTACGAACAAAAATCGATAAGGTGTATAATATTAGAGAAATTTTAACACATATAACAGTATAAAATAATGGTAAATTTCCAAAATAGGTAGCATGAGTTATATCATTTCATAATGTAGGTAACCAAAAATCATTTTGCTCAAAGATTTGTTTGTAAAAATGATAGGAAGTTTAATCTTATCAAAAAGAAGGATTGGAAGTTCAATTTAATCAACCAAAAGGATTGGAGGTTCAATATTATCAACAAAATGAGTGAATGCTCAACTTCATCAACAAATAAGTAAGATAAAACCGGAAATTGGTTACCTAGATTAAGAAGTTCAATCCTTTTTATTGATATTCCGATTTCATGTTACCTTTCCGTTGACAAATTTGAACTTATAATCATGCAAAACAATCTTTGATCACATACATTGAGAAACTTTGGAACTTATGTTACCTATTTTTCCTAGTATAAATAAACGGAATATGTTATGTGCAACAAACACCATGTAAACATACGCATACTAGCAGTTAGATTAAAAAAAAAGGATCTAATAACGCAGATAAATCACTAATTAATTAATTAATAATCATATAAATAAGCAAGAAATGTGAAGAAATGTAAAATAACCAGAATTTCAGGATCATCAGGTAACTGTTGTTCAATACAGATTTTGACATCAAGTTCTAATTCATTCTTCTTCTTCTTAGCCGCCGGACGTCCTCGAAGTTTCCGATAATCTCGCTGCTGTTGCGACGCAAGCACTTTACCTCCGAACCTTCTAGAACTAAATAAACCACCAACTAACGGAGTAGAAACGGAATAATACGAAACGTTAGGGCGTGAATTAGAAACTTGTGGTAAGTGCAGCGATGAAAGGAGTTTAGTTTGTGACGGTGAATTAGAGAATGAACGGAATAAGACACCGGAGGTTGTTGTCATGGTGGAAATATGTAACGAAATAGAAGAAGAAAATGAATGGTGAAGGTTGTGAAGGAGGATTGGAGGGAGGCGTGACCTCATTCGACGGCGACTGGTTAAAAGTGATATTTGCTCAAAGCCGTCGACCGGGGGCGATGATAACTGGAAATTGGGTTTGTTGTTATAGTCAAACCGTAAACACTTTTCAAATCCGGTTTACCTGGAGTTACACGGCTTTTTACTCTAAACCCGGTTTACCTAGGCTTATTTCGAACCCGATACCCACACTATGAAAGTTGGGTAAGTTACATTTTTTGTCCTTGTGATTTTTCATTTTCCCACTTCCGATCCTTTAACTTCGTTAATTACATTGCTCATCCTTGTGGTGTCGTCTTTTTGATGTATAAAACGACTAAAATACCCTTATCATTTTTTATTCTATTTTTTCTAATTTCTTGTTCTTAAAACATATTATTTAAAATATTAAAATCTTTATTTAATTTTAAAAATAAATTAAAATAAAACAAAACAACATATCATCACATTATCGTTGTTGTCATTACAGCAAGTCACCATCATCATATTATCAAAAACTGCAGCAAGTTACCATCATCATCAAACACATCTTCATATTTGTAATCTCACTCCAATAAAAGAGCATAACATTGTTGGGTTTTCTATTCCCTAACTAGATTATTATACACGCAGCGGAATAACAAAACTTTAAATAATCTAAGGCAATTAGGAAACTAAAACCCTAAGGGTGCGTTTGGTTCGTGGGATTTCGTAGGATTTTGTGGGATTTGCATTTCAAATGCTTTGAAATCCCATGTTTGGTTGGAGGTTTGATGGAAGTATTTGAATTTGAAATCCTATGAAAGAGGGATTTCTAAATTCTTTGACTTTGTGAAGGATTTAAGAATCCTTGTTCACACGGAAGTTTTACGTGTACGATCCGGACAAAATTACCCTTCCATTTCACAATCCCCTTCTATTTTATTACAAACCCTATTTCAAAAACAAAAAATTTCTTCCGCTGCACAAACTTCCTTCCCCTGCTTCTGAGAAATTTGTTACTTCGATTCATTCCACTACAAAACTTTGGATTATCTTCTTACTTCAATTTCTCTTTTCTTCTTAATTTATTGATACTATTACTTCCCGTTTCACGTTATCTTTAACGCTACGATTAGGCAATATTTTAAATTTTAGTAGTTTCATAGATATAGTGCCTGTTGCTATGACACGTTTATTCATTAATTTTTTCCTTTGTGGGTTTTGGTTTTGCGGCCTATAAAAGCTACGGAGTATTAACGTCAATGTAAATCTAACATAGTTATTTCTTATTTCCTATATAAATAAAAAGAAGATTAATAATGGTTGAATGATTTGAGAGGAATGATTTTTTTCCTTTTTGCATATGTGTATCGAAGATCTCTACTGAGCTTGATAGGATTAGGTTGAAGTTTAGATTAAAAAATTAGAAGGGTAATTTTGTCACTTACAATTATTTGCAGGATTTCAAATCCGATGCATTTGTGGTCAACCAAACATGTGACTGGATTTGTAATCCGGTATTTCAATTCCTAAGGTATTTGAAATGATGGGATTTTGAATCCTCGAACCAAACGGCACCTAAGGGATCTTTAACTTTAACAACATAGTACAATGAATAAATTGGACAAGGAGAATATAAGGAAAAACACTAACCTTAAGAGAAAACATATTTCTCACGCGTAGACCAACGAGCAGAGCTTCGTTACTTGGAGGCAAGTACCCAAAGTAGAATACCTCTAATGCTTCACACCCAAAAACCCAAGAGAAAGTCGAATTTTCGAAATCCTTGAAAATCCGTACTTCAAAACATGTGTTTATGAAGGTATAGGATGTCCCTATTTATAGTTATGGAAGAAACCCTAAGGTTTGCTGAATTCGACTCCCAACCGGCGGTTGGACCTTCCAACCGGTGGTTGGAGCTGTTAGTCTTGGACTCCAAGTCTGCGACTTCCACCGCCTTGAAACCTTAATCCCAACCGGCGGTTGGGTCTTCCAACCGGCGATTGGATCAGATTCTGGAATCTTCCGCCAAATTTAATTATTTTAATTTCTAATTAATAAACTATTTATTAATTAATTAAACAATTAAATATAATATTAATACTTTTAATATTATCCTTCATCTTTCTCTTGACTGTTTATTGAGGGCAACCCAAAAAGGACTTTACCATTAATGATAGTCACACCAATTAGTTATGATATTGGACACTATTCCAACAGTCTCCCACTTGGACAATTCATCAACTACTATTGGTCTTAAGCCTATATCTCATTAACTATGTAAAGTGTGCATCCAAGCAACTACCGAACTCTGATCTCATCTTTAGAGTTAGTCCTTTAGATAAGTGATCATCCATTCCTTTGTTTCACAATATCTTATGAACCGAGACATGGATTATAATCAATCTCAAGATTTCATATATGTTTTCCGATTTCCGATTATATTGACTATATGAGACTACTGAACTATCACTTTAGTCTCGGCCAGGCCTAGCACTTTTTAAGTCAATCTTTTAATCATCAGAGGGCCCATGATATCTCTTTTCCACTTTAGGCAAAAGGAACAAATAAATATCGACCACATCGCACTAGTCAACTCATCATATCATACCTAGCATACCCTTTATAACTGGCATTTACGCACAGCGTTTGAATAGACTAAAGTATAACAGACTCGAAGAGCTAGATACTCATGTATCTCCATTTTAAGAATAGAAGATATTATCATCTTAAAATCACTCGTGATTTAATCCATGAAGTGATCTCTTTAAGTGCGGGTTTCTCCTATACTTAAATCCCCATTAAGTACCCATGAGTGTTGCAGCAATCTCCATGCCATGTCTATCTCCACAGACGTCTACTAACACTCCATGACAGTCTTGATTCACCACATACTTCCTATAGTGTGATTGACTGAGGAGGTTTGAGTAAGAACTTATTACTCTGGAAGTGGTGTCTAAACATGCAAAACTGAAACACAATGACAAACAATAGTAAATGGTAGAACTCCTTCCCATTAAAAATCTCCATTATTAATCACCATGTAAGGTTTGAGATTCTGATGTTTCTGTTGATGTCTTAATGTTTCTGCTGAAGGTTTAATGTTTCTACCGAAAGTGTTGTTTCTGCTGAAGAAAGCTGTTTCTACCGAAAGCCTTGTTTCTGCCGAAGGAAGATATTTCTGCTGAATGACCAAATGTCAAGGTTTCTACTGAAGAATACAGTTTCTGCTGCCCGATATTCATTTCTGCTGAATGATGAATTTTCGTTTCTGCTGCCTGATGGAATACACATGCAAAAGGTGTATTAGTGGAAGTATAAAGTACATCTACTTTTAGTATTGTATTGAAAACATTACAGTGGTGTATCCATTACTTCTGTTTAAGTATATTATCGTATATACTTTGTAATTAACAAGTAAGTTAGTGCTCTCTAGTTGGTGAAATGTAATCATTCTAGTGAGTGGGTTAGATGTAGCTTCAAGGTTATAAATACCCAAATGTAGTAGTGCATTCGTATGCCTGATTTGAACAATTATTTCATATCAATATATTGAAGCTTATAAGAGTATATCTTATATTTCTTATTGCATTGTTTACTTCAAGTTCTTGATATATTATCAATAAGTTATTCCGCAACTTATTGATTCTTATCTAGATAAAATCTATTTGTTAACAGAGGTATTACTAAAGTTAATAAGATCCAATCAATCATAAGTTATAACATTTGTGTAAGCTTTTAAGCAAGCACAAGGTTCTTTCAAGTGGTATCAGAGCAAAAAGCTTGACAAGAAAGATCTTGATGACATCTATAATAACCTTAGAGAGTTTGAAAAGGAGATTAAGAAAAAACCTGCTGCAGAACAAACATCATCATCATATGATGTTGCTTTCATTTCTCAATCTGATGCAAGATCAGGAGATGGTAAACAAAAAGTTTCTGCTATTGCTAATACTTCTAACTCATCTTGTAAGTTTGATTCTGATGAAATTCTGAGTGCTTTCATGGCAAACCATGTAAACTCTTCTTTGATCATGGATGATCTTGAACAAATCCATACTGATGATCTAGAAGAAATGGACATTAAATGGCATATGGCTCTTTTGACCATAAGAGCAAAGAAGTTCATTCAAAGAACAGGAAGGCAAGATAGCTTTAATCTCAAGAAAGACAGCAAGGCTGGTTTTGACAAAAGCAAAGTTGAATGCTTTAATTGTCATAAACTTGGTCACTTTGCAAGGGAATGTAGAAGTCCAAAGAATCAAAGTTCTTATACTGAAAACCAAAGAAGAGAGGTTCCTGTTCAAATGTCAACAGCTTTAATTTCTCAAGATGGATTGGGTTTTGATTGGTCTGATCAAGTGGAGGAAGAACCTCAGAATAGAGCATTAATGGCAGAAACATCATCTGCATCAAGTTCTGCAAGAACTGAAGATCTATCACAAGAGGTACAATCTAAATTATGCTCTAGTATATGCAAAACAACTGTTTTAAAGTATAGAGATCATAATAGATTTTTGTGTGATGAACTTAAAAAACATCAGGAAAGACACAATGATTACATAAGGGGAATTGAGGGTCTAGAAAAAGAGATTAAATCATACAAAAAGAATGAAGAACAGTATGAAATGGACCTAACTTATGTAAAATGGGAAAAAGGTGAACTTAAAAAGAAAATTGAAAGTTTACAACAGGAGTTAATTCAAGTTAAAACTGAAAAGGAAAATATTCAAATTGATTTAAAGCAGTTTGAATATGCTTCTCAATTTGTTAAGAATTTGATAAAATCACATATTCATGATAAAGTAAAATCTGGAATAGGATATAACAATGTATCACCACCTTATAATAACACTTACTTTCCTCCAAAACCTGATGTTGATTTTGACAAATTAAAAGAAGGAATAGTGATTGATATTAGTAAGGTAGATCCAGAAAGTAACCCAAGTGAATCTGATGATGATAAAACTTCTATTTATCCAAATGATTTCTCATCTGAAGAGGAAAAGTCTCCTCATGTGTCTGAATGTATGAATGAGACAGATAGTTTTAAATCAGTGTCATCATGTGAGTGTGAAAAGAAAGCTAACACTGGTCAAGTTTTTAGAATAAACTCTAATAAACTTGAAGAAGGTAAGAAGCTTTTTGAAAGAAAAGAGTTTGTTTCTAATAAATCTAGACAAGGACTAGGTTATGTTAGTAATAAAAAGAATACAGTTAATCAATCTCAAAAGAATAACTGTAAGAAATCATTTTCAACATTCAAAGGTCCTAGGGGAAATCAAAGAAATTGGAATCAAATGATTTCACAAAAGTTAGGATCAAATTTTGAAATGATTAAAACAAAAGAATGTTTCATTTGTGGAAGAAACAATCATCTTCAAAAGGACTGTTTTTACAAACCAAAGACTTATCAAAATAATGGAAAACAAGTCTGGAATGATTCACAGAGAGTTAATAAACAAAATGGTTTTTCAAAAGTTAACTCTTTTTCTGCTGCAAAAAGAAAATTTTCACAATCAGCAGAAACTGCAAAATCAGCAGAAAGAAAAGTTTCTGTCGAAAGAACAAAATTTAGAAAAACCAAAGTTTCTACTGAACGATTGGTTTCTGCTGAGAAAACTGTTTCTGCTGATCGTAAGAAAATGAAACATAATGAAAAGAAAGTTGTGTCAACTAACTGGGTTTGGAGACCAAAAGATAAAACAAATGAATGCAAAACCACTGAAGTAAACAGATCTGGTATGTCATCTATGATATTCAAGAAAGTTGGATATCATGATGCCAAGGGTAAACCCAAGTCTAACTTGACTTGGGTACCCAAAAGGAACTGAATTCTACTTCAAATGTGCAGAACAAACCAAGACTAGACAAGAAGAAATTATGGCATGTGGACAGTGGTTGTTCTAAGCACATGACAGGTGACATAACTCATTTACAAGACTTTAAAGAATTTGATGGTGGTTATGTAGCTTTTGGCAGCAATCCAAGAGGAGGTAAGATTACAGGTAAAGGAAATATTTGCAATGATAAATTGACATTTCAAGATGTTTACTATGTAGATGAATTGAAATACAATTTGTTGTCTGTGTCACGGATTTCTGATAAGAAAAACTTTTGTTTATTTACTGACACAGAATGCATGATTCTTTCTTCTGACTTTAAGCTACCTGATGAAAGTCAAGTATTACTTAGAGCTCCTAGAAGGAATGATGTATATTCTTTTGATGTTGCAAATATGTTTAAATCAAAATCTTTGAGTTGTTTGATTTCAAAAGCTTCTGTTGATGAGTCAAATCTATGGCATAGAAGGATGTGTCACATTAACTTTAAAAACATGAATAAACTTGTGAAAGGAAATCTTGTAAGAGGTTTGCCACAAAAAGAGTTTAAATGTGATGATCATTGTGTTGCATGTTTAAAGGGAAAACAACACAAAAGTTCTTATAAGGCCAAGACTGTGAATTCAAATTGCACTCCCTTACATTTATTGCACATGGATCTTTTTGGTCCAACTAATGTGAGTAGTATAGGGAAGAAATCATATTGTCTAGTGATAGTTGATGATTATAGCAGATTTACATGGGTATTCTTTCTTAGATCAAAAGATGAAACTTTTGGAATACTTCAGGATTTTATCACTAAGATAGAAAATCAAATGGACTTGAAAGTTAAAATCATCAGAAGTGATAATGGCACATAGTTTAAAAATGCAGAATTAAATGATTTTTGTGCTACAAAAGGTATTGAAAGACAGTTTAGTGCACCTAGAACTCCACAACAGAATGGTGTTGCTGAAAGGAGAAATAGGACACTAATTGAGGCATCTAGAACAATGTTAGCTGACTCTAAACTTCCTATTACATTTTGGGCAGAAGCTGTAAGTACTGCATGTTATGTTCAAAATAGGATTTTGATTGTTAAGCCTCATAACAAGACCCCATATGAATTGTTTTTCAAAAGAAAACCATTAATCAGTTTCTTTAAACCATTTGGGTGTCCTTGTACTATCTTAAATACCAAAGATCACTTAGGCAAGTTTGATAGCAAAGTTGATGAAGGACTTTTTGTAGGATATTCTACACAAAGTAAAGCATATAGAATATTCAATCAAAAGTCTAGGATTGTTGAAGAGACAATGAATGTGACCTTTAATGAGCATACTGAAAATCCAACAGGAAAAGGTCCCACAAAATTGTTTGATATTGATGCTCTAACAAATTCTTTTAGATCTGGTTATGAGTTATTAAATGCAGGTACAAAGATTGATAATACAAGTGCAGGTATAAAGATTGGTGATACCTCAGATCACAGTGCAAATCAAGATCAGATTCAGGAAATTGTCTTATTTCCTAAATGGTCTGTTGATCCACCTGAATTCAATCAATCTTCACAATCTCATCATGAAGAATCACAGAAAGAGACTGAAGAAGCCGAAAAGGAGAATGTTATCATTAATTCATCTTCTGATAATGATGAGTTAGATGATAACATAGAAGGAATTTTAGAGCCAACAATAGCTTCATTGGAAAAATTATCACTTTCTGAATCTAGAAGTGATAATGATCCAAATCTCACAAATCTTGAAGAAACTATTTCTGTTCCAATCCATTCAACCTTCAGAATTCACAGAAATCACCCTCAAGAACAAATTCTTGGTGATCCAGAATCATCTGTGCAAACAAGAAGTCAAATAAAGAATTTATCTTCTGATTTTGAATCCTGTTTAATGGCTGCTTTTCTATCACAAAATGAGCCTAAAAAGATTGCTGAAGCAATTAATGATCCAGGATGGATAGAAGCCATGCAAGAAGAACTGTTACAATTCAAAATTCAAGAAGTATGGACTTTGGTTGATCTACCAATTGAGCATAAAGCAATTGGTACCAAATGGGTTTTCAGAAATAAGAAAGATGAAAGAGGAATTGTTGTGAGAAATAAAGCTAGATTGGTAGCACAAGGATACACTCAAGAGGAAGGAATTGATTATGATGATGTATTTGCTCCGGTTGCTAGAATTGAAGCTATAAGAATGTTTCTAGCATTTGCATCATTCAAGAAGTTCAAAGTGTATCAAATGGATGTTAAAAGTGCTTTCTTTTATGGAAAACTGAATGAAGAAGTGTATGTTTGTCAACCACCTGGCTTTGAAGATCCATTCTTTCCAAATAAAGTATACAAATTGGATAAAGCTCTATATGGCTTACATCAAGCACCTAGAGCATGGTATTAAACTTTAACTGAATATCTTTTAAAGATTGGATTTCAAAGAGGGGCAATTGACAAAACTTTGTTTATCAAGAAAGTGCAAGAACATATTTTGTTAATTCAGATTTATGTTGATGACATAATTTTTAGATCTACAAATGAAAATTTATGCAGAGAATTTGAAAGATTAATGCATAAGAGGTTTAAGATGAGTTCAATGGGAGAGCTCATTTTCTTTTTGGGACTGCAAGTAAAGCAACAAACAGATGGCATTTTCATAAATCAAAGTAAATATGTCACTGACATATTGAAGAAGTTCAGTTTTAATGAATGCAAATCTGTGAAGACTCCAATTGAAACACACAAACATTTAGATGCTGATCTTGAGGGGGAGAATGTTGATATGCATCTTTATAGGTCTATGATTGGTTCATTAATGTATCTCACATCTTCAAGACCAGATATAATGTTTGCTGTGTGTGTCTGTGCAAGATTTCAAGCTAATCCAAAGCAATCACATCTGTCTGCTGTTAAAAGGATTTTTAGATATTTAAAGGGTCAACCAAACTTGGGCCTTTGGTATCCAAATGAATCAGATTTCAGATTATATGCTTATTCAGATAGTGATTATGGAGGAGCTAATATGGATAGGAAGTCCACTTCTGGAGGATGTCAATTTTTGGGAGAAAGATTAGTGTCATGGCAATGCAAGAAGCAATCCACAGTATCCATGTCAACTGCAGAAGCAGAATATGTTGCTGCTGCAAGCTGCTGTGCACAAGTTTTATGGATTCAAAATCAAATGCTTGATTATGGGTACACTTTTCTTAACACTCCTATTTACATTGATAATACCTCTGCAATTAGCATTATTGAGAACCCTGTTTATCACTCCAAAACTAAACACATAATGATTAAATATCATTTTATTAGAGATTGTAATGAGAAGAAGTTGATAACCGTTGATTATGTTCACACTGATCAACAATTTGCAGATCTGTTTACTAAAGCTTTTGATTCAAACAGGTTAAACTTTTTAATCACTAGCATTGGTATGATTAATTCTTCTTAAAATGTCTAAAAAGTGTTTAGAAATAAAGGTTCTACTGATGCAATAATTTCTACTGAAAGTAGTAGTTTTTGTTTCTGTTGAAAGGATAAATTCTTTTCAGTTTCTGCTGAATGACAAAAGTTACTGCTGAAAGTATAAATTATTGATGAAGCTCAAATAATGCTAAATTTGTTTTTCTGCTGATTGGACATTTCTTTGGATGTTATGTATTTCGTTTGTGCTTTTAATTGTTTGTGCAGAAACTAAAAGTAAATTTTGTGTGGTTAAATCTAAGTTAGATAAATAGTAAGATTCTTTATGTTTTTGTTTTTATGGTAAACATTTTTTTTTTTCTGTTAAATGGTCAAAGTTTTCAAGATTCCCATTATTACATTCCATTTTTGGTATTTAAATAGGATAGAAAATAAACAGATTTCGTATCTCTAGTATTCATTCAACTTTATTTTCTATTTTCAAAACATTTACAAAAAAAAATGGAGTATTACTCTTCTTCTAGTTATACAACTTCTGATAATGAAAATTTAGAAGAGTCAAATACTGATTTTATTAGCATGGATGAGATTGAACTTCAAAATCAAAATCTTTATCATCAAGTCAATGTTATTTTTGAAAATGAGGAAATAGAAGAATTAAATGCTATTGAAAATCTTCACACTATTGAAGATTTACAAGAACAAGTTCAGATGTTAAGTAATGATAGACTTGAATTGGCTTTGGCTATGAAAAACATTGAAACTCAGAGAAGGATAACCAAGAGAAACATTCCAACAAGAATTAAAGATAGACTGAGTCATTGGAAGCATAAGGTAAAACGGGTAAAGGTAAAAGTGAAAACTTGGATTAAACAAAAGTTAAATTCAAATGCTGAACGACCTGTTTTCATTGCTTCTAGTTCAAAATATCGTGACACTCTTGCTGACAAGTACTATCCTTATGATTCAAATTAATGTTATAAGTTTTTAATCATTTTTTTTAATTAATAGTTATTATAACTATGGTGAAGATGGACATTTTTTTAAAATATTCTGTCTCTACCTATTAGTTATTTTGTAAATATTTTGTTTTATAAAAAAAAAGAGTAAAAAAAAAAAAAAAAAAAATTAGTTTCTGCTGAAAGTTTTATTTTGTTTCTGTTGAAAGCACAAATTTCTGCTGAAAAGAATTGTTTCTGCTGTTTGTTTTGTTTCTACCGAAAGAACAAAAGTCATTTCTTCTGAACGAACAAAAGTCATTTATGCCGATAGAACAAATGTCATTTCTGCCGACAGAACAAAATGTCGTTTCTGCTGAAAAAGTAAATTTTAGGTCTTTCTGCTGATATAAACAATTTTGACCTAGAAATTCAAAACTCACTTTCTTCTGAAACTATTTCTGCTGATTCGCTCTCAAATAGTTAAGAATTTCAAACTTCGCGCTCAAATCTTTCTTCAATACTCTCAAATCAATCTTCAATCTTACAAATCAAAATGGATCATCTGGAGTTCTGTGATGATCACAATCAAGTTGCGTATTTACATAAACCTAAAGAATCCGAAGGGTTTACACAAATTGTTGATTTTCTGTTGAATAGCAATATTCATGTTGCTCTAACCGTTAATCTTAAAATCTCAATTGCACATCAAAGAGATTTTTGGAAGAATGCAACAATTCAGGAAGAAAATGGTGTAAAACGCATCGTATCATCTGTTATGGAGAAGCCAGTGATAGTGTCAGAATCAATTCTGAGAGAACATCTTCAACTAGATGATGAAAATGGTATTGATTCTCTCTTGAACACTACTTTATGGGAAAATTTTCGATTAATGCGATATGAGGGTACCTTAAACAGTTATACTTTTATAAAATCAAAATTGGGTACTCAATGGAGATTTTTAGCTCATGTCCTGTTACATTGCTTATCAAGAAAAAGGTCATGTTGGAATGAAATAAACAGTACAATTGCAACTGCAATGGTCTATTTAGCAACAAATCAAAAATTTAATTTTTTCAAAAATGATTTTTGATGGTCTGGTTGCAAATCAAACCAATATTAAAAAGGGATTTCTCATATATCCACGGTTCTTAGCATTGATTTTCTATAGAACAATTGACAATTATGCTTTACCATCAAATGAAGAATTTCATTTTGTCATTGTTCAAACAAAGAAAATTTTTTCAAATATGAAAAGAGCAACTGGAGGATTTTCAGGGAATGATACAGCATTGTTTGCTACAATGCTTCCTGCTCATTCCACAGAAACAGTAACACCAACTGTTCCTGAACAATCTGTAGAGAGAATGGAAACACCCACCATTTCTCAACCCCCTGCATATTTGTCTAAAAAGAGAAAACAAGGGAATCTAAAAGCCAAATCTTCCAAAGCCAAAAGGGCTAAGAAACAGACTTCTGAGGGTCATGCTGCTCAAAAGTCTCAGCCAAATGATTCACAACAGTATGTGGTCAATGAGGAGGAGAGAGACCATTCTAAAAGGGCTACTTCTACTCTTTCTAGCCCATTGGCAGAAGAGGACAGAAGCAACATTGATAAGACCCGATCAGAGGCAACACAAATAGATGATTCTACACCTGTAGATGATATTAGTGGTCCCAGTACCAAGAACCAAGGGGATTCATCTGATCATACTAGGTATGATGGTGAGTTTAATACGCCTAATGAACCACCTAGAAATTGGTTTTTTGATGATGGTGAAGGCAGTTTTAACTTGGAATTGATGGAATCATATCTTGAGTTTTTGTGGGAAGAGATCAAGAAGGACAAAATAAACATTGCAAGACAAGAAAAAGCACTGCAGAATCAGGGTGTAAAGATTATGTTGCAAGATAAGGAAATTGAAAAATTGAAAAAGATTGTGCAAGCATATGAAAGTTCTGCTGGTGTAAGTTTTAGAGAACCTGAAAAGATAATATCTTCAAGTTCTAGTTCTTCTGAAGATGAAGTTGAGAAAAGAAAGAAAAATAGATTTGAAAAATCTATGGCACATGATCATGAAGCTGGTGGAAGTAGAGTTGAAGAAGATGCAGAGGATTCTGATCCTTTTGTTTATACACCTCCATCACCAACAAATCAAAATGATGGAGATGATGTGAATGAAACTTTGGAAGATGAAGATCCTCTGATTTCTGAGATTGATAAGGACTTTGGATTGAACACTGCAGAGACAGAAAAGGAAAAAGAAACAGAATTTAATGAAGCTGAGGTAAATTTGGATGATTTGGTGCAAAAGATTGTTCATAGTACTGAAGCTGAAAATAAAGATTCAAAAGATAAGGAATCTGCAGAGTTAGAAAAGGAAGATGAAACTGGTGATAAATCTGAAACTGAGGTAAAATCAGAGGAAAAAGAACCTAAAACTTTGAAGGTTTACACTACAAAAAGGAGGAAGATGATAGCTATGTCAAATTTAAAGAAATCTGGAAAACTTACTCCAGTCAAAATTGCAAAGAAATCTGATCAACCTTCTCTGCCTCCATTTCAAATCAAAGAACCAGTCAAAGAAGTGCCATTCAAACAAGATCTTCCTAAGATTGATTCAAAGGACAAAGGAAAAAGAAAATTGAAAGAAGAAAGAAAGGTTAAGAAGATTGTAGAACCTCCAATTGATTTGGATGAAGCCAGAAGAGCTCAGGAGGAACATGATGAAAGAATGTTAAGAATGGCTGTTGAGTTCAAAAGACAAGAAGGTCCTACTGTTGATGTGATACTGGAAGACACAAGTGTTGTAAACTTATCACAAGAGGCTGCAAAGATTCTGAATAACATGGCTGCAGTAGGTAGAGGATTGTCTGCTCAAAAGATCCATGACATGATCAACAAAAAGAATAGTAATGATGGTTTGGATCAAGGGTTTGCAAAGCTCAAACAAGCTGCTGAAGAAAAGGCAAGGCTGAAAAGACAAGCTAAGCTTGAGAAGAAACGAAATAAACCTCCAACTGCTGCTCAAAGGAAAAAGGTGTTACTCAAAATTCTTGGTGGAAAATATGCACCAAGAAGTGTGCTTGAAGGATGGGATGTAGATAGGTTGGAAAGAGCTTATGAAAGACATCAGAATGATGGAAAGGAGGACTTTGAGAAAAAGGTTATGCAAGATAAAATTATTGAGAAAAAGTTGGCTGAGGATAGAAAGAGGGTTGCTGAGCAGGTGAGAAAAGAAGAGCAAGATAGAATTGAAAAGAAAGAGCAAGAGGAAGCAGAAGCCAAAGAAAGAGAAATCAAAAGGCTTTCTGATCAAAATTTAAAGATCAGATGGAATGGAGTTCTTGCTAGTGATAATGTAGTTCCTGATGTGGAAAAAGATGCAGAAGAATTAAGAAAATATATCAAAGAGATGAAGGATAACAAAGAAAATATTCACATCAATCATGATAGATCATCAAGGATAGTTGAATGGGAAGGAAAATTATCAAAAGGAGTTGCTAATGTTATCAAAGAGCATATCAGAATTGTCAGAGAAGATGGGAATGAGCAATACATGACATTTGTTGCTGATGTGCTCAAGAATGTGAACAGGTTAGATATTCTGGATCTGTATGAACTGAACAATCAAAGAAACAGGCAAGCTTCACTGGTAGTAATGGAAAGAGATTTGGAAAGGTGTTTGAATATGTTGTTTGAGCCTGAACCATTCATTAATTTGTTCTTAAATTGCTTTGAGGATGTGAATACATGGAGACATTTCATTAGAGCTAGAGTTCACATGATTTTATTCAGAGATGGAATGACAATATTTATGCTTGATGAAAGAAAATATGCTCTTGGGACTCAGCTTCTAAGAAATATGCTTGCATCTCAACTGAGAACTACAGTGATCACAGAAGGAGCATTCAATTCTTTATACATGGTGCTCAATCAATTTCATAAAAGAATGGAGATGGAAAGAATAAGAGAGGAGGAGAAAAGGAGAAAACAGAATCAACCTTCTAAAGATGAAAAGAAAGATAAAGAAACTTGATTCATTGCTGAGAATGATCAAGTTTAGGGGGAGATTGTAAGGTTTGAGATTCTGATGTTTCTGTTGATGTCTTAATGTTTCTGCTGAAGGTTTAATGTTTCTACCGAAAGTGTTGTTTCTGCTGAAGAAAGCTGTTTCTACCGAAAGCCTTGTTTCTGCCGAAGGAAGATATTTCTGCTGAATGACCAAATGTCAAGGTTTCTACTGAAGAATACAGTTTCTACTGCCCGATATTCATTTCTGCTGAATGATGAATTTTCGATTCTGCTGCCTGATGGAATACACATGCAAAAGGTGTATTAGTGGAAGTATAAAGTACATCTACTTTTAGTATTGTATTGAAAACATTACAGTGGTGTATCCATTACTTCTGTTTAAGTATATTATCGTATATACTTTGTAATTAACAAGTAAGTTAGTGCTCTCTAGTTGGTGAAATGTAATCATTCTAGTGAGTGGGTTAGATGTAGCTTCAAGGTTATAAATACCCAAATGTAGTAGTGCATTCGTATGCCTGATTTGAACAATTATTTCATATCAATATATTGAAGCTTATAAGAGTATATCTTATATTTCTTATTGCATTGTTTACTTCAAGTTCTTGATATATTATCAATAAGTTATTCCGCAACTTATTGATTCTTATCTAGATAAAATCTATTTGTTAACAGAGGTATTACTAAAGTTAACAAGATCCAATCAATCATAAGTTATAACATTTGTGTAAGCTTTTAAGCAAGCACAAGGTTCTTTCACACCAAGTCTATTACAGTTTCTATCATTGTTTATAACGTTTCAAATTCAAACTAATCAACTAAAACTTTACGTTATCTCTTAAACCAATGCTCCTAGCATGTTCATCGTGCTTGGACTTTCCTAGAGGCTTTGTGAACGGATCAGCTGAATTTTCCTCTGATCTTATGCTCTTCACAATTACATGTCCTTCTTCGACTTTACTTCGGACAAAATGGTATTTCCTTTCAATTTGCTTCGACTTTCCGTGATCCTTGGGTTCTCTACTCAAGGCGACTGCACTTTCATTATCACAGAATATAGAAATAGGATCTTGTACCATTAGAACAACTTCAAGATCTCCAATGAAATTCCTCATCCAGATAGCTTCCTTTGTCGCTTCACTAGCCGCAATGTACTCTGACTCACATGTAGAGTCTGCTACTGTATCTTGCTTAGAACTTTTCCATGTAACCGCTCCCCCATTCAGTAGGAATACCCAACCAGACTGTGATCGACAATCATCTTTGTCTGTTTGGAAACTAGCGTCACTATAACCCGTTACTCTAAGTTCTTCTTCTCCACCATAAACCAAGAACCTGTCTTTAGTATTTCTCAAATACTTAAGAATATTCTTTACAGCTGTCCAATGACCTTCACCAGGATTCTGCTGATGTCGACTCACTAAGCTCAAAGCAAATGAGACATCAGACCTTGTACATGTCATGGCATACATGATCGATCCTATAGCCGAAGCATATGGGATTCGACTCATTCTGTCCAATTCTTGTTCAGACTTTGGACATAGATCCTTACTAATCTTAATGCCATGATTCAAGGGTAAGTTCCCTTTCTTAGAATTTTCCATATTGAATCTTTTCAATATTTTATCTATGTACGTATCCTGGCTGAGTCCTATGAGACGTTTTGACCTATCTCTATAAATCTTTATACCCAGGATATATGCTGCATCTCCAAGATCTTTCATAGCGAAACACTTTCCCAACCATTCTTTTACACTTTGTAAAGTCGGGACATCATTTCCTATAAGCAGTATATCATCCACATATAATACTAAGAATACTACAATACTCCCACTGAACTTGACATATATACAGGACTCATCTTCACTTCTAGAAAATCCAAACTCTGTGACCTTTTCGTGGAAGCAAATATTCCAGCTACGAGAGGCTTGTTTAAGTCCATAAATAGCCTTTTCAAGCTTGCACACTCTATTAGGATACTTTGCATTTTCAAAACCTTCCGGTTATGACATGAACACATCCTTTGTCAGTTTCCCGTTAAGGAAAGCGGTTTTGACATCCATCTGCCAAATTTCATAATCATGAAATGCAGCTATGGCTAGCATAATCCTAATTGACTTAATCTTAGCTACTGGTGAGAAGGTTTCCTCATAATCAATCCCATAGGTTTGAATATAGCCCTTTGCTACCAACCTAGCTTTATAAGTGTGTACTTTCCCATCCATGTCTGTCTTCTTCTTGAAGATCCACTTACAACCCACCGTCTTAAGACCGGGTGTAGTGTCAACCAAATTCCAAACTTGATTGTCATACATGGACTGAATTTCGCTTTTCATAGCTTCCTTCCATTTAGCAGCCTCAGGGCCTGCCATCGCTTCCTTGTAGTTAGCAGGCTCATCTAATTCACCAAGTGTACTATCACTTATCTTATCCTCTTCTATTTGGTAACCATAATAGAACTCAGGAGGATTGCTAACTCTACTAGATCTGCGAACGGGTAAGGATATGTCTTCAAGTTCAACAGGTGTCTCCACCTCTTGTTGAACGTCAGTGTTTATTATAGGTTCTTCATCGGTAGATTCTTGAATTTCTTCAAGATCAATTTTACTCACACTGTCCTCTTTAGATATCATTTCTCTCTCAAGGATCACTTCTCTTCGAGCTACAAAAACCACATTCTCCTTGGGTCTGTAGAATAAATATCCAAACGACTCTTGTGGATAACCGACGAAAAGACACTTTTCAGATCTGGAGTCTAGTTTGTCCTGAGTTTCCCGTCTAACGTAAACTTCACAACCCCATATTTTGATGTGACCAAGAGAAGGTCTCTTTCCCTTCCACATCTCATAAGATGTCTTTGAAACTTTCTTAGTGGGTATTTGATTTAAGATATGGGCGGCTGTTTCTAATGCATAACCCCATAAACTTATTGGAAGTGTTGCTCGACTCATCATAGATCGAACCATGTCTAACAAAGTTCTGTTTCTCCTCTCAGCAACACCATTAAGATGTGGTGTTCTAGGAGGAGTCAATTGCGAAACTATTCCACAGCTTCTAAGATGATCGAGAAACTCGATACTAAGGTACTCTCCTCCCCTATCGGATCGGAGAACCTTTATCTTTCTGCCCAGTTGATTCTCTACTTCGCTTTGATATCTTTTGAACACCTCAAAAGTATCCGACTTATGTTTGATCAGATAAACATGTCCAAATCTACTGAAGTCATCAGTAAATGTAACATAGTATCTATTTCCATCTTTTGTAGCACATCGGAATGGTCCACATACATCTGTATGTACCAAATCCAATAATCCTTCACCTCTTTCACATGATCCTGTGAATGGTGATTTGGTCATCTTGCCTAATAAACAAGATTCGCATACATCATCTGATTTGAGGTCGAATGATTCCAACACTCCATCCTTCTGGAGTTGGGCAATGCGTTTCTTGTTTATGTGCCCTAGACGATAATGCCACAACTTGGATTTATCAATTTCATTAGACGAATCAACATTTAAAATAACATTGCTAACACATTCAACATTTTCATATATGCCTTTGTAAGGAGAAGCTTTAAAAATAAAACAATCATTTAAATGAACCAAAATATCTCCATTTCCATTATCAAAAGAAAAATGATAACCATCTTTATACAAAGCATAAAATGAAATAATGTTTCTAGTCATTTCTGACGAATAATAGCAATTATTTAAATCTATCCTAACTCCAGAATTCAGCATGAGCTCAAATATTCCAATCTTCATCACAGGTACAATTCCCTTGTTTCCCATAACTAAGTTGAGCTCTCAATGCTTCACATTTCTACTTTCCTTTAGCCCCTGCAATACAGTGCAAATGTGATTACCACACCCTGTATCCAGAACCCACGGATTAGAAGTTGTGGTATTATGGAGTTCGATCATAAACATACATGAGTGAGTACTCTTCTCAACCTTTCCATCTTCAAGGTCCTTCAGGTACTTTGGACAGTTACGCTTCCAATGCCTATTTGTGTTGCAGTAGAAGCACACTGCTTCCTTTGGGTCACTTACAGGTGCAATCTCAGAATCGGTCCCTTTCTTAGACTTGCGAACAGACTTTCCGTCAGCAGTCTTCCTCTTCCAATTAGAATTTGACCTTTTTCTTTTCTTTGCACTTTGACCAACAGTCAACACAGGAGCTGCTGAGCCAGAGGACACATCATCTTTCTTGATTCCTTGCTCAGCAGTTTGCAGTAAATTGTGGAGTTCCATTATTGAGCCTTCTCTCTCATTCATATTCATCTGATATGACATTACAAACTGATTATAGACAGCAGGCAAACTGGATAGAATTATGGCGATGGAAAACTTTGTGTCAAATACCATGTTCAATGACTCCAACCTATCAAAGTACCCTTTCATCTCTAAGACGAAAGCACAGATAGAAACTCCAGGTTTGGGCTTGCATGCCATGAGGGATTTCACTACATCAAGGCGTTCTTTGCTTGCCTTAGCCTGAAACATTTCTTTCAGCTGTTGGTTCATTTCATAAGCCCAAGTGTTTTCAAAAGTCTTCTGCAGTTCAGCGCTCATGGAAGATGCCATGATACAAGACACTTTATTCGCATCATCATAATGTTTCCGGTGTGCCTCAATCTCCTCTTGGGTTGATTCTTCATCAATTACGGGAATCTGCTCATCGAGAACATACTCCTTGTTCTCGTACCTCAAGGTAAACCTTAGGTTACGCATCCAGTCCATATAGTTAGGACCGGTTAGTCTTTCCCTCCCAAGAACTGAGAGTAGTGAGAAGTTCAAGTTATGTGCGGGATTGGGGACGGGAGGATTTGCACCATTTAAATTAGCCATCTATGAGATAAAACAGTTTTAGTTAGTTTGAATATTCCTTAATTATTTACCCAATTTTCTAAATTAAAGCTAGGATCCATATTTTCAGTTTTATGAAAAGGGTCACCGTAATCATATAACTAAAATACCATTATTTATTTCATTTCTATGAAACTCCTAGATTTTTGAGATTCATTGATTTCTATCAATGGCATGTTAATCTCGGTTATGCACATCTACTATTCATGACTGGTATGCCGAAGATCATGAACAAGATGGTGAATTAACCATGCAAACCCCGCGTGATCCCCGGCTCGAGTACGCTCGAGAATCGCGAGTCTCAATCATCTCTCATTACGTCTTCATATTAATGTGCTGGTAAACCACACACGCTCCATTAACAGTTCATACGAGAGATTTGCGGATTTCATGGGTTAGCATACTATTCATCATTTCCTACAGCTAAAACGGGATTTTGTTTTACTATTTTAAGTCTACTTTTAATCTTGACATCATCCTATCAAAAGTCCTCGGTAGCTCCATCGAACGCACAAAGAAGCGGAGAAGTAGGTCAGCGCGAAGCTTATTAAAAACCTGACTTCTTTAGGGAAGCAGAGCGACCCGCCTTATACCTCTCTTATAGTTTGTTCCTTATGGGTGAGCCGATTTATCAATTGACTGACAATGTATTTAGACTTTAATTATACATATATATATAAATCATATTATACATATAATCTCTCTTGAAGTTTAGGGTTCTATTTTAAATCTTTTAAAATTTGTGGTCTATTTTTAAACAATTTAAAATTATCAATATCTAAACTCTAAATACATATTACCTATTTAGATAATTATCTTTCCAATTTATCTTTACCTACATACTATTACAGATAATTGCATGCTACTATTTGTTAAGCTATGGCTCTGATACCACTGTTGGGTTTTCTATTCCCTAACTAGATTATTGATAAACGCTCAAAAGTACTATATTTTAGTAGTATTTTACTCATATTCTTGAATGTTTTTATTGCATTTTGTTAAGAATAGATATTGATTTCGTTCATATTTGCAATTAGATGTGGAAATAGAGCGTTTATGAAGAAAGGAATGGAAAACAGTCAATAAAAGAGCTAAATGATGCATATTTGAAGAATAAAGTGAAGCCGAAGTTGAAGAAAAGAAGAGATGAAGAAAAATCAAGAATCCGGCTGAAAAAGTCATCCATACGTCGTATGGAAATCCATACGCCGTATGGATTGCAGCAGTGGAGGCCCAGGTTACGCGGACATGGGCTGGGCTTGAAATCAATCCATACGCCGTATGGAAATCCATACGCCGTATGAATCAAAATCACAGGAAGTATAAAAATGCGAAAAAAACCCTAAATCGATAGTTTTTCTTAGTTTTTCGTTTCCAGAAGTTTGTATTCGGTTCTTAGGTTAGGTTTACGAATTTCTTTTGTATTTTGGAGGTACAAAGGCTCGGGATTGAAGTTTATTCATCGCGGATCGTTGTAGTTCGTCTTTATTAATTCGGTATAACTCTTTTATTCGATTTCATTGAAGAATTTGTTATTGAATAATCTGATTATTTCTGTTTTAATGATGAATTGAATATTCAAAGTGATTGTGTAGTTGATTGAACTTAGATTATGATTATTAAACGATTATAATTGCGTATTGACTAAGTTATTTAATTGAAAACTGTTATATTGCTCGTGGACACTTGTTTATTGGTAACTTGTAACATCATCTCTTTTGGTCCGGTAATTTCTAATTTTAAATTGATATATTTAATCGTATTAGAAATTATTTGATATTATTTGTTTAATTGCGAAACTTAATTAAATAAGCCTTATGACTTATTGTGTTTAGTAAATTATTGATTGTTTTAATTTACTATAGTTGACGGTGCAATAAAATAAGTTTTTCGCAAATGGTTTTTAGGTTCCAGGCAATAGATTGAAAAGGGATTAGTTTTAAGTGGATGCGGGTCGGGGTAAAATCTTAACCGACTTAAATAGTTTCCTTTTTAGGAAAGTTTTACACTTTCCCTTTTTAGAAACCTAAACCTCTAAAACCCTTAAAACCATTACAAATCAAATAGAAATCTTGAAATCAAGTTCAAACTAGTGATCTTGAGCTGATTGTGAGCTTGTGATAGCATAAACATCATCATCATCACTTTGTAATCCTTAGTTTGGTAAGTTTTTTATTTGGTTTAGTTCATAGTTTGAGTGAATAGAGGTGTTTGATGATTTTGATGTTATTACATGTTGTAATATGCTTAAATGATGTTATATGACCTGAAATATGTTGCTGGAAACGAGTTTGTGGTTGTTTGTTTGTGATTTGAATTTGCTGAGTTAAGCCATGGCAGGTTTAGGGTTTCTGCGCGAAACCCGGGAATCCGGCGGATTCCCCTGAATCCGGCGGATTCCCCCGAAAGTGAAAACCAGAAGTTTAGTGAATACGGCGTATTCAGGAACGTATTCAAGAACGTATTCGTTGGAAATTGGTCTGATCAAAACTGGAAACGAAATGGTGTTGAATCCGGTCCGGAATCCGGCGGATTCAGATGAATCCGGCGGATTCAGCCCTTTTTCAGAAAATTTGATTTTTTGATAAACTTCATCTAATCCCTAAGGTGTTAATATTATTTGATAAGTTTGTTAATGTACTTGACAAATGTGCATATATATTGATTGTGTTATATATGTTGTGAAACGTATCTATATATATAATATTCGAATATAAGCGATGGTTTTAAGAACGTTGTTACTAACTTATATTTGATTTTGATTCTCAGATAATCAAAGAGCTCAGCGAGATAAGACAGCTGAGTAAGTAAAACGAAATAATCAGGTGAGTGGATTTGAAACTCACTGTTTGATTTGGTTGTGTCAGTTTAATTTCAATCAGTAATTATAGGATTACTATTGATAGTATGTTAACCTTGAAATGATATGCCATTTGATTGGTTGTTTGTTGAACATGGAATTGAAATGTATATTCCAGAGGTCAACTAGATTGTCGGTTGGACTTGATTGCTAATGTTGGTCAACACAGGGTTTCGTACATGTGTTGATGGAGATTAGCATTTAGTTAGCGGTTAATCACTGTTTTGGCCTACAGTTGATTTAAGTGTTCTGATGGGGCCACCCGGAACAGGGTCTCTAGGAACCACCGTTCCTCTTGACGATAATTGTTGCATTATTGATTGTGAACAGATTGCTAGCTAAATTGAATTGTAGTTGATAATTCATTCACTTAGCTTTGTGCTAATCCCTCAAATTACTTCATGCAAATGATGTATATTATGTGGGTAAACAGGAATGACGTTTTGGTGCTGGGAATGTTTGAAACTTGCAACTCTGATCCAGTTTGTAATAAATAATATTTTATAGCATATAATGCCCCGGTTTGTAAACATGTTAACTAAGTTTGTTTAGTAGTTAAACATGTTGTATAAAGGTTTGCGAAAATTTCTAGCTGAATTCTAATAGAATGTGTATTTCAAGCAATCGCTTCCGCCAAACTTAATATTATATTGTGGTATTAAATGAGGGGCGTTATATAACTAGTTATTATTGTTGCTTCACGTGATTAATAATTTTAATGAGATTGAGTTCCTTTAAGATTGTTAATTATTGCTAGTACTACCTTAGGGTTTGGGACTATCACTAAATACGTTGAGTCTGATAGGTCGAGTATACAATAATTATCTACTTTAAAATGAACAAGACAATAAGTTAATTATTGGGTATTGTTGAGTCATACCATAGAGTTAATTATAACGAGTTGTGAATGTTTAATGCATAATTTAGGGAAAGGCACATAATTGACTGATCATCTTGTGACATTGGAACCAGTGTTTATTGTTGGACCCTAGATTATAGGAATTAGTTGGACCCGAAACGTTGGCTAGTTCACATTCGACTTAGTATTCATTGAAGAATTTGGTATTAAGTTGATCTAAAAGAATCACAATTAGATGATCAATACGTAATAAATCGGAAAATATGAATCTAAGTGACATTAATTATACAATTACTTATTCCTTCCAATTAGGATTTATTGTTATTATTTATTTATTATTTTAATTTAAAGTTTTATTTAAGTTTGTTTATTTTAATTAAATGTTTTCTAAACGATTGTTCGTACGGAACTAAAACGCCCCCCATATTTACTGCTTTCTAGTTAATTGTTAATTTCTATTTTAGATATTCCACCATTCCCTGTGTTCGAATCTGACTTACCAAATCTATATTTACAATTGATCGGGTATTCTTGCCTGGTTGCTTGAAAGTATTTATTAGGTATTTCTATTTATAAATTGTAAAACAAGACGCGCTTTCATAAGCGACATCAAGTTTTTGGCGCCGCTGCCGGGGAAGCGGTTGTGATTATTTAAATAGGAGTTAGTGATTTGTAAACTTTGATTTCTAAAATAATTTTATTAAACGAATAATTTTGTAAAGTTGTTTAAAGTAAATTAAGTAATTGTGTAACAAGCTTTCATTAATTCATTGGTTGAAACTAATTATCCTTTAATTGGTTAAACTTTTGGGGTTTTAGTTTCAACCTATTTTAATATTGTACATGTTATTTATAATTATTATTTAGTGTGAACTAACTTGTTTTTCGTTTTTGGTGTTTTGTATTTCCAGATTTATTTTTTATTTAGGTTTATCCAATGGCAAGGAGCTTTGAAAGTGATGCAAACGATAATGATATGGTCAAGAGAGATCAGTCTGCTAAGTCTGATGCTAGTTCCACTGAGATAGTATCTCCCTGCACTCGTTTAGGGCGCATTCCCGTTCCTATTGTTTCATCTTGTCAGGAATTGCTATCTACACTTGAGGAGTTTAGAGGAGATATCCCTTTCTGTTCAGAGATTACTAGGAATTCCACAATTGATTTTTCTGGTAATCAACAGGCATTGGTTGATGATGTGTTAGAGGCAGCTTTGATTAAGAGTCAGTATGTGATTGATAGGCAATTCTATATTGCCCTCACTACTTTTGGGGAATCTCTAGAAACTAGGATTAAGGAGGAAGAGAAATTATACACTGCTCAGAAGAAAAGATACTCGGAGATTTATGAGATTCTGAGGCATTCTGCATTTCCATACTCGGCAAATCAAACCGCGTGTCTTGGTCGCATGATTAGGGCTTTGTATGAGGTAACTGGTCATCCTGGTGCAGAAGCAGATAAGGAATTTAAGTTTGGTTTAAGAGAATTGGTTCGATTGCTACATTCAGATGACCATTTGACGGATATTACACCTCATCGGTTCATTGTGAAGAGTACTATTCATTACTATCTTCAAGAAATGATGACGAAAGTAGATCGTCTTGCTAAGGAAGAATTGGATAGGCCTCGTCCAGATTTTATTCACCCTAATAATGAGATTGATTTGGCTAGTTACTTTAGAGTTCATTTGGATGTTCTTATTGACAAGAGTAAAGTCTCAACCCCTTGGGAACATTTCAATCATGGAATGATAGAGATCTATACTAAGCTGGTTAATATTTTCAAACATTCGGGGCTAGAACTTAGCAATAGGCAAGAGATAGTTCTTCAAAAGGTAGAAAGACAAGTGAGGTGCTTGAGAAAAAGTTTCTTGATGAGAAATCATTATGGAATAACTGAGGCATGTTTGGACTTTATAAGTGAGTTAGAAGAAAACCCTTTTGAACGTGAGTACGAGTTGGAAGATGATAAGTTGGTATTGGCACCGGAGGGAGTAAATAATAAGGAGATTAATAAAATCAGTTGGAACTTGGTTTATTTTCAGCACGTGGTTAATGAGCACTTGGCAAATTTTCCAAGTTTTGGTCATGGGATCATTAACGTCATTCCCATAATCACTGAGTGTTTCCTTGCTCTCTATCCTAAGCAGTGATTCTAATCATTTCTTTTGTTTCTTATGCTATTGGATTGTTTCTAACATTTTGGTTTATTTTGGATTATGTTAGACTTTCCGTTGTTTTGGATTTTAGTTTTTTTTATTGTGTGATTTGAATATTAAGTATTTATTTTGAATGTTATGTTAATTAAAGTTTGTTAATTATTGTTATTTATTTTATAGTCTGGAATTGTGAAGATTTTGAAGTCGTGATTATCCTCCAGGTTTGAGATTTAATTATATAAAATTAGTGATGAATTTGGGTTAAAAATGGGTTTGGAAATCGTTTTTTGAAAAATTCTGATTTTTCAATCCATACGCCGTATGGAATCCATACGCCGTATGGATTGGTTGGGCCACTGGGCCGGGTCGTTGACTGGGTTTAATGAGTTTGACCTGGGCCTGTTTAATCCATACGCCGTATGGAATCCATACGCCTTATGGATCGAAAAAGCAGAAAACAGCTAGCAGCTCCTTTTCTTCCCCATTTTCAAACCTAAAACCCCATTTTTCACCACCTACGGCTCTAACCCCCACACCACCAAATAACCACTTCCGGGCACGCATTCATCTCCATTTTTGCATATTCGTGTTACACGCACTTTCCTCTACAAGGTATAACTTCCCGTTTTCATTTTCGTTGGTTAAATCATTCGTTTGGAAGTTAGGGTTTATGATAGAATTTTGGGTATTTCGAATGTAGGTATGATGATTAGCATGTTTTGATTGATTTATGTTCTAATTGATATATACATTGCAATGTCATGCTCGTTTTTCTAATATGTTACATATATTAAGTTAATCGAATTATCCGTTAGTAATGATGAAATGTGACTATGAGTTATGCTCAAATGTGCAAAATGTTTTAATTTAGTGCTTATTAATTTTCTGACCACATGATGATTAATGCAAATATTTGTTTGGTACACAAGTGTTTGTGATTACGGTTATGTGATAAATTGTTATTTTGATTAATTGTGTTATGATAATTCATTTTGAATTTGTATGGATGTTTGCTAGTTGCTAATGCTCAAGTTTAGTGATTGTGCAAATTTCGTATATTCATAATGGTACCAAGTTACTATAATGCATTTGATTAGGCAATTGTCATGAATATTTAATTAAGTGTATACATATATGCAATTTGAGTGGTTTTGTTTAAAAATTGCAATTTAGGTTCATGAAATTGATTGTTGCGGTAGTTTTAGGCTAAAACCTTTATGGTGGATTATTCAATTTTAAGCCGAAATGCTGCCGAAATTTTTAGTAACCTTTTTGCATTAACTGCTTATTTAGTGTTATTAACAATTGTTTTGATTAGCAGTTATCATGTCTAACAGGAGAACAAGAGGGGGTCAAACTTTGGGGAATCCATTGGTTCGAGCTCATAGATACCTTACTTTTCATGGGTCGTATTCTGAGACCACTAGATTTTAGTTTGGAGAGCGTCTGACTTCTAATATTGGCCAGTCAATTGAGGTTTTTGATGCTGTTAATTGGAATGTTTTGGAGCATGTGGTTGCTAGAGAGGGGTTCACTAATGGTGCTGAGGCCATTAGGAATTTACTTGCTATTCCATATGTACTAGAGGATGGAAACATTGGATTTGTTTCCTATGCTTGGTCTCGGTTATTCAGTATCAGGGAGGATATCTACAGAGAGTTGGTTGTTGAGTTTTATAGCACTTTTAGGTTTGAGTCCAGGTCGACTCAATGGACTGAGAACTCCATTTTCTTCCAGCTAGGGGGACAGCCCAGACAGATGACTTTGGTTCAGTTTGCTTTGGGACTGGGGCTTTATGAGCCCAATGAGCTGGATAACCCTTACTTTTTAAACCACATTTCTGCAGGTGCTGTGAAGAAGCTCACTGACTTGGAAGTTGAGCAGGAGTGGCAGTTTATTGCCCAGGGTAATTATGGCAGTTCGACACCTTCTTACACGCGTATTCGAGATCCTCGTCATCAACTCATTCACAGATTGTTGACTTACACCATTGTTGGTCGCAAGGAGGGGCCGGAGAAAGTTTCGAGGCCTGACTTGTTTTATTTGAGCTCGATTATCAGGAAGAGGTTAGTGAATGTACCTTGGAGGTTGGCGAAGTGGATGTCGAAGAGAGCTGCTGGTACTAGAGATGGGAGTAGTTTGTGTGGAGGTCACTTTGTTACATGATTGGCTAGATACTTTGGTTTGGCTACTCAGGATGAGATGGGGTCATGCACGATTGTTCAGCCTAGCATGGGATGGTTGACTGCACGCCGGTTGGAGGCGTTTGCTCTTATTGAGCCATGCATTACTTATGGTGGTCCTGCAGAGATGTATTACTGGGTTCCGATTACTCCGGTAGGACAGACTTTGCAGTCGAGGCAGGCTAGAGCTAGGGGAGATACGAGTGGCAGTGATAGAGGTAGAGGTACGGCACGAGGCCGTAACAGAGGTTATGCTACAGAGTTTGATCAGCTATCTCAGCAGTTGCACCAGATGGAGTTACACCAGACTCAGAGGTTTGATCAGATAGATCTTATGCAGAGACAGCATGAAACGCCCATATTTCGTTTGATTTTTTTTTTTTTTTTTATCAGAAAACATATTACAATTTATTAAATCATATTACTTAGAAATATTATTCCATCACATTTGGTCCCATTTTAAATTCTACATTCTATTCCATATAAAATCCACATTTGATTTTACATATTCAAATGAATACAACAATGACACATTATATCAAAATCTTATTAGTTTGGGCGATTTATACAATGGTATTTCAAAACGACAATTCAATAGAAAACGAAACTTGTATAATAACATAACAAGCTTCAATCCACACTAACTTCTTGTAATCATCTTTCATCCAATTGGTTCAACCGAACCAAATACCTACAACATAAAACAATTGATACGAGTAAGCATATAGCTTAGTGAGTATACAAGCAACTAAATAAATAGTTCACTAACAAGATACAATTCATGAATAGCTACTTATTTCTTTTAAATAGAAACTATTGAACAACAATAAAGATTCTACAATATTTCGTATGGATCCATGATCCAATAGATACAAGTAAGCATGGCACCAATCCCATATGGATACCAAGCTTAATAGATACCAATTAGTGCCAAGTACTTATTTCATGATATTCATTTATTTCGAAATAAACAATCTCTACAATACTAAATCCATATATTCCACATTATTCTTATAATCCCCTTAATTCACATAATTCTCCTAATACACATAATTCTCCTAATTCACATAATCCTACAATTTCACATAAACACATACTTCAATAATCCACATAATACTATACTATTTCCAATTAACTCAACTACTAATAACAATCAACAACTATGGTCAACAACCAATATTTCTTAAGATACGAAACATGATACAATATAGAAACATACATGAGATACAATTATAAGAAACAACAATAAGAACAACTAGAGGAGACGAACAATATTCCAAACAATTGTATGAACCTCTTACTCGTAAGCAAACCGGACATACAATCATTATTCAAGTAGTCTTCGTATCACTCACCTTTGCTTTTAGGCGAATGCATGATGCCTCATCCAAAATAGCCAAACCACCATTCTTGATTACTTAGCATATAACCTATCGATACAATATACATTTAATAACTAGAATCATAATAATCAATACATCAACTATATCAATCCATCACATTGTTGGATTGATCATATTACTCAAAATTCTTTATTTCATTGTTTGAATAATTACTTCAATGATTACTTCTTATCATAATTCAAGGTTTATCATTACTAATTCAAAGTTATTAGAATCTCTATAATCATCCTTAATACATTGAAATTCATTATTTTCTTTAATCATTTTCATAATCACTTTAATCATTTGATTACTTAATCATAGCTTCATATCCTCATCTTATTAACATAAGCATAATCATTATCACAAGCATAACTAATCCCCATGATTAACCACTTGATTCACTACTTCAATTCTTCATAATAATGTTCTAACGATATGTATAATCACTAATTAATGCATATTAACATCAATTCATACTCCTTTCATCAAAACCCATTTTGATTATTTCACATACACCTTGATTAATCCATTCTTTGGTTGAATTAATGTTAATAACAATCATATAAACGTCTCTACTCCATTAATTCATCATAATACATCTTAATTTCGTATTAAAATTCATCAATTTCTTAAATTCATTGAAAACCCAATTTCTAGGTTTAAAACATTAAGAACATAGATTACCTCATGTGAATGATTTGTTAATCATTGATAAACTCAAGATCTCTAGCTTCAATTTGACGTTTTTGGAATGATTCTAGGTTAGGGTTTAGAGTTTCTTCTCCATCGTGAAGCTCCTGGAGCTTCCAAAGGTTTAAAAAAAATGATACGTATATATCCTTATTAATATTTAAGGATAAACCTTATTTCGTGCCCCGTACTTATCATTGTCTGGAACTTAAAACCGACTCACAGTTATCGATTTCATATAAATCCCTCAACTTATCGTACTTAACCTGTTTAGTCCCTCCAAGACTTAATTCTTCATAATTCAAATCCTATGGATACAAAATACTTTTCAAAGTTAGTCATTCTAACTTAACAATTAAATTGTACAATTTAAAGCTTTAGGCATACGAAATTCGGGATGTTACACAGCATTTCCATCTGACCAGTGCACACTTGGACTACCAGGATGGCTTGTTTGAGCAGCTGTTTGGTCAGTTTCCTTCTGGACCCGCGTATCAGCCATTCCAGTACCAGATGCCACCAGAGTTCATGCCACGACCACCACCACAACAGTCAGAGTATGGAGCGCCTTCTCACCAGTACCAGTACCGCCAGGATGATGACAGTGATTAGGATGATGTTCATCCTAAATGGTTTATGGTTCCAAACACTATTATTATTATTGTTTTATTATTATTATTATGACTGTTTTTATTTGTAGGATTTATTAATTGTGCTGTGGATTTGTAGTTTTAGGATTTGGTTGTGTTTATTAATTAGGATGTTTAAATCTGGTATTGTTTAATTATGTTTGTTGATTGTTCCGTCGTAATTGTGTTGTGAGTACGTGTTATGCTGGCAGTAAGTTCAGCGCAACAATTTGAATCGAGAGGATGTGGAAATTCATATCATCCTTGTCATACTCATTAAACTGCACACGATACCAGGGGAGTTTTTCTGTTCTAAGTTTTTTTCTCTTTTTCCCGTTTTAGTATTTCATTATTTGTACAATGAGGGCATTGTACATCTTTAAGTGGGGGATGGGAGAGAAAAGAGTGAAGTTTCCACATTATTGTCCAGTTAATTAGTAGATGATTTTGTAATTTGGTTAATAGTTATTTTATTAAGATAAGTAACTAGGAGGTTATGAGTTGCTCATTTTTCAACCAAATTTTTGCATTAAAATTTTTGTTTTCTATAGATAATTATTTTGTAACTATGTAGGTTAATTTAAAAAATTTCTACACTTTTAAAAAAAAAAAAAAAAGATTAAGTTGTGAAAAATGTTATTTAGCTTCATTATATGATGTATTGATAGGCGATTTATATGAGAATGTTTGAGCTTTTAAGAAATGAAATTAAGGAGTGGATATTACCTTTTAGATGAACTTTAGCTGTGTATGACGTATGTCTTAATTTTCATAGTAGTAATGTGTTATATGCCATATTTTTGGGAATTTAATTAACATCATTTGGGGATATACTGGGTGTTGTTTCCTCTGTTGTACGAAAGTGCAGACCTGGTCTCCGTCAGTATATCTAATGAAAAAGAGCAAAAGAGTTTAATAACTCATGATTTTAAAATGTGGTCAAATTAAGTCGCTTTGTTGTATTGAGGTACAGACCTGTCACCAATGGTTTGACTAAAAACATTATTGCTAAACCAAAATCAAGTTATGTTGCTTTGTTGTGTTGAGGCACAGACCTGTCACCTCTGTCTTGATTTGAAAAATGATTGTTTTGATTAAATTTCAAGATATGTAATATTGGCATATTATGAGTATGAAAGTATATAGTTTTTGGGAGTCTAAGGGAATATTTACACGAATAATAATAAGTTGAGCTCAAATATTCAAATATAGATTGTTTAAGTGGATAACAATATCAGTAATTATTGTGAACTATTTGATGTTTAAGAATAATAACTCTATGTGTAGATCAGTTTTTGTAAATCTCGTAGTTTCTTAATAATTGTTTTTAGAATTAACAGATTTTTAAATTTAAGCATTTGAGTTGAAGATGGGTGATGTTGTGTAATTCCTACTTTAGTTATTTAGATTAATAGAGATGACTGTTTTCTTAAGAATTTGATTTTTGAATCGATAGTCTACTTGAGGACAAGTAGGATTCAAGTGGGGATGTTTGATAAACGCTCAAAAGTACTATATTTAAGTAGTATTTTACCCCTATTCTTGAATGTTTTTATTGCATTTTGTTAAGAATAGATATTGATTTCATTCATATTTGCAATTAGATGTGGAAATAGAGCGTTTATGAAGAAAGGAATGGAAAACAGTCAATAAAAGAGCTAAATGATGCATATTTGAAGAATAAAGTGAAGCCGAAGTTGAAGAAAAGAAGAGATGAAGAAAAATCAAGAATCCGGCTGAAAAAGTCATCCATACGCCGTATGGAAATCCATATGCCGTATGGAAATCCATACGCCGTATGGATTGCAGCAGTGGAGGCCCAGGTTACGCGGACATGGGCTGGGCTTGAAATCAATCCATACGCCGTATGGAAATCCATACTCCGTATGGATCAAAATCACAGGATGTATAAAAACGCGAAAAAAACCCTAAATCGATAGTTTTTCTTAGTTTTTCGTTTCCAGAAGTTTGTATTCGGTTCTTAGGTTAGGTTTACGAATTTCTTTAGTATTTTGGAGGTACAAAGGCTCGGGATTAAAGTTTATTCATCGCGGATCGTTGTAGTTCGTCTTTATTAATTCGGTATAACTCTTTTATTCGATTTCATTGAAGAATTTGTTATTGAATAATCTGATTATTTCTGTTTTAATGATGAATTGAATATTCAAAGTGATTGTGTAGTTGATTGAACTTAGATTATGATTATTAAATGATTATAATTGCGTATTGACTAAGTTATTTAATTGAAAACTGTTATATTGCTCGTGGACACTTGTTTATTGGTAACTAGTTATTATTGTTGCTTCACGTGATTAATAATTTTAATGAGATTGAGTTCCTTTAAGATTGTTAATTATTGCTAGTACTACCTTAGGGTTTGGGACAATCACTAAATACGTTGAGTCTGATAGGTCGAGTATACAATAATTATCTACTTTAAAATGAACAAGACAATAAGTTAATTATTGGGTATTGTTGAGTCATACCATAGAGTTAATATAACGAGTTGTGAATGTTTAATGCATAATTTAGGGAAAGGCACACAATTGACTGATCATCTTGTGACATTGGAACCAGTGTTTATTGTTGGACCCTAGATTATAGGAATTAGTTGGACCCGAAACGTTGGCTAGTTCACATTCGACTTAGTATTCATTGAAGAATTTGGTATTAAGTTGATCTAAAAGAATCACAATTAGATGATCAATACGTAATAAATCGGAAAATATGAATCTAAGTGACATTAATTATACAATTACTTATTCCTTCCAATTAGGATTTATTGTTATTATTTATTTATTATTTTAATTTAAAGTTTTATTTAAGTTTGTTTATTTTAATTAAATGTTTTCTAAACGATTGTTCGTACGGAACTAAAACGCCCCTCATATTTACTGCTTTCTAGTTAATTGTTAATTTCTATTTTAAATATTTCACCATTCCCTGTGTTCGAATCTGACTTACCAAATCTATATTTACAATTGATCGGGTATTCTTGCCTGGTTGCTTGAAAGTATTTATTAGGTATTTCTATTTATAAATTGTAAAACAAGACGCGCTTTCATAAGCGACATCAATTATTATACACGCAGCGGAATAACAAAACTTTAAATAATCTAATGCAACTAGGAAACTAAAACCCTAAGGGATCTTTAACTTTAACAACATAGTACAATGAATAAATTGGACAAGGAGAATATAAGGAAAAACACTAACCTTAAGAGAAAACCTATTTCTCACGCGTAGACCAACGAGCAGAGCTTCATTACTTGGAGGTAAGTATCCAAAGTAGAATACCTCTAATGCTTCACACCCAAAAACCCAAGAGAAAGTCGAATTTTCGAAATCCTTGAAAATTCGTACTTCAAAACGTGTGTTTATGAAGGTATAGGATGTCCCTATTTATAATTATGGAAGAAACCCTAAGGTTTGCTGAATTCGACTCCCAACCGGCGGTTGGACCTTCCAACCGGCGATTGGAGCTGTTAGTCTTGGACTCCAACCGGCGGTTGGATCAGATTCTGGAATCTTCCGCCAAATTTAATTATTTTAATTTCTAATTAATAAACTATTTATTAATTAATTAAACAATTAAATATAATATTAATACTTTTAATATTATCCTTCATCTTTCTTTTGACTGTTTATTGAGGGCAACCCAAAAAGGACTTTACCATTAATGATAGTCACACCAATTAGTTATGGTATTAGACACTATTCCAACAAACATTAGCTTCAAAAAATTTGTATCTAAATAATCAACTTTTTCACTCAAATCAAACACAAACACCAAACTTTGTTTTTTTTTTTGTCATTATCATTCTCAAAACCTAAAACTATATCTAAATCTAAATAAACAATATATAATCAAATAAAAACTTCCCTCTAAAACTCATTTCAGATCTGAAATCCATATACAAAGACATCACCACCATTCGTCCGACAACTCCTCCACTCCTATTTGTTGGTTGCAGGGAGGCGATGGTGGTGGTCATTAGATCCGAGCCGACGGTGCAAATACCGATCAAAATCGAAACCCATCAACACGAGACGACGACGTTGGGCGTTCTTGGCCGGAACTCTAAATGGAGATCGCTGGTTTTTTTATGGTTTAACGATGATGATGCCGCTACCAGGGTTGCAGGTGAAAGTGGGTAGTGGGGGAAATAGCAGATCTAGTGTTTCAGTTGGTTTGGTTTTCTTTACATTATAGATATGGTCGCTTACAATAAATCGTGGTGGTTGAAATCAAATGTGGTCTTCGGCGGCATGTGGAGTTTAGTGGTGGAAGGCGTGGTTGCAATTAAACGGGGAATTGAAGATTCTGAGAAGAAAAAGGGAAATTGAAATAGGAAAATAATAAATAAAAAAATATTTGTAATTAACAAATAGTAATAAAATATAAGACAAAAACATAATCAGTAAGGGTAGTTTGGTCAATTTATATGTCAAAAGGACGAATATGGGAAAATGAGACACCATAAGGATGAGCAGTGTAATTAACGAAGTTAAAGAATTGGGAGTGGGAAAATAAAAAACCACAAGGATGAAAAATGCAATTTACCCATGAAAGTATGAATTGAATGGTTAGCATAAGAGCATCTCTAATGATACAATTTCTGTAGCTTTTTACTTTTCAAAAAAACTTTGAATAAAGCTTTAGAAAAAGCTTTTTAATTTTTGGTGTAAATATCTCATCAAAGCTTGAGATTTCTCAATCTATAGATCACTATATTTCATGCTTTTATATTATGAAATACATGTTTAGTGGCAAAAAAAACTTTTGAAAAGCTTTTTGTTATTGGAGCAAAAGCTTTATAAGAAAAGCTTTGAAAAAAGCTTTGTAAAATAAGTCATTGGGGATGCTCTAATACTCTTCTTAATTTTGTAGTTAATATATGCATAAAAAGTTAATTATTAGATTGAATTAAAGAAAAATTTGAATTTATTAGATGCATCTTAACGTATGCCTCCAATGGCTAACTTGTGCCATAAATGCATAGGTTAAGGGTTATCCATTAGTGTAACACCCCAATTTTCGTAAGTACACAATTTTAAAGTTAAAGAACCATTTTTATTGTTATGTATATGTTTATAAAATTGTAGTAAAATATTTAGTAAGAAAACTAGTAATGGCCAAAATAGAAGTCTGGAAACTTGAGAAGTTAGTTAATGGCCAAAATAGAAGAAATAAAACTGGAGGGTAGAAAACGAAAATACCTATAAATTAATTACTTCCTTTCTTGAATAATCTGGAAACAAAATCCAGAGTGTGTGTGTGCTGAGTTTGGCGTACGAACCAGAAGAAAGGATAAGAGAGGGAGCAAGTACAAACTTGCAAAATTGGAGCTTGATTCTTGTGATTTTGAGTCTAATACATACATAATCATCATCATTGAGGTAAGAATTATCCCCTAACACTTTCAAATAGATTGTTTGGTTAAGTTCATCATGAACCCTAAAAGTAGGTTTTGAGAATAATTATGGAAGTAGGAGTGTTAGAAGATGATTATTGTTATAAAAGAATTTGTGTAAGTGTTAATTAGTGAGTTTTGTTATGAAACTTGAGTTTTCATGATTTTAGCCAAATTCAAGAATTTGGTGTAGGATGATGTAGATGATGATGAATAGTAGTTATTGGTTAGTTGTGATCATGTAGCAACAATTCTTGGTAAATTGTGTAGTTTGGATGAGTTTGAGTTTGAAGTTGAGATTATGTTGTTGAATGAACATAAATGTTAGTTTGTATGAATTAAAGAAAGGAGTTTATTTAGTTAGTTAGAAGTGAGAATTTGTTGTGTAGAAGGTTTTCACGTGAGTAATGAATAACCTTATTTGTATGTTTATGTGTTTAGGTAACAAGAAGAGGTGTTGAGCTAATCGGTTGAGCTAGAGTATTCATATTAATTGGCAAAGGTAAATAATAGGGGATGAGAACACTAACTAAGCTCAATTGTGAATCTCGATAGAAGATCAAATGAGTGTTAGTTAGTGGAGTTTAGTTTATTGTAAGTATGGCATACAAGTATGTTATTTGTGCAGATTTTAATGGGGGATTCAAGTATGGCAATGGGGCTTGAGAAATCTTATTGTCCATGTCTTGACACCATTGTAATATTCCTTTAAGTAGGAATAATGTAGTAGAGTTTGAGGATCCTTATTTGTGAGTAGAAAGATCATCCGAGAATGGTCTATATATTGTAGTAGGTTGTTTATATGAGTATGATCACATAGTAGCACATGGTATATAGAACATACAAGTATGTTCTATAATTGGTAGTAAGTTGCTCATATGAGTATGATCATCTTGTAGTAGTTTGTAGTTGTAGTTCTTGTTTTCTATTACTTACTAAGCATGTTGTGCTTACCTCTGTTTTTGTATGTTTGTTGTGTAGGTTTAGCGGGTTATGTGTAACGCCCCAAAATTTGTAAGTTTAAAACTTTAAATATACAATTTTGATTATATAAGTTAGTGGGACTAACTATGTAAACTATTTTATGCCCATAGGACATGTAATATTATGAAATATGTGTTGAGGGACTAAATATGACAAGTACTATAAGTTAAGGGGTTTAAATGAAATATGCAGTATAAAACTTAGTTCTGTAAACTTCTACTGCATTTTTACATTTGAAAACTAAAAAGATACGTACTATATGTTTGTGTGAAGTCGGTTAAGGAAGAACAAGAACAAAGATCCAAAATTTGTTAGGGTTTTGTGGAATTGAAGCTTCTAACTTCAAATTTACAACTTCTAAGGTATGATTAACAATATCTTCTTGTTTAATTAGATGATTATGTGTGAAATTGAGTTATGGGGATAAACCCTAACTTAAGGAAAGTAACGGGTAACTGGGTATTAAGGTTTCATACATGATGAAGAACATGTCTTTATACTTAATTCATGATTTGAATCAAGTTGTGTAAACCCTAGCTTCTTGAAATTAAAGGCTTAATGGTTTAATGAATTATATATGTTTCATACACATGATTAAGTTATGAAGTAGGTTTAAATGATGTAAATTTTTATAAAAGAACTCATAACCTTGTGTTTATGAGTAAATGAATGATTTTGATTATGTAAATGATGATAGTAATTGGTAATTGATGAAAGAATAATGATTTGATGAATGAATTCATTTAATTAGCATGTTGAATTATATTCCTTGTGTAAAGGAAATGAAAGTCATGTATAAATGGGTAAATGATATATGATGAATATGATTATACACTAAGAGATGATGCTCTTGGTGATTATTGATGAAATTGATGATGTGATAATGATAATTACCCATTTATACATGATTATGAGTAAAGTGTATGAAACATATGATGAGATCTTATGATGAAATTAATACTTGTATAATATGATACAAGTAATGAATTGGAGGTTGAGTATGAATTGGATATAGGTGTTAAGTGAATTAACATCTATGTTATATGATGAATGATTATTGAATGTGTAATTGATATGTGTTTATATGATTATATGAATAGGTGATAAAAGTATGCCAAGTGTTACAAGTGATTGATTGTATGGGCTATCGCGAGGTAAGTTAATGGATGATGCTATCTTTCTTCAAGTAATGCTTGTTCCATTTACTTGGAAGGACCGGTAATGGATATGTCATTTACTTGATGTGTTATGATTATATACCGGGGTGTAGGCCCGAAGATGTTAATTCTTGCGGGAATTAGCATATGATATTATGGATCCTTAATATACGTATGTTGAATTGATATTGATGATCATTGATAGCCCATTGCTTACTAAGCTTTATGCTTACTTTATCATGTTTATATGTTTTTAGGTGAGCCAAGTGGGACCCAACGGGATCCGGGCAAACGGCCCGAAGGTTGCTAGTGGTGGAGCTTGTTTCATTGTCGGTAACAAGCTTATCCCTTGATCATGCTCTTGATGTTGATGTCACCCCTTTTTGTTAAGAAAACATGGTTTTGTCACATGTTGTTAAAAGTCAAGGTCTTGTTATGTGGATGGTCAAAGTCAAACTTGATATGGTATTGAAGTCAAACTAGTCAATGAGTTGGGTCAATGATCATTGAAGTTTTGGAATGATAATCTTGAACCCTTGATGTAAATGATGTAAATATTGTAGTTTATGGAAATTTTGATGTTCGTGGTTAAATTGGAGTATAGATAGTGAAATTGGCCTAAGTTGACTTAGAATAGTCAAATGAAAGTGAATTGAGAGTTTGAATGGTGGTTACATGGGTAAAGACCCAAATGGGTCATAAAAGTGCCCAAATGGGTCACTTAATGAGTAAATGACTAGAATAGGTTGGGGTTATGATATGACGAGTATAAATATTGCATTAAGTCCTAAATATGGTATTAGAAATGTGGTAAAAAGGTTGAAGTCTAATGTTGGATGGATTGGAATTTGGTATGTCTTTAGAATGGGTCGAAAATGACCATAAAGAGGTCACTAGTCCAATTCTTGATAAAACGCGAATTTACGAAAAGTGAAAATTGGGAAATGTTTGAAATATCATTTTACGCGTGCCTGCAAATTTTCATGGCCATTGGAATTGTCATTTTCAAGATATGCACGTTTGAAGTTCGATAAATGGTAATATGGACAGCAGGCTTGATTCTCGGGGAATGGGAGTCATTCCTGGGGAATCCGACTCAAATTGTTAACAGCATGCTTCATTCCTGGGGAATGGGAGTCATTCCTGGGGAATCTCTTAGAAATTCAACATTTTCTTATTTAAATCCTTATTTGATTGAGGGAATGATACAACAAGTCTACAATGTCATATTTTAAATGTAGGACCTTATGAAAAAAAAAAAAAAATTTGTTCTAAATTTCGGTGTGTTTCAAGTTGGTATCAGAGCTTGGTTTAAGGGATTCGGGTATCCACCATTAGTGGGTACTTGATCTTAAGCCATTATTATTTATGTTGAGCATGATTATTTATGATGACTAATTATTATGATTATGTGCAATAGTGAAGCTTGATAAAATGAACTGATATGATTTCCCTGTAGAGAACCGTTTGATAATATGTTAAAGATTTGAATAGTTCTTATTGAACTTTAATACGTTAGAAATTGTTGGAAGGAGATAAGAACCCCGATGTGTGGACAGGTACCTTAATTGTTAATATTAAACCTGCATACATACTGTTTAATTCGGGTGTTCAAGATCGTTAGTATTTAAAAATGTATACGAAACAAGTTGATTTTATGAGTAGTTCTAAATGAACATAAGTATGCCTGAAAGTGTTAAAGAAAACATGAAAGTATATAATGTGGGCATACCTATAGAAAATAAAGGAATGTGAACAGATAATTGATTTGATAATTGTATAGATACGTGTAAAAGAGTATGTTTACATATTCATTTATATTAGTTCAGATGTGTAGAAAATTGCTAATATGTATATTGGCAATATGTTATGAGTTGGACGAAATAATTGTTAACTTATGTTAGCCACAACTGATATGATGATATATGTTATATGTGTATGAGAATACTGAATGATCAGAAATACTGACTTATGTCAGTTGTTCTATAAAGAACGTTATGTGGAATGATAAAGGGCAGAGGCAGTAATGAATGCCTCATAAATATAATTTGAATGATTATGTAAAGTATAAGTATTAGAGGTAGTAATTAATAACTCTTACGTGATGTTGACTGACTAAGTAGAATTGTTTGCCACTATGAAAATAGTTTTGTGACCGGCAACTTATAATTTAATTATTATTGTTGCTGAATTGTTGCATTATGTGTTATATGTTTAAGTGAATGACAGTCATTGTGAGAATCAGTGATATGAAGTGGCCTAAAAGTGGAAGTGTGAATAACATAATATTGCTACGCCTGATCAACGCAGCTATATTATGCTACCACATAAAATTATTGAGGCTGCCAAATATCAGAGAGACTTAATGTGACCGTGTTATGAAAATGTGTAAGGTGTGTATTGATTCTTATTGAGTAAAGTATGAATAAAATGAATGCACATTTGTGCATGATTATATGGAACGTATTTGTAGTAGTGTCACACTAAATTAAATAGATCGAGTTATAGTGTGATGTTTACGTGGGACTTTAGTCCACTTGGGTGATGACATATAGTCGTTACCTTGAAATAGTTGTTGTGTATGGAAATTTAATTTGAAAATTTTAATAAATGTGTTATTATTACCCTTAATAGTTCCCTTAGGCAGGATGCCTTCCTATAGAGAAACATGGTCAGTCTGGTATGTCATCCTCACTGGGGGAGGATGTTGACAGGAATGAGTATGTGTTGCAATTAGAGGATATACCTAATGTTGCTTGTAGCACAGGTATGGTTATTGCGAGTTTTAGTTATGTCATTTGGATTAACATGGATTATCCAAAGTTGTAATGATGATTTCTTGAAATTCAAAGAATTCTTGGATTAATTGTAGAGTAAACAACAGAATTTAGTCTTTTGACATGGAAACAGTTTTTGAGTCAGGTTGCTATTTCAGTATTACATTGATTGGATGGTACTACAATGCGATAATGGTACGGATCATTGAAGGATTTGGTATATATTTTCGAAGGAGTTTTTAACTGAGTCAGTGTTGATGGTTAAACTTATAAATAATTTTAATGGAGAAATTTGATATTATTCGGGGAAAAGATAATGTGGTTGTAGATTGTATTATGTTATAAAAGACTTGTGACAGGATTTACCTCATATGTTTGGAATTTTCCTGACTTAGTGGATTGATTGAAAGCTATTTAGCTTGAGACATTGATGGAATGATTATAGAGGATTAAAGACTGTTCAGTCTTGTGTTTAAATTCATTTGAAGGAGAATTTCGAAAGATGATTTTAATCGAGACTTATAAATTTGGATTTATTGTTCATCCGAGAAATGATTATATGGTGTAATGACCTGAATCTATTATATAGATGGGATTTATAACTAATCTTCCACGGATATCATGGAACTATGAAATGACATGATATTGCCGAAATGGAAACCAAATTTGTGAGCAAGATTTTAATTGTTGGAGTAAATTACTATTGGGAGCTTTGATATTAATTGTTAAAAAGCAAGATGGCACCATGTATATGTATGTTGATTTCAGAGAAGTGAACAAGGTTACCATTGAGAATGGGTACCTTTTTAACTAGGATTGATGTCTTATTCGATTGGTGAACAAGGTGCTAGCTTTTCTCAAAGAGTGAATTATGTCTTGATTATGCTTTATGGTTTGACCAATGCTCCTATCGTTTTTGTAGATCTCATGAATTTAGTATGATGAATTGTGCTCGATGAATTGAAATGGTATTCAGTGATAATATTCTTATCTATTCTAAATCTGCTGATGATCAGGATATTCAGTTAACACAGATAGGACAGATTTGGAGAATTGAGAGACTTTATGCCAACTTCTCCAAATATGAATTTTGACTTTGTGAGGTCCAAATTTTGGGTTATGTAATGAATAGTCAAGGTATTATATCGATTCTGAAAATGTTAAGGTGTAAAGTATTAAGGATCAATTTAATGATATTGTTGCGGATTCCTGAGGTGGAAAGACACACTATGAAAGAATATAGATATTCTATTCATCCTGGTGCAATAGATATGTACCATGAATTGAAAGTTGATTATTGGTGATCTGGGATGAAGCGTGAAAGTTTATAAATGTGAAACTGAGTTTGATTTGTCTACAGATTTGGTTGGCAAAATGCAACTGTTGAAAATACCTGTATGGAAAAGAGAGCACATTACTATGGATTTTATCATTAAATTTCCCAAAATTCCATGTCATCGTGACAATAATTGGGTGATAGTGGATCGGTTGACGAAAAGTGCTCTATTTTTGCCTGTTAAGGAACTTATAATTTTAAGGCACTTGCTGATTTATATATCTAAGAGGTTGTAGTACGACATGGTATGCCTATTATATTGTCTCTGACAAAGATAGTAGAATCATTTTTAGACTATGGATTAAATTTCAAGAAGATATGAGTACTCGTATTTATTTAAGTACTGCATATCATGCTCAGATTGCAGACATAGTGAAAGAATAATCTAAACTTGGAAGACATATTGAGGACATGTACCAATGATTTTGGTGATAGCCGGAATACTTAATTAGTATTGGCTGAGTTTTTATAGAAATAGCTATTATGTGGGTATTAGAATGCCACATTATTAGATGTTCTATGGGAGAAAATATTGAACTCCAATATATTGGGGTGAATTTGGTTAGAAAAGATCTGAGAAATTCTAACATTGTTCAGAGAACGGTTAAAAATAGCCCAGAATTGATAAAAGTCCTATATTGACAATCGGAGATTTTGTAATGCTATAAATATCTCCATGGAAAGATATTATCTAATTTAGAAAACAAGGAATGTTGAGTCCTCGGTTTATTGGATTTTTAAATTCTTAAAAAGGTTGGAAAGGTAACTTATCGCTTTGAGTTGCCTAATGAGTTAGCTGGAATTCATAATACTTTCATGTGTCCTATTTGAGGAAATGTATGGTTGATGAAACCGCTTATGTATCAATGGATGAAATTGAAATCAAGGATCGACTAAATTATATTGAGTAATATGTTATGATTCTTGATGAAAAGATTAAGAATCTGAGAAACAAAGAGATCAATTGTTATTATCTGGCTATACATTAGGAATGAATTGTGAGGACACAATCCTGAATAAGTGGGGGAGAGTTGTAACGCCCCAAAATTTGTAAGTTTAAAACTTTAAATATACAATTTTGATTATATAAGTTAGTGGGACTAACTATGTAAACTATTTTATGCCCATAGGACATGTAATATTATGAAATATGTGTTGAGGGACTAAATATGACAAGTACTATAAGTTAAGGGGTTTAAATGAAATATGCAGTATAAAACTTAGTTCTGTAAACTTCTACTGCATTTTTACATTTGAAAACTAAAAAGATACGTACTATATGTTTGTGTGAAGTCGGTTAAGGAAGAACAAGAACAAAGATCCAAAATTTGTTAGGGTTTTGTGGAATTGAAGCTTCTAACTTCAAATTTACAACTTCTAAGGTATGATTAACAATATCTTCTTGTTTAATTAGATGATTATGTGTGAAATTGAGTTATGGGGATAAACCCTAACTTAAGGAAAGTAACGGGTAATTGGGTATTAAGGTTTCATACATGATGAAGAACATGTCTTTATACTTAATTCATGATTTGAATCAAGTTGTGTAAACCCTAGCTTCTTGAAATTAAAGGCTTAATGGTTTAATGAATTATATATGTTTCATACACATGATTAAGTTATGAAGTAGGTTTAAATGATGTAAATTTTTATAAAAGAACTCATAACCTTGTGTTTATGAGTAAATGAATGATTTTGATTATGTAAATGATGATAGTAATTGGTAATTGATGAAAGAATAATGATTTGATGAATGAATTCATTTAATTAGCATGTTGAATTATATTCCTTGTGTAAAGGAAATGAAAGTCATGTATAAATGGGTAAATGATATATGATGAATATGATTATACACTAAGAGATGATGCTCTTGGTGATTATTGATGAAATTGATGATGTGATAATGATAATTACCCATTTATACATGATTATGAGTAAAGTGTATGAAACATATGATGAGATCTTATGATGAAATTAATACTTGTATAATATGATACAAGTAATGAATTAGAGGTTGAGTATGAATTGGATATAGGTGTTAAGTGAATTAACATCTATGTTATATGATGAATGATTATTGAATGTGTAATTGATATGTGTTTATATGATTATATGAATAGGTGATAAAAGTATGCCAAGTGTTACAAGTGATTGATTGTATGGGCTATCGCGAGGTAAGTTAATGGATGATGCTATCTTTCTTCAAGTAATGCTTGTTCCATTTACTTGGAAGGACCGGTAATGGATATGTCATTTACTTGATGTGTTATGATTATATACCGGGGTGTAGACCCGAAGATGTTAATTCTTGCGGGAATTAGCATATGATATTATGGATCCTTAATATACGTATGTTGAATTGATATTGATGATCATTGATAGCCCATTGCTTACTAAGCTTTATGCTTACTTTATCATGTTTATATGTTTTTAGGTGAGCCAAGTGGGACCCAACGGGATCCGGGCAAACGGCCCGAAGGTTGCTAGTGGTGGAGCTTGTTTCATTGTCGGTAACAAGCTTATCCCTTGATCATGCTCTTGATGTTGATGTCACCCCTTTTTGTTAAGAAAACATGGTTTTGTCACATGTTGTTAAAAGTCAAGGTCTTGTTATGTGGATGGTCAAAGTCAAACTTGATATGGTATTGAAGTCAAACTAGTCAATGAGTTGGGTCAATGATCATTGAAGTTTTGGAATGATAATCTTGAACCCTTGATGTAAATGATGTAAATATTGTAGTTTATGGAAATTTTGATGTTCGTGGTTAAATTGGAGTATAGATAGTGAAATTGGCCTAAGTTGACTTAGAATAGTCAAATGAAAGTGAATTGAGAGTTTGAATGGTGGTTACATGGGTAAAGACCCAAATGGGTCATAAAAGTGCCCAAATGGGTCACTTAATGAGTAAATTACTAGAATAGGTTGGGGTTATGATATGACGAGTATAAATATTGCACTAAGTCCTAAATATGGTATTAGAAATGTGGTAAAAAGGTTGAAGTCTAATGTTGGATGGATTGGAATTTGGTATGTCTTTAGAATGGGTCGAAAATGACCATAAAGAGGTCACTAGTCCAATTCTTGATAAAACGCAAATTTACGAAAAGTGAAAATTGGGAAATGTTTGAAATATCATTTTACGCGTGCCTGCAAATTTTCATGGCCATTGGAATTTTCATTTTCAAGATATGCACGTTTGAAGTTCGATAAATGGTAATATGGACAGCAGGCTTGATTCCCGGGGAATGGGAGTCATTCCTGGGGAATCCGACTCAAATTGTTAACAGCATGCTTCATTCCTGGGGAATGGGAGTCATTCCTGGGGAATCTCTTAGAAATTCAACATTTTCTTATTTAAATCCTTATTTGATTGAGGGAATGATACAACAAGTCTACAATGTCATATTTTAAATGTAGGACCTTATGAAAAAAAAAAAAAAAAAAATTGTTCTAAATTTCGGGGTGTTTCATTATGGGTCCATTTGGGCGAGGAGGCAATGATCGACTAAAGGTGGACTTACTAACGAGTTAGTAAGTTGAATCCCTTGTTTTGTAGAAATCATGCTCTTGATAAACCATGAAAGCCCTTTTTTATTGAAAGTGAAGTTGTGGTTAAAACCTTGATTTTTGAAGTGAAAGACGTGACCTGTTTCTTGTAACATGTTAGATGCGTTTAAAGTAGTGAAAGATTTGGGTCAAGCATAGTAGTCATCTTGTTTTGATGAGGTTTGGATGTTCATGATTATATGTATGGCATAACTAAAATGTAGAGTAGTGTTAACGTGAATGATGGTAATTGTGGTAAGTTTCATTGTGAAAAGGGTAAATAGTGCAGATCGGCAACAAACTTTCACTTTTTTGTCGAGTTAGGGTATGAACCCAATTTATTATACAGGTCGGTAACGAACTTTCAAATTATGTCTCGAGTTAGGTAACGAACTTTTTTTCACCTAACTCGAAAAGTTCGTTACCTAACTCGAAACGTAATTCGAAAGTTTGTTACATAACTCGAAACATAATTCGAAAGTTTGTTACCTAACTCGAAACATATATTGGACACAAACTTTCGAATTATGTTTCGAGTTAGTAAACAAACTTTCAAATTATGTGTCGAGTTAGGTAACAAACTTTTCGAGGTAGATGAAAAAAAAGTTCGTTACCTAACTCGAAACATAATTTGAAAGTTCATTACAGACCTGTATAATAAATTGGGTTCATACCCTAACTCGACAAAAAAAGGAAAGTTCGTTGCCGATCTACGTCATTAACCCTTGTGAAAATCTATAAGTCGTGTAAGTGTTTAAGTCATCGTAATTGGTTTTAAATGTTGAGTTATGTTGGGAAGTTTTAGTCATTAAAAGTGCAGATTTGTGATTTAAAGTTAGTATATTCACTTGAATAAGTGTTGCAAATATTTTGGTAAAAGTTATGGGTTAAAACTGAATTTTTGTTGAGTTTTCGTATTTTTAGTGTAGTTACGCGATCCCAGGAGAGGTCCAGGATCGCGTAACAATGAAGCAAATGGTCACAGAATGGTTTCAGGTGTAAATACACGATCCCGGGAAAGCATTAGGATCGCGTATGGGGATCGCGACGCGATCCGAGGAGTTGGCAACGCGATTTGTCCGAGATCGTGACGCGATCCAGGACAATCGCGACGCGATTGTGTATTTTCCTTGTTTCCAAATTTTTGTTGTTTGTAAGGTTCAAATTAAATTTAAAAGATGCGTTAAAAGAGTTTACTTATGAAAGTTTGAGTTACGAGACAACTTGCAAAGTAGATCCTTTAAAAAAAAATATCGGAGCGTTTCAATTCGCTAGTACACATTTCAGTACTTATGGGCTTGTTATAAGTTAAATTTGTACTTTTCAAATCAATAAATTTAATTAACCCAAAAGTGTAACGTATTTCGTATTCGAGTAGTCAATGATAGATCCGGGAATTTGATTTGTGGGGTCACGAGATTTTTAAAAAGGCAGCATAAACGGGTTAACTAATGGCTCAAAACTAGTTGCATATAGTTAACATAATAACAATATCAAACAATTATTTGTTTGAGGCATACCCTTAAGTAATAAAATCTATGTAATAAACCTTAAAAAAAAATTGGAGGTAAAAAATGTGTAATAAAAGTGTGTAAAAAGAATAAAAAAATGTTTGTTAATTAAAAAGTGTAACAATGTTTTGTATAGATCAACGAGGGATAGATATGTGGGTTATCCTAGGGGTGTCAATGGGGCAGATCTTGATCTAGATCTGACCCGCTCCGCCCCATTTATGTGATCCAATGGGTCTAAAAAGTGGATCCATAGACCCAATAAGGGATCCAATGGATCGACCCATTTAGATGGATCTCAACTAGGATCGACCCATGACCCATCTGGGTCGGCTCATTAAAGTTATAAAAAACAACAATTTAAAAAAAAATAAAAATTTAGTACAACTATTTCTACAAATAATATACTTTTTCAATATGTCACAAATGTCATATATGAAAATTGAAAATAATATTTATATCAACTTAATTTCATGTTTATTTACATATAACTAGTTTTTTTACCCCTACGATGGATCGCTAAAGTTCTAATAAAAGTATATATTTAATGTACAAAGTTGATATGTAACACACTTAAATCAATGAAACATAATCTGACAAACGAGGATAGCTAGAATTAAGCAGTTATGTTAGTGAAACGAAGGAATTCAAGGAGGCTCATCTGAAGGAGAAGCTAACTTAGTTAAACAAACGGAATAAGATATGTACGCCGTGTGTATCAAATTAATAACATTATCAATAAATAAAAAACATTTGTGTTATTATAGTTTGATGGACCGCTAAATTTTAGGGAATTGATAAATACAACAACAAAATTGTTTCATACAACACACTGTACAACAATTATAGCTTACTGTTTAAGCATGCAGAAGCATAACTATATTTTATAAAATAAATTTGATGTTGTATATATCAACACACAAATTTTAATTGTTGTGTAGGATGGACGCAGTACTTATTTCAATTTGTCAACCGATTCACGTATAATTGCAAATGATTCGCATAGTAAAGCTAATTGAATGATCTAAATGTTTAGTATATACTTCTGTTACAATATTTTGATATTATAGGTTGAATGTAAGTGAATAAATAAAATTTTTCTAAAGATATAATAGGTTATTTTGTGCTAACATTTGTTATTAAAACTGATAATATATGAAATAATAATAAAAACTTTCATAATTTTTTTGTATACTAATTGGGTCGACCCAGATCTAGATCCATTGATTTAGTTGAATGTTGGACCGGATCATGATCCATTAACAAATGGGTCAGATCCAGACCCATTTAAATGGATCTTGTGACCCATTGGATCTTGTCAAGATCTGATCCGACCCGCCCCATTGACAGGTCTAGGTTATCCCACATCGGTAGGGAAGAAAATAAGTAGTCCAAGTTGATGTTTATAGATAAAATATATATAAGAAGGGAAGTTTGTATTTTCAATTCTTAACCTAAAAGTCTAAGCTTTAACAACAAGTGTGAGCTTGAAATTGGAGACCAATAAATTTTTAGTTGGGACTTTTAGATGGGCTTCCAAAAATATAAGTGGGCCTGAGACCCCACCTAATACACCAAATCCGCCCCTAGGCATGAACAAAAAACGGGTTGTACACAACCCGACCCGACCCGACCCAAAAACCCGAACTGGGTTGTAGTCAACGAGTGAGAAACCGGGTATTTGACCAACCAGACCCGAACCCGACCTGGGTTTTTTAAATAATACAACCGGGTTAAAACCGGTTTTTCTGGGCTTTTGACCGGTTTTCCAACCCGACCCAGTTTTGAAGGCAAAAAACCCAACCCGGGTCCCTACCCGCCGGGTACTCAAAAAACCCGAACCGGGTTCAAAAAAACCGGTTTTTCGAAAACCCGGTTTAGGGTTTTTTTTCGGGTTCGGTTTTGGGCTCGGGTTTTTAGTTCACGCCTATCCGCCCCTACAGGGCTACAGGTGGTATAAACTTGCATTTATCAGATTAAAACATTTCATACATTTCCCATAATTTGATGTCTGATGTTCAAGATTACAAGCATTGACTAGTGATTTTACTAAAAGGGTAAATTCAATTAACTATTGAAACAAGATTTACAAGAAAGAAATGAATGGATGCAAGCTTATAGAAAAAGTCATAAGCATCATGAACCACATGCATGATCAATTTGTAGGATTGCAGAATGCCACAAATAATACTTGTAACATGCACGAATCTAACCAATGCGTATACATACATGCATGTGATTCCAAACAAACTACAACTTGTGAATATGCATACAAAACAATTCTTAAAACATCTTCTTTTGTAGTACCAAAATATCCAAATTTGCAAGGATAGACGACTCAAGTCGTCTCACAAGACACTATACAGGAGGAATCATTAAAGTAAACGAGTCTCTTATCACAATCGGTGTGAATATGAAGAAAACTGTATATAATAAGACAGCAGTCAATCGACATATTAGTTTCAGTTCAATCTAAATATAGGAGGCGATCCAGCATCCAAATAAGATACATTCTGATCGTATCAGACATGTAGATACGAAACAAGTGGTGAATCATGATTGATGGCTGAGTCACAGTTGCTAGTGGATGTTACTTGAATTATGAGAAAATTGGAAGTTTAAATTATGAATTCTAAGTTTCTTAGCTGGATTGATTATAGATGTGAGGACTGAGGTTAACGAATCAAGAACACACAGACGTACTCTCTCAAACGGGGACCTTTAAAACTGTGGAACATCCAAATCAATTATGGTTGACCTGTGAACTACATATATATTTCATTAAAAAAACAAAAATTACTATTGTGACTATAAGTGGCAAAATGAATGCGTCGGGTTGGGTTGTCTAGATGGATTTGAGTCTAAATGGGTCAAGGTCTAGATGGGTCATATAGGAGGACGGGTCTAAATGGGTCTCGAGTCAGGTTGACCCATCGGGTTTCCATCAAACTTTTTTTTTATCTGAGTAGAAAATGAAATATATGAAATGAGGTGTTAAAAAAAAAATTTACCCACTAGACCCGTTGGTTAATTCTTATATTGGAGGTTATATCATATACTCATTTAGACCCATCTAAGAAAAAGATGGAGACCCAACAAAACCCATCACCTCATAAATACTACTAACCAATTTGACCCATAAATAACTAATGGGTCTAAAATTGTCACTTCTAATTGTGATATATCTTTCTTGTATACTTCTAGTAACTATCAAGAACAAGAACACAACCAAATGGCATTCAGTTCACAGATATTTCGACATTTGTAATGTATTCAATCATCAACAAACAATATCAATACCTGATTGATTACCATCATCAAACCTAGGGGAAGGAGAGGAACAAAAAATGTGTTATTTATCGTGATTTCGAAATGAGATGTCCACATGTTCTTGTTGTGCTTATATGACTATTAATTATTATTATTAATAGTATTATTTTTATCAAAATATATAAATATTAAATAATTTCAACTTTCTGTTTTTTATTCCGTTCTGTTATAGGGTTTATTCAATGAATGAAGAGTGGTTAAATTAACAAATAGGAAATGAACCATGGAAGCTAATAGAGTAGAAACAACATACTCCTCTAGAGATAAGATAGATTACCCATTAACATACTCCATTATTAGCTAACATGTGAAATGGCCTTTTGTATGCATGTTGATGTCTACCCCTTGATCGATGTCAGCAAAACTTGGTCCCGAAACCAAATTTTTGCACCTATATAAACCCTTCAATCCCCTTGCTCTACAATCACCCATAGTCCTCAACTACACTCTCCTACACCTAATCACAAAGGGCTAATAGTTACATAAAAATGGCCTCAAAAAGTAATGCTTCATTAGTCCTTTTTCTAGCACTCAATCTTCTCTTTTTTGCCATGGTGAGTGGCTGTGGGACTTGTGATACTCCCACTCCCACACCCAAACCGAAACCAAAGCCAACTAAGGCTACATGCCCTAAAGATACCTTGAAACTTGGAGTGTGTGCAAATCTACTTGGTGGGTTGGTTGGAGTCCAAGTTGGTTCACCACCCGTAAAGCCATGTTGCACCCTCATTCAAGGCCTTACTGACCTTGAGGCAGCAGTTTGCCTATGCACTGCGATTAAAGCTAATGTGTTGGGGATCAATATAAATGTGCCTGTTTCTCTAAGCTTGCTTCTTAATGTTTGCAGCAAGAAAGTCCCAAGTGGCTTCAAATGTGCCTAAGTTGGTTGGATCAAAGTTGCTCTAATGTTTCCTTTTAATTATGTCATCAAACTTGTAGTTTTCTTTCGTATAAGAGCTTAGCTATAGGCTCATGTGATGTGATCATATATCATTTCTTTGCTTTGTGTTATAGTATTATTTGTGTTGTGCATCATGATGCATTGTATTGCATCCTATGTTATGTTTGTAACAGTTCATGAAAAAATAAATAGATAATTTTTCTGTTGAACATTGTTTGAATATTATTGAGACCAACTACACAATAGCTCGATCGAGTAGAGTACATGCTACCATCATGCTTATTCATGCATCACAACAAGAAGACTCTAATGTGATACAAAATTCGCACAAAATACATGGTGAATTGCAATATATATTTAAAAATCTAGAGAAACAAGTTTTCATTAGAAAGGTAGAGAAACGATAATGGCTTTACAGAATTGTTATTTAGGCACATATCACTGTTATTGACATGTGAATGATAGGAGTAAATAATCGGCCATTATGATGGGATTGTAATCTATAAAAGGTCACAAATCATAAATTGGCCAAACTGAACAACTTAGCTTTTCTGGTGATTAAGTATATTTATTACAAAGAATTGATTGCCAAATTGTTTTCCAGAAACAATAAGATAAATAATTTATAAAAAGTGATAACATATACTTTACCACTCCTATATACAGTAAGCATTCACAATGCAAGCATCAAAGTTTAATGCACTACCAAAGCAAGCACCCATTTTGCGATGCCAAAGCTTCACGACCCGTTAATGAAACCTTAAAGTACTTATTCGTATTTATATGCACTTATATTGTTCTAGTACAGAATCAGATTTAGTTTGAGATCTCAAGTACTCACAGTCATGTAGCAAATCTAAGTGCACTGACATTGTGTGACTATTTAAGAACTAAATTTAAAAACCAACACTGCCAGACATTAATAGAAATGGGTTTAAATATACATAATTTATAGATAAAAAATAAATAAAAAAAAACATAGCCAATTAAGTACAATGGATCATGCATCATGGCCGTTGTATTTTTCTTGTTCATATCCTTCCAAACTTTGCATTTAATCTGCATCTGCTGCTACATTTTTAAATTTTCTTTCGTACCTGGCAAAAAGAATGATGTTGGATCTATTAGTATGGGGCCCTGTTAAGGCAATTTTAAGTTTGAATTAAAGAATTACAAGCTTTGTATGTGGTATATGATTGATTGACAAACCAAATACTACAAGCTAATACGACCAGATCCCGTCTCAAATCAGCCATAACTCTGCTGCTTACATCACCTTTCAATTCCATTAAAGCACTTTCGGGGAGCCTCGAATATCATGAAATAATAAAATGACAAATTTGTATGCATCAAAGTTGAAAAAGGTAAGGCACCAATGGCATCTCCAAAGCATGCACCAAAAGTTACATCAAATTTGTACTAAAAATGGAACCTATATACACTAATTTTCATCTTTTCTCGAACGTCTACACCAAATACCACTAACTTACTAAAATGATGAAAGATAAATATATCATGTCAAAGGGTGAAACTTAGTAAAATTTCATGTAAAATGACAAAAACTGGTATTGCATTAAAGTTCGTCTCTTGTTGAATATGAAGTTTCACACCAGAATAGCGAGTTTGTTGTTTGGTCCATATACTACCTGTTACCTCGACCCACTAGATACATTAGATTGGCTTTATTTCTTACTGTTGTTGTATTCTGAGTTTAGGTATAATGAACAACATCTGATCAACCCAACCAAAAATAGAGCTTTATTACTTATATACAACAGCACAACACACACATATTATATCTTAAAGAAGGCACACAACGACAACATACTTACAGTCTACCATCATATATATCAATACTATCATTCACCACCTTATTCCCACTACGGCGATAATTTGAAAGATAGCTTTCTCTCCTTAAAAGTGGCGCAACATCAAACTCTTCTCCACCCACTTTTGGCTCTTCACTTAATGGATTACATCTTCTGAGAATTTCAAGTACTTCTTTCATTGAGGGCCTACTAGAAGGCAATGTGCTAGTGCATATGAGTCCTAATTTGAACACCAAACTAATTTCATCCATGTAGCAATTAGCTTGTTTGATCTCGGGATCCAACGCTTCAACCATCGATGTCCCCTCGCCATAATGCTTCCATGCCCATTCAGCAAGATTCGTGTCAACGTCTCCTTCATGTGGTTCTTTTCCGGTTAATAGTTCTAGTAACACCACGCCGAAACTATATACGTCTACCCTCTCATTTATCGTTGTTGAGTAAGCATACTCTGCAAATAATCAGTATATGATTAATAGTCATATTTTATCAGTCGTTTTAAATGAGCATGGTTTGAAATTATATGTCAAAGAAACCTATAGTCAACTTCAATGTTATCTTAATTTCTAATGACTTATTTCATACTTAAAAAGAACATGAAAGCATAATATCATTTCATAACACAACAAGAAATGATCAGCATGCCTGATTCATAATATCATATGCATAACAAGAAGATTGAGACATGGGAAAGCAAAGGTAAACCGCAAGAAGAGAGAAAATGCATCTTCCATTTGTCAATATTAAATGACTTGGCCAATATTTTAAAACTTATTAAGCGTAAGGCATATAATTAGACATATAATTTGGTAGAAACATAAATTTAAGAATTTATATGGCAAACCCAAATCATTTAGAGACATTTCTAAAATGTGACAAGCACAAATCAATTTGAGACTTGAAAATTACTTAAGTTTGACCTCAAAAGTCAAACAGTATAGATATTATATTCCTTACCAAAAAAACAGTTACAGTTGATCTTAATGTTCAACTTCGAATTTATCTTAATGTTTTAGTTATATATAAGTTGGTTATAAGAACTAGAAATGGGATGGTACTACTTTTAAAGTTTGTTTAACAGAATCCATATCCATTCAATTTTATTTTCAAAATTTGACCTTTTAAGTAAAAATGTTCTTACCAGGAGGAAAGTAACCGAATGAGCCAGCTATAGCAGACCCAGTATTGGCTTGACCGGGCTTTGGCTTGGCCAAAATCTTAGCCAATCCAAAATCGGCAATTCGTGCTTTGAACTCAGAATCCAACAATATATTGCTAGACTTCACATCTCTATGAATGATTGGTGGTGAACAATCATGGTGCATATAACAAAGCCCCTGAGCCACCCCAATCGCAATCTGCAGCCTCTTGGGCCAATCCAAGACCAGATGGTGAACCAAACCATGGTGAGATTTCATCTTCTTTCCATGTAACCATTTATCAAGACTCTGATTCTCCATATACTCATAAACAAGAAGCTTTGAATCCTCACTTGAAAAACAACATAACAATTTAACTATGTTAGAATGACGAATTGAACCCAATATTTGAACTTCAGATAAGAACTCTTTTTCAAGACTATTGTCTAGTTTGCTGTTACTCCAAATCCTCTTCACAGCAACATATTCCCCATGCCGTCCGGTTTCAATCTGGTAGACTTTCCCTGACCCGCCACTACCTATTAAGTTGTTTTCGGTCAAACAAGACAGAATATTTGCTTCTGTGAACTCTAACTTGTGAAATGAAGTCAATTTCCAAGTGGTCAAATCTCTATTTTGTTTCTTCTTAAGGTAGCCTCTGAACGTGAAAAGTGTGCATAGAATGGCCATGAGCACGACGAAAGCTGATAAAACAACAATCATGACAACAATTTTGGTGGAAATTTTCTTGGAGTGTGTGGATTTGGCAACATAAGTTGCATAGCAGTTATGGAGATTTGAGATTGGTGATGTAGCACAAAGATTTGGATTGTTCAAGAAACTATTTTCATAAGCGAGGTTATCGAATGCAAATGGTATTTTTCCGCTGAGTCTATTCGAAGAAAGATTCAAAGTAGTAAGTCTCAAACGGCTCAATTGTGATGGAATTTGACCTGAAAGCTGGTTATTTGATAAATCAAGATCAAGAAGACGTGGCAAAGAAGTGATGGCCACTGGAATCGAGCCAGAAATATTGTTTCTAGCTAGATTCAATGTGGTTAATGAACTCCATGAGTTGATCTCGGATGGAAGTTCGCCAGAAAGCGAATTTCCATCAAGATAAAGATCAGACAATTCCGAAAGATTAGTGAAACCAATCGGAATTTCACCTGACAACAAATTATTACTCGCCTTGAATACCTTTAGTTTTGTCCAAGATGAAATCATCTCCGGAATTCGTCCCGAAAACTTGTTGTCACTAATCTCCAATCTAGACAAATTCCCTGCTACCTTACTCGGAATCTCACCGGAAAGAAAGTTTCCGGCTAGCCTCAAGCTAGAAAGATTATATAATGTCCAAATTCCAGAAGGAAACTCACCAGTGAAACTATTATCATGAAGTTGAATATTATTCAGTTTATCACAATTCTGGAGTGATTTAGGGATTTCTCCAGTTAAACTGTTAGAAAAAGCAACCACGACTAACAAACTACCTCCACCGCATAAATCCTCCGGCAACTTTCCGGTTAAATTGTTTTCAGACACCTCAAATGCTTCTAGCTTCGAATAATTCCCAAAATCCGAAGGTAATTCGCCACTTAAATTGTTTCTAAACACTCGAAAAATCCTCAAAGCTGGAACTTTAGAAATACTCGTCGGAATACTACCTGATAATTGATTCGAAAACAAATTCAACACTTCCAACTGCTGTAACTTTCCAAATTCTTCAGGAATCGAACCGGTTAACTTATTCATGGAGATATCAATTTCAGTCAAGTTTACAGACTCGATCACCGCCGGAAGTTCACCGGATATATAATTCTTATACAGATACAATTTCTTCAGATTCTTACATAACAACAATCCAGAAGGAATTTCGCCTTCTAGATTATTGAAACTCAAATCTAGCAACTCAACGCTTGATAATTTCGCTAAACTATCCGGTATTTTTCCGACTAAATTAGTTTCCGGCATCCATAAACTCGTCAGATTACTCAATTTCCCAAACTCCGGCGGTATTTCCGGTGACGCAAATTTATTATACGCCAAACCGAGACTCATCAAATTCGATAAGTTTCCGATTTCCGCCGGAATCGAACCGTTAAATAAATTCGAATACAAATTCAACAAAATCAACTCCGATAAATTCCCGATCGCCGGAGGAATATCTCCGGTGAAGTTATTAGCTCCGAAATCAACGTACTTAAGCTCCGATGATAATCGATCAACATCATCAGGCAAATTTCCGATAAATGCGTTTTGTGATAAATCAAGCTCAATTAAGTTCGAACAGTTATACAAAACCCTAGGGAACTCGCCGGTGAGATAATTATTAGTCAGAATCAGGTTTTGTAAGTTTTGTAAATCACATATTAACGGCGGTATAGCTCCCGTTAAGCTTTTGGTTTCTAGGTTAAGAGAGATAACGGAGCCGTCAACGTTGCATGTAACTTCCGTCCAGTTACACGGTGATATTGATGCGTTGTTCCAGTTTATTAGTGATGGTGGATTTCCCCAGTGTTGACGGACGTTAAGTAATGTGGTTATTTCTGACGTTTGTGAATTCGCCCTGAAATATATGAACGTTGTGATGAAGAAGAGTGTTTGTAAGGGTAGTTTTGTCATTTTTGTGGTGATTTTGCGTTGCCGGGAAACATTAACGGCGTGACGTTAGTTTATCATTTGAAAATGGCGTTTCGGGAGCCGACTTTTATGAAAATGTTTGTTGGGTGGCGGTTGTGGTTTTGTACTTTTGTTGGGTGGTTTTTTGGGAAAAGGGGTTGAAAGTTGGCTTTATTTACGATTATGCCATTGGATTCTATAGCTTCTAGAATAATAAAAGATACTCCCTCCTCAAGTTAATCATCGTAGACAATTACCCTCCGTCCCATTTTAGATGTTTTAGTTACTCCATTTTAGGTTGTCCTCGACTTTTAGTTTTATGTAAGAATCAATTAAAATAATTACAAATTGTAAGGGTGCATTTAGTTACAATAAACTTCCACTTTTTAAAAAAAAAATCTTTAAGAAAACAAGTAAATTATAAAACGTGTTCAAATTCGAGTTTTCTAAAAACTTTTCTATGAAAAGAAAAATCCTTGTTTTCCTTTTTATAACTACAAAGTTGAAAACTATTTTTGATGGTTTTCTAAGTTTTTCATCTCTACTATTCATTGGAAAAGGAAAACTCCCCATTGCAGCTAAACACGTATTTTTCCATTTTCCATGCTTTTTTATATAACTAAAACACTTGGGGTGTGTTTAGTTGTGGAAAATTTTCCACAATTTTTCATTTCCAACTTTCTAAAGAAAATCGTTCTGCAGAAAAGTGTTAGAAAATTTAGAAAACGCATTCAAATGTTGGAAAAGTGGATTTTGGAAAACTAGTTTTATCTTGGAAATTTTGGAAAAGTGTGGGGGAATTGTATAAAGAAAAATTTGGAAAAGTGTGGGGGAAGTGTGTTTCACCTCCAAGTTATATTTTGGAAAAGTGGATTTTCCATTTTCTTGGAAAATTTTCTCAGAAAAATTCATTTTGAACGCGTTTTTCAGTTTTTCACTTTTCTTGAAAAATTTTTATAGAAAACTCCCCTTTTTTTCTGCAACTAAACATCCCTTATCATTCTCTATAGAAATGGAAAAATAAATATAGAGAAAATTTTCTGTAACTAAACGCGACCTAAGCTTTGTAGACATTGAGAGGACATAATATTTTGGGTAAATTACATTGCGTAACCCTGTGGTTTTTCATTTTATCAGTGCATGCCCCTCCCAACTTTTTATTACACTGCCTACCCTCGTGGTTGATTTCTTGTCCCAAGTTTGCCCCTTCTTCGTTAAATCTAATGGATGGACAGTTAACTCGTATACAATGACTAAAATGCCCTTCTTTCTCTACCAGATCATTGTAGAAGCCTGTACTTTCTTTCACATGATATTTTCCTAACGAAATCTATAATTTCTGAAGACATTAATGATTAAACATAAGAAATCCATAAAACCAATTTATTTCTTAAATCCATAAAACCAATATATAGTACATTATTTCTATGAATTTGGTAATATCTTTGCTGGAATATTGAACGACAACATCACCCTCTCAACTTATTTCACCTACGTTATTACATCTACTCATGTTCTTCATACCGCCGGTGCCGGCCGCCATCTCCGGTCAACAACTGTGGCCATCTCCAGTGACGCTTGCAAACACAAAATGAAAATCGATGTTTTTCGTGACATCATATCATCACGATTCTCTTAGCACAAGGGCCTCGGAATCCACAAACCACGTATGGATCTGACTAGAATCCACAAACCACATATGGATCTGATTACTATCAAATGCCGCCGCTAAATGCATATAATCATAAAAGATCAAGGGTTTCGGTTGGATAGGTTTTCTTTGCAACAATCTAATTTATTACAATGAAGGAAGAGACTTGCAAATCGATGGGTTCTTTTATAAATCTGCAGCGATATCGATTCTTTGCAACAATCCGATTCATTACAATGATTTGGTGGTGTTGTCTTGCTTCTTCCAGTCATAATCGTGAATGGTTGTTGCGGGAATGAAACTCCGGTAACTTAACCACAATAAATAATTCCGCCACTCTCTTCCGCTTCTCCGCCGCCGTCTCCTCCACCAATTCCGTTTCTTCACCGCCGTTTTCATCCACAACTCCGTCATCAAAATCTTCGGAATCACTACTGTTGATAATTTCATCATCGTCATCTTCGAATTTTCTCCGGCGCATCGCCGTCGAAGAACGGGTCAGGTTTGTCCGATTTGAACCGCTTGTTTTTGTGTGAACCGTTTTGAATGTTATTGTTTTTTAACTTCTTGCGATTCATCTTAATTGATGGATGATTTAAAGCTCAGATTAATTGTTGAAGCATAAGCGGTTACTTGGCGTTAGGGTTAATTTAGGGTTTATATGTAATAATTATCACTGCTACTATTTCTATATCTATTCATCTGTTAGATTTAACGAAGGATGGGCAAACTTGGGACAAAAAAACAACCACGAGGGTAGGCAGTGTAATAAAAAGTTGGGAGGGGTATACACTGATAAAATGAGAAACCACAGGGTTATGCAATGTAATTTACCCTAATATTTTTCATCTAGAAAGTTACTGAGAGTGGGATGGTAAACATGGCGGCGAACGGGGAGTCAACGGGGGTGGAGTTGTGGTCTTACAGGGGTGGCTAAAAAGTCAAAGTGGTAATACTCAATTATAGGGGGTCCTCATTTGATAAAGATAAATATAAAATTTAAAAGTTATTTAGAATGTGACACTACGTAAAAATATATGTGGAGTGGGTCAGAATTTTCAGTAGTTTTTTTCGACCATCGATATTTTTAGGGCGTTCAGCGACCTTTTTTAGTTTATTTTTTTCTTTGAAATTGGCGACTTATACAAATATAGAAACGACCTTAATTTTATGTTTGATTGATAGATAGATATTTTCATTATTAACTTTTATAAATACATTAACATTGTGTATTATTTATGAGTACCGTACAACTTTATAATGTTTAATTTTGTTGAATCTATTAAAACTGACGAAGAAAATGTCATCACTCTTTTTATTTAGAGTTTTAAACAGAGAAAACGATATGTTTATGTAGACCGGTGATTGAATTGGCCAAATATAGTATATATAGTTTTGTGTTATTAACCAAATTAATAGGCCAAAATAATTTTTATATTTAGTATTTATTGTTAACGGATGTCCTTAGGGCTATTATTTATAAAGTTGGATATGCATAAATAATTGTACATTTAACATAAAAATTAAGGGGTCAACATAAATTCAGTGGGAGAAATGGAGTTTGTTATAGTCTGTGTACAACTATTGATGCATGTCTCAAAGTCTTAATTAAAACCCTAAAAGCTCTTGTTATCATTTTCCTATTTTTTTATATATAAATAAGTAACTAAAACAATAATGAGTTTTATTGACTACTATCACAACATTTTAACATCATACATAAATTTATAAAGTGAGCAAAGTTTATTGGTTTACCATCGTAAGTTGTCCAAAGTGTGGTAAAACTATCGGGCGCATATTATACTTACACATGCTTAATATTCATATGTGTAATCTATTTATTTAATTTTCATAAAACACCAATAATGACGTTTATTGCTATAGTATATAGATATAAATATAATTTAATAGTACTTTACAGCTCAATTATTGAAATAAATTAAATAAATAAAAAGTAAAAGATTTTAAAATTGAAATTTAATTTCCAATGATAGAATACAACTCTTATAAATTTGTTGTATACTGACTATTTAATTAAACTACTTTACAAAATGAATTTTCCATATGCAAAGCATGCATATAATATAGAACATTAAAGTTTTAATTAAATATTTAAATTCATGGGTTATTTATATAACGTTGGAAGCCTCTACGAATCTTTTTAAAACAAGTTCATTGTTAAATTTCCCCTACGGACGATATCATTTCTTATAATTTTCAACCACGATATTTGAACGATTTCAATTTAATCCGTTGAACTATTTTTTTTTCTTTTCGAGTTCTAAGGATATTGCGTTCACACTAGGGATTTTCAGTCGAATTTTGACGGTTATATTTTCCTACCTATCATGTTTTCGACAAATTTTCACTGGGTTCGCTAAGTATGCTCATCATTTTGTTGGAAAGTTATCGACCACCTTCTCTGTCCAACATTGGTTCCACGTTGGACATTGGTACCACAAACAATAAGAATAAGAATTTTAGATTAAAATGGGACACTTGATTTATTCAACCTTGTTTTTTTCCATCTATTTACAGATTTCGTAAAAGAACCAAATTGCATGAAACATCCAATGGTAAATAGTCCAGTGCAGCCCAGCCCAGCCCAAAATGGAGAATAGTACGGACTACGGAGTACTGTATTATCTGGCCGCTATAGTTGATCCACTAATGTGTAATTTATTTTTTAAGGCCGCTAAGTTTCTAACAGGCCTCTAACATTAATACTGATCAGGCCCCCAACAACCCATTTATGTGAACAAAAAAAAAACTTGGACCCTTGTATTTAATAAAGGGTTTATTGTTTCGTTATGCTGTTAACTTTGAACTTTTTGCTATTGTATGCTCTCAACTTTCAAACATTCTATTGTATGTTCTGAACTTTCTAAAACCTTCTATTGTATACTCTCAACTTTCAAATATTCTATTGTATGCTCTCAACATTCTAAAAACATTCTATTGTATGCTCTCAACATTCTAAAATCTTCTATTGTATGCTCTTAACTTTCAAACTTTGTATTGTATGTGCTAAACATTCTAAAACCTTCTATTGTATGATCTCGGTGACTTGAAAATGAAAATTGGCTGATGTTAGGGGTGTTCAAGATTTGGTTTGAAACCGCTTAATCCAAAAATCAAACCGAATTAAAAAAAAAAAATCGAACCGAATTCAAATTCGATTTTCGGTTCGGTTTCGGTTTAGAAAGGTTCGGTTTCAGTCAGGTTTTGGTTTTTGAATTCGATTTCAGTTAGGTTTTGGTTTTTGAATTCGGTTTTGGTTCGGTTTTCGATTTTGAATTTTCGATTTTGGTTTCTGAATTTTTGAATTTTCGATTGTAAAACCTTCTATTTTTCGTTTTTAACCGAAACCGAACCAAATTCGAACTCGATTTTGGTTAGGTTAGGTTCGGTTTTCGGTTAGGTTCGGTTTCAAGTCACCAAAACGTAACTGAAACCGAACCTTTCTAAACCGGAACCGAACAGAAAATCGAATTTAAATTCGGTTCGATTTTTTCTGTTTTAATTCGGTTTGATTTTTGGATTAAACGGTTTCAAACCAAATCTTGAACACCCCTAACATCAGCCAATTTCCGTTTTCAAGTCACCGAGATCATACAATAGAAGGTTTTAGAATGTTTAGCACATACAATAGAAGGTTTGAAAGTTAAGAGCATACAATAGAAGATTTTAGAATGTTGAGAGCATACAATAGAATGTTTTTAGAATGTTGAGAGCATACAATAGAATATTTGAAAGTTGAGAGCATACAATAGAAGGTTTTAGAAAGTTCAGAGCATACAATAGAAAGTTTGAAAGTTGAGAGCATACAATAGCAAAAAGTCCAAAGTTAACAGCATAACGAAACAATAAACCCTTTAATAAATAAAACTATAAACATTTGTTAAGCAGGAGCATTTTAACATAATTTAATTTAGCTTCTACTTTAGATTTGTCCATTTTTAAGAAGTTTAAGAAAATGTTTTTTTTGCTCCCTTCAATGGATAAAAGGGTAATCAGTGATTAATTTTACGAAGTCTTAAGCTTTTTGTGAAAGATGTTTAAGATTAAGAAGTATACAATATGACCTACCCATAAGGCCATAATATGTGCAACTAACCCGAACCTACACCATGATCTCTTATAGGATATAGATCGAGGGAAATGGTTTATTGCGTTTACTATTTACATGGATGACTCAGAAATCGTTTGAGGCGTTTGTAACACTTTGTATCAAAAAAGAGTTTTCTCATTCAATCTTGTTTCCTTTTATGTATTGCTGTCGAATTATCAAAGGGCGAGATGAGTTTTTAGCTTCTTGTTATAACTAATTGGATAGTTTTTATTTTCACATAAGTACGTTGAGATGATTAGTTGGAAATGTTAATAACTCGTGTTATCATAATAGGTTCTTATCGCGATTTCTCATACATATTGAGGTCGAATTAGTGTTTTCGAAAAATGATTCATACACGATTCAAAAAGGATATTTGATCATTATTTCTTTGACCTGTTCTCTTTAAGATTTCTAAAACACATATATCATACAATATCGTCCCTAAATTAAATCATACTACACTAACAATAAGTTCAAATCAAAATATACAGCTCAAAGGCATGATGTACCCAACTACCCAAGGTTTGCTTGCCTATCGGGCCTTTATGCAAACCTTACATAATAATCTAGCCCAAATTTCAATATCACACAATCAAACATTACCAAAGCTGATCCATATTATTTCCTTTCAACCATTTGAGCAATTTTTACAAAACAAAGCACTCTTTCAAAAACCCTTTTAGCTAACAAAGACAAAACCCTTTAAAACTGGATTGATCTTCAAGGACTCGTAATCACTTATTTAGGCGACGTAAAACAGGCAATTCAGATGATTTTAACACACGAAGCCTCTTTGCTGATGATATAAACATGCTACACAAAAATATACCCATTACCAAATCAGTAACTCAGTTATGTCAACAGTCGCTTCGAAATTAGATAAAAGGAAACAACAAGATATGTATAACAACGATACTTACTCCCAAGGGACATCACCAACAAGAATTCTATCTCCTTCATTATCCTCGTAAACTAGTGTGTATTCTCCGCTTCCATCCAACAATCCTGTCGTCACACTAGCGTCTCCTTGAGCTAAAAACAAAATAAACCAATTACCAATCATATTCTGAATATTATTCTTAAAACGAAACGATAAGAGAAAGCAAACAGAAAAAGTATATAGGTGCATGTGTCCATGTATTATGTATTATGGAACTCAACTCCAAGTCTGTTTTTATCAGTATCATCGACTTTTAGAATTCGTACCTGCCAATAGCCCTCTAAAGAGTTCATCTACAGCTGAGGAGAGCCTTTGATAATTATCATAGGCATTTAGATCAACCTTTCTTCCGATTGCAACTCCATCCATTTTAATCTTTACATAAAAACTATTTTCATTATCCAAAAATTTGGTTTTCTTGCCATCTGTTTCTTCCTTGATGGAATTGCTAGATGTCTTAATGTTCTTCCTTGATGCTCTCACCGGTGGCCATCCTACCACTGCAGTGGACTGTGCTACCCTACACAGTTTAGTTTTAATAGATAAGTTAAGTTAAACCCTAATAATCTTGATAGCGAAACAAATTTAAAATCAAAGGCAGACCATATATTATGAATCTTGCACTCACCATTTTATATGTGAAATAATATTAGGTGATAGAAAGGTAGACATAAACGCTACCGGGCAAATTGCCAAGTGAATACAATTCTTGATGAACAACCAAACAATGGCACACAAAATAGAGAAAAAACTTATATGTACCAACTGTGCATCAATGAACATACGACGAATCAAAAGTATGTGCATGTCTATATGAACATTGTCAAAAAATCACTGAGATCATACATGATATAACTATCTCACGACAAATTCATAACGCGAATATGTGTTCTAAAAGATGGATACCTTTTATGCGAGCTCGTAAACATTGGTGGACAATTGGTGCCATGAGTTGTACCGATGGAGTAAAAGCCATCTCCCGGAGGACATAGCCTTAGTTCTAGTCCTGTTTCCTCACAAGCTTCTTTAAAAACCGCCTTCTTCAATTTCGGGTATCCCTCCATTTATGTTTTCAATGAAAATAGCCGAAATAAAATACGAAACCAAGTTCTAAGAAACCAAAGTGTATGATTACCAAATGATACCTTAAACTGGCATGAGCAAAAGCAGAGGAACTAAAAAAGAGCTCTAAAACAGAAGAAAGTTGTGTATGAGTAATGAATGATACGAAAGAAGCATACCATCACATGAGATATTTATGTACATTTTTGGAAAAGCAAGAATTCCATCTCATGCTTTTAAAGGAAGCATAAAAGAGACTTCCGTCTTGTAGTGTTTGGAGAGATAAAATATTACAAAAATTAGTTGAGACTGATTACCAAAAATACATCAATTATAATTGATTGATAAAACTTTGCCATCAACAATAATGATGATAAGAATTTTGTGAACATTGCTTCAATTTTATACATAATAATAATCTCTACATACACTTGCTTGTATATACTAACTGTGAAAACACAATTTATTAACCGTCTAACTGACTATTTAACACTCTAAAAACTTAATCTCTACATAACATGTATACACTATCAGTTCACAAAGGGCCTAGGATCTAGCGGTATATGAAAATTCCATCATCAAGAGGTTGTGTGTTCAAGACTCGTGAGAAACATGTTACATGTATATATATATATATATATATATATATATATATATATATATATATATATATATATATATATATATGGGCAATGTACACATATTAGGTCTATCAGTTCCTAAACTTATAACATAGGAGTAGATGCTTAAGTCCTTGTCCTTTTTAAAAACATTTGGAACTTGAGCACATATATTTCCTAATCAAGAATCTTTATAGAATAATGTCGTAACAAGCAAGCGTCAACATTGTATGGATTAGACATACGTTTAGACCGACACTAACAGGGTACCACACCCTATCACACCCTATCGTAACCGTCGATGGTTCAATTTGATGAATCTTATATCAAATCAGATATGTTAGGATAAAACCTTTAGCAATTAGTTATTGATTTTTGGTAAAAGTCATATTTAGTTTTCTTTCTCTCAAATAAGCATGCCATGAAAGTCCCTTTGATGAGTGGTGGGAAGGATGGCTACTTTTGATATCTTGATACTCATCTAGTGTACTTTTGATTTATATTTATTGCGTCAAAGGAGCAATAAAGAGGTTCATTGAACATTTACATCTCAAATCACTCCAAGTCCTCATCACACTACACAATTCTTGCACTTTTATTCTTTTTGGCACTCAAGTGCCCTCCATGTCTCAAAATAAAAATATATATGAAAATATGTATGTTATTGGTCCCCTAAGCTTTAGATAAAAGTTCTTGAACTTGAACTACTATCATTTTAAGTAAGTTGTATCAATTAAAATAGATTTTTATAAAAAAAACATTGATAATCAATAACAATGACCGTCTACGCAACCTACTCCAAAGGCGATGCTTAGATATAATTATATAAACGCCCGATAGAGATTAATACAAGTACACGTGGATTTATCAGTAAACGTCATCTATATATTAAATAAAGTATTTCACAAACCACATCATACAACATCAATAATGAATGCTAAAATAACACCCAATAGACCACATGGGTAATTCTATTTACACACCCTGTCAAATCAATTAAATGTTTCGTTTTTTATTTATTTCGTCTTTAGTCTTTTTAATTATTTATAGAGTAGAAAAAAATTATAAAAATTAAAAATCAATAATTACGAATATTTTTAAAAGATGAAATTTTCATAAAAATGTTTTTTTATATAAATCAATTCTTATTAAAATCTATTTTTTAGTAAAAAAAACGTTTTAAAACATATTTAAAAAAAAAAAAAAACATACATCATCCGTCTCAAAATAAGTGTCGCATTCCAAAATGCAAACAGTTTTAGGATATTCACTATCGATCAACAACATCCCATCTTTACCTACGAAAGTCTTTTTTGATTGGCTGAAATGGAATCTGGACACTTATTTTGGGACAACCTAAATTAGTAACTATGACACTTGTTTTGGGACAGATGAAGTATTGTTTTTTTTTTTTAAGAAATTGGGTATTATTTTTATAAAAAATGAATCCTTTCAAAATATTAGAAAAAAAAAAAGGAAAACACTAAAAACAAAAAATGAAATACTGATTTGATGGTTATGGGGTGTAAAGGACGATTTGATGTGATAGAAGGTGTGAAGACAGGGAACATGGATGTGCAAATAGTATGATCCTATAGTATAGATGGTGTAGGAAGTAATTTGTGTAAGGGGTATACTATTTGCACACCCCTACTTTTTAGATGCACACCTCTAAAATGTTAACTCGTACTTTTCTTTTGTCTTTTAGCATATTTCATGATTATACACTTTAAAGTTGTCAAATCAACTAGCCATCAAATCATGTTGTTTACTTATTAAATATTATATTCATAAACTTATATAGAAATTACTCCGTAGTATTTATAGAAAAATATATTCCAAATTACATTTGTAAAAAAGAAATTATATTTATATCATTGTTTTTTCATAGTTTATTAAAACTTTCAATTTTCTAATTACTAGTTACCAGATAATAAATACAAAAATTTTAAAAAAAAGACACTAGAAGATGAAATATTGAATAAATATATTGTTTGATTTGATTGATTTGAAAGGGGGTGTGCGTAGGGGTGTTATTCGGAAGGATTGTTCGGATTTCGGATTATTCGGATCGGATTAATCGGATTTTGGACAATCTCAAGTTCATCCTTAATCCAATCCAAATAAGAAACGGATTAATCGGATATGGATTAAATGGTTCGGATTAATTTTCGGATTAAACGGTTTCATCCGAATAAGCTCAAGTTAAACGTGTGATACCGAGTAAGACTAAATTTACGTTTAATAAAAAAAGTATATAAACAAACATAAGATAAGATGAAACGATACATCATATTATAACATCCAAATTCCAATTCCAACTTCTAACATACAATTTGATCCAAAACATATTCCTAGTTCCAAAATTAAATACACCTCCAATCAATCTAATCTAAAAGAGGAGTCCCAAAACAACCAAAAAGTAAAAGTATTAAATCTTTTTTCTTAAGTTCATAGCATCCAAAATGTCAGACCTCTGTTCTTCAAAAACTGAAAAATAGTAACATTAATATCTAATATATTATTAAAAAATATTATTTAATATATTTGATTCTTATTCGAATTATACGGATATATCCAAACAGTTTAATTTTGATTCTTAATCCTATCCGTGTATCCATTTAAGTAATCCATAATCCGTTTAAGCAATCCGTAATCCAAATAATCATGTCCATTTAACCTAAATCGGATTGGATCGGATGAATTATTCGGATTTCGGATAAAAATGACACCCCTATGCGTCTAATAATTTGAGGATGTGCAAACAGAATTTGCCCGAGCAAAAGCTTATTAGACAAAGAGGTTTATAGTCATAACAATGTTTGATCATAAGTGGCACATCTATCTCATATGTCATATACTTTCGTAAGATTAATTTTGTAGATCTAACATTGCTCTTAAAATAACGTGTACCAAACTTAGATAGTCAATATTTGTGACTATTATTTACTATATATAAAAAAATAGTACCTACTATTTTTGAGTAATCATGGAAGACCATCATGAGTCAACTTTGTTGACCTGTGAGGTACCTCGTAAACCCATGGGATCGGATAAATCACCAGCTTTTCACGATTCTTGATTATTATAGCGGATAAAAAAGTTGTTTCTTATGGGATTCGAACTTGATACCTCATTTAATCAATCTTACTTCTTCACCACTATAACATCTTATTTTGGTTAAAAACTTGTAATACCTTAAAATATAAAAGAAGCTTCACATCTCATTTAGAAAAAGAGTAATTTGATGTATCTAGTATACCAAGTTATAGAATCCGATCTTTGGATTACGTAATGTATGGGTTTAGCGTCTTAACTCGAGTTTTTGTTTCACTGTTGGTCATTGACCTAAACATCGATCAACTTACATCATATGTTCCACACACGCACATAAGAGTAAATAACAAATTTCTTACGAATACAACAAAAAAAAATAGTAAATATACATATAAGAGTTTTTGGTTGAGTTTCTTCTAAAAGTAACACCTAACTTCTTTTAAAAGAAATTTAAGGATCATTATATATTTAAAAATGTAACATCGATTTTGATTTTCCTTTATACTGTCCCACCTTAATTGTATATAATTTTCATATCATTTCAAAGTACAAGCATGAGCTTTATCATGTAGTTTCTTTTACAATGATTCAACCATACTTCCCACTTAAAGGCCAAGTGCAATCATACTACAGTTGAATATGTGCAACCTTTTCACACATCAACTCCACCTTTACTTCTGATATGATGAATATATACATACATATATATATATATATACACACACACACAAAATAATTAGAAGAGATTATGCTAATAATAATAACGTTAGGGCTTTGATCCACAACTATAATTCATACGAAGTCATCAATATAATTCCAATTTTGTATTTATACTAACACATGAATATTTTTCATTGATTGTGTCAAAGGGAAATTAGAAAGTAGTTAGTAGTTGGTCTTAACAATATTAATTTTATACATAAATAAATAAAATTAATTATTAATCATAAACCTCATGGTTATAGAACATAAAAAGTGGTAAGCTATTAAACTTGGTGTTGAATTTCAACACTAGGTATGATTTTTGATAAGTGATCAAGTATAAAAATTAGTGTGAAAATTAAACCCACTATATATTTTAAACCAATGATATCGAAATGAATAAAAAAGAAAAGAAAATATAAAAGACTCTAACTCAACCTTAGCCTTTCAACTTCGGTGGTTAATGTCAGCCGGGCGTTAAAATGTTAAACACCTCAAAATACGGGTAATTAAAATAAGAGGCAATTACATGGTTCGTCCATGTGATTTACATATAATTGTATTGTCAGTTCCTATTATTCACCTTTTGCACCGGCAGTTCAAAAACGTGAAAATTGTTGCGCAGTTGGTCCCTCCTTCAACTAAAATGACTAAGTTACTTTCACTTAAATCAATATAAAAAAATGAGGACATATAAGGTATGATAGTCATTTTAGTTGAACGAATGACCAACAACTTACACGTTTTTAAACTGGCAATACAAAAAGTAAAATATAGGGGATGACAGTAAAATTGTGTATAAACCACGAACGCAAACCATGCAATTAACTCTAACAACAACATACGGTATTTAAAATCTCTAACAATCCAATTAAACGGAGGTATTCTCGGGAGTCGGGACTCGCCCCAAGCCCAAGCCCAAGCTCAAGCCCAAGCCCAAGCTCAAGCCCGTAAAAAAGTTGCGATCGGGCCTTCATCTTTATCCCGCCAAAAGAAGTCGATCTTTCCCGCCATTTCTAGCTTCCCTAGAAGTATTCTTCACGATTTTTGCTATCACCTCTACAGTCACGTATCCAAACAGAAATTTTGCAGGTGCGCTCTTAATCCTGTTAATCAATCACGTGTTGTTTTAATTTTTATACCGAGTATTACTTCGTGTTACTAATATTAGGGTTTTGAAGCTAACTGCTTATTTCGTATTCCAGGCCTTTTTCTTAAGATCTGTTTGTAGTTAGTTCCTCAAATTAGGGTTCAAATATGACTATTGAAGAAGCAGATAATGGAAGAGATGACATGTTAATCGATTTCCCTGAAGAATTCAATTCTAATTACCTCAAAGTTTACTACGGTAATATATCCTAATTACAGTTTCATTATCAGTTTAATAAATTCGTACTAGTTATACATATTCTTGTAATTCATGTATAGTTGAATCAATTAAATTAAATTCAAGATCGTTCCAGAAAGACGAAAATTTTAATTTATTTCGTTATATGTTTCAACTGAAACAATAGGTTTCTGTATGAATGATAAAAGTTTAGTATATGGCTCTGAATGTGAAGATTTAATTGTGGCAGGAAAGCTCTTTCCTCTTGTAGACATGGTCAAATGGATGTCGTACGGAAACGGTATACTCGTTGTTAGTTGTATTTTAATGGTGATTTTGTTCGTGTGCGTGACCAATTGTATTGCTTTATTTATGAAGATGGGAAACATCCTGCGTGTGATCAATCGTACTTTGAGAGAAGAGAATTTTCTTTTACGTTAGATGATGATGTGTATTTGCGGTACTTGTCTTTTAAGAATGCTTCTGAGTTGAAAGAGGGCATTAAAAAAGAATGTCCGTTTAAAATAGACATCGGTGCTGTTTATAGTGTTGAGGTAAGATTCTTTAAATGATCAGTTAAAGTAGAGATCGGTTTTGCATTTAGTTAATTTGTAGAGTTTGTATATTGATGCTTTTTGGTTTTTCAACAGCCTTCAAAGAAGCATACGTATACACAAGGGGATAACATTTTCACTCCCGTGGAAAGAGAGCTAGTGTTTGATATTGTGCTTTTTCTTGTGCTTTTTAGTAGTAAACGTATATATGTCTAAAATGTAAATTTTTGATTATTTGACATTGCTGTTTACCAATGTGTTGTTCAGGATATTTCGGATTATGATGATGCTAGATATTGTTGCTCTGGAGCAGATGTTTGCTTGGACTGCTGGCCTCTGATGACCATTGCGATCAAAGTGATTGATAGTTCTCTTAGAGGTAATCACTGGGCAAGCTGGTATTCAATTTACAGGTTCCCACAAGCAAAAAATCAATGTGTAGGTAGTTCCATGTAGCGTAATATTACTGTTAGAGCTAATGATTAAATTATAGTATTCACAAATTCTCCTCAAGTAGGCAAATACATCAGCTTTAGCCCAAAATATTATTGTTACTGTAATATGATAATAGACTTATTTTCGTGTCCAACTGATCAGAGGATTTTGGGTTCAATCATATTCTATGGGTATACAGTGGCCGTCGTGGTGTGCATTGTTGGGTTTGTGATGGAAAAGCACGAAGGTAATACTGCACAACTTGTAAAATGTTTTCTTTTGTTTTTACGAACTTACAATTGTGCCATCATTATCTTGAATCTCAGGTTAAATAATGAGCAGAGGACAGCAATTGCTGATTATTTTCGTGTGTACAAGGTTGACTTTTAGTTGTTCATGCCATATACATACTACGCAATTTTGCAAAACCACGTATCTTGAGATCCTTTTTCATCTATCCTTCTTCAGGGTAACACTAATAGTGATTGCAAGGTTTCTCTAACGGGTCCTCCACTTCATCCTTTCCTTGAGTAAGTAATGGAATTGCTACAATAGTCATTTCACGTTTTAGTTAAATGTCCTTGAACTTTGTAATTCTCTACAGGAGATCATATCTTAATGTCTTAAAAGGCTTCTTTGAGGAGAAATTACTTTGTACCCAAAAGTTACTTTCAGATGAGAGATATGAGAAAATATTAGCGATGATTCCTGATACAAGTACGCAACCTGCCTTATATTTTTCTTACTTGCCAATTGCTAATTGCTAATCGCTAATCGTTTTCCAGCTATAAGCGACTCGCTTAGAGAAAAGTGGCAAGCGAATACACGCTCTTCTGGTGCAAGAGATATAAATGCTGTGCGATGGGAGCAACTAAAACAACATTGTGAGAAACATAAGGTATGCCCATTGTTTTGATTATTATCGGCTGAAGAACTGATTATATTTCGAGATGACAGACTATCTGGTTCCATTATATGGTGATTTTAACATGTGGGATCAAAGTATTATTCTGCTGTACTAAGATCAAGTATAGTGAAAACCATGCACTGTAGATGCATCCTTAGTCCTTTGAACCTTGTTTTTTTTCCTACATAGCAACCACCTGCGGTACGGAGGTGTGTTCAGGAGATTGTATTTACTTTCACTTATCCAAGGCTTGATATGGAGGTCAGTACTATGTCTTATTTTCCACTATATCTCTATATCAGTAGCAAGTGATATTTTATTTTAATTCTCACGCGATATGTTTGTTTTGTACTCTGTCTTCATTTTATATAAAATTCTTCCGATTTGATATACTTTCTCTTAATCATGTTCTTTCACCATATAATCTACTATCGGCTTTTGGTAATCAAGTACATTCAGTTATTATTTATCAATAACTTGTACTTTTAACTTATTTGGTGTCACATCTTAGGTTTCAAAACTCATGAATCATTTGCTGAAGGCACCTTTTTGTGTACACCCCAAAACAGGTTAGTTTCTCGGGTACCCTTAAGTGACAACTTGGAAAGATGCTTAGGTAGCCTTTGTTGTCTATGTTTAAAAATACGTGTTCTTCACATCTTTCCTGACAGCGCAACATATTATACTAATATAATTTGCTGGGTTTTCTCAACTTTCATTTTTCTATATGCTAATCAGACTTAGATTACTTTTGACAGCATGCCAAATCTCATTGTTTTCTTTTTCTCCAGCTCGTGTTTGTGTTCCTATTGATCCCAACGTTTGTGATGAGTTTGATCCTGCAAATGTGCCAACACTTTCCAAGGTAATGTTTTTAGTGAGTAAAGTATGTATATACCTGCTCCTTATATTGGCATTAAATTTAGTTCCGGATTTTTATTATCATGATATGTATATAAAATAATCAGTTGCCCAGTTACCTGCTTGAGGTAGAACTAGATATGATTATGAGTTGAAGTTGTATTTATAAAGGCCGATAGAAAACTAAACTGAGACTCTCACATGAATATTTTAGATGTTCATTTACAACAAAGAAAGTTACAGATTTTGGTGATGAGTTAAACGTCATCATTATCTTAAGCAATTTCTTTTTCCTTATCCAGATTCTCCACTTGGAGAGTAGGGAGTTAGAATTAGAATTAGAATCTTTCATAAAGCATGGCCGTAGGTTATCTTTTCTTTATTACCTTCGCAATTGCCAATGCTATATGTTGTATCTTGCAGCTTCTGAGAGAAATGAACACTGTAGGTGTGCAAGCAGAAGACGATAAAGGTATGCTACTTGATGTATTGTCTGATGACTATTTCTTATATTATTTTCCATGATGACCTCAGCCACATTATATGTGTTAATATACCTGTTGTATTATTTAAATTAATCTATTACACGGATTTCATTTGTTCTAGAACATGCTTGAAGTCTTTTCATACAGTCATGTTACAGCCTTGTATTAGGATATCTGGTTAGTCCTTGTGTGCTAATACTATTTTACTTTTTTCTTCCAATTTTATGGTGGATTGATGTCAGTATGGGAAAGAACAACAATGGGGAAGTTTATCAGATACTTCAGAGAATCATTCTTGCAGCCTTTGCTGAAATCTTGCAAGGTATTGAATTTTTCGTCTGTCACAGTTCAAAACTTTAAAGCATGTCCATTTTCTTGTGTGATGTTCATGTTCTGCATTGTTTTAAAGATGGCTGTGACAACTGGCAGTTATATTGGTCCTGGGGTGGCTAGTGTTATGCATAGGATTAGTAAAGGTGGCAAACAAGTTGGTCAGATTGACCTGTAGCATTCTGTAATTTGATTTTTTTCTGGTAGTAATGTTTTAGTTAAACATGATGGCAAAAAATATTACGATAAAAACCTATCTCTATGATAAAGTGTTTTAGTAAGTTATATCCATCAAAACTGCACTTTAGGCGACTTTGAAATTTTTTAGTACTATTCCCCATTTGATCCGTTATATATTAAAGGGATAAGTACCAGGAAATGTATTTTAATTATTAACTATGACCCACAGTCTATTGTGTGCAACTGTGTATACAACTCATTTTGATCTATTGTGTTTGTCATACTTTCATTTATTGCTTTTATATGTATCCGATACCTTATTCATCCAGTAGCCGTTATTTTTTATAACGTGGCAACCGTATAAGTTGCTATGCCATCTCACACATCATCGCCCCATCATTAATAATGGGTACCACATACAGTTAGAAGTAATAAGAGGCTGGATACATACAATAATTGCAAGTTTGATACACACAATCGACTAAAATGAAGTTGGATACACTTAATAGACTTTGGTCATAGTTGGATACATTTACAAACACTAATCACTATATTAAACATAACCCAAATCAACCGCTTCATAAATAAATGGGCTCATATATATTTTGGATATAGATAGATGTAGATAGACATGACGTGTAATTGGCCAACTTCAGTATGGCCTTTGCTAATTACCAGAGTATTTAAAATTTGGTTTTAGTTATAATCATGAGCTGTTATAGATACTTAAAGCAACTTAGTTATATGCCTACAGTTTTTCTTCTTAATTTGTTTATTCTGATGATACTGAAACGTAAATTCGTGAAATGTTTTTGCAGGAAGACATGGAAAGGTCATATAGAGCCAAAATTCAGCAATCAAAGAACTCCTTGGGTTGGTAATACCTACAATTATCAGTGACATCTGTCTCCTTAAAATTATATTGTGATACAAGTTTATGCAAGTATGTAATATATTTATTTAGTACGTAAGGTTATGTGAACATATTTGCCTATTTGGGTTAACATATATGTGGGTCTTTTCCTTATATAATGGTTAAAACGGGAAGCTGACTTTTTCCAGATTTAAATGCTAAGAAGGTTTTAAGTGTCGGACAGTTAATGATTGAAGGGAAGAACATAATTGAATTATCAATTGTGTTTGTTTCAATGTTTTTAACTTTTTATCATAGGTATACCATTTATTGTGGAACTTTGATAGCTAGTCTTGTTTACTTGATTTGGAGAAATTAAACATCAGTGAAACTAAGATATACTGATTTCAGTAAAATTGGGGAACGATCAAATGTTACAGAATATTTAGTGTAAAATAGTATACTGATTTGTATACTCTATATTCGCAGTACACGATCATTAGATCTCATCGTAATGTGTAGGCAAACACATGTATATCATATACTCATAGCCTTGTAACATCAATCATCACAGGGACACACGGTAAGATGTCTGATTGGGCGAATCATGGAAATAATCTACTGCAAAATGGGTGATAACTGGAGCACCTTGCTTGTAACATCAATAATTCCACCATATTTAGCCAATTTGTTGAATTGACAAGAAGTGGTGGATCCAGGAATTAGAGTGACTCGTAGCGTTGGTATCTTAATTTTTGTGAACCCGTAGCACATACAAAGAATATAACTAAAAATGCAATTTTTCATAAGAAATTTACACTACATATATTGAATGGACCTGAAGCAACCGTTACTCCTACCTTCTAAATGACTCCACCGGGACCGCCCCTGACAACAACAGATAAAACTAGTTCTCATGCACCTTTCTCCTTCATGTGTGATACCACTTGCACAAAGCTAACCTAGTATACGTCACATTTTCACCAAGTGGTATACAACTTTGATTTTTTGCTTCTAATTGTATAGACTAAAAATCAATCTTATGTTTATTTTTATTTTTTCTTTTTGTGTAGATCGATTCAGTCGTATTCTATTGTCTTAATCATCAGCTCGATACGCCACAATACTTTGCATATTGTTTCTGATATTTTCCAACGGGGCAACGGATCATATCCAATATATGGATATGGATTGCCAACGATGTCATGGAGCACTTGGCAAAGTTTACCTTCTGGGGGTTGCCTAGGTTCCAAGATCTTACAAAGTGTGTTTGAAAAACCAAACCTGACATCGAATAGGCTTGAATACTGGTTCAACAGACTGAAGCCAAAATTCGGATTCCATTAAAATAGCACACTCATACGGCCTGATATGTCTCTTCGTATTGTCACCTAGCTTAATGCATCTAGTTCTCTTGCGATTTAGAGTATATACCAAACATACAACGCGTGTTTAGACTTATGCTGGTTCATAGTTAAGTTCCACATCAGAATCTAGTTATAATATTTTGTATTCAAATCTTCAATATGAGATTTATTGGTCAATCCAACAATCCAAAGTTTATGCTTATTTTTAAGGGTTTATTTTACAGAATAACCATGTATTCTTCAGTTTTATCCCTTTTTAGCAATTCAACATTTTTACTCTTGTTCAATTGCGTCTTTATAAAGATGCTTACTGCTCGAAAACTGCCCCTTTTAACACACACGATAAGTTTTAGTGACAAGTCATTTTCTTAGAATCCTTCCATTCTATTTCGACAAGGTAAAGAAATATAATTTTTACATTTCCTTGTAATAACCCATTCAATTTCATTCTAGTTGCATACCCGGCCGCCACAATATTTACTTTCTACCAATGGAAGTCATGTAATCGTCATATTATACTTCGTTTTGGTTTATTACATTAATGCTGCGGTTCATAATCAAGCATAAAGTTTGCGCACTAGTAAGTGTACATCAACAAAATGTGATTCTCAGATACTCAGAGAAGTACATCGTGATCTTGTCAAATCATCTTCGAATCTATGGTTGACGTCACAAGTAATTTTATGATCGGGTTAGCAACTGATAACATTATTCATTTGCAGCGTATGGTAATTTTTGCTGTTAGTGTTGGCTTGAAAATAACTTTTATAAAATTTGAAAACCATGTTAACCCTTTCCTGCATTACCACTTGGATATGGCTATTGGATAACCTAGAACTTGTCACATTTGAGCCAAGTGGTTTAGAATACTGATCACTTGCTCTCATTTTAGATATTTAGATTAACTTTGTGTATGTTTATTCGTTCTTCTTTTTGTCCAGATCAATTCAATCATGTTGAATTGATGTCTTAATCATCAATTGGACACATCACCATACTTCGCATATAGCTGCTGATATTTTTCTCGGAATATCTTGAATATACAAGCACTTGGCACAGGTCTTACCTCCTCTTATGTAAGATCTGAGGTCTTTCATAGTACAAATGATGCAAGTAATAGGTTCAATCAATACTAATCAAAACCAAAACAAAAACTAAGTTAACTAACCATGCAATACGGTTTGGGAAATCTGGTGATAAATAGACTTTATTGTAATACTGGTGTAACAGTTTAGAGCGGGTGTGCAACTGTGCATCAATATCATCTTACTTTTTCCTATATGAATCAATAGCTAGGAACCTTAAATTACATTAACTTTTATCGATGAATATTGGTTTATGAATTAATTTACTTACATTTAATTTGAGTTTAGGTTCAACGTTTCTTCAAATTTGATAATGTTTTCGGAACTACAAACCCATGGTAATTTGAATAGAGTTGATCCAACAATGCTAGTGATGTTGCTATCAACTATGCAATGAGATTCCAAAAAAGATGAGGAGAACCAATACTGCGGCGAAGAGATTATGATTTCATATCAATACCACCTTTTTCATGGTTCTATTATAGCCATCAAGCCACTTCATTTGCTTCCCCACATCCTTTTGCATCATGTAAATTTTATTTGGAATATCTTTTGAAACTTCAATCTTACAAAAGGATGCAAAACGCAAGAAATATTAAAGAACCTCGTGTCAGTGATTACTTATTTGTAGAATGTTGTTGAGACTATTAAATCGTTATGATTCATCTTGCGAGTGATGTTAAAAGAGAAAATGACATGACCGAATATGTATCCGTTCTACAAAAATAACCCAATCATTTAGTATCCCACAATCCCTTTTGTATTCAATTCTCCCATAAAGTAGTGTGTGACCACAACACCAAGCTAAGGGAGATTGAAAATGAGATATATAATGGTAGCAATTTCTGATTGATGGATGAAGAAATAAAGGATTAGAATGGAATAAAGGAGTACGTCTTGGTATCTAGGTGTGGTGTAAATGGTGAGAGATCGCCAACACAACACTAAGAGGACCACTGCGTTCGCTTCCTGTGATTTATTACTAAACATTGTTTATATTCCCCCGACCCTTGCAAAAATGAGAAGGTTTGGTCCATCCGTCGCCTTTATATGTAATATGTAATGTTTCGATCTGTGTATTCGTTGAAATGCAACAGATACGCTAATTAATGAGGCAAATGATTGGGTTAATTGTGTTTTGAGCCTTCACTGCACCTGATCACGGTGGCCCAAGATTTTTCGAGGCCTAAAGTAGATTTAATAAAACAAGGTTTTTCGAGGCAAAGTAGATTTGAAAGACCAAACACCCAATTTCTATTCAATTGCGTGCTAATATGAGGATACATCCCACATAGGATTTGCTTTATATATATAGATAATAACAGTATATATTATGTGTTGAACCACATGACACAGTAGAGCCATCACAGGGCCTGTGTAGTCAAACCATGGATTGTGATCAGATGTAAGTGGTATAAAATATATAATTATTGCCAAACTATACAATAAAATGTGTATAATTTGATGGAACACATCAAAACAAGGTACTCCATATTAATTTGCATTTGAAATGAGTTTTTAAGTTATCTACTCATAATTTTGTGAGATAATTATCATAACATCTCATATTAATTAAGTTTCACCCTTAAAAGATTTTTAATCCCTTGATAATTTATTTTTAATCATTCAAAATCTTTTTTCTTTTTTTCTGTTCCTTTAATTTGTGTTCTAAATTATATTGGGATGACACTTGTCACTTTGATTCCTCTCTATCCCTCCTCCCATGCAACAATATCACCGCACGCTACTACCACCAACCGATCATTAAAGATCTTGATCGACTATAAAAAGCAAACCATGAGTTGGTTTGATAGAAGGAAGCAATCCTAAAACAAGTGTAACCAATCACTTTTATTTTCATATCATTTCTTTCACTAAGAAATAATGGAACAAAATCACATGAAGAAGCAGATTACCCTCACCAAGAATTCCCTCTTTGAGCAGGTAGTGTATATCTTTTCTAGTTTTGTTATACTTTTTTGCAGTTTTCATTGTAATAATCTTAATAAAACACAAAGTGCATAAATGGTTGAGAGCTTTCGCCGTTCATTGCCAATACTGAGCGTGAAACACCATGAGTACGTACCTTGTAGTCGCAAACGTGTCAATATGTCATCATAGAGCATGGGTACCATATGGCACGCTTAGATTTACATGAACACGCTCTAGAAAAATGTGATTAAACTATGTTTTGGTTTATGGCCGGGCTACTTAATCAAGTTTTATGTAGAGTTGCACATTAATTAATAGATTGTGCTTTATTTTGTTAGGGTTATTTGGATGAACAATTCACCCAACTGGAGGATCTACAAGATGAGGCAAACCCCAATTTTGTGGAAGAAATTGTAACGTTGTATTACTCCGACTCAACAAGACTAATCCGCAATTTAGAGACAGCACTGTAAGTAGCTATATAGCAACCATGTAAGGAACACATATTTCACTTATCTTAATACTCCCCTTTGTCCCATTATAAGTGTCATGTTTTGACTTTTCGAAATATATGAATGGATTGATGCAAAATATATGAATGGATTGAGTTTTAAATGTATTTTCATTAGTATAATTTTCATCAAGAAGGTCAACGTTGAAAAAGAAAGATTTTGAAAAGTCAAAACATGACGTTTGTAATGAGACGAAAGTATAATCTTATTGCAGAGATAAAATGAATATCTGACATGGATATAAAATCTTTAAAATACGACTATATATCTGTACTTATTTAATGATGATTGTTGTATTAATTGACAGGGAGAATTATCCTTTGGATTTTTGCAAGCTCGACGACTATATGCATCAATTTAAGGGTAGTAGCTCAAGGTATTACTTTGACTTATAAAACACAATATAATTAAGAATTTAACTTATAAAATTGTCATATATATGCTATGTTATATAACCAGTTGTTAATTCCGTATTAATGTGTTTATCTTAATTTGGTAAACTAAGTTCGATAACATTAAAATGTAGCATTGGTGCAAAAAAGGTCAAGGCCGAGTGCACCCAGTTTCAAGAATTCTGCAAAGCTAGAAACGCGGAAGGGTAATAATTTAACTCATCGGAACCATGCAGTGATTCAATCATATCTGTTATAGTATGTACGTCCCTACGATCTGAATTCTGAAGGTCATGTATTTGAACATATTTGTTGTCGATTTTTTTATTGCAGATGCATTAGAGTATTTCAACAAGTGAAGCAAGAGCATGCCACTCTTAAGAGAAAGCTTGAAGCATATTTTCAGGTTTCTCTTTGAAACCCGCTTTAAAAACCTAAATTAAAAAAAAACTAGCAAGAAGCTCGAATAATTGAATTACAAGAGGGTGGATGAGTATAGACGTGGGTTACAAGTCCATTCTATCAGACGACCTAGCTAATTTTATCGCAACATCGATCTCCTAGAGATCAACTTAGACAATAAACCAACATAAATTCTCACAAACATGAAAACACTACAACAAACATGCGAATCTACATGGTTATTTAGCCACCGCAATAATGCATCAAAGTAATTTACGGTTAGCATTTGCTAACGTGTGCCCTTGTGGCATACGTTAATGTGCATTTAATAAAGCCGAGATTTCCTTAAATATTAACATATACATTTAATACTCATTAATTCAATCTGATATTTTTCTTTTTTATACATTTATTAATTACAAATTCTGTTATTTAAGGAAATTTCGACTTCATTAAATGCACTTTAACATGTGACACGGGGCACACGTTAGCAAAACCCAAAATGTATATTGTTTATAAGTATATAGAAATAGAAATAGGAAGAAAAAATGTTTCCAATTTATTTAGAACTGCAAAAACTAACACGTACTTACTTGAATAGTATACACATACCCACATATATATGGTACGAGTATATATTTATGGGAAATGAATAAGAACCCTTAAACTTATTTATTAAATTCAATTTTTTATTTATTATCAAAAATCATAATTAATTCATCACATATAAAAGGAAAGTTTCAGTGAATTAAATACAAAATTACAATGTATTAATTATAATTTTAATTAACAAATGAAACTTTAGCTTTAATAAATGCACAATTTTCCTCTTATTGACGGGCTGTTATTATCAATTTCCTTTATTTATACATATTTTTGATATGAACAGTGATTTGTTGTAATGATGAATATTGATTAATTCAGATATGGAGACAAGGTGCATGAATATGTAAAGGGAAGTGACAAGGTGCATGAATATGTAAAGGGAAGTGACAAAGAAGAATCAAGTCAGGTCGTACAAGTGGAACAAGAATTTGTAGAGCAAAAAAAATAAAAAAAAGATGGGTATAGGGAATATTGGGTTGTATGTGTGTACGGATATATGTATGCATTTGTATTATCTATACTCGTATTAGTTTTGCTCTTAATGTTCTTCTTTTATCTTAGATGTTGATATATATCCAATCGTGTTAGGCACAATTTTATTAAACTTCTAAATCCGAATAACATATCAAGTAGCCAAGTATGTGTCGTATCAGAAAGAGAAATGACACACTCACAAAAAAAATGATAATTTCGTTTTATTAAATGACATATTGAGAAGTTACATTTAGTTTAACTTTTCTTTATAACTAAAATATAGTTAAGACGAGTCCCAACGGTGGTGGTCAGATGCCGTTGGTTCCAGCCGACGGAACCGATACCGATGGCACCAAGCCGTCGATTGGATACCGTGGGTTATCCGACGAGAGGGAGGGGGTTTGAGTGGGGCTCGCGATATTTTTTATTTTTTATTTACTTTTGTCCTTTAGAAGGAAAAAAATTGAAACACCCCCCCCCCCCTCCCCCCTCAACGGCTAAAAATATGACCATTTTTTTTCCTTTTTAAACACTACCTTTTAACTATAAATACACACTCCATCTTATCCACTTTCACACAACAATTCACAACAAGTTTATACACTACAATACACACTCCATTTTACCCACTTCACACAACAATTCACTACAATTTTATAAATCACAATTCACACTCATTTTACTCATTCCAAACACTTACATTTCATATAACAAATATCTCACAAAAATGTCTAAAAACAACAAATCCAAACCCAAAACAAAAAGAAAGATCAACAAAATGTAGCCAAAGACATGTGGTAAAATTTGTTGAATAATCCGTTACCAAACCCAAATTCACCAACCGCTCAAACAAACTACGGATCCACGTCTCAAGCTTCCGGATTTGCAAATTTCCCACCCATTGCAAACCCCTCCAACTTGATTCCGATGATCCGATAAATAATTATCAATTTCAAGGGTGGTACCAAAACACACAATGGTCACCACCACAATCACAATTTTCGCATCACACACAATGGTCACCACTACACCCACAATTTTCACAAAATACATCCAACCCGAATTACCAATTTTCACATTATTCTCCAAACACACTCAATCCCAATTACCAACAAATTAATTTCACCGTACCCGAATCGTTGAAAGAAAGTTCGGACGAGGCCCAACCCGAAAAGAAAAAGGGTAAACGGGTTCAAAATACCGTGTACGGACGACGAGGCTAGAATTTTAGCGGAACGGTGGATACATTGTTCCGAAAATGGCGTCCAAGGAAATAATCAATCAAACGAGTCTTTTTGGGCTAAAGTAATGCAAGGTTACAATTCTTGTGTGGCACAAAAACATAACCTTAATCAACTTACCGGCAAGTGGAATAAGATTTCGCAAGACACAAAAATATTCCAAGCCCTCTACAAACACTATACGGAGATTTGCCCTCAAAGTGGTGCCAACGAAAATGACATTTTAAATGCTACCCGAAAAGCATTTAAGGCACAAATGGATAAGCGTAAATTCATTTACGAATCATGTTGGAATGTTCTAAAACATTACCCTAAATTCTTTATCGAGCTGGGCGTAATGGGTAACGAAGATACGTTCCAACCTTTTGCCACCGATCTTAACGCAGACGACGGCCCAATGGGTACGGCTCTTGATGCAAACATGAAACGGTTGTTCCAAGACGACCACATACGCCGTCCACCGGGTCGAAAGACGGCAAAAGTACGGCTTCATCGGATGCCGGTTCGTCTTCAAGAAGTGTTCATTCCCAAAAAATTGATACACTTGAAACCGTCAAACAAAACGCTCTATTGCAACAAAAAGCAATAGAAACAATTACCCAAAACAATTTGAAAAAAGCGGCTTACAAAGCTTTGAGTTTTCTTTGTAAAAAAATTCCAAAACGTGCCTCTAAAAAAGAACTCAAAATGATCAAAAGCGCTCGGAAAGAAGTGGTAACACTCTACCAAGACAAGTATGGAGGTGACAACTCGGACGAAGACGCGAACGAATCGAGCTCGAATTATATTACGTTATTTAAATTCTAGTCTTTTTATTTTAATTATTGTAAAAATAAAATAATTATTTTACTTTTTTTATTTAATTGTAATGTTTTTATTTTAATGAAGTGTGTTTTATTTTAATTATTTTGTTTTAATTGTTTAATTAGTTGGTCAATGGGTCTCAGAAAAATGAAGTGACGGAGCACTGATGGGAGTGGTCAATCAGTTTCGGTCAGTTTTCTGTTATTTTTAGAAAAAGCTAACGTAGCTTAGTCAGTTTCAGTCACTTTTTTCAACCATTGGGATTTAGGAGTGGTCTAATAATTTATCAATTTTGTTGCCATGAACTCTCAATTTGAAGAAAAGAGAAAATGAACCAGTCAAGTTTAGAAGTTTAGTGATTTTTATTCGAAGCTTGATCGATAGTGATATCCCTCTAGCTAAGAAGAAAGTGTAGGTAAAAGGTGATGTTCATAAGAGCACAAGGAGTGGAGTATTCTTCGTCGCCCTTTTTCCTCCAGAACACTGTCCCACAGTGTTCTTCCACCCCGAGGCAGGATTCTTCACGATGTTCTCGGTGGCGTTCAAGCCACAAAATCCTCCAACCGACGCTGCACTGGAACAAAGTCTTTTGTTTTTTATTATTATTTTTTAACTTTTTCTCTTTTTTTTATTTGTTTTTGTTCGGTTATACTTTTTGACATGATTTTTTTTATATTAAATTATACAATTTTCATCATTAAAAAATAAATCAAACAAATAATAAAAAATTACAGAACACTATCCAGAACACTGTTACCACTCCACAAAATCCTCACCACAAATTTCTCACTCAGAACACCGTGTTTAAGCCGTCACCACTCCGTGTGCTCTAAGTTTCTGCTCATAAAAATGGTAGTTATGTAATCATCTCAAATTAAATATTTCGCATAAGAAAGGTCATCAATACGGTATTTCATAGATAGAGTATTGTTGGAGAATGTCACATTTTAGTTATTCCACTTATAATGATGTTTATTTATCTCAAGATAGATTTAGTTTTCACCTCAATTAGTTTTTCCCCGATTTATATAACCTCAACTCTGGTTTCAGAAAATAAGGACGTGTTTATCTATGGAAAACTATCAACTATTTTCGATAAACTTCTCTAAAATAACTAAAAAAATTAAAAAACGTGTTCAAGTTTTCAAAAAAATATAAATATATATAAGAAAAATTATTATTTTCTCTTTCATAACTAAAATGTTGAAAACAATTATGAAGTTTTCTATTTATACTCTTGTAAAAGAAACTCTATCCCTCGCATTCGAACACATTTTCTAAATTTTAATTTTTTTCTAGAGAAGTGAAACATTTTTTATTCCATAGAGAACGGAAAAAGAAAAATAGTGAAATTTGTTTGTAACTAAACGCATCCTTAACGTTTAGTTACGGAAATTTTTCTCATTTTTCTTTTTCTGTTCTTCTAGGAAATGAGAAGTGTTTCATTTATCTAGAAAAATATTGAAAACATAGAAAATGAGTTTAAATGTGAGGGAAAGAGTTTTCCTTTTCAAGAGAGAGTAGAAATGAAAACTTGAAAAACCAAGTAATTTTCAATTTTTTAGTTATAAAAGGGAAAATAGAGATTTTCCTTTACTTAGAAAAGTTTCTTACAAAACTCAGATTTGAATACGTTTTATATTTTTCTAGTTTTCTTAGAAATTTTTATAGAAAAGTGGAGGAGTTTTCCGTAACCAAACGCACCCTTAGAGCGCGTTTAGATACGGAAAAATGTTCTCATTTTTCCTTTTCTGTTTTTGTAGAAATTGGAGAGTGTTTTACTTCCCTAGAAAAGCAATGAAAACTTTGAAAACGTGTTCAAATGTGAAGAATGGAGTTTTCCTTTCCAAAGAGAGAGTAGAGATGGAAACTAACCATAAAAAGTAGTTTTCAAAATTTTAGTTATAAAAAGAGAAAATAAGGATTTTTCTTTTCTTAGAAAAGTTTTGTGAAAAACTCATATTTGAACTCGTTTTCTATTTTTCTAGTTTTCTTAGAAAAATATGTGGAAAAATGGAGGGATTTTTTTTAACTAACTTGCACTTAATTTCTGTTTTCCCAAAAAAAAAAAAAAAAACAAATTCCATATTGGGCCATCCAGCCCATTAGACACTACCGCAGAACCAGCTTAACTATATCGGGCCGGCCCATGAACAGTACGTCTGTGCTATAAATCATCTCATGACACACACTCACATACACGCATACACTGCTCAGCCCCTTCCTCCAAATTTCTCGCGCCATCGTCTTCTCTATCCTTCTCCGGTAAGCCATCTCTCTTTCTTTATTACATCCATCTCTTTTAAATCATTTTTTCTGTTTTCGATTATTTATGCAATCTTTGGTAAGATCAATCTTCTTTCTTTCTTTATTTCTTGCGTTTTCTTGTTATATCATTATTATCAGTATTCTTGTTTCCGATGTAGGGTTTTTCCGTTTTTCGTATCTAGGGTTTTTCTTTATATGTTTTCAATTAGGGTTATATAATCTGAATTCAAGATGCGTTGACTTGTTGTATTATGTGTGTAAAACGACACCGATCGTAATCGATTTCTTGCACTAGTGGTAGAATAAGATTAATAATTGTATAAACGTAGGGTTTTTTATGTTTGTTTATAAAAGTTAGGGATGACTATTTGTTATTTCTTTGATTACGGCTTAAATCTATACGAGGGCTGAAAAAGTTCTTATAATTAAGTAATTAGAACTTTCTTGAAATCAAGATTCATATGTAAGTTTTAGCCCCTTTCTTTTTCCTTTTTGTATGTTTTCTAGTATTTGTTATGTTGGTTGGTGTATTTAGATCTTGAAGGAGTCGTATGAATTTGTGTTGCAAATTTAGTACCAGTGTTCTTTTTGTATCTAATGAAGTGGTGAAGTTGTAGATGATGAAGCCTAGTGTACTGGTTAGAACATTTTTGAGAGAGAAAAATTATATGAAATTTACATTTATGACAATCATCTCAATAGGGAAAGGGAATTGTATTTCTTTTATTGTCATTGTATATTTACCCATCTCAGTTCTTGTATGATATTTTTTAGTTTTTGTAGTATACTATGATTAATTTTCATGTGTTTAAACAAGTGTGTGCTGTATATATGAGGGTAATGTATGTGGATTGACTCTCTTTGCTGTTTAACTTTTTCTGTTTATTATTATTTTATTGGTTTTCGTATGTTGATATAATTATTACTCTTACATTATACAGGGAAACAAATGTCTTTTGACACCTCCTGCGCACATAAAGGGATACTTTTGCGTGTTCACTTCATGAACCGGGGAAGGCTGGGAAGCGGGTGGATATTTTTTCGCCATTGGACCTGATATCAATTAGGAATTTGTCTTTTTGTTTGCTAGTTAGTTATTTAAACAAGACTATTATTGGTTAGAATAAATATTGAATTTTGTACATTTGGTTAGCTTTTTTCATGGCAATTACATCCCTCATTCCGGGATTTCGCTTTCATCCTACTGATATCGAATTGGTCATGTACTACCTTAAGAGGAAATTATTGGGGAAGAAGATTGTAGTTAATGCAGTGGCAGAGGTCAACATATATGATTTCAGTCCATGGGATCTTCCAGGTATAAAGCTTTCCTGAATACGAGTTTTATTTGCTGTTTATTAACTTTATCGTATGTAATTTAGAAACTGTAACGTTTAGATGAAAAAAGGCCACATTACATTCTGTTGTGTGTCTGTTGTTTGACTTAACTTAGTGACTATGATTTGATATACCCAGTTATATTTTTTTTAGGTTATACCCACTTCTTTTCATTCAAGCATTTTGGTCTGTACTCTGTACAGTAATATATTCTGGATATGCCTTTTGTTTCATTTATATAGATGTATGCCATATGGTAGCTATGTTTTGACTTCTGGGAACAGTACTATATTATCGATATTTAGGGCCTGTTTGCTTTTCTCCCTTTATGTTTGCGTCTGTATTGCGTTAGTTACTGTCTGGATATTTAAATTCTGTTTAAAATATGAACGATTACTGTTGTGATTTGTTGAACCCAATAACCTATACAATAAATTATAATTATAAACTTGTGTTTGACTCTACTCATCTAATCAGATAAGAAAACAATCTACGATGTAAGTAGTAAATGTGGTATTGTATCTGCGTAGTGGTACTATCTAGATGAAATGAAATTAATGGCTAGTAACATCATATTTGTATTCATATCTCCATTTTATGCATGTATAAGATGAACATGTAAAGGACACTTGCTAGATTTATGAGTAGTATGTCATAAGTAATAACACTGTAGATGTAAAATTTTATTGCAAATAAACATCCTTATAAGTTGATGAAATTTAAACTATGATTGCTGTAATCCATTATAGACTTTGAGTTATAGTATATTATCACTCATAAAAACCAAAGAAGTAAATGACTTACTAGATTAAGTTATCTTTCCATCAACTCATTTTTGTCCAATAAGTCAACTTGACTTAGTCAAGATCAAACAACACCTTAGGCGCGTTTGCATAAATGATAGTCAATGCTGTGGAACAGCTCTTGAGTCTTGGCATTTGCATGATCTAGTGAAAGATGGCACCATTGTGTTCAAGGATTATGTTGTAATTACTAGATTTGATTAGGATCAGGTCTGTACTCACTTCCTTAATTTTCATGATTGATGTAGCAGGCAGTTGTAGGAAATCCTTTAGAAGGTTACTATGCCAGCTTTCAGTTATAAGGGTTGAACTTGTCTATTACAATTGTTTAGAAAACGACATTAGTATCCCACATATTGCACCATATATTTACATACATAAATATATGAGACAGCTTCATGAAAATGCTCCAGAATAAATTGGTATAATCGTGGTCTGCTTATTTTTCTTGTTATCTTTTTCTTTTATGTAAGCACTATGTGGAGAGTCCTAATTTAAATTCATATGCATAGTTTGGTCAGTTGTTAAGTCATACATGGCCAAAATCAAATAAGTGTACTCAGCTGTTTAACTTCTGTTTGCATCTTAAATGTCTGAACTACTCAATTTTGTAACTAGTTTTTGGGTTTTATGTTTCAGATAAATCCTCCTTGAGAAGTGGAGACTTAGAGTGGTTCTTTTTCTGTCCCAAATCCAAAAAGTATACAAGTGGTTCTAGATATAATCGTGCAACTGAAACTGGGTTCTGGAAGGCCACTGGGAAAGACAGGAAGGTTAAATACAAGGAACGAATTGTAGCAACTATTAAGACATTGGTTTTTCATGTATCTCATGAAGGAAGGGGGAAAAGAACAGATTGGGTGATGCATGAGTACATAATGGATGATGAGCAGTTGGCTAATGCAGGAATCATTCAGGTATTATGGGATCTGTGTCATTTTAAAATAAAATAATAATAATAATAATAATAATAATAATAAGCAAACCTCCATTTGAATTATCATCGTAATGCTCATGAGCTATCTGTATGACAATTTTGGCATTAATGGTTTCTATATATTATTGTGCCCTAAACAACTTCGTTTTGTTGTTATTTAGTTACCCGATCCCTCTGCATACTTTGTTTAACTTTGCTGGTCATTTTATGTCTTCAAACATGGCATCTATCATGTATAATATTCATTCATATATGTTTTTTTTTTTTTTTTTCTTTTTGCTAGAGATAATAACATAACCGAAATTGCCATTCCATAAGTGTTTGAAAGTGCTATCATTTGGCTATAGCTATATTTGTTCATCACATGAGCTTCATCGTATGCATTTTATTCTACAAAAAGAGATAGTTAGCTAAAAATGACTAATTGTGATAGTTAGCAGGATTTGCGTGATTCTGAGTATAAAGATAGCATATTAAGATAACAAATTGTAGGATTCACTTTAAAACAAAAACGTGTACTTTATTACAAAATTATCAGTAGTGGATTTTGAATGGAGTTTTTTAGTTTCAAATTACTTGACACACTTGATCTCTGTATATCAGGATATGTATGTACTTTGTAAGGTTTTCGAGAAAAGCGGTACTGGGCCAAAAAATGGTGCTCAGTATGGTGCTCCGTTTGATGAACAAGTTTGGAATGATGATGGAGGCAGCTGTTCTGGATCTCAAGTCATTGCTGGTCCAGATGGGGCTACAAACACATTGAATAATAAGCAGAAGGGTCTAGCTCTCATGAACATGCCTGAACCTCTAAGCGCACATGACGTCTCCATTACTGAACCGGGTTCATCTACTGTGACATATTCTGCAACTGAGACTACAAAAACACTGGATTACAAGCAGAAAGGTCCAGCTATAATGGACATGGCTGTTTCCTTAACTAAACCAGGTTCATCTACTGTCATGTTTTCTGACAACGAGAGACAGATGGATGTGCCATCCAGTGATGATATGATACTATTTGAAGAAATTGCTTCGATCTTGGGGGTATCCACTAAGGATCTCTATGGCAACAAAGAAAACGAGGTATGCCACATTTTCTTGGCTTTACGTGCTAAAATGCATGAAAAAAAATACTGCTTTTTTTTCCTTTTCTATAAAGCTTTTTATTCCTGCAAGTTGTACAAGTTTTCATGAATGATGTTTGATGTAGTATTAATGGTGCTTTAAAGAACATGACAATAGTTCTTGAGAAGTTGGTCACCATTTGATTTTAGCTTTAGAAGGTCGCCATTATAATTTAATGGCTGTAATTAGGTCTTGTGTGTTGCTATTTTTCTCGTTTTAGTTTGGTTGTGCCTTGTTAGAGCATGGGTTCTTGATATGTTTGTAACATGTATATTCTTTATCAATATATTTGATGTTTAATGATTATTCAATTGTTTGCATACAGGTGGTTGAAGTTGCCAACAAAGAGAGAGGAAAAAGCGCCGCACCTAATGAAGATGATGATATTTATGCTAACTTAGTGAACCTCATTGATTTGGATGAATTGAAAGGAGCCGAATTGAATAATTATAAGACTGATGGATCTGAGTACTCGGTCAGCAAACTACTCTCAGCTGATGATGATCTTGATAAGGATCTGAGAGACTTTTATGTTGACTGATCAAACCTGAAAGCATAAACAGCAGTCTGATGTTGAAAACTTGTGCTTGGGCTGAACCCTACTGGCTGGGTGGTTCAGCCTTCAACGCCCTTTCTTACATAAAGACTTAATGTTCTGGTGGCCTGTTGTGAGTCTTGGCCTTTTATTCATGAAGTTAACTGTAGCTGGATCTTTGTATATTTGGATGGTTAAATAACTGTTTTCATTTCACATTCTGATACTTTTCTAATCCATAACTTCTTGAATGTTGTTTTGCTTTGTTATTGTTGATGTCATTTCTTTCTCTAGAAAAAAAAATGTTACTGTCATTTAGAGATGACAATGCCAACCAATCTACTTTTGCACATCTGTCACATTTATTTGTTTTTTTATCTTAAATAGCAGTAACACGTTAAAAATTGAAGTCACTAACTGATAAGGTGCTTGTCAATTTGCCAACAAACAGAAATAACATGATATAAGTGCATGTAAACATGTATTTCCTGTTTTATACTTGTACAGTTCTAGTAAATCTCCGAAATCTTTAAAAGTTGTTTAAATTTGGTACTTCAACAGTGTCGTATGAAGTTAGCAAAATCCAGGTAGACTTTGTGTCTACGTGTTAACCGGTATAATCCAAGTTGTCGACCAATTGCATGTTATCTCATACTCATTGTGTGACATATAAGAAATATGCAGCACGCAGAACTTAAACAAACCTAGGTGTTACAATTTACAGTTTAGATAATTGGTAATAAGAACACAAAAACTAACTTGCATTAGCATAGCCTTTTTATACCTTGACAGTATCAAGTGTATTCTGCAAATTCATTTGGTGTATTCAAGGGAAGTTTGAGAAGCAGGTCCTACATACAAAGAAAAATCTGACAATGCAACACTATTGTGTCCCTCTATAATTAATATCCACAGATACACCACATACTTCATCTACAATGGTGAATTGTTCATATCATCTCGGTTATCGTCCGACCCATGTTGATTTTGTTCAACACCTGAAACTGATAAAGATGATGATGAAACCGCCTTTCCTTTGTTATCAGAAGTAGGCATAGGCAGATCCATCTCCCAGCTACTGTTGCTACTGCTGCTTTCAGCAATTGAGTTTTTCTCGGTTGCAGGCTTCTGTAATTGTTGAAGCAGATTTTGTAATAACTGTTCAATGAATTTAACTTACAAAGGTGAGTCATTGTTCAAGCCCAATCGAATGGTTACAAGTCCAGTAAATATAGGTTCATATATAATTTCTGAAAGCCTCCATTATGACACATTTACTTCTGCATGAGCGACCATTATTATGTGACTAATGCATCAGACATGTTAAGTGTCATAACAAATTAACAGCAAGAATTTTGGTCGGATGCCAACAATAGTTCATATGACACATAACAAACTCCTATAGGATATTATACGAAGCAAAGGGGAGCACAACTCCATCATATTCGCCGCGCTTCAAGTTCTATAAAATCCATCAAAAAGGGTATGCAATTAATGTTGATCAATACGGTTTAATACTATTACTGGTATTATCAAGTGTATCTTCCTATCTTGATATGGTCTGACTTCTTGATTCACGTGAGCTTTAGGGGGTTGACCCAAAAATGCTTTTGTAGGCTGATAGATACATTCTAATTAACATTCACAAGCACAACCACAGGCTAAAGGGGGAATACGAGCAATAATCACACTCTAGGGCAAAGACTTCTACGAGATCAAGTGACCATACCTCAATCTGGTTCTGAATATATTTTTTTTGGTCCACTTGAGAGACAGATATCTGGACATTGGTGCTATATCCATCCACAGGGTTAGGGCTTGCACCTGAAGCTTGAACTGGCATGAAACCTGTTTGTGGGAACTGAAAAGATGGAAAATTTGCTGGATGGTTCGAGACTGAATTGTCATGTTCACCAGAAGACGCAGCTTTATTTAAGTTGGTGTTAGGTGTGGATTTGTTGGGAAGCACTGCATACCCGGATGACCTGCACAAAAATTACAGAACAGAATATATCACATTTTTTCTAATTATGGTAACATGAGTGCCAAGCACCATATAGAGTTAAACATATTTGTAAAAACATAAAGTGCATACCATGTTAAAGAACTTGGAGAAGGGTAAACAAAAGATTTCTGATATATAGATGCAGCAGCTGCTGCAGCCTGAACTCTCTTTTGATCTCTGCTAAGATTTCCATTTCCCACACCATCACCAGTTCGATCCTGAGATGATGCATTTGCCGAGTTTGTTCCTGAACATAGCCAAAACTATTAAACTTTGCAATACATTTATCTGCGTCAGAACCATGACGCTAGGTTATCAAGTAGAATGTTCATCAGTAAGTATCTATAGATGCTAAACATTACAGTACTTTCAACCAAATAGAAATTAACTGGTTCCCCTCAAGGTGAAGGCAATCTCTGTAATTCCTCTTTAGTAACAAAACTAAAAAAGAATGGTCTAATCAAATTAAGATTTAATCAAGGCAGTGGAATGTCACAGGTTCACAACTACTGCATTCATACACGAAACTGAACCACATGTTAATCCCATTAGGCATACGTTTAGGCAATTAGGCACTACAAAGCCATTTAATCTCCCACCTCATGTAGATGCTTTTTAGAAAACCAATCGCACTTTACAGAGGGTTCTCACTAACAACCAAGCATGATTCAAAACAATGTGAAAATTCTAACCTTGACGATGAGCTCCAGCTCGTGAACGTGTTGTGGTTGTCCCATCCTCTTGTGGTATAACAAGTGCTCTGCAAATGGGACATGTATGTTGTCGTTCTAGCCATGACCGGAGGCAATGTACATGGAAAAGATGCCCACAAACTAGTTTTTTTGCTGTAGTCATCTCCTCTCTACAGATAATGCAGGTTGCATCACTTCTGCATATGATACAAAATTACAATTACATATAATAAGAATGCATCACTGACAAATATATACATACAAATATTTGGATGAGGAGTATTTAAAGGGATTATCAACTAACGCATTCAACTCCTCAGGTGTTGCATCTGGAAACCGGTCATTCATATTTGAAGTGATTTTCCGGTAACGGATGTAATCAGCAATACGCAGCTTAAAGTTTCTGAATGTCTCATAAAGCTCCCGGATCAAGTGCAGAGGCACACCATAGTTCCTGGAGATAAAGAAGTGTTATTATTGTACATATAGAAGAAAACATGCACAAATATATTAATACACGGGCAAGCAGACACCCAAGTGATCAAACTGCCATTACATAACATGTTGATTTCCATATCCCTATAGTTTTATATCTGAGCTTCATATGTATGAAGTTTTTTAAGTAATACTCCGTATATATGTAAGCTTAAATTGTACAAAATTAAAGTAGGATGCAGTACTTACACAAAAATTGCTAGGAAAAAGCACAGATACAAAAATAAGTGCAACAGGTCACGAATAAGCTCCAAGTAGAAGGTGTACACAGGTTTTTTTTCCCACTGTCCCTCCATAAGCATATCGCTGACATAGAATACGTATTTGACAAACGTTGATATTGTCGTTGTTGCCAGTATCATATACCTGAAATTGACAGATGTGATTAAACAATCCAAAATCAAGCCTATAAAACCGCAATTTATAGAAGAGTTGGCAGTAAACAAGTCACTTGCAAACAAAATGCCACACAATATTAGATGTGTATCAAATAGATAAAAAAATGGTTCCATTTACACACATAAACATATAAATATAGTCGTTAGACTAAACAATATGACTTCACATATATGTATACATTGAAAATCCAGGCTATATAATACACATTTTGGACAACACTATCAGGTAGGCAGGGGCGGATCCATTTAGGGACAAGTTCTTTTAGTGATATTTACTAGTAGTAATCGTATGTTTCAAACATTTGTGTGAGTATAGATCTCCGCAAAAGAAACAAAAGGCTTCTGATTTTGTATGAAAAAACTTTAGGATTTTAATGGTGGAAATGTTGATTTGGGGGTTTTGAGGAGGAAGATCTAAAAACATTTTACTATTTACCTTTTTGTCTTTATTACCCCTAGTGTTACTTAATATTTCAATATAGTCCCTACATTTAATCCGTTATACTAAACTCAGATTATGATTATTTAGGCCAAAACAAGACAAATCATATAAAAGTTATATTCATTAAATCTTTTAAATATTCAAGACATTGAAATTTGTATATAAAAGTTTGAAAACTCAAACTTTTCCAAGAAGATTTATTAAATTTGGAATAAGAAATAAAACTATATTGCTATTTGATCAATAACCAAAATATAATGTTAAAATAATGCATAAGTTAATGACTTTATTATATATAATTAAAATTATATTTCTAATGGCCTATTTTGCACTTTTGGCATATTGTACTATTTGATCAATAACCAAAATATAATGTTGAAATAATGCATAAGTTAACGACTTTATTATATATAATTAAAATTATATTTCTAATGGCCTATTTTGCACTTTTGGCATATTGTAATCCACGGAATTTGATTACTTCGTTTGGGTTCTTCAAACCAAAGTTTAGACCAAATTAAGCATAAAACATCCTGTATTAATTTAGCTAGATAAGAAAGAACAAATTTAGTACAAAACACGATCCTCTTTTCTAGTTGTAGAATATAATAAATTTAAACAACAAAAAAACACTTTTGTTGATTTCTATGTAACAAAACTATTATTTATAAAAGGTTTAAATGGACATTACTTTTATGGGTCCGTAACCCGATCCGTTTTTAACATATATTATAATATATGGGCTGGCTTAAAAATTCAACTCGTTATCTAACTAGCCATAGTGTTTGACGGATTGATGACCCCTACAAACACATTTCCTGGATCTGCCCTAGGTCAACATTTCTAAGAAACAGAATAAAATACAAAAATGTGCAGAGATGAACTAACTTACTCGAATGAAAAGAAAAGGGAGACCGAAGCTTGTCGTGTTTGTATCAAGTACTTCACCGAGTTATACAAAAAAAGACAGTCTACAAGAAGAAGGAACCCCATGAAAGAAACAATCCGGATATGAGACAACATCGGCACAGTCGGTGTTGTTTCAATGTATTCAACTCTCTTTTGAGCCAACCAATGCAAAGACTTGATCAGTAAGAGAGCAGTCACCATAGCTAGGAACATAACCGAAAAATCCTGCCGAAATATAGTAATAGCAAAAAGGATCTCCATAACTTCTCGCCATGATTGCTCATTTAATCTCTCAACCTCCGCTTCTCTAAGCGAACCAAGAAATATCTTTTTTGTCAATTGCCACATAATGCACATGATCACTAAACCCATGTTAAGAAGAAGCACTAAACAGACTTTCGAGGTCGATAAATAAACTGTTGCTGGATAAAACTGTCCTCTACTACTAAAAGCATGATATATAACAGCCAGTGTGGCAAACACACTCAGTCCAGCATATGTCTGCAGCCTCATCATATTGCTCTGTGCACTGTTACACCACAAAGTAATCAATTAGCCTTATACTCATCTTCTACCCAGCCACAATACATGGTTCATATAAAATTCTCCTTCCAGTTTCTAGATAGATATCAACTGAATAAGAAAAAGTACGCATATCATAAGAGTTCGGAAAGCAGAATAAGAAACGTGAAAATATTCCAAATATTCTTCAGAAAATGTGTTTCAGGTGATACTTTGCTAAGATGTATCCAACTATAAACCTTTTAGTTTTAGTATTCTATGTATCATTCTTAGAAAAATCCTTTTCTTATGTACTAAACTACAGAAACCTACTAACGATGTATCAATCTACCTGAAACCGATGTTTTGCGTAGGTGTTTCGGTCATTTGGATTTGAAAAACAACACATATTTTTTGTTTACCTTTTGATGTACTAAAAGCTTTCCATATGGCTGAAGATAGTAGATACACTAAATATGTCATGAAATAACAAAACGTTCATTTTATAAATCACATTTAACCAAACAAGATAAAAGGATCTCGATAAACCCTAAAAATCATAATAAATAGATTAGCAGCAGTCTATATCAACGATTGAAATATCAATCACGCGGAACGAGAATTGGAAACGCGTGATGATAACAAATCGTGAAGAAAACTTAAGGTGATTAGGATCTCGATATACCTGTTCGCGATGATGTAACTTCGGGAACGTGTATCTGTATGAATTATTATATGATAGGAACAAAATTTTAGGAAATCGTGACGTGGATCGTATCGCAAATCATTACGAATTAGGGTTTGAAAGGATGATGAAGATCGAGGGGGAAAACAGAACGAGATTTGGATGGAAAAAAATAAAAAATAAAATGAGGGTGGTCTGGTTCTCGTCACCGCTGCGGATGTTAGCCAATTATTACATCACACGTGTAACATGGCCGACTTGGCTGCCTTCTGCTGATGTGTCCAAACAGGTTCATGTTGACTGTGGTGCATCGATATCTAGGTAATTATAGCTCGATAAATAATTTAAAGCTTGATGCAGCATTTTTACCCCCGTTTTTTCTTTATTATTTTACTAGACTTTAGAGAAGTGTATTTAATAGGGGTGGCAATTCGGGTTGGGTCGGGTTGGCGGGTCAGAAATGGTCAACCCGAACCCAACCTTATTCTAAAATCGGGTTGGGTATTTCAACCCAACCCAAAACCCGACAACCCGAACCCAACCCGACCCAACCCGAATTGCTAATAATTCAACAAATTTTCACGTTATTTTCGAGTTTTCAGGTCGGTTTTGGGTCAGTTAAGTCACATTGATTAATATTTTGAAAAAAATAGCTAATCATTTATAATCATAAATAATTATAAAATTTCAAAATTAATAAAAATAAATATTATATCAATTTGAATTGATCATCAAAACATCATTAATTCACTAACTTATATCAAAACGTAAAGATATCAAAGAAAAAATTATAAATCAGTAACCGGAAAGGTCTAAATTATGTGTCATATTTAAATTAAAATAAATTAATAATGATATTAACTGAATTTCGGGATGTCGGGTTCAACCCAAAAATGCATTTGCTGACCCAGACCCGACCCAAAAAAATATCGAGTTGGCGGGTTTCGGGTTGACGGGTTGGCGCCTCAAAAATCCCGACCCTAACCTTATAATATTCGGGTTGGGTTCATGTCGGATTTCGGGTTCACGGGTTGGTTGCCAGCCCTAATTTAATATGTATATTAAACATTAATTTTTGGATTAATGATAATATTACTTTATGTAAATCTATTTATATAAGTAAATATTAAGAAATTAAATATTTTTTAAATCAAGTTAGTGAAACAAAATTAATTATTTTAAGTATATATTAACCTTTGCTTTGCAAGTAATTTTAATCCTACTCGGTGAATTGAAAATAGAAACATTATAGATCGATTTGGATAATATGTTAATTAACGAATCAAATTTGTTTTTATATGTAAGTGAGTAGTTTAAAAAAAAGTTTAATAAGTTAGGGATCTTATATTAAAATTCACTAAAATTAAAATTTAATTAAAATGATGACATCATAAAGATATTTACTATATATAATTTAAGATTTTTATATTTATAAAACCAGCAACGAAATTTATTAGAAACGTCTAAAAATGGGAAAGGAATAATAACGTAAAAACAAAGCCAATGATCTCAAAAAGATAACAAAGACAAAAGAGAAAAACATCATGAAAGAGTCCAACAAATATAAGGCTTGGTATGAATTGGCGGAGCAAAAAAGGAGGCAAGGGGCAGTCGCCCCCCTAAGAAATCTAAAATTGCAGAAAAAATAACTTTTGTTAATGTAATTAGTAGCCGTATAAGAATTTTGACCTCCCAAAATGATAGAGAGGGAAAAAATTTTTTTTACCCCATACCAGAATTTCTAGCTCCGCTTAAGGGTGTCGAAAATGTCCGAATCCGAAAATCTCACCCGATTTTAATCGGGTTCGGTTAAAACGGATTGGACTATTCGGTTAATCGAATCCAAATAACTCGAATCCGAGTAACCCGAATCTTATTTGGATTGGATTACGGATAAATAATTTTGAATTTGGTTGATCCGAATAACCCGAATAAGGGACTAATAGTAGAAATATAATTTATTATATATGTTATTTATGATATATATGAGTATATCTATATAGAATTAACATATACATCACTTATAATGATTTATATAAAGCATTTAATATTATTTTGTGAAGTTTAGATTACGTTAAGGACGTGAAAGTTTAAGATATTATCTTATTAGGATAAAAACATAATATCCGAATTCGAACCAATCCAAACCGAATCCGAATAACCCGAAACCGAATAATCCGAATCTTATTCGGTTTGGATTACGGATAAATTATAAACTTGAAAAATCCGAATAATCCGACCCGAACTACCCGAAACCCGAACAGATTATTCGAACAACACCCCTAGCTCCGCCCCTGTTGGTGCGTATTGAATTTAGCTTAATATACTCGTAATAGTTTAGAGACACACTTTTGTAACTGTAACAGTGTTGCAAAGTTATCAAAGATGTTCGTAAGAGAATGACAAATGAAGTACTATTTTAATGTAAAATATATCTTCTTTAAAAAAATATGTTCATATTAAAAATTGATGTTCAAATATGTTGCACGAAATCTTTTTATTAGTAAATATAGTTGATGGTTTTGTAATTTTTTTTATTTTTACTACACAAAGTTAAATTATTTGTCAAGATTGGACTTTTTAAGGAAAAAATTGATAGTAAGTTAAATTGGGTAGTGTAGAGCATTTAAAAGAAATTGCGTAAAAGATTAAAAAGATGGTAGTTGTTGTTAAAACATAAATTAATTTGAAACCCAATAAACATAAGATGTGAAAAACAAAATGAGATATAATTAGCAAAATATAAGTAATATGTCTTTATCAAATTAATTCATGTAATTTATTCATGAGAAAAATTCTTACTATTCACTTGAATAGAATTATTAGATATGATAAAGTCAAAGAAAATCAACTTACTTTCAAATATTTGTTGTGCATACAAAATTCATTCAAAATTGCACAAAATGAGTAAGCAACTCTAATTGAACTATTGAAGAATATTTGTTGTTCGGTGGCTTAAATTGTACAAAATATTCAAATAAAAAAGTATATAAAGAGAATGCATGACAAATAAGTTTCAGTTTTATTATTTTCATTATCGGCTTATTTCTTCTTTGATCTTTTAAAATCTTAATAACTCCAATTTATGTTAAACATTTTAGATTCGGTTCACCGAGTTTATGAATCGATTAAAGTAAATGTTACCATAATTAATCAAATTTGTTATTATTATCTCACATACAGGGGTGGAGCCATGAAATCTAAATGGAGGGGCGAAATTTTTTTTATTTCTTTTGCAGTGTAGTGGGGGCGAAATTTGTTAAATGTCATTAATAGCTTAAAAAAATTTATTTTTTACGTAATCTAAAAGTTCTTGTGGGGCGGCTGCCTACGTTGCCCCCGCCCTCTCTCCGCCCCAGATCACGTACAAAGATTAAACTCTAGACAATTTTTAAATGTTATCATCTTTCTTCTAAACAAATTAAACTAAATCTAAGATAATACAAGATCCAATGACAAGAAGAAAAAAAAAAGGTAAAAAAACTCACGTTTATATCACCTTTTTCAAAACATTAGAGATAATACCGACACATCTAGATCCTCGTTTAAAATGACGAAACTACCCTTTGGATTCTCATTTTAGCCGCTAATTTTCCTTTTTAACAATTTTTCATTTTCTTTCATATCGTTAACAAACTGCTACTACGTGCTGCATAACTATGGCGTCCACACCAACCTCCGATCATGAACAATACCACCACCACACTTTTTCATCAATCGGCAAGGTCTATTACTTCTGATCTTTATTTTCCCTTAGTTCTTGTAATTTGATCCATTTGTAAGCAGTTTTATTTATTTAATTATTTTTTTTTGTTATGTTATATGATGATGAGTTCTGTGAGTAATTTAATTATATAGGCAGGGAATTTATCTGGTGAAATTGAAGGCATGGATGTGCCGTTAGTTAACGGTCACCGTCAATCGGAAAATTATTCGGTAGCTGCTGCTATTCTTCCGTGAGTTTTTTCGCCTCAATTTGAAATTGCTTCTACTTTACGATATGTATGTATGAATATGATGTTTCTGGTTTCTAGTTTTTCTTTCTGCTGTATGCTATTGGTGGTGTTGTGAATTTAATGTGCTGATTTGAATGAGCTAAGCAGTGGTGTGTATTTTGTAGAATATGGTTTTATTTAGGTCATAATTTTGCGGAGTAATTAGATCTTCAAATTGTGTTGACTTCAGTTGTATGAGTCAAAAATTTTTAATTTTTTTAAATAATTGTATTATATTTTTTTAATAATTGTTGTTATGTTTATAAGGTAATATCTCCTTCTATGTATTAAATAGTTGTTTGGTCTAGAACTTATTAGTTTATGAAGTTCAATAACTGTAATAAACTAATTATAAAATAGTCTTAATAGGTGAATGTGGTTGCTAATCTTGTTTCATTGTAGTATTTGGTTTTGAAAATAAACCGGGTAGATTTAGAACTAATATAGATATAATTCATCTCCTTTTGTGTTGTGCTGCGAGAATAGCATGGTTTATAAGTAAGTTATAACTTATAAGCTTTTGTATGTAATATAAGGACAGATAGAGATAAAGGTATGTTTTTGTATTTTTTAGAAAGGCAACCCTACACTATCTATCTCACGAATTGTATATACAACCACCACAAATATTTACAGATTGCCTCCCACGAGGCTTGAACCCCCAACCACTAGGTTGATAAAGAGATAGAAGTATGTTGTTTTGTTTTTGTCCTGAGTGTGGACAACTGATAAGTTCCATTATTGGAGTGACTTTCTTTATGTGATGATTATAAAAAAAAATGCGGAGTTATATAATGTCATCTATCTTTTCCTTCGAAGTTTTAACTGTGATAACTGTATTTTGATTATGAATGAATCCATGATTTCAGATTTCTTTTCCCTGCTCTTGGAGGCCTATTATATGGCTTTGATATTGGTGCCACCTCTTCTGCCACGATTAATATACAGGTATCTTTTTAGTAAAGTTGGTACATGTAAAACTACTAGTATATTTTCTAATAGCTCATATGTATTATGCAAATGAGACTGGATGCTATTTATATGAAATATAGGAGACTAAATGCTTCTAGATAAATCTTGCACACTACTGTTATTTTATCTCATATAGTAAAGTCCGGTGCACAGCGATCTCATTTATACTTCACTTGCTTTGTTTCTTCATTATCTCATGACGTAGAATTGTTTTAATATTTGCTCTATAAATGCTGCAGTCACCTATTTCTAGTGGTGTCTCATGGTATGACTTGTCCTCCGTGCAAGTTGGTCTCATTGTAAGTTTTTAAATTCTTAACTGCTTGTTGCAATGATTTTTCTTGCCCTCATACTTTACTAATGCTTCTTCTTGCTTTTGGTCGTTACAGACTAGTGGTTCACTGTATGGGGCTTTGCTTGGTTCCATATTGGCATTTAATATTGCTGACTTTCTAGGTTAGCTTTTATTTGTATTGTGGACTCAAGTTTTGAATTATCACTTTTTGCTTGTCTTGATGAAGTATAAGATATGAATGTGTATTTAAGGGAGAAGGAGGGAACTGATGGTTTCAGCTGCATCATATATCATTGGTGCTCTGATAACAACAGTAGCACCGGGTTTTGCAATTATGGTGATTGGCCGCTTTATATATGGTATAGGAATTGGACTGGTAAGATGCTATCAGAGTTTATGAATGTATAATTTCAGAAAGGAATTGCCATAAGTTCATACTTATCTCTTACTTTTGATGAGGTTTCCTTCTATTTTATTATAATTATGAAACGTGAAGCAAAAATGTAATTCCAGTTATTCTTCTATACAGGCCATGCATGCTGCTCCAATGTACATTGCTGAGACAGCTGCATGTCAGATACGAGGTCGATTAATATCCCTCAAAGAATTCTTTATTGTGTCAGGCATGGTTGTAAGTACTTCATCTTTCTATGAAGATCTTCTATACATGATGTTGACGTTGTCGACAGCCTACCTATCATTTCATTTATCCTAATATTCTGTTACTACTAGTTACGCCTACCAGCTCTCTTATTTTGTGTTCTTTTCTATTAAATCATCTTCAGGTTGGTCTTTTTAGAAGTGTTTAAATGTGCATTTTCAGAGCAATTATATGATATTAATGTATCAGAATGAGATCCTTATTCGTAATAATATGGAATGTAGGAGTCTAGGATGTAGTATGTAAATGTGCTTCTGCTGTTTGAAGTTGTGATAATCAGATGATCGAGGTCTTGGTAAATTCTGATTATAAACAGGTTATTAGATAACATGATCAGAAAATAATGGGTTTTATGAAGAAAAAAAGAAAAGAAAAGAGAAACTTCATGAAGTGAGAGTAGAGGTTTCACATATTGGGCCATAAAAGGGTAATTTAGTAATCCAACTACTCTTAGATATTCATCTTTGTTCTGGTTGGTATGAAACTGATAATCCAAAATCAATTATATGACCCTTAAGTAATCACATAATCAGAAGCATAGAGATATGTTTATCCAAACTCTAAGAACTGGTTTTTCCGAGTTTACTGCATTATCAGATAATCAATTCCAAAATAGCTCACATTAATTATTTCTATTTTTTTATTACTCTTTGCAGTTAGGTTATGTGGTTGGTAGCGTCTTGGTTGATGTAAATGCTGGTTGGCGCTATATGTATGCAACTGCTATTCCTTTTGCAGTAGTTATGGGTATTGGGATGTGGTGGTTACCTGCGTCACCAAGATGGATTCTCCTACGTGCAATTCAGGGAAAAGGTGACATGCAGGATCTAAGAGAATATGCCATTTATTGCTTACGTAGGCTTAGAGGTGAAGCTATATTTAACTCTGCAAATCATGAAGTTGAAGAAATTCTGGATGAATTATCTTATATCAGTGAGGAAGGTGAAGCTACCCTGGGGGAATTGTTCCAGGGAAAATGCTTGAAAGCCCTGATTATTGGTGCAGGTTTAGTTTTGTTCCAGCAGATAACTGGTCAACCTAGTGTACTGTACTATGCTGCATCGATTTTTCAGGTACACATTTCCTATTATTTGATGTTACACTGAAAAGAAGATAACATGTGAAACTTCCATTTATTATTTTTGTATTTTTTTACTAGTTATTATTATCCCTTTATTATTATAATCATTATTATTTTTATATTTAATTATTATCAATTTATTTATGTACTTTTAGTGTTTTTGTTGTTGTTGTTGCTGTATATAATGTTTCTCTAACTGAATTGCTTCAATTTTGTAGACTGCAGGTTTCTCTGCTGCATCGGATGCTACAAGGGCATCAATTCTACTTGGTTTGTTAAAGGTGGGTTGTCACGAGTCAGATTGGCCTCTCTCTTTTTCTTTCACCTGAGGAAAACAATAATACAACGTTATTAGAAATATCATTCCATAGGATTGATTACTGACCATAAATTGACTCTAGAATTATGCTCGGACTCCATATATCTAGTCGGCCAAAGGTTGGACACCGTGGTTACCACAATATAAATGAATCAAGATATTGCTCCTAATCTCTCCATTGTTAATGAATTTTTGATGATTTTTCCTCTTATGTCACATGAGTATGCACGGGATTCGTATTCTCCTTGTTCTTGTATACTGGAAAGTGCATAATGGGTGGGTTGGGTAACGGGGGTCAAAGTGTGTCAACTTCATATGGGTCGAGTTGACAAGAAATGATTTTTCTTTTATAATTATTAGGTGTATTATCTTTTGAATGCGAAAGTATGTCATTTTGTTAAATATATTGATATCTTCAATAAAATGTTTTAGGAGGTTTTGTGCACAAAAAATACACTATGGACAACGTTTGACCCGTTTCTTAACAAGCTTAAGTTTTTTGCTCAGTTGACCGATTAGAAATGAACCACAACCTGAATCACTCCATTTATAGGTTAATAACAGCCACCTTTATTGTTCACTATTTCCTTTGTGATGTTAGACGGCTTCTACTTAGACTACTTTCTAGACCCAAAGTTCTTTGTGGGTTTGCTGATTTCTATATGTGACGCCTTCTCAGTTAATCATGACTGGTGTAGCTGTTTTGGTTGTGGACAAACTTGGTAGGAGACCCTTGCTTCTTGGTGGAGTTTCTGGCATTGTAAGTTCTCATTATCATGTTACACTAAGCATCTAGTTAATACATGTGGTTTTCAAGTTAGCAAGTTCAATTGTGTCACCAACAAATGGTCACTTAGCTTTATTTTATACGTAATCTTATGGGGATGTTGACTTATATTAGGAATTGTGTATTGTATTGCAGGTAGTCTCATTGTTTCTCATGGGATCATTTTACACTTATCTCGGTAATGTGTCTGCAGTGGCTGTTGTTGCACTGCTGCTATATGTTGGATGTTATCAGGTATGGGGGATGATCCTTGTGTTGTGCCCACCAATAAATGTTCACTGCATTGTTTCTCAATTTACATGGGATGCATTATGTAGGGCATTAAGTTTTCACTTGTTTAGTTGTTTATGACCATATAAAGATATCCGACCAATATTGAAATTAAGCACATTTCTTGATATAGTTACATGTGTGCAGAGAATCATGTATTGTTTGCTTATAGTGAATATGTTAAACCTTTACGTGTTAAATATAGGTGGCAAAATGGGTGACTTGGGTAATGGGTTCAATATATGTTCACTGCATTGTTTCTCAATTTTCATGGGAGGCATTAGGTTGGGCATTAAAATTTTCAATTTTCTCACTTGTTAGTTGTTTATGAGCATATAAAGATATCCGACCAATATTGAAATTAAGCACATTTGTTACTATAGTTACATGTATGTAGAGAATCATGTACTGGTTGCTTATAGTGAATATGTTAAGCCTAAACGTGTTGAACATAGGCGGCAAAATGGGCGAGTTAGGTAATGGGTTCAATACGGGTAGCTTTTTTTATTATTATTATTTAAGAAGTGTGTCAAAACATTATTACATAGTTTATATTGGTTATATTAGTTCAGTAATGATCTCTTTAACCAGAAAGAATTCGGTTCAGATGTAGGATACCCATCCAGAAGTTTTCGCAACTCAATCTCTACTATTTTTATTAAAAAGATGTATGCGGTTTAGCATATAAATTCACTTTGGGCGACTTATGACATGTTCTGTCTATTTGACCCGTTTCCCTTAAAAAGGATGTTCTTTATTTTTGCGGTTAGATATAAAACATACTCCAAATCGACCCATTCATAATTTAATATTGCCCCCTCTAGTTTTGAATATTCTTTCTTCCCTGTCTTGTCTGTTTGGCTCATCTAACACACATATATCACATGTAATACATAAATTAATTAATGAGGAAATTTTTTGCAGATATCTTTTGGTCCTATTGGTTGGTTGATGATTTCTGAGATCTTCCCTTTACGCTTACGAGGTCGTGGATTAAGTATAGCAGTCCTTGTTAACTTCGGTGCCAATGCACTTGTTACATTTGCATTTTCTCCATTAGAGGTACATAGGAGTATTATTTTGTCAGTTTACGTATATTTTCACATATATAACTGAGACCACTAAGCAGTTCTGTTAAAAGTTTTATTTTCTATTTTTATTTTTTGTTTCTGGTGGTAGACATTACTTGGGGCTGGAATACTTTTCTTCATATTTGGAGGAATCGCAGTTGTGTCTCTTGTTTTCATTTACTTCATCGTACCAGAAACAAAAGGGCTCACTCTGGAGGAGATCGAGGCTAAACTCCTATAAAAGGAACTCTTGCTGGAAAATTTCCCTAGATATGAAGTATGAGATACCCCATTTTCACTTGTATAGCAAAAGGGTCAGACACTCATTACTGATAGCTTCATCATCTTATAATTACAAAATGTAACTTATTAGTCTTGAATTCGACAATCTTGTTTTAAGTCCCCTTATTCATGACATGTATCTATGTTCTTTATTATAATCATGTTGTTTTATTTGAGGTGGTATGGTGCATTCTCATTTCTTTTATGTCCATTAACCATTCAAATTTGTGTAAAATATGATATCTATACTTTTTTCATATCTTAAGTTTCTACACAAAGTCTCATTTAGTAGCTTGATAAGTGGCTATACTTGCAAATAATGTTTAATATCATAGGGAGGTTATTTGTACTCCATAAATTACTTCGCACGTGACATAAACTTGTGTTATTTGTTGCTGATATCTTGTGCGAAGTAATTTGGGTGGTGTAGAAATCACCTTAACTCTGGTTGATCTTGGTAACGAAACAAGAAATGTGTATTAACAAAACAGCAGCAACAACAAAAACAATAAAAGGATCAACACGTGCAGAAATGTGTATTAACAAAACAGCAGCAACAACAAAAAGAATAGAAGGATCAAGACGTGCGGTAGACATGATTGTTAGAAGTTTGTGTTTTTGCTATTTCTTCACTACTCATGTCTGTACTCTTTCTTTTAAGTAAGGTTCTCTCTTTCAGTTGGTAATTACTATTGTTTTGTCAAACGTAGATTCAATTCCTTAGTCTTAGTTTAGTTATCTTTAAGTTTCAGTTGGAAAGACTTTGATCATACATAATCAATAAGTTTGTTTAAAAATTCAGAGTTTAATATTAACCATTTAGTGTTGTATAAACTTTCCTTCACCCTCTGAAAATAACAAAACTTTGAAGTTAGCATTTAGCAATAATAAAGTACAGAGTTGGAGCTATCTACTAAAGAATTAAACTTTGAGAACAATCATTCAACCCACCAACTCTGGAACATTTAAACTTAAGTCATCTATCCTATGATCTCATTCTCACAAAATCCAGATTAAATTCCAACCAATCATTCTAGAAATATGACATTTGCAATAGCTCATATACATATTTTTAGTCATTAAAGATACCATATAAATGTGACCTCTTCCTTTCTAAAAACTTACAAACCATACATAAACTTTAATCTTGAATATGGCATATTTTTCAAGATTTCCTGTGTTTCTTCTACTATTGCTAGTATCACTTTGTTCTTCAAATCCAATTCAAGATAGTTTCTTTCAATGTCTTTCTATTGATGCCTCTTTAGCCCAACTCCCCAACATGTTTTTCACCCCAAACAACCCTTCTTACACACCCCTTCTAAATTCTACCGCCTTAAATCTCCGGTGCATCGCTCCGTACGCAGCAAAACCCGAGATTATTTTCACCCCATTACACGAAACCCACATCCAAGCTGCGGTGGTTTGTGCTAAAAAACTTGGAATTCAAATTCGGGTTAGAAGTGGTGGACATGATTACGAAGGACTCTCTTATACGTCTGTTATGGACCCTCCTTATGTTTTAATTGACTTATCCAAACTACGTGGCGTTAATGTTGACATTGAGAATGGACATGTTTGGGTTGAGGCAGGTGCAACAGTTGGTGAGCTTTATTATCGAGTTGCTGAGAAAAGCAAGACTCACGGGGTTCCGGCTGGGCTATGCACAAGCCTAGGCATTGGTGGTCACATCACGGGTGGTGCATATGGTTCCATGATGAGGAGATTCGGGCTTGCAGCTGATAATGCACTTGATGCAAAGATTATTGATGCGAATGGACGCTTATTGGATCGAAAAGCCATGGGAGAAGATGTATTTTGGGCCATCCGTGGAGGTGGTGGAGGAAGTTTCGGGATTATAACTTCTTGGAAACTAAAACTTGTACCTGTCCCTGAAACCGTCACTGTTTTTAATGTCGGAAGGACATTAGAACAAGGTGCTACCAAGATTCTTTACAAATGGCAACAAGTTGCTGATAAACTCGATGAAGATCTTTTCATTAGGGTCTTCATTCAAACATCGAATATACCAAATAAAAGTAAAAAAACTGTAAGTACGACGTATAATGCACTCTTTCTAGGAGATGTAGACAGACTTCAAGAAATCATGAAAGAAAGTTTCCCCGAATTGGGTTTAAAAAAAGATGATTGCTTTGAAATGAGTTGGTTGGAATCTGTCTTGTTTATTGCGGGCTACCCAAGAAGTGTTCCGACAAGTGTCTTACTTGCTGGAAAACCAGCTTTTGTGAACTATTTTAAAGCAAAATCAGATTTTGTGAAAGACCCAATTCCAGAAAATGGAATAGAAGGAATTTGGGAAAGATTCTTGCAAGAAGATGGTCCATTAATGATATGGAACCCATACGGAGGTATGATGAGCAAGATTCCAGAATCATCAATCCCATTTCCTCATAGAAATGGGACACTTTTCAAGATTCAATATTTAACAAACTGGATGGACCCTGAAAAAGAAGTGATGAACAAACATGTTGATTGGATTAGGAAGCTCTACAATTACATGGCTCAATATGTTTCAATGTTTCCAAGACAAGCTTATGTGAATTATAGAGATCTTGATCTCGGAATGAACGACAAAAATGGTGATGACACTAGTTTTGTAAAGGCAAGTTCTTGGGGAACAAAGTACTTCAAAGACAATTTCAATAGGTTGGTGAAGATCAAGACAGAATTTGATCCTGAAAACTTCTTCAAGCATGAACAAAGTATTCCAGTTTTACCCTTAAAAAGTGAACTTAAAGATGAATTGTGAATTGGGGAAGGTTAAAAAGGTAATTACAGTTAAGGGTCATTTGATTTTTATGTGTTTAAAACTAAGAAACATGGGAAGGTGGTAAAGATGTTACACTCAGTACACTGAGAATATATATATTTAATCCACTAAGTTTGTACAATATATTATTATATATGTGCTATTTGGCTTACATAGAAGAATCATTATTTTGAATTGTGTTCCCAAGGTCTTTATTGTCTATGCCAGAACAAGCCTTTAGAGTAAGACCACCACAGTGGAATCTCAAGTTCTTTAACAGTCGAGCAAATTAGAACATGGGGAGTTATCAAACCACCACACTGGAACCCACTTCTATCAATTATCATCACATCACACTTAAAGGTAAATTATAAAGCCACCCCAAAAATTACAGGGATATACCCCGGGTTCAGTCCGGTCCAGTTCTTTTCCAGTCCAGTTTTATTTAAGATCGGTCCCAGTTCAGTACAGAATCAATTTCAGTTTTAGACTAACCGTGGGTAGGAATTAGAAAAAGATGGGGTATACCCAGAAAGTAAAAAAAAAAAAACATCATGTGATTGATTAGATGGGTGGGAGGGGGTATGAGATGGAAAAAAGTGAAAAAGAGGGTAGCTTTATTAGAACCCCACTTAAAACTGTGACCTGCTTCAAACGTTTTATCACTTTATATAATCATTATTTTTCCAAAGAAAATATAAATAGAAAAAGAAAAAATCATCATGGTTGAACATTATATATTTTGTGGGTTTTTCAATTGTGAATACTTACAAAACGATTTTACGAGTCCTGTACTTGATTTCTCATACGATTTATATGCGATATGCACTGTTTCCATCAAAATTTTGAATCAGGATCCAGATAAAAGAATGTTAACAAGTTGTCAAAATACTAAAAGAATTAAATAAATTTGACAAAACTTTCAGATGAATGAACTAATATATAGAATTCAACAATTACAATGAAACCTTCGATCGAATATTTGTAACAGATCGATTATGAATAAAGGAAGATCATAGATTATAGGTATAAACCCTAAACTGAATGTAGCAAACGATGAGGGCGAATTACAGAGAATCTGTATCTGTATTAAAGTATTATCACTACAAAATGAGGGTGTTGATAAATACAACACATATTTTGAGTCATACAATACAGTTTTACACATCTAATGCATACAGTACAACATTTAACTGCACAGTTTTGTTTTTTGAATCAAAATCCATGTTGTATTTATCACCTCCCCAAAATAAATTGTGAGATTGAAATCTTATAATATACACCTTATAAATTGTTAGAAAAGGATTAGAGGGGCAGAGGGGGTGAGCACCCCATCCCAACCATTCATTATTTTGTGATCCAACGGTTGATATTATCCCATATCACTTAAGGGTTTTTTTTGCAAACTCATTTGGATGGAGGGGTCTAAATGCAAATTTCGTGAATTGAGGTGAGGGTGATAAAAGTTGGGCAGCCCATGATCAGATTGCATTCCTCATATACACAAAACACACACAACACCCAAACACTCTCTACACACAATTACACAAACCAGTCACCACCACTACCTTCATCGAAGGATGGGAACGAGCGGAATCAATGTGTTCCATTTTCTGGACTTGCACCGACCATCCAATGGACTATGGACTAAACGGCCACTGCCTGCCTGAAAGGACCATGTCTATGGGACCGCCGCCCCTTCCAGGCCCATCACAAGGAAAACAAAACCCAAGATTTGCTTTATCCGTTATCAAACAGGAACTACGAGCAAATATAACACCTTTCAGAAGTATCAATACCGTCATATGAATCGTAAATGCCTGAATGTGATGTAACAAGAAATCTGCAGTTCCTAATGGAATAGGTAACAAAGCTACCTTGTCACCCACTGCTACTAAATCACCACCCCCTAAATTAAACTGGTGCTTGCTGTTGCACTTGGAGCAGTTGCACCAGGTGCTAAAGCATCGACTACGCCTTTCGGCCTGACCTTAGGCCTTGATTCACCCTCCGTGGACGAACCTTGTGGAGGAACCCTTAGGTTTTCGGGGCATTGGATTCTCACCAACGTTTGCGTTACTCAAGCCGACATTCTCGCTTCCGCTTCGTCCACCGCCGCTTGCGCAAGGCGGAACGCTCCCGTACCGATGTATTTTTACATCCCATAGCTTCAGCAGATCGCTTAGCCCCGTTTATCTTCGGCGCAAGAGCGCTCGATCAGTGAGCTATTTCGCACTCTTTCAAGGATGGCTGCTTCTAGGCAAACCTCCTGGCGCTAATAATGGTCTTTTGGATTTAATATCCTACAAAAATGGAAAGTGGTTGGCCGTTCGATCGAGTCCATCCATTGAAGTCGTACCCTCCAAGGATGCATGAGTCTTCCGCCGATTGACAGAAATGCCAATTAAGCAATTCCTCTCATCCCGATAAAGGGAGTCACCTATTTTTTTTTTAATAGGTCTTCTCCCTTCGACCCGCGAAGTAGGCAAGCAGGAATCTCTCCCCCTTTCTGTTTATGGATAGAAAGAATATCTCCTTAGGATAGTATTTTAAGAGTTGACTATAACCCGAAGGCTTCTTTCAATCGATCTAGTAGGTGAGAAATAAGATCTTCGTATAGTTAATGAATTAAAGCGAAACCACTAGGGTAGATCTCGTCTTTGATCCGGGCTTGTTAGTTGAGAGAGAAACCCATACTATCGATCGTGGCCTTCATTGAGTGCATTTTTGGCTCATTGACATAATAAGGCGGGAAGGTATGCAAGGCACTTACAAGGCCCGCCAATGTCATTCACTGTCACCACCACCTTCATCGCCACCGTCATTCACCGCCACCACCATATTTACCGTCACCGTTCACGTTCACTGCCATCTTAACCACCACCGTCAACCTTCACCGCCGCCACCATATTCATTTTCACCTTCACCATCCACCCTTTGCCGTCGCCGTCCACCACTACCTTCACCATTCATCACCACATTTACCGTCACCGTCTTCCACCACCTTCACCGTCACCATCTTCCACCACCTTCACCGTCACCATCTTCCACCACCTTCACCGTCACCGTCGACCACCACCATCACCATCTAGATTTGAATATGTAAATGTAAATCTACTTTTCAAATCTAGATCTGGAAAAAAAATACTGCATTTTATGTTTAAGCTATTGCATTTTAGATCTACTAAGTATATCGGGAAAAAATCATTGCATTTTACATTATTTCTCTTACTGCATTTTAATTGCAGCTGCATTTTACATTAACATGTTAAAATAAAAAAAAGTCTACTACATTTAATACTACACAACTGCATTTTATAGGAAAAAGCACCAAAAAAGCATTTTAACCGCATTTTACACCACGTACTGCATTTTACGTTCATTTGTTGAAAAAAAGACATTAGACTGCATTTTATAGGAAAATTGTTTTATAACAAGAGAAGAAAACATAAAATGCAGTACCAAACATGTAAAATGTAGTAAAAAAACAATAGTAATTTGATTTTCGTGAAAAGTGCTTTGATTTTTATAATTTTTGATTTTTAATTTTTTTATTCAATAAATTCGAACAAATTTTCGGTTAGGTCCCCAACTTTAAAAAAAATGCAAAACAGTCCCTGATGGCAGGTTAGGGGGACCGCGGGTGATAGGTGTCACCTTTTGGTTGGTCAACAACTTATTTTTTTTGCGCTCAATAAAGTGTCAGCACCCCTAAATTGTTTGGCTATTTTCTTTGTGGCCTTGCAAAATTAAAGATCATAAAATACCATAATACCCCTACTCATATATTGATAAAGACTAAACTATCCTTTAACTTGTTATGGAAAGAGCGTTAATGATTAGTACATTCCATTTTTAACATCATTTTGAATTACATTCCATTTTATAGACTTGCTAAATATTAAGAAAATACTAAAAAATTTCAAGTACGTTATTTAGTTCTAATTTAACATTGTTAGTATCATTCGAATTTTTAATATCAAAAGTAACAATGAATCATTTATGAATCCAATTCTTGTGAATTGCATTTTGCCGATATTCCTAACGATCACTGCCAAAACTATCACTATATCTTGAATTAATAGTATTGTTAGTTATGACCATTCACTACTTGTTACATTTATCTCATTTGTATCCACAGCAATGCACGTGTAATTTTCTAGTAAAACTTATATATATATATATATATATATATATATAGGGTTTGGTTATTGTAGAATAATCTTTATAGTAGAATAAATAGAATAAATTTTGAACCTTTGGATGAATCATACTTTAAAGATGGTCAAAACACATTTAATAGTCAATCAAGGGTAAAATAGACATTTGAGACATGCTATAAACATCATTCAACTAGTGTTATACCCGGGTGGTGCCCCGGGAATGCTAATTATGGTACTTGACGTGTTGATGGTGTGTGTTTCTACAGGTACGGCTAACTTAAGATAAATATATGCTTGAAGATTATAAAAACAAATTGAAAGTAAACTACCAAGAAATCAATGTGTTTGATATATATTTATAAACAACACACGTAAAAGATATACCGAATAACTCAAATAACAAAATGAAAGTAATAGAATTAGAAGCCAAATAGCATATTGCAACTATGTATAGGTTGCATGAATTGAAAATCAGCTCCCATTTACAATATGTAATGTAATGTAAAATTTGAAGTTGTTCCTTCCCACTTGGTAGCTTTTAATGCCTTTACCATCTTCAGATTTTCCTGGCACATAACGTGCTCCCATGACCCATCTCCACTACCAATTCAAGTGATTTGTAATGAAATTTATACAAGAGTTGAAATAAAATTAAGGATACATGTAAGACAATAAGAGTATCATAGCCAAATGTATCCACTTCATGTCCATAACAATCCATGATCTCTGAAAAAGAGTGAAAAATGAAGAGTTAAAAGTATACTAATATTTTTTTAAACCATCAAAGGATAAAGTTACCGTAAACAATTAAACATACTCAATCTGTGTTTTACGCAATGTAATACCATGTGAAAGTTAACTGGTTGTGGATCATAACTTGAGCTTTAAGATGGTGTGGAAACCTCATAAGTTACTCTATCCAATGATTTAAAAACCCATTGTAATAATATGTTTTGATAATCATTAAGGCACTATTTATTTACAGGTTTTACAAGATATATAGACAAGAATATGCAACCCGCCCTGCCCCAGTACTAAGATACGAAGTGTTTCACCCCAAAATTGTTGTGATACGTACCCAACCACAATGACCAGACCTTGACACCTCTACTTCCTAGGATCATACTTCACACACATGTCTATTATACATAAAACATGTATATTTTGCCCCTGTTGTCCGGATCTGATTGTGTAATTTATAACAAATAAGACTAAACATGGTGCAATGATATTTCAAGTTAAGTTTCAAAGGCAGTAAGTGTTAGCCATACTTCTATCAAATTAGCATCTACTCCAATGTCTATGATGATTAATGTCCACATCGAATATTATATAAGGAGGCAGAGGAGCTTGGTTAGTTGGTCTAACTTAGTGAGTGAATTTATGAATCTCATAACATATAACCGAAGCCCTTGTTTACAAATAGTTTTGGGTCTCTATAATATTCTAAATCATTGATTTTCACTTGTCATGTGTAATAATTCAAACTATAGAATTTGTTATTTTTCAAGTATAAAAATTGCAATAGCACTATCATAAAGAGTCAGGTAAACATGTATTAGGGAGCAGCGAATAAATGTATTCACTATTGAACTTATACTAATGGTCCATCACAAGATCAGGCACGGTGCTTGATTTTCTGTTGAAGTATCATGATAAATTTTATAATGTACCTCTATTTTGTGCCAAAACTCTATGAGATCCCTATCCAAGGTTTGGGCTGCTATTTTCTGCCTTTAAAGATACATCTTTGTCCTGTTTATGAACAGAGAAATTAACCAAAATGCATATGATAAGCCAATTTACAGATACATAAAATGTTTAAACTTCACGTTGTAATATCCTCTTGGTCTCTAGCCGAAAATTTCAAGTAGCTGTAAATTTTCGAGATCTCGATTAGTTAGAAACATTTGCTAAAATATTAGGCCTGACCCATTACTGATAAATACAACCAAACTTGGGAACAAATTTAAAATAAATGGGTTAAAATTGCCACTCATTGTTCATAGTACCATGCATTTTGCTATCTTTTATGAAATAGCTAGTTATATCATACAGTTAAAGTATACTTGAATAGATAATACTATGCCAACCTGCTCGGTGAATGTGTTTCTTTGCACCATGTTTTGTCAAAGTAATGTCTTTAATCTTCTCAAGTTCATTTGCACACTCTATCTCCATAATCAATCATCCAACATACATAACTCGGAACCATTGAGAAAACATTAAACAGTCATGTCTAAACCCAAGATAAAGATGGAATAGATTATGCATAAAATAAACTTGAGAACGACTTCGTGAGGAGGTTCCTGGTTTTTATAATTGGACAGCTCAAGAAGTATAGGTCTTTCAGTGTACCAGATCATATTAAAAGTTACTTATACTATAATTAAGTCTTATATGGTTTTAAGATGGTGCTTAATTGGTTGATTGACCATCCATAATTAGTATGGAAAGCAACTTTATATAGCAACATAATGGTAGTTGTAATGACGCATAACTATCAAAAATCACTAAATGACAGGTGAGTTATACAGGTATCATATAATCTTTGTTGAAGAGCTATTTATGTAGTACCCACTAATTAGACAAGGTTGAGTTAACACTAAATGACAGGTGAGTTATACAGGTATATGATATGAAGCACATTGAGTGTCAATCTCGTAACCAAGATAATACATCTATGGTGAATTAACAAACATTATATACAATATATCCATATCTTAATTTTAGAAATCAAATTGAAACCTAGAAGAGAGGCCACCCCAAAATTAGACAACAATCGAAATTAGGGCCAAAACTACCTCAAGCCATCAAATAATGTCGATTCTCCTATCCAAATGGCTCCAATGATGGTTGCCAAAAACGTAAGTAAGACTATCGTCGTTGATGATTCCTGTTTTGATTGTCCAGCAAACTCCAAAAGTTTAATTAATTGTAATTCGTGCACCCAACTTCACATCAACATCAATCAATTGATTGATTAGTGTTTGTGGAGGAAAAAGCAACGCTAGTGTGTAAGTCTTTTTCAGAAGGAATGGTAGAACGATGATGGTGGGATTACTGAACAGGTTTGGGAGAGTTATCAATTACGTGAGGTGTTATAGACGAGGGTTACGAACGGTTTCAGGAGCTTGGGATGGTTTTCAGGTGGAGTGAGTGGATGATAACCGCTGTGCAACTGCAGATGTTTGGGTTAATAGGGATAACCGACCCTTGTCTATCGGATGGACAGGATTAAAAGTCAGCTTAAATGAAATGGCGAGATTAAAAGTCAAACTCACTTAGCGCCAACCATGTAGTATAGTAATATAGTAATTTGCATTCCCCTTTTACGATCCAAATTTAATTTTTCAATATCTTAAATTATTTTTAATTTCATCAGCACATATCTTAATTTCACATAAACTAAATTGATTTATATTTAGAAAGAGTTGATGCACAAAATGACTAACTTGATGCACGGTTACAAAACATTAACCAAATATAGTTAAATAAATATAACTTAGAATGGAATCAGTAGACAAGTATACAGATACTAATAATTAAAATTGATTCAAAAAATTTGATGCAATTTTACTCACAGATCTCCAAAACTAAACATTGATTTACATTGATTCACAAAGTTACTAACTCGATTCACAAGATCAAAAACTTGATGCACAATTTCAGAAACTTGATGCACAACTTTAATCAACGTTCAAACAAAGTTAATCATCAGTTTTTTAATCAAAAATGAGAAAAAAAACAAGACAATCGTCTAAATTAAATTACAATTGATTCACAAAATTATTCTAGTGTTGTGATGTACATATATACAACTGATGCACACCATTTTTGTATCCTCCAAACCCCTAGCTGATCTGAAACCTTGTGAGTATAGTTATTGAACGGATCAAGAAGACAGGTTGCAAAGAAGATGACGACAGAGTTTCGGTCGACGATTAGGAAAACAATTATCTTACAGAAGATGACCCTTCGCTTTTCAACAGTCTTGGAGCTGCTAGTCCGTTGTCACCGGCCAAATATAATAAGAGATACATTTCTCATTTTTAGATTGTAAGAAGAAAAAAAGATGAAGATTAGACGGTTTGTGGAATGGTATCAGCGTTACGGCTGGAAAAAGTAGGTTGGAGGGTTATTCCTTTTAATCAAATGCTATTGAAGAAAAGTAATTACCTGAAATACCCTTCGACTGATATTAAACTTCAAGGACAGGTTTCATCCTACCAGTTTATTCTATTTATTCTATCTTAACAATTATTCCATTTGATTCAAACCATATATATATATATCCCTAACGATCACCGCCAAAACTATCACTATATCTTCAATTAATATTATTGTCAGTTATGATCATTCACCACTTGTTACATTTATCTCATTTGTAACCGCAGCAATGCGCGTGTAATTTTCTAGTAAAACTAATATATATATATAGGGTTAGGCTTCTGGTGAGAATACAATATTCACGTGAGAACGGTGAGAACACATACTAGCTGTTCATCTTATTTGATCAAAATACCCGATTTTTAAGGTGGATTTTTGTAAATAAATTGAACTTCATACGGAACATTCACAACAATTTCTAAATAGTGATTTTTTTTCACAAAAGTTTCTACATTGTGAAGCTTAATTTATGATTATTTTTAAGCTTAAATTTGTGTGAAACAATAAAAAGTAAACATTAACCATTTCAGTAATGTTAACCAAAAATAAATTAAACTTCGTAATGTAGAAACTGCTGTGAATGTTCCGTCTGAGGTTCAACTTATTTACAAAAATGACACCTTGAAAATGGAGTATTTTGATCAAATAGGATGGATGACTAGGATGTGTTTTTACCGTTCTCACGTAAACCTTGTGTTCTCACTGGATCCCGTTTCTTTACTTTAGACCCTCCAGATAGTCAAAAGTTTTAGCATAGCCCTTGTGACACCCATCAAATTAGGACTAGTAATTAATACCTAATCAAGTTTTAATACATGTAATTAGTTCTGTGTTAGGCTAATGTGTGTATCAAATATATATATTGTTGAATATATACAAGTATACGATTTGATTAAATCGTACAAGTTCCAAATCGAATGTAATTCGGTTCAATTAAATACGGACGTTGGTGAACAATTTTATTAAATAATACGATATTATTTAATAACCCAATTAATAACACAATCATATCCAAAATATTACTTCTATAATATTTCGTATTCATTCCGTATCGTACAAACAAAACCTTCGCGATTAGATTATTAAACGCGCAAATATACAAAACAAGTTAACATCATATACTATAACGCAATTATTAGGTATTTGGTAAAATGTTTCAACAAAATATTTGGGAAATTATTCGTAAATCTAAAATGTACATTCAAACGTATAGAATAATTAATTAAACGTTTAAACGATCGGTAAAACGAACACCGCACGGAGCACAAATGTGAGGGAGCAAAAAAAAAAATTGGTGAAGCCCACCCCGTGGACCCCACCAAAATCGGCCCCCTATACCCCCACCTTTCCCCCACTTTCTTCCTCATTTCTCCACTTCACTTTCCCTCTCTTCTTCACTTTTCTCTCAAAAACTTCATCACCCCTATCACACTAAATCACCAAATAACACCACCAAACGCACTCGGATCATCAAGATTTTTGAAGAAAAGGAACCACCTCGCGACGATCTACACTTCTATCTTTCCGGAATTTCATTTCGACACCGTGTAAGTTTCCGACAAAAACCCCAAAACTCTCCGATTTCGTTTATTTTTACATAAAAGTTGTTTATATAAACTTAAAATGTCCTTATATGGGTTGGGTAAAAGAATCGGACCAAACTATGGCCGGAAAACTCGTTTTTGGCTCAAAAACCCGTCAACAGCTTTAAGTGTCGCAACGAAGCCTGCAGTATAGCGTCACTTCGTGCGTCACTTAAGTGACGCATTGAGTGTCGCTAAAAGCCCTAATTTTACGTCACTTGCCTAAGTGCCGCATAAAACCCCTTTTTCCCGACACTTGCCTGAGTGTCGCAAATTCAATATCCGTCACTCCCGACCGACACTCACAGCGTCACTTGCCTAAGTGATGCCTATAATTGGAAATTAATTTCATCCGTCACTAACCTTAGTGACTCATAACACCTTTACCGACACTTACAACCGACACTTCCTTAAGTGTCGCACTATACGCGACACTTGCACAAGTGACGCCATTAAATAAGAATACACAATTTCATGCGACACTTCTTAAGTGACGCCTAAACTCTAAGTGTCGCTGTAAGTGACGCATAAAACAGAAGGTTTTGAAACTATTTTTACTAAGTGTCGAGACCTAAATTTCATCACTTGATTTCACCCAAATTCAAGTCCAGATGCGTTTTTCACCAAAGCAATTAAGTAGAAATAAAAATTTTTCGAGCTGACTTGGCATCTCGACCCCAACCAGGGGCCAGCCCCTTGGACCCCGCCAGGGATTGCCACCCCTGGAACCCCGCTAACCAGGGGCGCTGCCCCCGGACCCCCGTCACTTAGAGTTTGTAAAATACATTTCACCAAGTGTCAAAATTGGATAACATTTCAAAATCAAAATAATAATAATAAGATTTTTATTACAAACCGTCACCAACGGGCCATACATGTTTTCAAACATACAAGTCAATCAACCAAATCGAGATAATTTGGACATTATAGTTGGATAAACAACTACAAAGGTATTCTTTGATAATCGAGCTCAAATAAAACAAGTCAGGCCTCGAAACTTTCTCAGGCCCCTCCTTGCGACCAACAATGGTGTAAGTCAACAATCTGTGAATGAGTCGATGACGAGGTTCTCGAATACGTGTGTAAGAAGGTGTCGAACTGCCATAATTACCCTGGGCAATAAACTGCCACTCCTGCTCAACTTCCAAGTCAGTGAGCTTCTTCACAGCACCTGCAGAAATGTGGTTTAAAAAGTGAGGATTATCCAGCTCATTGGGCTCATAAAGCCCCAGTCCCAAAGTAAACTGAACCAAAGTCATCTGTCTAGGCTATCCCCCTAGCTGGAAGAAAATGGAGTTCTCAGTCCATTGAGTCGACCTGGACTCAAACCTAAAAGTGCTATAAAACTCAACAACTAGCTCTCTGTAGATATCCTCCCTGATACTGAATAACCGGGACCAAGCATAGGAAACAAATCCAATGTTTCCATCCTCTAGTACATATGGAATAGCAAGTAAATTCCTAATGGCCTCAGCACCATTAGTGAACCCCTCTCTAGCAATCACATGCTCCAAAACATTCCAGTTAACAGCATCAAAAACCTCAATTGACTGGCCAATATTAGAATCCAGACGCTCTCCAAACTGAAATCTGGTGGTCTCAGAATACGACCCATGAAAGGTGAGGTATCTATGAGCTCGAACCAATGGGTTCCCCAAAGTTTGACCCCCTCTTGTTCTCCTGTTAGACATGATAACTGCTAAACAAAACAATTGTTAATAACACCAAATAAGCAGTTAATGCAAAAAGGTTATTAAAAATTTCGGCAGCATTTCGGCTTAAAATTTAATAATCCACCATAAAGGTTTAGCCTAAAACTACCGCAACAACCAATTTCATGAACCTAAATTGCAATTTTTAAACAAAAACCACTCAAATTGCATATATGTATATACTTAATTAAATATTCATGACAATTGCCTAATCAAATGCATTATAATAACTTGGTACCATTATGAATATACGAAATTGCACAATCACTAAACTCGAGCATTAGCAACTAGCAAACATCCATACAATCTCACAATGAATTATCATAACACAATTAATCAAAATAACAATTTATCACATAACCGTAATCACAAACACTTGTGTACCAAACAAATATTTGCATTAATCATCATGTGGTCAGAAAATTAATAAGCACTAAATTAAAACATAGCACAATTGAGCATATATCATATTCACATTTCATCATTACTAACGGATAATTTGATTTACTTAATATATGTAACATATTAGAAAAATGAGCATGACATTGCAATGTGTATATCAATTAGAATATAAAGCAATCAAAACATGCCAATCATCATACCCACATTCGAAATACCCAAAATTCTATCATAAACCTTAACTTCCAAACGAATGATTTAACCAACGAAAATGAAAACGGGAAGTTATACCTTGTAGAGGAAAGTGCGTGCAACACGAATACGTAAAAATGGAGATGAATGCGTGCCCGAAAGTGGTTATTTGGTGGTGTGGTGGTTAGAGCCGTAGGTGGTGAAAAATTGGGTTTTAGGTTTGAAAATGGGGAAGAAAAGGGGCTGCTGGCGGTTTTCTGCATTTTTGATCCATACGGTGTATGGATTCCATACGGCGTATGGATTAAACAGGCCCAGGTCAACTTATTAAATCCAGTCAACGACCCGGCCCAGTGGCCCAACCAATCCATACGGCGTATGGATTCCATACGGCGTATGGATTGAAAAATCATAATTTTTCAAAAAACGATTTTCAAACCCATTTTTAACCCAATTTCATCACTAATTTTATATAATTAAATCTCAAACCTGGAGGATAATCACGACTTCAAAATCTTCACAATTCCACACTATAAAATAAATAACAATAATTAACAAACTTTAAATAACATAACATTCAAAATAAATACTTAATATTCAAATCACACAATTAAAAACTAAAAATCCAAAACAACTGAAAGTCTAACATAATCTAAAATAAACCAAAATGTTAGAAACAATCCAATAGCATAAGAAACAAAAGAAATGATTAGAATCACTGCTTAGGATAGAGAGCAAGGAAACGCTCAGTGATTATGGAAATGACGTTAATGATCCCATGACCAAAACTTGGAAAATTTGCCAAGTGCTCATTAACCACGTGCTGAAAATAAACCAAGTCCCAACTGATTTTATTAATCTCCTTATTGTTTACTCCCTCCGGTGCTAATACCAACTTATCATCTTCCAACTTGTACTCACGTTCAAGAGGGTTTTCCTCTAACTCACTTATAAAGTCCAAACATGCCTCAGTTATTCCATAATGATTTCTCATCTAGAAACTTTTTCTCAAGCACCTCACTCGTCTTTCTACCTTTTGAAGAACTATCTCTTGTCTATTGCTAAGTTCTAGACCCGAATGTTTGAAAATATTAACCAGCTTAGTATAGATCTCCATCATTCCGTGATTGAAATGTTCCCAAGGGGTTGTGACTTTACTCTTGTCAATCAGAACATCCAAGTGAACTCCAAAGTAACTAGCCAAATCAATCTCATTATTAGGGTGAATGAAATCTGGACGAGGCCTATCCAATTCTTCCTTGGCAAGACGATCTACTTTCGTCACCATTTCTTGAAGATAGTAATGAATAGTACTCGTCACAATGAACCGATGAGGTGTAATATCCTTCAAATGGTCATCTGAATGTAGCAATCAAACCAATTCTATTAAACCAAACATAAATTCCTTATCTGCTTCTGCACCAGGATGACCAGTTACCTCATACAAAGCCCTAATCATGCGACCAAGACACGCGGTTTGATTTGCCGAGTATGGAAATGCAGAATGCCTCAGAATCTCATAAATCTCCGTGTATCTTTTCTTCTGAGTAGTGTAGAATTTCTCTTCCTCCTTAATCCTAGTTTCTAGAGATTCCCCAAAAGTAGTGAGGGCAATATAGAATTGCCTATCAATCCCATACTGACTCTTAATCAAAGCTGCCTCTAACACATCATCAAACAATGCCTGTTGATTACCAGAAAAATCAATTGTGGAATTCCTAATAATCTCTAAACTGAAAGGGATATCTCCTCTAAACTCCTCAAGTGCCGATAGCAATTCCTGAGAAGATGAAACAATAGGAACGGGAATGCGCCCTAAGCGAGTGCAAGGGGATACTATCTCAGTGGAACTAGCATCAGACTTAGCAGACTGATCTCTCTTGACCATATCATTATCGTTTGCATCACTTTCAAAACTTCTCGCCATTGGATAAACCTAAATAAAAATAAATCTGGAAATACAAAACACCACTAACGAAAAACAAGTTAGTTCACACAAAATAATAAATTTAAATAACATGTACAATATTAAAATAAATGGAACTCCAACCGGCGGACGGATTCCCATCCGCCGGTTGAAACTAAAACCCCAAAAATTTAACCAATTAAAGGATAATTAGTTTCAACCAGTGAATTAATGAAAACTTGTTACACAATTACTTAAATTACTTTAAACAACTTTACAAAATTATTTGTTTAACAAAATTCTTTTAAAATTCAAAGTTTACAAATCACTAACTCCTATTTAAATAATCACAACCGCTTCCCCGGCAGCGGCGCCAAAAACTTGATGTCACTTATGAATGCGCGTCTTGTTTTATAATTTATAAATAGAAATACCTAATAAATACTTTCAAGCAACCAGGCAAGAATACCCGATCAATTGTAAATATAGATTTGGTAAGTCAGATTCGAACACAGGGAATGGTGGAATATTTAAAATAGAAATTAACAATTAACTAGAAAGCAGTAAATATGGGAGCGTTTTAGTTCCGTGCGAACATTTGTTTAGAAAACATTTAATTAAAATAAACAAACTTAAATAAAACTTAAATTAAAATAATAAATAAATAATAATAATAAACCCTAATTGGAAGGAATAAGTAATTGTATAATTAATGTCACTTAGATTCATATTTCCCGATTTATTACGTATTGATTATCTAATTGTGATTCTTTTAGATCAACTTAATACCAAATTCTTCAATGAATACTAAGTCGAATGTGAACTAGCCAACGTTTCGGGTCCAACTAATTCCTACAATCTAGGGGCCAACATAAAACACTGGTTTCAATGTCACAAGATAATCAGTCAATTGTGTGCCTTTCCCTAAATCATGCATTAAGCATTCACAACTCATTATAATTAACTCTAGTGGTATGACTCAACAATACCCAATAATTAACTTATTGTTTTGTTCATTTTAAAGTGAATAATTATCAATTTCTCAACCTATCAAACTCAATCTATTTAGCAATGATCAAAACCCTAAGATTCAAACCATCAATAATTAATAACGTTCAAGGAACTCAATCTCATCAAATTATTAACCACGTTGAGAACTAATAACTACCAGTTACCAATAAACAAGGATTCGTGAGTAATATAACCGTTTTCAATTAAATAACTTAGTCAATACGCAATTATAATCGTTCAATAATCATAATCTAAGTTCAATCAACTACACAATCACTTTGAATATTCAATTCATCATTAAAACATAAATAATCAGATTATTCAATAACAAATTCTTCAATGAAATCGAATAAAAGAGTTATACCGAATCAATAAAGACGAACTACGAATGATTTAGATGAATTATCCTCGATCTTCACCCTTCGTACCTCCAAAATAACCCTAATATACGAATTACAAACCCTAAAGTCGTCTGGAAAATAAGAAATACGAAAAACTATCAAAAACTATCGATTTAGGGTTTAAAACGCGTTTTTATACTCCCTGAGATTTTGATCCATACGGCGTATGGATTTCCATACGGCGTATGGATTGGTTTCAAGCCCAGCCCATGTCCGCGTAACCTGGGCCTCCACTGCTGCAATCCATACGGCGTATGGATTTCCATACGGCGTATGGATGCCTTTTTCAGCCGGATTTTTGATTTTTCTTCATCTCTTCTTTTCTTTGACTTCGGCTTCAAATGTTTCTTCAAATATGTATCATTTAACTTATTTATTGACTATTTTCCTTCCTTTCTTCATAAACGCTCCATTTCCACATCTATTTGCAAATATGAACGAAATTAATATCTATTCTTAATTAAATGCAATAAAAAACATTCAAGAATAGGGGTAAAATACTACTAAAATATAGTACTTTTGAGCGTTTATCAGACAACAATTCAAGGCTAATCAATTCAAGTCTTTTTAGATAAACAAACAAGGATCAGGTGAGTCTCATGGCCCCTATTTTACTGCTTTTCAATCAGGGGTGTGATATTATTGCTTGTTTTGTTTTACAAGTTGAACGCAAGTACAAATCAAAATCAAATACTACATGAGTTACTTCAACTAATTAATTTAAAGTCCTCCATAGCATAGTTTGGTAATACGTAGTAGCGTGAATGTTAGTATATGATATCATATAGGATTGACAATCCTCGTCCGGGTTAGCACGCACTAATTGGTCAAACGGACGTATTAACATTTGGGAAGACGAGTGTAGATTAGGCACTCGTAGGAGGCAAACTCAGTTGGGTTTCCTTAATTGGACCTGACAACTCAAGTTAAGCTCAGACTATGTGCTCATGACTGTATAACTTTTATTTGGCTTAATTGCTTTATAAATTCAATTATAAATCTTGCGGTTCATACAAATATGTGTTGACATACAAACATGTGAGCTCACCAGCGTTTCGCTGACCCATTTTGGCATGTATCACAGGTAACCAGCAGTAGGTTGGACTGCTCAATCAAGGCAAATTAGCTCGAGTCAGCATGCAAACAAATCAGAGATTTAACTGCATTATTATATTTTGTATAGATTGATTATGTACTTAAATCTCTCAATTTCAACCGAGCTAATGTAACTATATTTTTGATGTAAACATTTGTTTTTATCAATACAAGTTCAAAACGACGCATATAGTGGTCGTTCATTATATCTTATGTGCTGTGATATGTAATTAGTCGCGCCCCGACCCGAATCGCTTCAGCATTTCAATTTGGGGGTGCGACAGCCCTCTTTGTTCTATACTTGACAACTACAGCCTGCATAGTTCATCACTTTGGCAGCTGCTACCCCAAACCTTCAATTTTTACACTTCACTTCATTAAGTAAAATTTCCACCGATGAAACATGTGTTCTAAGTTAAGATTACATATTTCAACACAAGTTACTAAGTGCAAAAAAAAAAAAAAAAAAAAGAAAAAAAAAATTTGTGAAGTTGTGGACTGGAAGTGAAAATCAACAATTCCTATTGGTTCAAGAAATTAGGTCTTTAGTGACGATCTTTGACATTTAACCTGTCCTATAGCTTGTCTTTGCACAAGATCAGGTTGATTGTGCTTTTGGGATATATATATATATATATATATATATATATATATATATATATATATATATATATATTCTAGTTTAATTGTGAATTAGTGGAAACAAGTTATATGTTGGAAATGTTGTCGTTCTAAGATCGATCCTAACAAGTGGTATTAGAGCTATGGATGCGGATGGTGCAACCTGATGACCGAATGAATACCTGATGTGACTCAAAAAGTCATGTTTTTAAGTACTTATTTCCGCACTTTTGAAACGCCCCAATTTCGTAATTTTTTTTACATCATAAACATTGTCTCATAGCTTATTTGTATACATATTAGGTCCCTACATAATTCGAACTATTAAAATGTGACTTAAAACTGATTTTCTCATTTTGTACACGCTTACGCGATCCAGATTTTATTCCTAGTATCGCGTAGCCAAGACCAAATCCCACTGATCACAAAATACACTGACTTACGCGATCCAGATTTTATTTCTTGGATCGCGTAGCTAAGCACAAATCCGAAATTCAGCAAAACTCATATTTTGACCAAATTCAAACGCGCATAACTTTTAACTCGTTACGAATTAGACCATCAAATTTTGCAGGCACCTCCACTATACCAAAATGAAGGTTTCTTTTTTTACACTTTTTTAAAATACACGTTTTACGAGAAAACGGACGTCTCACCAATTTGTGGCCATTTTGGACCATTTTGGTGACACGCTTATATTCCAAATAACTTGACTTCTGACTTCAACCTTTTTCTCACATATTCTAGGATACATTTGACACATGTGAGCGTATTCATCAACATCATACCACCACTCTAACCCATTTTGATTCGTTTGACCCGTTTGGTGTCCATTTGGACACTTTCAACAAAACTAACTCATTTCAACCCTTTGACACTTAAATTCAATTCATTTCATCAACATATCATATCTCTTAATTCATGATCACTAATTTGAACCAAAATACAACAATTGACACCTTGATCATAAGTTCACTATAAACATGATCAATACACACATAATTCAACATCTAACACATTTATTACTATACAGTATTCTCATTACCCAATTCAACACCATCTTATTCCCCTTTGACTTTATCAAGTCCAAGATACGCGTTTACACGAATTGACACGTTACACTTTAATTCTTCAACATTATTTCAAAGGTGTCTTTTGGGCGATTTACACAAGTAATAATTCATAACGATAATTCAAAAGGAAGAGAAGCTTGTCTAATCATATTGCAAGCTCCAATCCACGCTAGTTCTTTGTAATCCTATTACAACCAATTGATTCCACCGAACCAAACATATAACGCCCCTAATTTTAGAACACATTTTTTTTTTTTACATCGCGGAAGCAATATCCCATATATATATATATATATATATATATATATATATATATATATATATATATATATATATATATATATATATATAACCTTGGATTATCCAAAATATACATAACAATTTACATAAGTACTTCTTATATAACTACACAATTAGATGGGCGTTACATTATCAAAATATTTAAGTAATACAAAAGTCATCAGAGTTTTCATCCTTGTCAAACATTCCTTCAATTTACTCCGAGACCCGCCCTTAACAAAATACATTAACCTGCAAGGAGTAAACAACGAGGGATTAGCACGAAGCTAAGTGAGTTAACTCATCACTAACACTACACTTAGTTTAACACTATGAGTCTACAACAATTAACACTTTGACTCAACATCACTAGAGGATCGGTGGCCCTTGTGGCACCCTCAGCCGCGGTGGCCCACCAAGCGACTCTTACACTAACTGCAGGCCAATACAGTGGTTAACCGATAACGGTTTGCTACCTTTAGTCAACACAAGCTCCATTCACAACACATGTTCACAACTCTCGTGTTGACTAACCTGTAGCAAGACGTCCAACAAGATTGACATCTTTAACACAATCACCAATAGGTTTCTTAACACATGCTTCTAGTTCACAATATGTCGTAACACAAGAATGCACAAATAACACTTGAAGTAACCACATAAGTGATCACCAAACATAGCGAGAGATCAAAGTCCACTCACCTGTCAGTCTCCGTCTCCAAACTCAAAAGTCTTATTTTATTGAGTCTTCGGTGTCTCTGTACACGCAATTAAAACACAAGTTAATAACTTGTCTCATAATTAATTATGACTATAATCAATTACACACATTACTAATCAAGAAATATCGATAATTAAATGATATAAGTGGTAGATTCATATAAGTTCACAAAATATTAAAATCTTCAAAATTACAAAGACAAACGCGATCCAGACTATTGGGGTGGGATCACGTTCCTCTTAAGGAAAATATTCTGTCACCAAAATACACTGTGGAACGCGATCCGGAAAAAGGGCTTGGATCGCGTTCGCAAGAACAAATCCAAACGAACTCACTATTCTACTGATCAACGCGATCCGGGTAAGAGGCTTCAGGATCGCGTTTGTAAGAACAAAACACGCGGTAACCAAGTAACACATGGCAACGCGATCCGGGTAATGATGCAGGATCGCGTTCCTCAATTTTTCAGCAGAAACTCAAACCTGTAATTACACAGCACGAACCAAAACCCAAAATCTACTAAAACTCAACTTATAACTCAGATTTTTATCGATTTCAATGTACCATAACACCTAATAACAACATACAACCATGATTCAAACAACAATTCATCACCAATCATCAAAATCACTTATAACCTAACTATTTCCATTCAAACTAAAACTTAAGAAATCTTCCATGTTTTTATTATGTAATCGAGTACAAGGAGTTAAATCATCATCATCAAATCGATATGCAACCATCTATTTAGCTCATCAAACTTCAAATCATAATAATCAATAATGTGTTCAAAACCCAACATATACAATTATAACTTACAATATGAAGAACACTATGAAGATGAGGATGATGATCTTAACAAGAATTCCAACTTCAATCTTCAATCACTTTGTATAATCTTTTGATTTGCAAGGGTTTGAATTTAGTTCTAGGTTTAGGTTTTTAACTAACAAAGAATGAGAATTGGGGAAATGTTAGGTCGGCTCCTTCTTTTTATTTACCCGACCCAATTAATTTACAGTACCATATTATACCACCTTTTGATCTATTGTCTGGAACCTAAATACCAATTGCAATAAAATTATTTTATTTTACCGTCGTCTAAGATTATTTAAAACAAATAATATTTTACTAGTCACAATATCTTCTGAGACTTATTTACCTATTTATTTCACAATCAAACATATTCAAACAATTAAATATACGTATTTAAATTTAAAGAAATACCTGATTCTACTGGGCCCAATTACAGGGTGTTACAAATCTTCCCTCCTTAAAAGATTTCGTCCCCGAAATCTAACTAGACTCGAACAAACTAGGGTAACGGACCTTCATACTCGACTCGGTCTCCCAAGTAAGATTTTCTCCCAAACTATGTTTCCATTTCACTAGAACCATAGGTATCTCTTTCTTGCGTAATTTAGTCACTTTTCTATCAACTAACTCAATGGGCTCTTCTACTAATTTCTGACTTTGGTCAACCCTAAGATCTTGTAACGGAAGGATTTGGGTTGGATCCTCCACATTACATTTCCGCACATAGCAAACATTAAAGGTGTCGTGAATACCACTTAATTCAGAAGGAAGGTCTAAGGCAACTGTTTGGTCATTAACTACTTGGCGAATTTTGAATGGACCTATAAATCTCGGAGCCAATTTCCCACGCTTACCAAAACGAATCACGCCCTTCCAAGGTGACACTTTTAAATAAACCAATTCACCTTCGACAAAATTAACTGGTCGACGACGCGGATCAGCATACTGTTTTTGTCTATCTCTGGCGGCTTTCAATTTCTCGCGAGCTATAGCAACTTTATCGGTCGTAATCTGAACAACATCTGGACCCGCAAACTGTTTTTCTCCTGCCTCTAACCAACAAGTCGGCGTTCGACAACGACGTCCGTAAAGCATCTCATATGGCGGCATACCAATACTCGAATGATACGAATTATTATACGCAAATTCCACCAAAGGTAAGTGAGAGTCCCACGAACCCCCATACTCCAATATGCACGCCCTCAACATATCCTCGAGAGTCTGAATGGTTCTTTCTGACTGTCCATCTGTCTGAGGATGATATGCAGTACTAAGATTAACTCGAGTACCTAACTCTTTCTGAAGATTCTGCCAAAAGCCTGACACAAATCTGGAATCTCGATCTGACACAATAGATAATGGAATTCCGTGCCTCGATACAATCTCATTAATATACAATTGAGCCAAACGGGTCAAAGAAGCGGTTTCACTGGTCGCAAGAAAATGGGCGCTTTTAGTTAAATGATCAACAACAACCCAAATCATATCGTTGCCCTTCTGCGTACGTGGTAACTTGGTGACAAAATCCATAGTGATGTGTTCCCATTTCCACTCGGGTATCTCCAATTGTTTCAATGAACCATAAGGCTTTTGATGCTCGGCTTTTACTTGGGAACATATATGACATGCTTCCACGAATCTTGCTACATCCGTTTTCATTGTTGGCCACCAATAGAGAGGTTTCAAATCGTTATACATTTTTGTACTACCGGGATGAATAGATAATCTCGATTTATGAACCTCCGTTAAAATCAACTCACGAAGTCCACCAATTAACGGAACCCAAACCCGAGACTGAAAAGTTTTCAACCCACGTGAATCATCAACTAACAAATCCTTTCGTTTCAACATGATCTCGGATTTCAAATTATCATCCAATAAAGCTTCAATCTGTGCGACTTTTAGCTGAGAAATCAAATCAGAGGACACCTCTAATCGCATAAAACAAATCTTGTCACTAGATATATTTCGACTCAATGCATCCGCGACCACATTAGCTTTACCCGGGTGATAACGGATCTCGCAATCATAATCTTTAATCAATTCTAACCACCGCCTCTGACGCATATTCAATTCTTTTTGCGAAAACATGTACTGAAGGCTTTTATGATCCGTACAAATTACACATTTCATACCATACAAATAATGTCTCCAAATCTTCAAGGCAAAAATTACAGCAGCAAGCTCCAAATCATGTGTCGGATAATTCTTTTCATGTGGTTTAAGCTGTCTAGAAGCATACGCAATTACACGATCTCTTTGCATTAAAACACCACCTAATCCGGTATGCAATGCATCACAATATACAATGAAATCATCCAACCCGTCAGGTAACGCCAAAACCGGGGCTTAACACAATAATTGCTTCAATGTCTGAAAAGTTGTTTCCTGTTGTTCGGTCCACTGAAATTTCACATCCTTTCGAGTTAACTTAGTCAATGAGCTCGCAATTTTAGAAAAATCTTTGATAAACTTTCTGTAGTATCCTGCTAATCCAAGGAAACTTTTAATTTCTGAAGGAGACTTAGGCGCATTCCAATTCATAACAGCTTTCACCTTAGACGGATCCACTCTAACCCCGTCTTTGCAAATGATATGCCCCAAAAACTGCACCTCACGTAACCAAAACTCGCATTTCGAAAACTTTGCATAAAGTTGCTCTCTTTTCAAAGTTTCAAGTACCAATCTCAGATGCATTTCATGATCCGCTTCAGACTTAGAATAAATCAAAATATCGTCGATAAACACAATCACAAACTGGTCAAGATAGGGACGACACACACGATTCATTAAATCCATAAAGATTGCAGGAGCATTCGTTAACCCGAACGGCATAACCAAAAACTCATAGTGACCATACCTCGTGCGAAAAGCGGTTTTAGGAATATCTTCCTCACGAACTCGGACTTGATGATATCCCGACCTCAAATCAATTTTAGAAAAATATGAGGATCCTTGTAATTGATCAAACAATTCATCAATTCTGGGCAACGGATATTTGTTCTTCACCGTTCTCTTATTTAATTCCCGATAATCGATGCACATACGAAGAGTACCATCTTTCTTCTTCACAAATAACACGGGAGCACCCCAAGGCGATGAGCTCGGCCTAATAAATCCTTTATCTAACAATTCCTGAATTTGCCCCATCATTTCACGAATTTCAGAAGGAACTAATCTATAAGGAGCCTTAGCTACAGGAGACGAACCAGGAATTAAATCAATTTGATATTCTACATCTCTTACAGGGGGAAGACCAGGCAATTCATCCGAAAACACGTCCGAATATTCAGAAACCACCCGAATATCGGAGATGGATTTCTTTTCTACTTTGACATCTACAACATAGGCCACAAAGGATTCACAACCCTTAACTAAAGACTTCCTAGCCTTCATCATAGATATAACCGGAATACTACCCTTTACACGTTCCCCACGTGCCACAACATAAGATAGATTGGAAACTGGGATTTTTATTAAGTTCTTATGACAAGAGATGTCGGCTTTGTTTTGACTCAGCCAGTCCATACCAAGAACCACATCAAAACTAGGGATTTGCATCAATAGGAAAGAAACTGGAAATTCATGATCCTCTATTAATATACTAGCTCCGGCTACCGATGTGGTAACAGGAACTGTCTTACCATCAGCTACCTCAACTTCTAAGGGATTAGAAATCACAGAGGGCATCAATTTCAGTTTATCACAAAATTGCACAGATATAAACGAGCAATTTGCTCCAGAATCAAATAATACACGGGCTGGTACAGAGTTAACAAGGAAAGTAGCAGTAATCACGTCATCAATAAGCACAGCATCATCCACAGTCATTCGAAAAGCTCGACCCGTAGCAGCTGGTGGAACCTTCCTTTTCTGGCCAGAAGATGAGGAACCTCTAGCCGCACCCGTACCCTGCTTCCTTGCATCAGGACAATCACCCGCTCGATGTCCCTCTTTGTGACACGTCCAACACACATTATTTGGATAAGTACAATCAATCGCATTATGACCCAACACCCCACATTTCATACACCTTGACGTCCTAATAGAACAAGACCCGGTATGCTTTGATCGACATCTTGCACAATAGGAATTATCCATCGGAACACCACCATAACTAGTTTTCTTGTTTGCTTGTGAAGGTTGCCATCTTTGTTTTCCTTTACCGGAAGAATCACTCTTCGGTTTCTGTGCATATTTTTCTTTATTTTGCAACCTCCTAGCCACAACATCACTATCCACGGATCGTGCCCACTCAAAAGCCTGAGAAATACTATTAGCCATTCTCACAGTGGTACGGTAATCTGGAGGTAAGGTTTTCACAAAATGACTAATCTTATTTCTTTCAGTCGGAACCCACTGTTGCACAAATCTTAACTTCTCAGAAAATTGCCGGATAAGTTCATCGATTGACATCTCATCAGTCTTCCGTAAATCCATAAATTCCTGTCTGACACGATCAAGATTATATTCCGAACAGAATTGTTTGCACACTTCGGCATGAAAATCCTGCCATTTAATAGAACTCCTTTGTTGTGGATTGAAATGAGCAGTTATCGAATCCCACCACGACATCGCTTCACCTTTCAATAATTGGATAGCATATGGAACTTTGTCTTCATCATCACAATGACAAACCTCTAACTTCCTTTCCACATCACGTAACCAGTCTAAGGTAATAGTAGGATCAGGACTTCCAGAGTACGAGGATGGTTTACTAGACATAAAAGTTTTGAGAGAACATCCTTTCTTCGGCAACTGAAAGGGTGGAAACAAAGGTGCTTTGTTGAGTCACTGGTCGCTGACCATGATGAAGTCACTGGTCGCTGACCAACTCAACCTTTCACTTCTCAATGAAGAAATGGATTGTATCGAAGCTGCTGTTGCTAATGATAGGATTTGCTGATCGTCATTCATTCTGATTCGATATTCTGAGGAAGATTTAAAGCTCAACTTGGTGTGTCGCTGATCTACGTCAGCGAGAGCATTACTTCTTCAAATCAATAAAGGCAAAAGTCACTGCCTGAATAACAGCTAGTCACTGAAGATGCAGCAATCCTCCTCACTCACTCATTGATTAAATGAAGTAAAGGCTCCGGTGTATAGAGAAGACCTCACCGTTTAAGAAGTAACCATAGAAACGATGGAATCCACTATTTATTTATCATGCTATTTTTTTTTAATACCTAGTATATCGTATTTCGAGGTGAAATGTCTAGAAAAAATCGTGGTTGGGAAGGTTATAGTAGCCAAAGCCATTGGAATTTTTAGTTTATACATTGGAAAACACAATACGCCTAATCGATTGGAGTTGCTAAAATTCTGTCCATATTGTAACAAACATACGATTCACGGGGAGATAAAGAAATAGATCGAAGCAAGTACCTGCGCTCTTATCTTACAAGGAAAGGGAAAAAATGACATTATATATATAACATATTATATATATAACATATTTAACATAGTTAAAGATAATTATAAACAAACTAAATCCTATTTATTTATTCTAATTCTAATTAGAGATACGGCTGAAATAGGATTTTAGGGATAAGAAATAAACTAACCAAACCATGGATAAATCCAAGCGAACTTTTCTTAAATCCAAGCGATCTTTTCGTAGGCGTTTGCCCCCGATCCAATCGGGGGATCGAATTGATTATAAAAACATGAGTTTAATTAGTCGATTTATTAGTGAACAGGGAAAAATATTATAAGTTTCATTGTAAACATTGTCAACAACGTAAAATGGGCTTCATATACTTTACTTAGACCTAGTCTTCTCTTTCAATAAAAAACCCTCCGTCGAGATTGGATTCTAATAATCTAATATTTTATCTAATCTAATAAAAGGAATCTACCAAGACCCCTCTTTTCTATATTCAAAATCTTAAATCTTGAGTTTTCTATATGCTAAATCTTGAGAGGAAAATTCCTAGACATTTTCTTACATCTGACTACTTGTTCTATTCTAAACCACTAATAAAAAAGAGACAAATGGAAATATTCATAAAAAAATGAAATAGATTTTTTGATTATTTTATTATATAAATATATAAATAAAGATAAATAAAGTAAAGAAGAGATAATAAAATAGAATAGAAAGTAGAAAGGATAATTAATAAAATAGAAAGGATAATACAAATTTATTTCAATTTCGACCAATTTCTAATCTAATAATTTCTAATAACTAATAAATAGAATTCTCTTTTTTTATTTTTTTTCGAATTTTATTTAGAATCCCTTTTCTTTAGAGAGAATCCTCGGTAAGATTGAGATGAAAACAAGAGAATTTGGATAAGAGCAATAGTGAGTTTTAACTATAACTAAAAAAAATGAAATAAAAAGCTATGTAATAAAAATAGGATTCTATTCTAATCGATGAATCTTGAAAAGAAACACGCCCTACAAAAGGAAACTAGATGGTTCGAGCAAAAGCAATTCTTACTTTAACTAAACAGTTATGAACGACTTAACAATTTCAAGTCGAATGGTTGTAACTAGATCAGTGAAAGATAAATATAGTAAAATAATACATAGTTCATATCAGACATAATCTATACTTTAAAAAAAAAAAAAAAAAAAAAAAAACCTATTCTTTAACTGATCTTGTTAGTATTCTAAGTTGTAACTCTTTTAGCGAAAGATCAGTCTCTCTAAATTTTGTTTTAAAAAGAATAAATAAAAATTATGATTCTTATTTACCAGTGATCAAATCTCTCTGACTTAGTTAGTATTCTAAGTTGTAACCAAATCAGTGAGATTACATCTCAGGCAAATTGAATCATATATGAGTGTTATTTTTATTTGTGTGACTTCTTGAATCTTTCATCATTATTTGACGGGATGTGTCACAAAATTGCACCTCTGACACTAGACTTTTCCTTACGTCACATATACTTTTCCGGCGTACCTTTCAAATCACCATTAATACCACCAAGCTCCACAATCATCACACCTATTCCATTTAAACATCAAAACTTATCACCCCTACGCCACCCCTATTTACTACCACTATCTACCACGTTTTCCCAATCTTAACCACATGATCATTCAAGAGTTTCCATAAATCAAACCAAATGGTTTTCTTTCTGTTTCAAATCAAAAAGAAACTCTTGATGTTCATATTCTCTTTCAAATACTCTAACCAATAAAAGTCTTTTCGATTTCTGTAAAGGCAAATTCAAACGTTTTAAAATCAAGGAATTTTGCCATTACAACATTCAAAATCACTCTCATCACCATAAAATATTTTTTTTATAAAAACAGAGTATGATATTTATTTCATCACTTGATAGATCAGGGTAAAATTTCTCTTGTAAAAATCAACCTGGTCTATAATCGCCTTGTTTCTACTTAGTCTAGTGATGCCATTTTTATCTACTCTGCTGGGATTACAAGGTGCTCTTGTAATCCAGTATGAAACTACTGTACACTCGTCTGATTCTGCCCCACCATCGATCATGTCACTGCTCACACCCCCAGTGACCAAAACTGATCATCCTCCATCCAAGAAAACCTCAAACTCTTCTACCAAAAGCTTGAAAATAAAGGCCCTGTTTCTAGCAAAACAAGGGATCAAGAGTGAAATAGTCACTGAACGTTCAGTCTCTATGGGCACTCTTGCTAAAACCAAAACTTACTTATCGAGTCAACCCATGAGCCACTCATCATCCTCACAAAAGGATGATGCTTCATTCAAAGGGCAAGTGACATCAGTGGGTGATGACACACTCATATCTGGTGTCACATCACTGGCTACAGACCCGTGCCAACTCTCTTCTATCACCACACCAGCTGTCAATGTCGCTCTCCAGTCACAGAGAGTGATACAGGCTGCACTTTCTGTTTTTAAAGATCCATCAGTTAAAACACAAGCTGATGATGAGAAAACCAAAACTGTTTTACAACATGATCACATAGTTACTATCGCATTTTCTGATATCATCAAGGGGGAGAAATTTCTACATGAAGAATGTGCTGATGCTTACAGAAAAATGATAATCTACTATAGGATATCATCAAGGGGGAGAAAACGTGCAAATGAATGCAAAAATCAATGGTGTTCATATGTAAAGTTGTTGCTGATTGGAAATCATCTATTTGGATCATATTACAGGGTCAACACATCTACAACTCATGTGGAAAAGTTGCTGACGCTATTAGAACCATATAGAAAAGTTGCTGACGCTATATGGAAAAATTGCTGACGCTATGAAAATTACTAATACATGGGGATCATCTTTGCAGCTTCTATCTCAAATAATACCTATTCCCTGTATTGATGTTACAATTTTCATGGCAATCTTTAATTCATATCAGCTTAGCAATGAATCCTTCTTCATCAACTGCAGCTCAAATATGTCTCATTGATTTTCAGTCGGTTTAAGCTACAAGAAGAAGGATATTTGCATATAAAATTTCCTTCACAGTTGTCTTCTCTCTGATGACAAGTGCACTGTGATGAGGTATATTCTCACTGATGAAATTGTGTTCACTGACGCCATCTCTATGTCTCTCCCTACTACAGTTTTGAATCATATGTCAAGAAGAATGAATGTTTGGCCTGATTTCTCCCTGGTTGAAAGACTTCCCGTTTACAAAATGTGAGTCAAAGCTGAAGATATCAGAAGTTGCTGAATCTCTTGATCACTGAAGAAGATTGTCTTATCTAAATCAGATTAGAGCATTGTAACTAAAAATGATTATGTACTTTATATTTTAGCTTCAATAATATTTGAACCTGTGCAAATCTCAGAACATATCAAAAGAATCCAAAAAGAAAGATGAATGGATCACAAGTATACAGTCACTGAATGTTTAAATTCTTAAACACTAACTACAAACTTTCACAGCAACAAGTTTGTCTAGGGAGCTTCAATCACAATCATTTAGGGGGAGATTGTTGAGTCACTGGTCGCTGACCATGATGAAGTCACTGGTCGCTGACCAACTCAACCTTTCACTTCTCAATGAAGAAATGGATTGTATCGAAGCTGCTGTTGCTAATGATAGGATTTGCTGATCGTCATTCATTCTGATTCGATATTCTGAGGAAGATTTAAAGCTCAACTTGGTGTGTCGCTGATCTTCGTCAGCGAGAGCATTACTTCTTCAAATCAATAAAGGCAAAAGTCACTGCCTGAATAACAGCTAGTCACTGAAGATCCGTTGTTCAAATCATTCTACAAGAGCATGTTAGCTCGCAGTGAGTGAGGAGGATTGCTGCATCATCAGTGACTATTTCAATAAAGCCTCTCAAACATCTAGTACTTAAAAGTATTGTACTTATCTATACATCAGCAAGAGTGTTCCAGTTTAAAGAATGCCTGAAAGATTACGTGGCAGCAAGTGATTGGTTTTAAGGTAACGAGATATTTGCGGTAACAGAATTGGGACCCGCAGAATGTCGGTTTATCAGAGATCATGACCAATCAAGCAGCAGCACGTGTCCTTTCAAGATCCTTGAACCAATCGATCCAAAAGAAGGAAACGGCATTGATGACTGAAAATCATAACCCTGCTGCTGTTGTTGTGAAACATGAGGAAAAGTAACCGGAATCCGAGTAGAAGCAGTAATGGGAGGGGTAGTAGTAGCAACATGCGAATAAATAGGAATAGACCTTTGAGATGACCCAGCACGTTCTCTCTCAAGTTCAACTACACGGTTCTCTAATCTTAGTATATAATCTTGACTAGTTTCAACTTCTGTATTAACCGGATTTGAAGTACCATTATGATCCACGTCCTCTGGAGCGGAGTGAACAGTCGAGACATTATAGAGAGTACGGGGTGGTTGCTCATTTTCTGCCATCTGTATCACAACACATCTCAACACTTGTTAATCGTTAGCATTAACATACTAACTTAATTCACACTATAGCTAATCCCACAACCCGGAATGTTTGACAACTCGACACTAGATTTGGGATTAAACACTCTAAGTTGTTCAATTCACCCAAATTTATGCTCTGATACCAACTTATAACGCCCCTAATTTTAGAACACATTTTTTTTTTTTTACATCGCGGAAGCAATATCCCATATATATATATATATATATATATATATATATATATATATATATATATATATATATATATATAACCTTAGATTATCCAAAATATACATAACAATTTACATAAGTACTTCTTATATAACTACACAATTAGATGGGCGTTACATTATCAAAACATTTAAATAATACAAAAGTCATCAGAGTTTTCATCCTTGTCAAACATTCCTTCAATTTACTCCGAGACCCGCCCTTAACAAAATACATTAACCTGCAAGGAGTAAACAACGAGGGATTAGCACGAAGCTAAGTGAGTTAACTCATCACTAACACTACACTTAGTTTAACACTATGAGTCTACAACAATTAACACTTTGACTCAACATCACTAGAGGATCGGTGGCCCTTGTGGCACCCTCAGCCGCGGTGGCCCACCAAGCGACTCTTACACCAACTGCAGGCCAATACAGTGGTTAACCGATAACGGTTTGCTACCTTTAGTCAACACAAGCTCCATTCACAACACATGTTCACAACTCTCGTGTTGACTAACCTGTAGCAAGACGTCCAACAAGATTGACCTCTTTAACACAATCACCAATAGGTTTCTTAACACATGCTTCTAGTTCACAATATGTCGTAACACAAGAATGCACAAATAACACTTGAAGTAACCACATAAGTGATCACCAAACATAGCGAGAGATCAAAGTCCACTCACCTGTCAGTCTCCGTCTCCAAACTCAAAAGTCTTATTTTATTGAGTCTTCGGTGTCTCTGTACACGCAATTAAAACACAAGTTAATAACTTGTCTCATAATTAATTATGACTATAATCAATTACACACATTACTAATCAAGAAATATCGATAATTAAATGATATAAGTGGTAGATTCATATAAGTTCACAAAATATTAAAATCTTCAAAATTACAAAGACAAACGCGATCCAGACTATTGGGGTGGGATCGCGTTCCTCTTAAGGAAAATATTCTGTCACCAAAATACACTGTGGAACGCGATCCGGAAAAAGGGCTTGGATCGCGTTCGTAAGAACAAATCCAAACGAACTCACTATTCTACTGATCAACGCGATCCGGGTAAGAGGCTTCAGGATCGCGTTTGTAAGAACAAAACACGCGGTAACCAAGTAACACATGGCAACGCGATCCGGGTAATGATGCAGGATCGCGTTCCTCAATTTTTCAGCAGAAACTCAAACCTGTAATTACACAGCACGAACCAAAACCCAAAATCTACTAAAACTCAACTTATAACTCAGATTTTTATCGATTTCAATGTACCATAACACCTAATAACAACATACAACCATGATTCAAACAACAATTCATCACCAATCATCAAAATCACTTATAACCTAACTATTTCCATTCAAACTAAAACTTAAGAAATCTTTCATGTTTTTATTATGTAATCGAGTACAAGGAGTTAAATCATCATCATCAAATCGATATGCAACCATCTATTTAGCTCATCAAACTTCAAATCATAATAATCAATAATGTGTTCAAAACCCAACATATACAATTATAACTTACAATATGAAGAACACTATGAAGATGAGGATGATGATCTTAACAAGAATTCCAACTTCAATCTTCAATCACTTTGTATAATCTTTTGATTTGCAAGGGTTTGAATTTAGTTCTAGGTTTAGGTTTTTAACTAACAAAGAATGAGAATTGGGGAAATGTTAGGTCGGCTCCTTCTTTTTATTTACCCGACCCAATTAATTTACAGTACCATATTATACCACCTTTTGATCTATTGTCTGGAACCTAAATACCAATTGCAATAAAATTATTTTATTTTACCGTCGTCTAAGATTATTTAAAACAAATAATATTTTACTAGTCACAATATCTTCTGAGACTTATTTACCTATTTATTTCACAATCAAACATATTCAAACAATTAAATATACGTATTTAAATTTAAAGAAATACCTGATTCTACTGGGCCCAATTACAGGGTGTTACAAAACACCTACAAAATGAAACCATCGAATCGAGTAAGCATAAAGCTTAGTGAGCTTATGAGCAGTTGATTGAATAATTCTCAAATATAATAACATATTTCATCTATCAAGATTCACTTATCTGATTCCATCTTAACTACGAAACCATTATAGAGATTCTTTTTATTTAGTAAGGATCCGCGGTCCAAGAGATACAAATAAGCAAGGTATCAAATCACATCGCATTGGATACCAAGCTTAAGATACAAGTAGCGCTAAGCACTTATTTCGTAATCCATTATTATTTCGTAATGATACAATCCCTACAATTCAGTCATTCCACAATTTCACATAATCATCACATTATACACACACCAATCACTTAATTAACAACCAAACACCTTAACACATAATATAAAACATAACATCATCACCACACATCTAATCACTATATTAATAACCACATTTTAAACCAAGATTTGAAACAATAAATATTCCATTGGGTCATGCAGACCTCTTGCTCGTAAGCAATCTGGCAAAGCATGCCTATTACAATTCACAATTGAGAAACAAAATAATATACAAACAACTAATATTCGATTGTATGGACCACTTACGTGTAAGCAATCCGGAACATACAATCATTATTCAGTTAATCCTCATAACACTCACCTTTGCTTTCTAGGCAAGGACATGATATCGCACTTGAATAGTAAAATCACCATCCTGGATCACTTAGCATATAACCTATCGATACAATAACACATTTAACAACATATAATCATCATAATCAACTACTACAATCATTAATCCATCATCCCCTTTGGATTGATTATTTCTAATTCATGATCTCTCTTTTCATAATCATCTTTGATTCTACTATTACTCACTTACATAATTACCTTAATTATGATTAAGTAACATAACAACAATTCTTCTACTCAATAACTTTGATAAATTAACATGATTACATTATTTCATATGATTTGATTACTCGTATTATTACTTTAAACATCAATCATTCATCATAATCATAATCAATCCAGTTGCTAAATCTCTTGATTCGATACTTCAATATCTTTAAATCATATTTCAACAACTTTTATACTCACCAATCAAAGTGTATTAACATCAATTTATCACTCTAAATACAAAACTCACTTGATTACTAATCATATAATTCAATTAATCCATTATTTCATTGAATTAATATCAATCGTCGTCATATACATACTCATCTAACATTAATTCACCATAATACACTTAAATTTTAACCTAGAAACCATTAATCCTTCATATAATTCAAAACCCCCATGAAACCCTAAGTTTCAATTCAAATTTAAAGAAGAATCATGATTACCTTAGGTTATTAACGATTAATCCTTGTTGAATTCATGTTTTCCAATTTCAATTTTGGGTTTGAATCGATTTTGGTTTGAAGGTTTAGGGTTTATGCGTATTTGGAAGCTTCTGGGTTTGAAAAATGATGAAAATGATATATCATACGTACATACACATGTTAATAGATATATATGTTTTAATTTTTATTTCCGTGATTATCATTGTCTGGAACTTTAAAACCGACATACAATTATTTCTATTTTATTTCACCTTGAGTAATAATACTTTAAAATAACTACTATTACTTTATTCACAATATTACTTTTGGATTTTGAGGTGTTACAACTTTTTGGACTATTCTCTGGTGAAAACATTTAAAATAATCATTTATCATCAAAAATCACCAAGGTAGTCTAAATACGGACGTTGCTACAAAATTCAGTTAAAACACCCGATTTACACGCAAACCAAGGCAAATACAATCACCTTAAATATTCCGTTCTTAATTATCTTATAGAAATATATCTTAATTCATGTTGTATAATTCTATAGGAAAATCCAAGACCGGAGGTGAAAGAATCAAGAGAAACGGGCAAAGAACAAAGGAAATGTGCAGTCTGGAAGCCCGTCGATCGTCATCCGGAACATGCAAAAGTCAAACACCTCCAAATTTGGCAAACTTAGTGCCATTAGAAGCGTAACGGAAAAACGAATCCAATGGCGCAAGAATCAAGCAAAACGGACTTAAAACGAAGAAGATACGGACGAACCAAGCAACCGAGAAGTCAACAGAAGGTAAATGGAGCACCCCCCCCCCCCCCCCCCTCCATCCTAGGTACCGTATACGGTACCCTAGATGCCATATACGGCACTAGGGGTGCCGATTATGCCCTCTTTTGCCTTGATAAATGGTACCTAGGTGCCATTTGACCCCCATGTTGCTTGCTCGCCCCGTGTAACGTTTTGGTGCTTGTTCTTTGTGCTTAAAGACTTGTACCATGGCCAACTAGCTTCTCCTATAAATACCCAACTCATTTCACCATTTCAAACACACTTTACACCTTTCACTTCTCTTCTCTCTCTCTAGAATTTTCTCTCTCTAGAATTTCTTTAGTTTTGTAATTAGTTTAGTTAGTTTCTCTTTCTAGTTTCTCTCTCTAGAGAACTAGAGAGATATAAGTAGTGGTTATAGCTAGAGGAAAGTTGTAATTGGGTAATCAAGCTGTGGCAAGGTTATTCAAGTCAGACTGTTGTAATCCTCAGTATTACTCTTCTAATATGGTGATATTATCTTACTCTCTTACTGTTATAATGTTTACTTTGTATGTTATTTCAGTACGATTTATGGTTATTGCCATGCTGATTACGTAGATTAATATGTGATTGTTGAAATGTAGATGTTAGGATTAGGGATGATGTTTAATTAATATCTCTTATATACGATTGGTAGTTGTTATGATGAGTACATGTTTAAACTTATCCTGGATGTAGACTTAATTAATCACCCTTTTCGGTCTCTCACGTGACTGTTGCCTTAGGATAGGATTTGATCAACCCTAACTACGAATACACAGTTATCTCCTGTTTGTATGAAACTGTGGGATCTCCGTAATACGGCAGAATACTTGGTATAGCGTTGGAAATACCACTGGTAGAGTACAAATACGTGGAAGCCAAGGAAATGTTGATGGTCTATCTCACCGTGGATTACCTGTAAGCAACCCTTCCAGACACGGGTCTAGGTCTTGTTAAGCCGTGAAAATGCTATAGCACACCGTTAAACTACCTCTGGTTATAAAGCTGTGTAAAGATACATAAGGTCTTTAAAACACCGTAGATATACCTAGGGTTAGAGTACTGTGGAAAATAAGGACACTATTGTGACACCCGTCAAATTAAGACTAGTGATTAGCGCCCAATCAACTGTTAATACATGTAAGTAGTTCTGTGTTAGGCTAATTAATGTATCAATTAATATATATATATTGTGGAATATATACAAGAATGCGATTTGATTAAATCGTACGCAATTCAAATCGAATGTAATTCGGCTCAAGTAATACGGACGTTGGTGAACAATTTTATTAAATAATATAATGTTATTTAATAATACTATTATATCCATAATATTATTTTGATAATATTTCAAATCAAATCCGTATCGTACGAATAACAATTACGCGATTAAAATATTAAACGCGCAAACGATCAAAACAAGTTAAAGTTGTAAATTATAACTCAAATATAAAGTATTTGATAAAATACTTCAACCAAAAATATCGGGAAATCATTCGCATCTTTAAACATATAATTAAATGTTTTTAAATAATTATTTAACGTTTAAATAATCGGGAAAACGAACACCACACGGAGCGCAAACACGGGAGTTAAAAGTGGAGACCCACACCTCGGTGGGCCCCCACCGAAATCAGCCAAAAGGGTGGGGATCCCACCCCTTTCCCTCATTTCATCATCATCACCATCTTCTCTCTTCTCTTTTCTCTCTAATCACCACCACCTCCACCATCCACTTTAAATCACAAAATACTACCATCAAACACCATCTAATCACCTAGCTCGTTTAGAATAAAAGAACCACGGCATCACGATCTACAACTCTATCTTTTCGGAATCTTGATTCGCCACTTTCTAAGTTTCCGACAAATCTCGAAAACACTCCGATTTCGTTTATTTTACTTGAGTGTTGTTTGTATAAGCTTGTAATGTCCAAATAAGGGTTGGGTAAAAGTTTCGGACCAAACAAAAGTCATCCGGCCATGTTTCCGGCCACTGAACTCCGATCAGACGCTAATGTCGCTTTTGGCTTGTCCTAATTGCGACATCATCTGCAACGTCGCAAAACCTCTCACGATGTCGCATGGGGCGACATCAGCCTCAACGTCGCTTTAATTTGCTAAAGTCGCACGTAGAGACATCGACCCCTACGTCGCATGAACCAACAACGTCGCGTATAGCGACATAACACGTAACGTCGCATTAAATTGCGAATGTCGCACTTTGCGACCCCTGATCAATATCTCAGTCATGACCTGCGACATCACACCTAATGTCGCACAAACCCGAACCTTGAAAACTCAGATTTTACTAAGTGTCGAGACCTGAAATTTTATCACTTGATTTTATCCAAATTCAAATTCAAATCCTCGACCCCAACCAGGGGTCAGCCCCTTGGACCCCGCCAGGGGTTGCCACCCCTGGAACCCCGCTAACCAGGGGTGCTGCCCCCGGACCCCCGTCGTCTAAAGTTGTAAATACTTTATAAATATGACACTTCAACATCATAATAATAATAATACTTTAGAATTATTATTACAAACAATCACCAACGGGTCGTACACGTTTTCTAAATACTCAATTCAATAAACCAAATCGTAGTAATTTGGACAATTCAATCAACCAAATCGTAGTAATTTGGATATTATAGTGGGACAAACAACTACAAAGGTAGTCTTTTAAGATACCTATACAATTAATAACCATCGTGCGTATTGAACGCCCTTAGGTTACAAGTCTTCGGACATCAATTCGCAGCTAATCAATTCAAGTTTACTTAGATAAACACTCAAGGCTCAGGTGAGTCTCATAGCCCCTCTTTTACTGTTTTTCACTGGGGTGTGATACATTGCTCTAATTATTACATGTGAACGTAAGTACAATTCAAACAATTACTGCATGAGTTGTTTTCAACTAATCAATTTAAAGTCCTCCACAAACATAGTTTGGTAATACATCTGTAGCGTGAATGTTAGTATATGATATCATATAGGATTGACAATCCTCATCCGGGTTAGCACGCACTAACTGGTCAAACGGACGTATTAGCATTTGGGTAGACGAGTGTGGATTAGGCACTCGAAGGAGGCACCTCGATCGGAATTCCTTAATTGGACCCGACCCTCAAGTTAAGCTCAGACTATGTGCTCATGGCTGTATAACTTTTATTTTGCTTAATTGCATTTTAAATTCAATTAAATCTTGCGGTCCATACTATATGTTTTGACATACAAACCTGAAGCTCACCAGCGTTTCGCTGACCCATTTTAGCATGTATCACAGGTACTCAGCAGTAGGTTGGACTGCCCAATCGGGATTCATTAGCTCGAGTCTTCATTCAATCAATCAGAGATTTAATTGCATTATTGTATTTTGTATAAAGTAATTATGTAATGTAAATCTCTCTATTTAAGAACGGAGCTAATGTAAACAATATTTTTGATGTAAACATTTGTTTTATCAATACAAGTTGTAAAACGACGCATATAGTGGTCGTTTGCTATATATCTATGTGCTATGATTATTGATTAGTCGCGCCCCGACCCGATTCGCTTCCGCAACCCGAATATGGGGGTGCGACAACTATACACTGTACACATGCCTAGGGATGAACGACCGATGGCAAAGGAGGGTCTAATCCACGACGGAGGTATTAGAACTTAATTAGATACAACATGAGTTAGGAAATGTAAGCAAGGATGCCGGATGTGTTCCCAGATGCTTAAAACCCCTAAACTCTATTTAACTGATAGTTTAACTTACTTAGCATATGACCAGTATTACTCTGTTAAAATTGGATAGACATAGGTGTTAAGAAAAGTCAGTGTTGTGGACTGTCGCCTTATTCCTTAACCCCAATCAGAGGGTCGCTTGGTCTCCGAAAGAGACGGTGAGGTGGGTGTGAAGACCGTCCCATCTGACCAGAATCAGGATAGCCTATGACTCAGTGACATATGCTCTAGGGTTACACCTAGACGTAGGGTCCTAGTGTTTACACCGACCGTTTAGAAGATCTTTAACTATAGTAATCACCCATCATCATTATAATGGATATCATCCCGAAATCCTAATCGTCGAAGTTTCAGCAATCACTCTCTGCCTGCTGCTTATATTCTCGTTTACTTTTCTGCACTTTATTTCCTGTCATTAGGTTAGGTTAAATAAAACCAAACCCATACCTACCTTGATTCTAAACCCATCCTATTGTCAAATCATCTTTGGTAGGTCCCAATTTAATTTAATTCGTTCCGATTTTGGACGACACTCGAGTTATACTTGCCGCCTTACCCACAAGGTAGGTAGCTAGCATAGTTTGAGCCCCGCAAAATATAAATTTTAAAACTTTCACTGCTCGTGCCTCTGTTGCGGTCGGATCAACGACCAGGGTAAAACCCGACCGACGGACGGGGGCGCGATAAGTTTTTGGCGCCGCTACCGGGGATCGGTTTCGTCAAGAATTGAATTCTACCTTAGATAAATAGCTTTAGGAGATCCTAAATTAAGATTATCATTACTTAGGAAGTTAATTGCTTAGTAGTTAGATAACTTAGTTCTTAAAACCTAGAAAATAAAAAAAAAATAGAAAATAAAAAACCCTAATTCTCCTTCATACCCCCATCTCTCCTCTCAATCAAATGGTGACGGATGAGATGACGGCTTTGGAAGATGCGGAATTCTTTGACTGTCCAGCGTATGAGTCAAACTCCTCTGACGTTAAAGAGGTATGTGTTAACTATGAAGTTGAGAGCCCAAAAATATCGAGCTTAGACTTAGGTTTTGATGAATCTCACCAGAAGATTCCAGCTTCTGTTACTATTGCTTTAAGTGGTCAACCCACACTTGACCCTGAGATTTTATCAATCTTGTCTAGGTATCCACACTATATTAGACCTGCTACTTTACCAGATAATGAACCATTTGGAATCGAAGTGTTCTTCTATCCACCCATGCCTTGGATGGATTTGAATGAACGTCTTCACTGTTTAGATGAATATTTTGAGTACGATCTCCCAGATATTCTTCGAGCCCAGCCTACTACTCTTATATCAAGTGTAGTTGAGGAAGAGTGTCTCCAATATCAGGATGAGACAAAAATTAAGATAGAAACACCAACCCAATTAAACACTGAATCTAGGAATCATCTACCTTAATCAAAGACTGACCATCACTTAGGAAATTCTCAAAAGCCCAATAGGAGGATAGATATTTATGCCAACTTTCTTGAATATCTTAAGATATCTGATTTTCCCTTTACATATGAGCAGAGAAAGACCTTTATTGAGATTGATAGGATAATTAGACTTCTTCGTGCAAACCACAGTAGAAAAGACGAGCTATTGTTAAAATAAGAGTTAGATCTTTTATTGGATCTACTTGCCAGGACCGATTATCCCTCTGTTTCACAACCTAGGATAAAAAGTTATGTTGCGGCCCTGATTGACGAGCTTGAATTTTGGATAGAAAGAAGCCCTATCAAGTCTGGCATGATTCTTGCAGATATTCCATTCTTTGTTGATCCTGCTACTTATTTAATTAATGAACTTAGAGCTATTTTTCCAGAATCAACTGAGGAGGCCATGGACGCTGCTTTCTTTGCAAAAAGGAAACAGATCCATATCCAGCTAATCCAGTTATTCCAAAAAACCAAATTCCCGTTTACTAACCAACAAAAGATTTGTATCAGAGAACTTTCGCAAGCAGTTCACACTACTTACGGAAACCCTGATTCTTCTGAGGAAACGGAGTTTATAGATTTACTTTCAAAACTGCTCTATGATCTATCTTATCTAGATACAGGATTCAGGGATGGCATTTCAAACCAGAAAAAGGTGAAACGGGAATTTAATCGTTTTGTCGATGCATTGTTACAACTCAGTCAGGAAAAACGAGAATTCTTAACTGAATTTGAACGGTATTACATAAACCCTGCTGATTTAGTTTACTATGTCATCCGAGCTCTCCGAGGTACGTTTATTCTCCGCTATACCTTGTCTCTGTCCAAAGCATCAACCGTGCCCAAAAGTGTCATCTCGGACACTATGCGGTAAAACAGTAAGTTTAATATGGACGAGCTTTCGTCCTTAACAAAGCGCTCTTGGGACGCACCCCAAGCTTATCTAGGTTAATTAATATTAGTTAGTATTAGTTTTAGTTTAAATTTATTTATCGTTTTAAAGCTTTCGTTTAAAACCAAGAAAACGTCCTTTAAACTTTAAACTCGCGCAATTCGCGTAAGTTTGAACTTTTCAGAAAAATTTTAACAAAGTTTTAATTTTAAAATTTTGTTAAATTAATTATGATTTGTTTTTAAGTTTGAAGTACACAAATATATTGTTTCATTTCTAAATAAACTCGTTTCGTTTAACCGCAAAGAACTTTTTGAGCGCAATTTAAAACACAATTTTAATTCGCGAAAGTTTTTATAATAGATTCGTATTTACTTTTGGTCACTATATTGAAAATCTTAAAACCTTTCGAAAACCAATCGTACATATCGTCTCTTTCGCGTTTTAAAGTGAAACGTATTTAAACCAAGAAGAAGGGAACCACTATCAAACAAAAGGTCAAAATTTCAAAATTTTCTTCCCCTTCTTCCCTCTCAAACCGTCGGCCCCAAACCACCATCACTAAACCCTCATTTTTCCACCATTTTTGATGATTCAAAGCTTCAAATTCTTCATTTAATCATCTCTCTTGCATACATAACATTATTTCATCACTTGCAAGGTAATTCCTAACTCAAATCTTTAAATTTCATTAACTTTTATAAAGTTAGGGTTTGAAACTTAGATCTATGAAATCCATGGTGAAAACTTGTGTTTTATAGTTCAAAAGTGTTCTTGCATAGTTGCTTAACATGATTACATGCTTGATTGAGTAGATTACTTGATGATTTGTGATTTTGATTTTCAAGTGTTGACTTTAGTGGTCAAACTTGCTTGATTTGTTGACTTTTGGTAACTAGTAGCTTGTTTTGACTTGTTGTGATTAATTCATGCTTAGTATGATTTGATAAACATGATTACATGATTGCTAGTTTATTGTGAATGATTTTTAGGATTGTTAGAAGTTAAAGTAGGCATGTTGTGATTAACCAAGTATCAAACTTTATTTTAAAATCTTCAATTTTAAATGGTGCTTGTGTTTATTAAATCATGACAAGTTTCTTAGATTTCCAAACAATTCTTTAGTTAGCTTTTGGTCCTTGATTATTTTAATTATTCACCACGTTAATTAATAAAGTGTCGGATATTTTAAATATGACCATCACACGTAAGCTACCGTCATTCATTTGTCAAAATCCTTAAATCTTGCAAAACCATTAAAAGTAACCGAATAAGTTAACACGTGTCTTTAACCATATGGTATTTGCATAAGTAAATTGGTTTATGCTCTTTTATTGGCTTGCTTGATATATTTGAGGTAATTACATGGTTTTTACAAACCTCATGCTCATCTAGATTAAGTTGCCATGAATGAAAGTAAGAATAATTGCTAATTGTTTGAAATGATGAGTTTACTTAGATTAAACGCTAGTATTATTATTACTTTAATACCCTTGGAATAGGTTAGACACTAATGATTGCGGAAAATGTGGATTGAGGATTGGTTAGGCCTAGGTTTTGTTTTGATAAATTGCGGATATATCCATATTTTAAAGCCTACACTTCCAATTTTTATTTAAAATTTGGAAATGTACTTAGCAATTTGTTATGACTTATGCCTCTCATTTTCTTGTTACAGATGGATCTATCAAACCCTTCATTGAGGAAGCTTGCTTCGTCCCTTGAGAATATCGAGGATATAGAGAAATGGATGGGACGGTATTTAGGGTCGAACAGAGTCATCATGTGGCCGGATATGAGACGGTTGAGGATTAGAGAGGAGTTAGAGGATTTGATTAGATATGACATAGATGGCGAGGAGCATGCCGCGTTCTTTCACTTATTCTCTATTGACGAGGCTATTTACCGAGAGGATGTCACCGAGTTCATGATGACTTATGATTTGACGTAAAAAGTCATGTTTTACGCACATCTTTTACCTCATATTTAGCACTTAATTAACAAAAATATGCCAATAAAGCTCACATTTACAACATTTTGTTAAAAAGGTCTAAACTTTATAAATATTTCAAAAACAACGGTAAATGGACGAAAAACACACTTAAATAGGCATAATTCGTTCGACATGCTATTTTATCGTAAAACTCCGATCTGGGACTTAATAATTATCTTAAATTGTAGTTCTGGAGAATACGAACGCGTAGACATAAAGGACATTGAAAACGGATCAAGAACGAAGAAGATAGGGCCAAACGAGTTACGATCCAGCACACAAGAAACGATCCAGCACACAAGAAACGATCCAGCACACAAGACCACGAACCAAGGGGATACCACCATCTAAGGGCCGTATACCCCCCTCTAAGGGCTGTATACCCCCTTAAAAGGGCCGTATACCCCCTTTTTGGGGTGGTATACCCCCTCTATGGTGCCGGATACGCCCCGTTTACTACTGAATACGCCCTATTTGCTACCGAATACGCCCCTTTTGGTGTCGAATATGCCCCTTTTGGTGTCGAATTTCATAGCTCGGGGGGTGTATTTCAGTGTTAAATAGGGAGCGAGGGTGTTAAGTGTACAATTGTAACTTGTGAGCCTATAAATAGAGGCTTTCACCTCCTCATTCAACACACCTTCAATCTCATTCTTCATTCAAAAATTCTACACATTTCTCTTGTAATTTTATTTTCTTAGTTAGTTTCTCTCTCTAACTTCTCTCTCTAGAGAGTTAGAGAGCTATTAGAGGGTAGCTAGTAGATTAGAGGAGAGATAATCGTTGTAATAAAGGAGTATTGCTGTTCAAGCTGGTATTCAAGGAAGGCAATTATTTTCTCTCTGTTACGCTGCTCTATTATCCGGTAATATCTATTCCCTCATACTGTTATTATGTCTGAATTATCCATGCGTAATATTATGGTATGTGCTTTATTTATTGCCATGAGTAGTGTAATATTGTGATTGTTGAAATGTAGATATTTAGGAGTAGGGATGATGTTAAATTAATCTTTAATTAAATATGTGATTGGAAATTGTTATGTTATGTATCGGATTAAATTTCTCAAGCTGTAGATCTAAACCACCTATTTCACCCTTTCCAAGCCCTCACGTGGCTATTACTTTAGTATTAGGACTTGATCAACCCTAGTATCGGTAGATAGTTATCTGTGTTGTTGTTGAAACTGTGGACATGCTGTAAAACGGCCCAGTACTTAGTATAGCACTGGAAACACCGCTGGTGGAGTACAAATGCGTGGAAGCTACGGACCGGTCGTAAGCATATGACACCGTGGATACCTGGAAGTCACCCTTCCAGAACATGGTCTAGGTATATAATAAAGCTGTGGAACTGCTGAAAAACGTAGTATACACCGTGAAACGAACCTAGGGATGAACGTTTGATCGCAAAGGAGGGTATACCCCTTGACAGAAGTATTTGTGCTCCTCAACTAAGTATAAGAGATTTGGAAAAGAAAGTGAACACTTAGCTATAGTGTAAGATGCTTAAACCCCCTTATCCAACATAACTGATAGTTTAACATACAATAGCAAGCAATTAGTATAAACCTTAATAAAATCAATTAGAACTAGGTGTTAAGAACGGTCAGAAATTAAATATCGATCTGTTAGATTATTCATGCACCCAGGGATAATCCCAAGAAGGGTCACTTGTCCTCATCGGACAGTGTTGGGGGTTGAGCAGTCTGATCTGATCAGAATCATGATAGCCTAGTACTCAGTGACATATGACTTAGGGGTTCTACTTTAAATCGTAGGGTGCTAGTGTTTACACCAAACCTCTATTGATTGTAATTAAGACAAGTCTCCAATAATCTTTTATAATGATATCCCGAAACCTGAATATTGAAACTTCAGCAATCATAACTCTATCTATCTGCTTACCCTATCCGTAGTGTAGTATTTTACTTTCCTGCATCTTAGTTAAATTAGAAAATACCAAAAACAAACCCTACCTGCTCTTTAAAACCCATCCTATTAGCTCCTATCCTCTGAGGTATTCAATTCATTTCGATTCGCTCCGATTTTAAGAACGACACATGAGTCAGACTTACCGCTTATTACCCTAATAACCTTAGAGCAGTAGGTAGTAATAAAGCTTTGGCTTCCCAGCAAAATATAAATCTAAAACCACCCATCCGATCGCCCGCCTCGAGCGTGAGGTCCGACGACAACAGGAAGCGCATCCTGAACCGACCGTTCGGGGCACGATCAACTTACGAGTTCCGCGAGAGATTGGACATTACGGATAAGAGGAAGATCACTTTCCGGTATTGTGGGAAGAAGTATCACATGACCGTTGGAGATCTCGGAGTATACCTCGGTCCCTACACCCTATCACAGGCCGATTCTGAGTGGTTCACTAGCAGTTTTCAGTATATCTCTATTTTGCCAGCACGGGATCACAGAGAGATATGGAGGGAGTTATCAGGGACAGACTTCAGGAGTGGAGTGAAAGCCTCCGCCATGACCCGACCAGCTCACCACGCTCTCCCCAAGCTCCTTTGTTGCACCATCCTTGGAAAGAGAGACGCTGGAGCCGCTACATCAGAAGAACTCAAGTTTATGGATGCGATCATAAGGAAGAGAAACCTGAATGTCGCATATATCATTGAAGATAGGTTGTGGAAGGAGAAGAAAGAGGAAAAGCGCCACGCATTCATAGGAGCCATTATTACTAGATTATTAGTTGGTATGAGGATTCTCACTGACAGTCACCGTGAGGATTATACCCATCACGCTAGCTCGCAGCCGTTTGATCTTGAGTACTGCAAGTTGATCAGGAAGATTGATGAGGGACCTGAGAGACAGTGCTTGTGGTATCATACTCGGCAGCCCATTCCTGGATGCTTCATGACTAGGAAGCGCGCGACTACAGTGGATAGAGATGTTGGTCCCCAGCCACAGAGACCAGTAGCAGCAGAGATACCTGAGCCAGCACGAGGAGCAGACACACCAGTACTGCCGTTACAGGCCGTTGTGCATCACACGGATCCGGTCACTCCTCTTACTCAGTATTATCTGTTACATGCTTTACAGGTTATCCATGATCAGCAGGTTCTGATAGCTAGGAGACATGGTACACCTGAGCCAGAGCACTTCTTATACAGATGTGGACCACTACCACCACCCACTACTCATACCACCACTCACCCACACGCTACCACTCGCCCATACACGACCATTCCTCCACCACATCCACATACCACCACTCAACCGGCACATCCATATAGACGCCCTCGCACACCTACCACATACTCCGCACCACTACCCACTCATAGATCCACATCTGATACAACTAGAGTCTACTCAGTACACATACCATCACCAGCCCGTCAGCAGGCATCATTGCCTCGTCCGACTGTACCCCTTCCGACTCATGACCAGCAGCCAGAGGCTGGCACATCATATAGACCAGACTTACTCTACATTGACGCCGATGCATTGTTCACTGGTAGCATCTGCCCTTACTTGGATTTGGGCCCCATCTTTTCAGATCAGGTTCCTACTGAGAGAACTCTCAGGCAGCTCTACCTAGATATGTTATAGACGGCAGGTGTTACCACTGCGGACATGCTTGCACAGGGTTATGATAATGTGATGGCACTTCCAGCGATGACCCTCAGGCAAATATTGATTCAGAGAGGAGTACTCCCTCCAGATGAGCAGAGAGTATCCAGTGGACAGCAGTCACTCGCAGGACCCGAAGCTCAGCCTAATGACATACCAGCAGAGGATCCTCCATTCTAGACTATATATCTTGTGATTTATGTTTCATATCACTGACTTTCGTATTGTATTGATTACAGTGACCTCTATCTTGCACTTGGTTAAAACTTTTGGGATATTTATCAACCTATATGGTTGATTTTTATTATTATATTATGTTTATCGTAGTTACTTATTATGTTTGTTTCTTTATTTAGAATAAGTAATTGAATGTGTAATGATGAATGAGCAAGATGCCACTAGAGATGACGAGCTTTCAAAAGAAGAACCCGTGAAGTCAAAGGCAGACAAACAAGAATTACACAACTGCAGACCACGGAACTTACACACATCTCATGAGAGGAGCTTTGGTCTACTTTCTTCGGAAACTCGCACGTGCTCCATGAACTCTTTCAAGAATCGTCTCCAAATCTTAAATCCCAAAAGTGTGAAATTCACTAATAAGAATTTCCACTTACATTATGGAACGACTCTTTGCTAAACATGGATGGAAAGCACTTTGCACCAGATTAGGACATACGAAGCTGAATCGCTCTTTATGAAGATCTTCAAATTTTCAGCTTTCGCCTCTAAACGTTAATTCGTCATCTGGGGAGTTACTTACCTTTCGCCTCATTTTCATAACTTAATTAATTTTGTTTGTTTAGGAATGCAAAGTAATCTATACTCTATCCAAACTTATCACTAAGTGTGGGATTTCAGCCCAAACCAAACACTTAAGAAACATTTTCTATATGTTCAAACTCTAAGTTTGGGATTATATTTTTAATATAATCTCAACTCAAGAGAACATTAGGGACAATGTTCCTCTAAGTGAGGAATAGCAAGTATAGAATACCTTGGATTGGATGTTTACAGATTTTAATGTTCGAATAGTTCTACTCAGAAAATGTTCCTCAAATTTTCAAAATTTTTCAAAACAAAAATAATAAAGTATGAGCAAAACCATCTGATTAGCTCTACTATTTTTGAATTACGATATCTTTCAAAAAAGACCCATTTCTAATATGAGTTAGTTATTCAGGAATATTAGGGAAAATAAGGTAGAAATTTCTTAAATAAGTATTAATAATCTAAGGAGCATGGCTAGGCACATATAAACCCTAGTTTGCAATGAGGTTTTGAGCCTTAAAAGCATTCATTTTAAATGCTACATTGTTCATTTCTTGTGTGTGCCGATGCTAGTATCTCTAAGTTAGAACTTGTTCCTGACATATGCTTCGAGACCACATTAGAGAGTACCATACGCAGTATAGGTGCAATTAGATGATCTCGACATTCCTTAGGATTTAACCCATTTTTACATACCTTTTCAAGCCCAAAACCCTTCCGATACTCATTCTTAGTATCGATGATCCACTTAGAAAACCATGTTGAGCCTAAACCTTTCATTTCTTCAAAACATTTTTAACCCACTTATCCAAAATTCCCAACAACTTATCTTAGAATTTCTGAGGTTATGAAAAATATCTTGAAGAATCTCCTTCTTAATTGATCTACTCCTCCGTGTTCACCAAAAAGAAAATCAAATGTGCGAAAAGTCAGCACCAGAAGAAAAGACTCGAAGAAGTCTGTGATAAGAAAGAAGAGATTTCTGAAAGAAAAGCAAAAATATCCTTGGAAGTTCTCTGGCAAAGAAATTCTGAAGAAAGAAAAGAAAATAAAAAGCAGAAAAAGAAAATAAAAAGAAAATAAAGCTAAGTGCTTCAAAGTATCAATCTTTCAAAGAAAGATCCGATGAAATACGAGTAGCTATCTTCTCCGTTCTACAATAAGTTTTTAATGATTCTTGGAATGCTTAAGATAAGCAACCCCTTTTCAACCAAAAATCACCATTATCCATACCCCTTAACCCTCACAAACATTACAACCCACTTGAATGTCTTGGGATAATTAGCGTCGTCCTCTTCCTAAGTGGTGGAGATCCGATTCTCGACCAAGCTTATAATGATGAGTGCTGCATGACTGGCTATTTGAGCGATTTCAATTGTGCTAGATTGATAGGAAACCCAATACACTCTGAGTGAATTGAGTGACCACCTTTAGTGAGATCGCCTAGTCATGTATACTCCAAAGATCACAAGATTTGGAAAGTATGCCTGGGAAAGTCAATACTTGTCTTTGAAAGGATCATCTTAACTTTCCCTGTGTTCTCTAAATAAATTCCATATGAAAAAGTGGTGACTTTTTGGAGATGTTTTGACTCACCTAAAATGTTTTCATGAAACATAACTGAGTTGTTGTTAGAGGACAAACAACGTTTAAGTGTGAGATACTTGATGTGACTCAAAAAGTCATATTTTTAAGTACTTATTTCACCACTTTTTGGACTATTCTCTGGTGAAAACATTTCAAAATAATCATTTATCATCAAAAATCACCAAGGTAGTCTAAATACGGACGTTGCTACAAAAATCAGTTAAAACACCCGATTTACACGCAAACCAAGGCAAAAACAATCACCTTAAATATTCTGTTCTTAATTATCTTATAGAAATAGATCTTAATTCATGTTATATAATTCTATAGGAAAATCCAAGACCGGAGGTGAAAGTAGGGGTGTGCATGGTCCGGAACCGGACCAAACTGTCTCGGTTCGGTTCTGTCCCGAGTCCCAATTCGTAGCAAATTCTTGGACCGAGGACCGGACCATATGTTTTCGGTTCGGTTCGGTTCGATTCCAAAACGGTTCTGCTCGGTTCGGTCCAAAAGACCGAACCGATTGGTAGTGCGTGATTTCATTTTGTGTCTAGCCGATACTTATTAATCGATGGCGTGGAATATATTAAATCACCGGTTTATATGGGAATTATTTGTTGGATTTATGTACTTGGGTCATCTTTTTGTACCTAATTTAAAGTCTTATATCATGTGTACGATTGTAATTTGTAAATGGGGTTCAAGGGTGAAAACATAAGAATTTTCATATCTCATTTTTTCAGTTGTGAGACGGTTTAAATTGATGGCACTCTAAGGGTTAAAGCTTAAAAATTAATAATTAAATAAAAGAGCTATAAAGTGTATAAGCAAATCCGAGTATAAAAGTTTTAAAAAAATAAACAATAGACCACATTGGTTAATTAAACATTTCAACGTTTTTAATAGTCACCCCAAAATGTACTGATAAAGATGTTTTAACCCAAGACCTCTTGTAATCGAGTATTAAGATATCAACCAATAGACCAATTTGGTGATGATAATGTTGACCATTATATAGTTTAGATATAAATTATATAAGATAACATAATATGAAGCTATGAAGGTGTATAAACATATATAAAATCAACTGAGTCCCACATAGGTAACAAAGAATTTGGATTAACAGTTATTTTTGACGATACATAAGGAAATTATATGAAATTATATAGTAGTTTAAATGAATGTATACTGATATTCGGTTCGGTCCATTTCCCAATTTTTTCGGGATTGGTCCAGGACCGGACCGAGTCCCAAAAACCTAGAAAACTATGGACCATGGACCGTCCCATATGTCTTCGGGTATTTCGGTTCTGGTCCGGTTCCTCCTCGGTCCTCGGGTATTTTCGGTTCTTCCCGATAAATGCACACCCCTAGGTGAAAGAATAAAGAGAAACGGGCAAAGAACGAAGGAAATGTGCAGTCTGGAAGCCCGTCGATCGTCATCCGGAACACGCAAAAGTCAAACACCTCCAAATTTGGCAAACTTAGTTCCATTAGAAGCGTAACGGAAAAACGAATCTAACGGCGCAAGAATCAAGCAAAACGGACTTAAAACGAAGAAGATACGGACGAACCAAGCAACCGAGAAGTTAGCAGAAGGCAAATGGAGCACCAACCCCCCCCCCCCCCCCCCTTTCCATCCTAGGTACCGTATAACGCTTTGGTGCTTGTTCTTTATGCTTGAATACTTGTACCATTGCCAACTAGCTTCTCCTATAAATACCCAACTCATTTCACCATTTCAAACACACTTTACACCTTTCACTTCTCTTCTCTCTCTCTAGAATTTCTTTAGTTTTGTAATTAGTTTAGTTAGTTTTTCTCTCTAGAGAACTAGAGAGATATAAGTAGTGGTTAGAGCTAGAGGAAAGTTGTAATTGGGTAATCAAGCTGTAGCAAGGTTATTCAAGTCAGACTGTTGTAATCCTCAGTATTACTCTTCTAATCTGGTGATATTATCTTACTCTCTTACTGTTATAATGTTTACTTTGTATGTTATTTCAGTACGATTTATGATTATTACCATGCTGATTACGTAGATTAATATGTGATTGTTGAAATGTAGATGTTAGGATTAGGGATGATATTTAATTAATATCTCTTATATACGATTGGTAGTTATTATGCTGCGTACATGTTTATACTTATCCTGGATGTACACTTAATTAATCACCCTTTCCGGTCTCTCACATGACTGTTGCCTTAGGATAGGATCTGATCAACCCTAACTACGAATACAAGCTTATCTCCTGTTTGTATGAAACTGTGGGATCTCCGTAATACGGCAGAATACTTGGTATAGCGTTGGAAATACCACTGGTAGAGTACAAATACGTTGAAGCCAAGGAAATGCCGATGGTCTATCTCACCGTGGATTACCTGGAAGCCACCCTTCCAGACACGGGTCTAGGTCTTGTTAAGCCGTGAAAATGCTATAGTACACCGTTAAACTACCTCTGGTTATAAAGTTGTGTAAAGATACATAAGGTCTTTAAAACACCGTAGATATACTTATGGTTAGAGTACTGTGGAAAATAAGGACACTATACACTGTACACATGCCTAGGGATGAACGAACGATGGCAAGGGAGGGTCTAATCCACGACGGAAGTATTAGAACTTAATCAGATAAAATATGAGTTAGGAAATGAAAGCAAGGATGCCGGCTGTGTTCCCAGATGCTTAAAACCCCTAAACTCTATTTAACCGATAGTTTAACTTACATAGCATACGACCAGTATTACTCTGTTAAAATTGGATAGACATAGGTGTTAAGAAAAGTCAGTGTTGTGGACTGTCGCCTTATTCCTTAACCCCAATCAGAGGGTCGCTTGGTCTCCGAAAGAGACGGTGAGGTGGGTGTGAAGACAGTCCCATCTGACCAGAATCAGGATAGCCTAGGACTCAGTGACATATGCTCTAGGGTTACACCTAGACGTAGGGTCCTAGTGTTTACACCGACCGTTTAGAAGATCTTTAACTTGAGTAATCACCCATCATCATTATAATGAATATCATCCCAAAATCCTAGTCGTCGAAGTTTCAGCAATCACTCTCTACCTGCTGCTTATATTCTCGTTTACTTTTCTGCACTTTATTTCCTGTCATTAGGTTAGATTAAATAAAACTAAACTCATACCTACCTTGTTTCTAAATCCATCCTATTGTAAAATCATCTTTGGTAGATCCCAATTTAATTTAATTCGTTCCGATTTTGGACGACACTCGATTTATACTTACCGCCTTACCCACAAGGTAGGTAGCTAGCATAGTTTGAGCCCCGCAACATATAAATTTTAAAACTTTCACTGCTCATGCCTTTGTTGCGGTCGGATCATCGACCGGGGTAAAACCCGACCGACGAACGGGGGCGCGATAATACCCCCATTGATTTGACCTCATCAAACGATGAGTTGATCCCTGGGGCTACCAAAAGTCTCTCTGATGTGCTTCCAAGTTAGGTTTAGTGCCGAATTTGCCGTAGTATAAAAAAGGTTGAATAAGATGGACTATCGTTGAAGGGGAGACCAAATAAAGTAATAGACTTGGGTTTGAGAGAGGGGGAGGGGAGGAATTGTTGGGTGCAAATCCAATCTCACATTGAAAAATAAAAGAAAAAAGAAGTAATGTGATGTATCAGCTAATGCGTTACTTTTTCTAATCACCAATTCGCTTTAGAGTGGAATCTAAGTTGGGTGTGTATATATGTTGGACATGTTGTTGGGTTAAAATCGATCCTAACATTATGTGGTGTGGAGCGAACATCCGGTTAAATTGCTATATTTTTGGAACCAAAAACATTATTAAGTTGGTCGGTGTGAGGAATGCACTTAGTGCTCGGCTGGGCCAACATTTGGAGAAAATTACATAAATCATCCTTTATCGTTTGCTCAAAATTTCACTAGTAGTCCTTTAATTAATCTAATTACACCGATCATCATTTATTTTGAAACTTGTTACATCAATAGCCCTTTACACTAACGATTGTTAACTCTCCGTTAAAAAGGAACATATGTGTAAAAAAAATATTATTCTTTTAAATTTTTTGAGTCATGTATAAATTATAAAATCTAACATATACATATATGCATTATTATGTGCACATAACCTTATTTTCATTTCCCTCATTTTATTCATCATCAAATTTGATCCTGTTATCCTCTAAAACATCGAATTTTATATTCTAGCACCCAAATTTACCACCATCTTTTCTCTACCCGAATATATATTTGTGGCTTTATTAGTTCCACTTTTTAACGTCATTTTACTTTGAAGCTAGGGTAATCGGAATGGATGCAAAAGAGAAGAGATGTTGGCCACCAAAATCATGACGAGATAAGATGAATGAGTGACGGTGGGTCCTTAAGTGGTGATAGACGGTTGCGCACTATAAAATATAGTGTTTCTGCAAAAGATAAACAATTTGATGATGAATTTACTAAGTGAATTGTAAAAGATAAAAATGATTTTTGTGCACCTAATAATGTATCTATACATATTTTAGATTTTGTAATTTATATTTGAGTAAATTACATTGCCAATCCCTGTAGTTAATTTTGTTTCATCGCAAGTCCTTCATCCGCTTGAGTACATATAAATTGACTAAAATACCTTTAATATATTTTTCTAATCCATTTATTTATTTATTTTATCACCCCTTTCTTCCCCCCAAAGTCCCAATTTTTTATTCACCATTTTTTATGTCAAGCAAATTCAAGACCTTCTTCCTATTTTTCCATGTGATCAACATTCAAACTTTCATATCCAAACTCACACACTACAAGTATTTCGTATATCACATTATAAGCAATAAATTGACACCAAATATTAAGAACGAAAAGTAAAAACCCTCACTACAAACAATAAAATATCACAACACAATCCAGGATCTAAAGTTTTAAACCCACTTGCCACTTTGTTGCCCAACCATGATTATACGTTTAAAGTTTAAACCATTAATTGCGGACCATGGATGATGAAAAATTGTTACGAAGAACAATTCGTTTTCAAGATGTGCCCCGTTTCTGGATCTGTTGCGCCATTTTCAACCACCGCCTGAATCACTCCACCTCCGGCCACTTGCAAAACCCACAGCCATACGCACCGTCGCAGCCACCATGCTTTTGACTGTTGCAACCACCACCGTCGCCGCTCTCCTTCACTCTATCTAAAATTTCTAGTACCACTTTTCATTGCCGGTGTTCTATTCGAATCTTTGATTCCGTTTGTTTGAGACATGTTTTCTAGTGATGTGTGTAAAGAGAGAGGGATAGAAGGAAGATGATGTCAAACATTTCTTTTATTATCTTTTTATTTATTATTATTATTTTAAAAAATAAAAAATTACTGAAAAGACTGCTTTACCCTTTACTTAATTGAAGTTAGGATTGGTACTGAAACAAGAATTCGGGTCAGGGGACTGGATCCACACAATACCCGTCCCAGGGATGGGATCCGTAATATAGAGACAACCACAAGGACTGGCAATGTAATTTTCGCTTTATATCTCCTCAAAAAAATTAAAAGAATAAAAAAACTATACACATGGTCCATTTTAACGGATAGTTAACAATTGTTAGTCTAAATGACTATTGACGTAATAAGTTTCAGAAGAAAAGATGATCGGTGTAATTATATTAGTTAAAAGACTGCGAGTGAAATTTGAACCAAGAGCAATTTTATGTAATTTTCTCAAACATTTGCCTGGATACGGATAAGAGCCAACATGTGGATACAAGAGCCTCTACTTATTGAAGAAAATAAAAGATTCCAAAACGATATTTTTGTTCAGAATAAACAAAGACAAACCTTACTCTTGACAATCATTAACCCACTTGAACCACAAAGACTTCAATGTAAGTTGTATTATTTTTAGGGTAAACCGCATTTTTCGTCCCCGTGGTTGATAGTTTTTGCTGCTTTTGTCCTTAAACTTTTTTCTTCGCAATTTTTATCCCTGAATTCGTTCAATTTTACAATTTTTATCCTTTTGACTAACTAGCGTTAATATTGTCCGTTAAATGACATAAAATGACTAAAATACCCTTCTTCTTCCTTGAAGACACACTAACTACTTCTCTGGACTCTTCCCAATATTTGCAGATTCCAAATAAACATAACACATATAATTACAAAACTAAACCAAAATGAAGATTCTAACTAAACATAATACATATAATCACAAAAATAACCATAATACCATAAATCAAATTCACCCAACCTGAATCCTTTTTAATTTTCCCACTCTAATACAATAGAAACTCCACACTCAAAACTCAAGCCAACACTGCCAGCTAACTTCCGGCCAAATCAGAAGGAGAAAACGATTTGAAACGAGATGAAATAACTGGCGCAGATCTACCAATTATCCACGTAACCAAAGAACTCGAGATGAAGTTACCGGCGGCCAGATCTGAAACGGAACAAATCGGCCAGATACGAAACGGCAAAGACGAAAAACGAACATATCGACCACCGATTTCTGTTTCTTCTCCATCACGATCAAAAATCGTTTCCGATTCCGTTCATTAACAGGAAGTCACCGGAGTTATCGCTGCCGTTGACGGTGTTTTTTTCGGTTCTGCTCGCGTCCCCCATTGCTCACAGGAAGAAGGTTGTAGCGGCGTGGTCTTGCCGACGGAAGAAGACGACGATGCGATGGAGCTACTCACACGAACAGGAACTCCAGATCTTTTTTTTTTCATTATTAGTTGTAGTTGATAGTGTTCTTCATGAAATATAAGAAAACATTAGATTTAGAGTTTGAGGAAAAATCAATGTTTGAGTCTTATAATTTTCATCACTTTTGGTATTATTTAATTTCTTGACTCCGTACTTCTTGTTGAAGCAATATATATTTTGAATTTTATGTATGTATTAGTTGTGTATGGGGTAGTACTCTGTATTTGATCTTAGTGAATGAATTGTGTAAAAAAAAAAATAGTTTTGATTGTTTGAAGAGATTGATTTAGTGGGTGTTTGGGGGCTTATTTTGATTGCTTATTTGCTTAATAAGCTCCCTTACTAGTGTTTGGATAAGTCCATTTTAGGTTGCTTATTTGCTTATTTGTGAGAGGCTCCAAAATAAGCTTGAATTTTCTAGCTTATTTGCTTATAAGCAATAAGCAATAAGCTCAATAAATAAGCTCCCCCAAACACCCCCTGATTAATATATAAATTAGGGGTTGATGATGGCAGTGTTTCAAAAGGATGAAGAAAGGGAAGCATAAGAATTAGGTCAATGTTTAAGGAAGAAGAGGGTATCATAGTAATTTTATGTTACTTAACAGAAAAAGTAACCTCAGTTAGTCAAGCGGACAAAAATTACAAAATTAAACAAATTCAGGGATAAAAATTGCGATGAAAAATGTTTAAGGATGAAATTGGCAAAAATAATCAACCACAGGGACAAAAAATACAATTTACCCTTATTTTTATTTGGTTTGTTTATTTTATGGACATAGGCAGCAATTGAACCAGCTGTTCATGAAATGGAGAGGTAGAAAGAAGAAGCATCACTCTTCCAAAACAAGGAACACTAATAAGTCTTTATTTTACCACATATAGCTTCTATGGTGGATATTTCACGTCGCATCCAACTTCTTTTAGATGGAGAAATAAACAATCAGAATGATAACAATCAGCTTTCACCACACTCCATCTGTAATATAAAGAAAGATGATATAGTAGATGAATGCAATCGAAGTAATAGAGAAGGGCCCCAGTTACGCATTGGACCTTATGGACGATGGGAGTCGTCATATATTGGGAAGAAGGATAAAGCCAAATATATGCTTGATCTATTTAGGCGTTTGAAATCCAATCCAGATGAAACGAGGAAAGAGTGTGTTCACAGGATCTTTACTAACGCATATCACATCAGGACTTGTTACAAGGATCCCTTTGAAGCCATCACGTGGGAATATGACCTCACGTATTCTATGGTTTTGGATGCTTGTTTCATTATTGAAATCATTTTTAGGTGGTCAGAGGATAAGACACTAAAAGGCCTATCATCAACTTCGAAGAAGTTTATTTCTATTCGTCAAGTGAAACAAGATCTGATTCTTTTACCAAACCAGATCCCATTTTTCGTTCTTCAAGATATCTTTGACTGCACAATTAAAACAATCAAACCGAGAGCCTCTCTTATAAAGCTTGTCCTTTCATTTTTTGAAGAAATCAACCCCTTTGAAGCAAACCCAGATATTGATGACCCCCACTTTACTGATACAGGTACAGATACAAGTTATAAACATATCCTTGATCTTCTTTACAAGTATCACCAGCCTACTGATGCCTCGTCATTAAATCCATCAACTGTAACAACCACTTACTCAGCTGTAGATTTGGCAAAGGCCGGGGTGTATTTTATGCCTAATGATGTAGATGACAAAACAGAAGTGACCATGAAATTCAAATCATCATGGAGGAAGTATACTTTGACAATGCCAGTACTGCGTATCGAGGAGCACACAGAGTTACTTTTACTGAGCCTGGCTCAATATGAGCGTGAGTTTCCTGAAGTTGGTAATTACATGGCATCATATTTTTATGCTATGATGATGCTCGTTGACTCGAAAGAAGACCTTCTCAAGTTGGTAGAATCAAAAATCATTACTAATCAAAGTGGTCACCAGCATATAGTTGACCTAATCCACCAATTTGCCCTAAAGTTTGTTCCTACTCAGTTCGCATACAGCAAAGAGTGGCGGGAAATGGGTAATTACTGCAACAGTCGTTTGGGGTGGACAAGGCGCACCTACTTCAGTGGGGCATGGAGTTATATAGCATCTGCTACAGCATTGATCATCTTCATTCTTACTGCAGTTCAGACCTACTGTTCTATTCGTAGTCTTTAATCCAAAACTTTCACGGTTTGCATTTCTGTTTTGTGTTTTAAATACGTTTCAATAAAGTATTTCACTTAAAAGTGTGTTTGTAAGTTTCAAACAATTAAGTATGGCAGATAGACTATGCTTCTGCACCATCAATTTGCGTTTTCGGAACTTGAATTTAATACTTTTTGGGCTTAAGTGCACAATAATGTATCAAATTAAGGTATGATATTCATAGTGTGTAATGAAACTATTCGGGCTTCTATTATGTGTAATGAAGTTGTTAATTATTTCTGTTGTATGTAATATATGTTAGTTTTACGAGCGTGTTATCTATAAAAGGTGTAACTGGCATCTTTACAAGTTTCCACGGTTTTCATCTACTTCATCGTACCAGAAACAAAAGGGCTCACTCTGGAGGAGATCGAGGCTAAACTCCTATAAAAGGAAATCTTGCTGGTGGATATAAGGTATGAGATACACCATTTTCACTTGTATAGCAAAAGGTTCAGACACATTAATTATTGATGAGTTCGTCATCTTATAATTACAAAATGCAACTATGTAGCCTTGAATTTGACGATCTTGTTTTAAGTCCCCTTACTTATAACATGTATGTATATTCTTTATTATGATCATGTTGTTTTATTTGAGGTGGTATGGTGCATTCTCATTTCTTTATGTTCATTAACCATTGAAATTTGTATAAAAATTTGATACCTCTACTGTTTTCATATCTTAAGTTGCTACACAAAGTCTCATTTAGTAGCTTGATAAGTGGCTATACTTATAAATAATGTGTAATATCATAGGGAGGTGATTTGTACTCCATAAATTACTTCGCATGCGACATAAACTTGTGTTATTTGTTGTTGATATCTTGTGCGAAGTAATTTGGGTGGTAATGTGGTATACAAATCACCTCACCTCTTGTTGATCTCACTTTGCTATCCCAAGGCAGCGAAACAAGGAATGTGTCTTAAGAAAGCAGCAGCAATAACGACAATAAAAGGATCAAAAATTGTAGGACACAATCGTTAGAAGTTTGTTTTTTGTCATTTGTTCACAACTCATCTGTATATCCTTTCTTTTTAGTAAGGTTTCTCTCTTTCAGTTGGTAATTACTATTGTTTTGTCAAACATAGATGCAATTCCTTAGGGTGTGGTTGGTAAAACTAGCTGGTAGCTGGAGCTGGAAGTTGGAGCTTGTATTTAAAGCTAAAAGTTTGAGCTTATCATTTTTATAAGTGTTTGGATAAAACTAGTTGGAGCTAGAGCTTATAATATGTGAATTGACATAAAATGACAAATAAACATATGATAGATAGGTAATTACAGTTAAGGGTCATTTGATTTTTATGTGTTTAAAACTAAGAAGCATGCCAGTAGGGGTGTTCAGTATTTGGTTTGAAACCATTTAACCCGAAAACCGAACCGAATAAAAACCGAAAAAAACCGAACCGAATTTTGAAAACGGTTTTTGGATCGATAAAACCGAAAACCGAATTCGAATTCGGTTTTCGGTTTTAAAAATTTTGAATTCGGTTTAACCGAAAACCGAATTCAAAACCGAATTCATTAAAATAATATTATTTTTTCGGTTTTTCGGTTCGGTTTTCGGTTTTTATGTTCGGTTTTTCGGTTTTTTTGTACGGTTTTCAGTTTTTTTTTTAAGTTTTTCGGGTTTTTGTTCGAATTCGGTTTTTTCGGTTTTAACCGAAACCGAACCGAATTCGAATTCGGTTTTCGGTTTGAATTCGGTGTTCGGTTCGGTTTTCGGTTTTGCCCAAAAAAATTTCAAAACCGAACAACCTGAACCGAATAAACCAAGGAAACCGAAAACCGAACCGATGAACACCCCTAAAGCATGGTAATTAAAGAAGTTATCCTCATACACTGGATTATATATGTAGTTCATTAACTAAGTTTGTAAAATATTATATGTAACGTAATATTTGGGTTATATAAAAGATTCAATCTTTTTAGTTGTATGATGTCTTTGCCAGAAGTAATTATAAAGGGTTTATAATTATGAAACTAAATTGTCATTTATAACTTTGATTGACAATAGAGTATTAGATTATATCATAAATCATAATGACTTTTGCTTATAATAGATGGCTGTATGAGTGAAGTAGGAAAAAATCGAAGTACTCAAAACAATTTGAAGAAATTTGAAAAGTATACATATAGGGCCCGATCACTTTCATTTACGGTTACATAAACCAATTATAATGTCGAGCGTCGACATTCCCATAATCCAAGGTTTCGTTCAAAGGTATATATTTTATTCGTCGTCAATTATGTTACATATCGACGTCGAAGTGTCCATATGTCATGCTAATATGTGTTATGAGCCTGTTAATTAAGCATGTTTTAGATTACTGATTTTTAGTTATGGTTTTCATAACAGCTTGTACGTTTTCAATTGTTTATCATTGATCATACATAGGATGATCAACGTTAAACAAATAGTGATTAAATGATTTTCGCATTGTGTGCACTCCTCATAGTTTAGGGGCCATCAAGTTGAATTACACTTACCAGTTACACTATTCTTCTAGTTTCAAAGTCGAAAAAAAATAAAAAATACCCATACCTCTCAGTAGCAACAATTAATATTCTCTCGAAATAATGCCCTTCGGAAAATGGTAATGCAGTACAATGTTCTTCAAAACTTATACTTTTGCGTTATGAATAATCAGATCAACCACATCGATCATTTACTATATGATTCTAAATCCTTTGGTTTAATCTGAACCTTAACCAGATAACTCTAGCCATGAATTTCTACAACACGACATGTTAACAAAAGTCTCAATAATATTGTGGACCAACGAAAACGCCACGTGAGCCGTTTTCCATGTGGATGTGGATGAGGTTGGACAAAGACATTGGTCGAAACAGAGGCTCTTATGGATTACCTCGCTCCGGGGTGGCCATTTCAACCCACTGACAAAGAACTTGTTCATTTCCTGTATAAGAAGATGAACATTGATATGTACAGAGATCATCCCGAAGATGTTGTCGGTGCGTATCACTTTTTACACTATCGTATAATTGAATTGAACTGATGATTTTACTTTAATTTGATGTAACAGAGAATTGCACAAAATCTAATGTTGAAGACAAGGACTAGTGGTATATTTTCACACCAAGATACAAGAAGTATGTTGATCGTGAGATATCAAAACGGGATGCCCGTTATCGTTATCAGAAAGGCCATGTGCACCGAGCAACTTATTTGTGAAATGGGCCACAAGCCCACAAATGGGTTGTATGTTGTATAAAAGGTAAGCGGGCCAACGAGAGAAATGAGATATTGGATATTAAAAGTCATATTAATAAATGAGACGGGTCAAATTTAGTGCAAACAAAACACGTTACGAAAGACTAAAATAAACCGGCTGACTATTTTTTGGTTGTAATAAGAGTGGTTTTGATTATATTTTTACCCACTTATAGTGGACTAGAGCATCTTTGTCGCACCCCCGATTTCACTATTTAGCGGAAGCAATCATTGGGCGTGACTAATTAAATATTCAAGCACAAAGGTAAAGTAAACGACTCTATATGAGACGTTTTGTAAATATTACAAAAGTAGTTACATTGTTTAAGTTACAAGTGTACATCATTGGCGAGTTCGCATATTAAGATCCTGAAAATTCTAACACATAACCGTATTACAAAAAGATAATGTAAGAAAATCTCCATGTGTGTATAATGCATGCGACTCGAGCTAGCTAGCATATCCTGTGGGCAACCCTACTGTTGCTGAGCACCTGAGAATACAACACTAAAAAGTCAACCAAAAGGTTGGTGAATCTTACAGGTTTAATAGTAAAACATGTTATGATATACAAGATTTATTCAGTGAATTGCAACCAAGCAATTAAAATAAACAAATTAATGTTTTCAATTTGCCATGAGCCAACGGTTCGAAGGATAACCCGAATTCTGCCTCCCGGAGGTGCCTAATCCGAAATACCTTTATGACAAATACTAAAGTGCCCGTTTGACGTGGTTGTAGCAAGCAACCCGAACGGAGGTGTCATTCCCAAAATAGATCTATTCTCTAGTACTCGCGCCTTTGTAGTTAACGAACCATGTGTAATGAGGACTTTTACCAGATTATAAAACAACTCATGCAATGTGTGTAAAATAACCGAATTAAATAACCGAATACTTGTGATCACGAAAAACATTTAAGCATTGTATCTCACCCCGAAGTTTAAAAACAGTAAAATAATAAAATGGGGCTGTAAGACTCACCTGAGTCTGAGAGCAAACGTTAAAGTCAATAAACGTATATCCGATATGCACAATCTGAAACCTTCTAATGCCCTAAGCATAAAGGTTGTATGTGAGTGAATGTCTAATAAGATCATTCCCAATATTTGTCCACTCAACTGGTAAATGTCCAATGTCCGTTTGCATGTTTGAAACCGTTTGAGTTTGTAGTTGGTAAAAATGTACGGCCCGTTGGTGACAGTTTGAAATCATAATTTCCAAAGTAGTATTATTATGTTTGTTTCATTGTATACTTATAAAGTATATGTGTTTGCATGTTTCAAGTAGTGTCGTATACTTGTAAAATATATTCGTATGTTTGTCATTTGTATTGAGATGTGAAAGTGTCGTTCGAATGTAAGTTCGTGCGAGTGTAAACTCATATATATGTAGTTGTTGTGTATACTTGTCAAAGTATAAAAGTTTCCATGTACGAGTGTCATTATATAAGTTTCGGTTGTTGTAAGTATTTGATAATGACGGGGGTCCGGGGGCAGCGCCCCTGGTAGCAATGTTTTAAAAACCGGGTTGAACCGGCCGGTCGGACCGGTTCAACCAGAAATTTTAAGGTTTTCGGTCAGGTGAAAACCGGTTTTGACCAAGGTTTGACCAGTCAACGAACCGGGCGGTTCGGTCAAAACCGGACGGTTCAACCGGGAACCGGATCGGTTCAACCGGTTTTTGAATTTTTTTGTTTTAAAAAAATCACGCGGGTTTTGGCCGGTTTTGGGGCGGTTTGGCCGGACCGGTCCGACCAGTTCGACCGGAACCGGAGCTCTCTCCGGTCCGGTTTTTGGTTTTCAAAACATTGACTGGTAGCGTGGTCCAAGGAGTGGCAACCCCTGGCGGGGTCCAAGGGGCAGAGCCCCTGGCTGGGGTCGAACTGTCAGGTCAGCTTGGAAAATTTTTATTTCTGCTTATATTACTTTAATAGAAACGGATAGGAAATTCAAAAAGTAATTATAGGGTTTCCTATTATTGGCGACACTTCGAGGTCAGTGTCGCACATGGCGACACTTGGTTTGGTGCGACACTCATGATCAATGTCGCAGGTATAAGTTTTGGCACAATACGCGATCGTGTGAAGTTTAATACGCGCTCGCGTGGAGTTTTAATACGCGATCCAGGAGGGTAAAACACGCGATCACGTGTTACGGTTAACAAACGACTTCTAGCTAAATTTTTATAACAATACGCGATCATGAAAACAATATCACGCGATCGCGTGTTATCTATATAAGTCGATACCTCACCAAATTTCATCAAAAGTACGCGATTACCAGTTAATACGCGATCGCGTATCGACTTTGTTCATCAGATACAGAGTTTATCAGTGGTCAGTTCGTGTAAAATTGTTTAGAAAAACGATTTTTAATTCGGTTTTTGGGCACAATCTTGTTGAGTGGTTACTAAGACATGATAATATACATATTACAGGTATTTTGGGTGGTGGTGAAATGCTTACAACTCGCGTGAAGAAACGGGGGCGACAAGGATGATGTGCTCGTTCTCGCGATCGTCTTCTTGCTTCCTTTCCTGTGATTTCTTGAAGAAAATGATGGTGGATTTGTGGTGCTTGTTTTTGAGGTATGAGGTTTTTGATCCGAGAGAGAAAAGAAGAAAAAGAAAAGTGGGTGCGGTTTGGTGAATGTAGGAAACAAAACATGGAAGCCCATATTTAGGTATGAAGGTCGGTCAAAAGAAGGGGTCCACCGCACATGGCTTCACTAATTTCTTCCCCAATTTTACGTAATGTGCGGTGTTCGTTTACCCGAACGTTTGACGTTTATTTAATTGTTATACGTTTAAATTAATAAGTTTCATTAACAATCCAAAACTCGATATTTTTAATAAAAGTTTTACTCAAATAGTATATTTTAAGTTATTAAAATATATTTCGGGTTTTCGTTCAGTTGTCGGTTGCGAATTGTACGTTTTATTTGTACGCGTGTAATCTCGATATTTTTACTTGAAGCATTTTATCAAAATACTTAATAATGAGTTATAAAATTATAACTTGGACTCATCTCGTCTGTCGGGGGCGTTCCACACGTTTTTGTCGCATTCGGTTACGTTTTAACCAAAACGTAATACATGTGTTATATTATCAAAATAATATAAGGTAAATAATATTGTTATTAAATAATTTCGTATTATTTAATAATTGTTTCACCAACGTCCGTATTTGTGTTGTTGGATATTTATCCAACTCGAATTTGTACAATTTATACGAATCGTATACGCGTGTATATATATAAATATACAAATTTACCGCACATATTTAGCCTAATATATAAACTAAATAACCGTAATTACACAGTGATTAGACACTAAATATAGTCCTTATTTTGACGGTTGTCACAATCTTCAATGCAAGGAGGTGGCATCGTATTTAAGAATATTATACTTGCGTTTGATTCAATGTGGTTTGCCACCTATTGGTACGCTGAAAGAGAAGTTCTTCTCTGTACTAACGCATCTTAAGACACAAGAGTGGGACCTTTATATTATAAATTCAATTTTTTATTTCTCCATTACTGTTACTCCATATTACACTATTTACTCCCAAATCCCTTCTCTAATGAATATGGTTTTGCAAGTAGGACCTTCATAGTATACTATACCGGGTAAAGTCCGATGCACTGTAGAATAGAAAATAATGAAATGGTGATGTGGCATCTATTGAACCAGTTTAACATCTCATGCATTGGAGATGCTTTTACGAAAATAAATTTTATAAAAACAAACTGTACTTTTCTAATATGTCCCTATTGAATCATTGTACTTTTTATTAGTCCGATCAAAGTGTTTAAAGATGGTAATTGTCCCAATTAGGCAATCAAAAGATGTTAAATTGTTCCAATTTGGTCAATAAAAGAAAAAGATGGTAAACATGTGATTTGTGATATTTTAAAAATGTTAATTTACTAAGAGACGTAGCAAATGATGTGCTATTTCTCTATTTTTTTCAATTCACAAATAGCAAATATTTAAGTATTCATTTACATGTACATTTACATTTACATAGTTGCTTAAAGCAAAGTTTATTGACTTTCACATCTATCGACCTTTTTGTAATCTTCTGATTTTTAAATTTTGGAAGTTTAAAGTTTAAACTGTATCTATATCCCGCTCTCACACCCTCTACATATACATACACACATTACACTCTCAGTCGCTACTCTTTAGCTCCTACGCATGATGCATTTCGAGTAAACCCTAGCTCTCTTCAGACAGCAATTCTTCATCTGCTTCACGCAACCGAGATCTCTTAAATGCATAGTAAGCTCACACACATTTTTATATACATTCATCATAACCACACACACATTACAATTTCAGCTTCAAAACATATTACATTCAATTCCATGTTTCATAGATCGATTTGTTGTATTGCATTGTGTTTTGTTATTGTTTTGATGTGAATTAGCTTCACAGATTTGTGATTTTGCGTACATGATTTTGTTATTATTAAAAAAAAAAAAGTTATTTCTACCTAATGTTGTTGACCGGTTGAAGTCGAATTATTCTGAGGTTTTGATAAATTTAGGTCAAATTTTGTGGTGAGGATGAAATGTATGTTGCGAGAATGTGTTACATACTGTTGGGATGATTAATTTATGCATCTGGTGTTATGTATGTGTAGATTTGTGTAAGAGTAGATTAATCTGGAAGTAGCAGGAACAGTACTGACAATTCCTTGATGTTTTTTTTTTTTGGTTTTATTTAATTGTTTTTAATTGATTATGGATCAATGAGTTATTTATTTATCTTACAGTAGAGCATGAGGAATCAGATCCGTTGTTCTGTTCTATTTGGAAGGTTTGATGCTAATAAAACAGTGTGAAAATGGTATTTGGATTTATTATGTTTGTAAAAGACTTATGAATTTTAAACATTTTTGGGGAAGTCAACTTAGTCTGCTTGCTTCACTAGATTCTTGAGATTTACCTGATAGGTTAACCACCTTAGTTATGAAATCTCAAAAATGGATAGTTATGCTTTGGTTGAGCTGAATTATGTTGGGTAACAGAAAGATGCATTGATTTGTATTTTGTTTGTTGAAAAGGTTTAGGGAAAAAGTGGGGTGCATGTGACACTTGTTCAACCTGATTGGATCTAGGGTACTTACAGATCTGGTGTTTATGTACATAAACAAGTTTAATTGACTGAATATTTTTTTTCAATAAGTTATGCAATCATACAAAGAAACATAGTTCCAAAAGATAGGGTCTAATATGATTCTAGGCATGTATTAAGAGTCTATGGTGAGTATTTGTTTAAAAGTTCTCTAGTTTATGTGTTGTTGGTTATCTATTATTTGTAGTTCCGAAGAGTTGATGCTAAGAAACTGAAGTATGTAATGATTTGTGCACTTACATCTTTGTGTAAATGTGTAATTACTGTACCTAGGTATGTTGCTAACATGAATTTAGATGTTTTAGCTGCAGAATACATGGAAAGCAGGTCCATCTAAGACAAGACAAGACAACTCTCCCCTCTATAGCAAGGCAAGTAGGCATGAATAAAGAAAATGTACCTGCTGCTAATGTACAAGTGCCCACTGCAAGGATTACAAGAGCACGAGCTAAAGCCTTGGGCATATCCGGAAGTTTACCCCCACTTCACCTTCATGCGAAAGGAGAATCCAAACAGACTCTGCAACCAAACTCCAAACGCGGGTCATCAGATAACAAGTCCACTGATATTGGCTCCAGCTTTCAGTCCAAGAGAAGGGTTGTTCTCAAGGATATCACTCACATGCCCTTTAATGATCTAAATATACAGGTCATCAGTGACATGAAAATTCTGGTACGTGTTGATAGTGTTGATTTTCTATGTTTGAAATATCAATACAATCGAATTGATAACCTTGCGTCTCAAAAGTTTCTAACTGCCTGTTGATGTTGTTGTTCATCAGACTAGCAAGCAAATGAGACGAAATGCTGCTAAGAAGAATGACATGGTGGTACCAGCTGTATGTGCGCGCCCTCACACTAGAAAGGGAAAGGCAGACATAACTGAAGATATGACCAAACAGAGCATAAAGGAACTACGAGAAATAACTTCACAGTTAAAGCCAGTGAATAATTTAGAAATCAAACCAAGTATATATAAAAATCCAAAAGCAGGTGGTATGTCAGCATTGATGTTTGAAAAATTAACTTCTACTAACCAGTCGCAACTTGAAAGTTCTTTGCGGAAAGGTAAAGTGCAGGGGATTACCATCTGTCAATGTTTATATCTTTTTAAGACTCTTGTTTGCATATTCTCTTTACAAGATTCAGATACTGTATTTTATAGGAGAATTCAAGATTTTCAACGAAGTGGAACCCGCAACTGATCAAGATATTCTTGACATTGATTCTAAGCAAAAAGATCCTCAAATGTGCAGCTTATATGCTGCTGAAGTATATAACCATTTACGTGTGTCAGAGGTGTGTTTAGCGTTTGATTGCCAATGCCACATTAGTTTTCTCATAATCATTTTAAGTAAATGATCACTAACATCCACATGTTTTTACTTACTGATCTTGAAGCTTATATTTCTTAATGGCAAAATTATTGTTATCTTATTTACATTTACATATTTTTTCTACCTCTTTCTCTTCAGCTAAAGTTTAGGCCTTCAGTTGATTATATGAAAACAGTGCAGCGGGACATTACACAGGAAATGCGTGCTATTCTTATCGACTGGCTAGTGGAGGTTAGCGTAAGCATAATATGTAGCCCATATCTTTCGTATTTCAGAACTACTATTATTTTGCATAGCTTCGTTGTAAATGTCATGCAAATTTAGTTTCAAATGTTGTATTTTCTATGATATATCATGGGATGAAGTTTTCAATTTCTTGTTTCTTTACAATGAGTTATTGATTACAAAACCCTTTTCTTTTCTGATGTTTAGGTTTCTGAAGAATATAATCTAAAATCAGAAACGCTTTACCTAACAGTCACTCTTATCGATCGGTGTCTTTCAAAAATGTACATTGAAAAACAAAAACTTCAATTGCTTGGGATAACCTGCATGCTCATTGCCTCGTAAGTTCTTCTATTCTCTTTCCAATGTATTAAGTTGGAATATATCATCATTCACAATTTAATATGTTTTTTTATAGAAAACTGATTAAATGGTTTCAATGTACATCATAGATTCTATGTATGATAATGGCTGTCTGGTGGATATGCCAAATCATTAAAAGTAACTTGATATGACAGAAAATATTGATATGTTTCTTTGTTAACATAAAATTTTATTATTACAGGCAGATTTTAAAATTTTTAAAAGCATAGTTTTGGTGATTTATTTCGGGCATGTGTCAGTAAGTTATTTACTTAATTAATGTAAAACAGATGAAACCACTGAAAGAAGTGTCTATACTGGAGTTTTATTATTGTTCACTTATGGTCTAAACATTTGCGCAAATGTGAAATCATACAAAAAAATGTTTTGCGTGTTCCAATAAACATTGTCTCCTTCACTTGCATCCATTTTATCATAAATCCTATTTGACTAAATTTTATTCTTAAAACAAAATCTAATAGTATGCCAATGTGATTATTGACTTTTAAGGAAGTACGAAGAAATTTGTGCTCCAAGAGTTGAAGACTTGTGTTTCATCACAGACGACACCTATACCAGGGAAGAGGTGTGTTCATTCACTGCTGCTACTATACATTAGCTGCTTCCATCATTTGATGATATGAGCTTACACATATTTCTTCAATCGAGGAAGTAATTACTACACTCGAGATGTAACCCATATTTTCTATATGTATTGTTTTGGTAATGCACATCGATTGGATTTTTCCTTTATTAATATGACAAATGCATAACTGTTTCTTGCTAATCTTATCAGGTACTCGACATGGAGGGTCAAGTTCTTGATGTGTTAAACTTTTATCTTTCTATTCCAACTGTACAAATTTTCCTTCGGTAAAACTCAACTTTCACTCTCCCTTAAAAAATATATATCCAAGCCTTCCAACTTTCTAACAACCAATATATTATTTATTTTCAGGAGATACATTTTAGCAGCACAAAGTTCTTACAAGGTAAATTAATATAAAGTTTATACACTATTTACAGTTACAAAAAAATAAATAATAATAATCATTAAGTTGAAGTAGAACTAATGTGGTGGGAAAAATTGACTTTATATGCAGGTTCCTGTTGTAGAGCTGGAATTCCTGTCAAACTATTTAGCAGAATTAACTCTCACAGAGTATGGTTTTCTGAAGTTTATGCCATCCCTTATTGCTGCCTCAGCCGTGTTCTTAGCTATATGGACACTTGATCAAAATGAGCATCCATGGGTTTGTTTTCTTTCCAAAAGCTTGATTTACTTCTTCAACTTACAAAGGCGTTAATCTTTGATCCTTTTTTGCAGAATCCTACCTTAGAACATTATACTAATTATAAGGTATCAGAGCTAAAAGCAACAGTCTTGGCACTGCAAGATATGCAACTTAACAGTAAAGCCCCTCTTCATGCAATACGTCAGAAGTACAGGCAAAAGCAGGTAAAATCCTATCAAATAGCTCGATTCTAGAGGTTGGAAAGCAGACAGATCGGACTGATTGGGTTACAGAGTTACAGGTCGAAATGAGTACTTTTTCAAAATGGGTCGACTCTGATTTACTTAAGAACACTTTCTGTTGGGGAAGATGCATTGTTTTCAAATTTAATTCGGTTTTCAATTTTTTTGCAAATATATGGAAACCTTAAAACTTTTTGACATTTGTTCAAAATAACTATATGCTCAAATCAAAGTAAAAAGGTTGAGAAGAAGATCTGGCACAGAACACCGAAGTATATGATAATTGCATAATTGGGTCAACAGATTGTTTCAAATTTAATCCAGTTTCTGAAGTTTCTTGCAAATATATAACTACCTATTTCCTACTACCATAGTCACAAATGTATCAATGACATTGATGTAAGTCCACACTATTTCATTGCTATTTTTGACAAACAGTCAAATAAGTTTCTCCAGACATTGCATCTATAATGCACCTTACCATCATGCATTATCTTGTAACAATGTTGTGTTATCGTCTCCTCACGAAAGTCGTTTTGTCATTACAGTTCAAAAGTGTTGCAACCTTAACCTCCCTCAAACCAGTGAAACCGTTGTCCTAACAGTTGACATGACTAGCTGATGTTTCTACATAAAATAGACGAAACTGTGTTATCTACCAAGAACTCCTTGGTGCAGTATATGAAGAAATTATGATCCGGGTTCAATATCTTCTCCTGTTGTAAGTTGTAACCATTCTGGAGCTGTCTATGTAACCTTATTTATATGAAGAATTAACAACTTGTATCTAAAACAACTGATTATCCATGTTATTATATATAGTTCGATTCTATGCATTTATTGACCCCCTGTATTTGTATCTACCTCTTGTTTTGATAGGAGTACCCCTCTGGCCCTCCATCTTTGACTTGTTACAGTTTTTATCAAATACCGCTTTTAATTATTACACTATCCCCATCATAATTAATCATATAATCACATCTTTTAAAAAAAAAACCATTATTATTATTTTTTATAATTCTTATAAATAAAAATAACATTTCAAACAGTTACTAAATTTAACAAAAGTTTTTTATTTGTTAGTATTTCCTTTTATATGATTATTCTAAGCTTTAGCTGATTAATCTAAATCTATATACTTCTACTTAAATTTTAACATATAATAATTCTCTCACTTAATTTTTAATTAGGGTTTAGGAAAAGCTATATATTTTTTATATAATTATTTGGAGCGACCAAAATAAAAATATTAATTATTTGGCTTAACTAAAACAAATAGAAAGTATCCGACGTGACTAAAACAAAAGCAAAATTAATTTGAACAGATTATGATCTAGCGGTATGTGAGAAACTTATCAACCTTTTAGTTGGAGGTTCAAGCGTCGCAGGAGTCAATTTGTAAATATTTGTGATGATTGTATATACAACTCGTGGGATATGTACTTCAGGGTTGCCTTTCTAAAATTGAAAAAAAAATTGAATAGACTAAAGTGAAATAAATGTTTCTTATACAAACGAATTTATATCGAATCAATTATAAACATTCAAAACTTATAACGAGTTGTATAACATTTCAAACATTTTGGCCCAATCCACCCGAATCACAACAATGTTACATGTGTGCATTGTTCGCATACATGATAACCACTTTATAACTAGACTTCCAAGAATACACATTTTTTATTTTTTATATTAAATAATAAAATTTAAATATATGCATCCATGTCTATATTTATCTTATTAATAACTCTCAATAATATCACAAAAAAATCTATTTTTCTTAGATTAATGTTTACTTTTCATGTTAAATATTCTAAAAAAAAAAGTTACATCTATAAATTTGATCTGATTCATGGTGTTACACACAATTTATCGTAGAATAATAATTAGTGTGACATTTTATTTTATTTGGACATATTATAATAATTGCCACTAGCCCACTAGTATCAAAGATGGACCTTTACAACGCAGGGTCAAACCTGACGCTGAAAAACATATCTATAGATACAAATCCGTATATCTATCGCCCTAACAAAAATCAACAACAAGCCTCACTTGAATCAAACAAAACAGAGTGATCAATAATTACACTATATATGAATCCATCGATCGATTAATCAACCCCGCTGCAACATAACTTCCTGTGCTGATTTGATCACTGGTTAGTTTTTACACTGTTGCTAATCAATATGATCTTATTTTTAGTAATCAGCTGAATATGGACAGAATTTTAGTTCGTTGGATTACGAGGGTTTATGAATGTTGATTTTGATGCTAACCGATTGTTTTATACAGCTGACTGTTGAATAATTAGGTCTGATTAGTATATTTTATTTAATTTTTTTTTTGTGTTCATGTGATGTATTGAATTTGATTACTCCATGTCTTTGATATTTCGCTGTTGTATTTGATTTGATAGTGGAACTATTTTTATAAGTTGTGTGATTTATAGTCAGTTTGATTGCACAATTTAGGAGATTTGTAATGTTATTATACATCAATCAATTGTAAAAGCTCCAATTCTATCTCTAAGGTTTTGGCTAATTATAGTATACAAGTTGGTAGTCTTTCAATAAATGCTGTATTTGTTTGTTTGTTGGTCTATTAATGTTATATTTGTGGATTAAATGTCCATTAAACTCTCTTCTAGGGTTATCATCTGTAATTAGAAAGAAACATAACACCTATTTTAGGATTATATGTTTATCTTTATGCAATAAAAAATTTAAAGCCCGAGTAAGCCGACTTTGTGTTTTCAAGGAGAACAGTGAATGGTGTTTTATTCTTCTTTTAGAAACTTTGAGTTATTTTTAAGCTATAAGCAAGGGCCCAAATAATAACTGATTAAAGTAGTGAAAATACGTATGAAATACAAAGGTGCGTGCATTTGAGAGGTAAAAGTTCTCCTAAATGACCTACTTTTGGGAAGTAGGTTTTCCAATGATGTTTAACAATATCCTAGACCAAGATTTAGATCAGGCATACTAAACCATATCTAAAAACATCCCTATTTGTAGAGCTATCTTGTAATGGATATATTATAAATATATAAACAGTTACTATATTATTGTAATTTGATTGCCATATCTCATTATTGTTCTGTAACCATTGTTACCATACATGGGTCTAACAAAACATTATGCATCCTTGCAGGCTGATGCTACTTTGAGTTTGATACTTGATTTTGAATGGTCGTGTAGGATTGACAAATGTGTTTTGATATTGCCACCCCATGTTTTCTCCACTTTGTGATTTGCTGGATCATATAAATGGGTGTTTCCGCATTGGGGCTACAGCGTAAAATCCAAACAAGCAAGGTGCCTCTACTAATGGAATCAGAGCACGTAATTGATATAACAAATAGCAATGAAGCTTCCTCGTCTAGGTCAAACCATGCTAGACCAGTCAATGGCTCAAACTTAAGTCACAATGAAGACCCGCCTTCAACTAATGCTCAAACTCCTGTCTCATTTTCTACTACCAATCTCAATGGAACAAATTCAAGAAATTCGTCTTTTGCTAGAAGGGGAAATGGGAATGGCAGACGTAGGAGCCCATTGAATTCTGGCTATTGGATATCTGTTGAATTAGTTATTACAGTGAGCCAAATTATAGCAGCAATTGTTGTTTTGTCTTTATCAAGGCATGAACATCCTCATGCTCCATTATTCACATGGGTTATTGGTTATGCTTCTGGATGTGTTATAACACTTCCACTTCTTTTTTGGCGTTTCCATAATCGCAATTCTTCAAATCAAGAACCATCTGCTCTTGTGAGCTCTTTTGCTTCATCTTCAAATGTACGGATCTCAGAAGGGGAATCTCGCAACACTGTTGGTTCATCAACAAGACGTCTGACACTCGGATCACTGAGTGCAAGGTATATTGTTTATAAGACTGCAACTTTTGTTAATCTTCTTTTGCTTAATTCATGTAAAATTTATGATATGCCTTTGTGTTTCATGAGACACTTATCATAAATTTTTTTACTTTGGATGGATGGGGCATTGCTTAGTTAGGATATCGACCATGCAAGAAGAAAATCTCTATTTCAGTCAAATTCTGGGATATTGCAATATGTTAATTAATAGATAGTAACTATGGAAATATGCTTACATGAAAAACTTACATAACTGATAGAAGGAATACTTTCTTTTTTGTTTTGCAGAGTTAAGGCACTTGTTGAATACTTTAAAATGGGATTGGATTGCTTCTTTGCAGTCTGGTTTGTGGTTGGAAATGTGTGGATCTTTGGAGGCCATTCTTCTTCTTCTGATGCTCCCAACTTGTACAGGTACCAGTAAATGCATGTCCTTCCTTTAGAGTTGGAAAAATGGGCTGGGAGATATATCGATATAGGAGGTTTTATGCATGAAAACATAACCTAAATCGGTCCATTTATAAGTGGGTCGAAATTGCCACCTCTACATCCGATCTCTTTTACTTATCTTTTCTTATGGTAGCTCATCGATATTACATATAATTTTGGTTAACATTGCAGGTTATGTATAGTGTTTCTTACCTTTAGTTGTATCGGATACGCAATGCCATTCATTTTGTGCACCACTATCTGCTGCTGTCTTCCTTGTATAATTTCAGTCCTGGGCTTTAGAGAAGATCTTGCACAAAATAGAGGAGCTACTACAGAGTCTATTAATTCCCTGCCTACCTACAAGTTTAAGAAAAGTAAGCGCATTAATGATAAAGAACCCAATTCGGCTGCTTGTGAAGGTGGGGTTGTGGCTGCAGGAACTGAAAAGGAGCGTGTCATATCAGGAGAAGATGCGGTTAGTCCTTGCGTCCATTTATGCTTCCATATATGTTATTAGACGTGACAAAATGAACTGGTGGGGCGGGTTGAGGTCGAAAGGGCTTGGGCCACTCACAAACGAGACTAAGAAAAACCTTTCCCTCATTTATGACCAGTTTATTTGATTTGTCATTGCAAACACGGTATTGTTCTTGTGAACATGCATTAGAAATACTATACTTGACTACCATGAATGATTTTAGATAAATTGTGTAAATTTATATGCAAAAAGAACCATCCCACATGGCATTTGTTGTTCTAAATGGTTGATTCTAGCAAATTGTAGCATTTTAAGTTTTTTACATTTCTCATAAGAACAACGGTTTCCTTGTAGTTAAAAGCCGAGGTCAAAGTGTCAGATTATTGATCACTCCTATACCATGTCACTGCCTATTGACTTTTAGATTATTAGGAAGCACATAATAGTCTACATGAAGTGATCAGTTGTAGAAGTACTAATCAAGTTTCCTAGTAAAATCAGAAACTTTATGTTGATTTATAGTATATTACAACTTCTAGAGATTAGAGAAGTTGCATAGGTGCACAAACTAAAAGTAATAGAAATAAGACTTGGTGGTTATCAACCACCTTTCTATCATTGCAAACAAACTATACTTTACAAAAATGCGAAAAACAGGAAATTACACATTGTAAGAATAAGATTATGAACAAATAGTTGCCAAATGTAATGTTTTTTGCAATCACGTCTGTCCGCAATTATCCAATCTTGTTAATTATATTTTTATTGGCATTTTTTTACAAGAACTGTAATATCATAAATTTCCTGTTTGTGATAAACATTTGTTTGGTTTTCGTGTTCCCCTCAAATATTTTTCAGCATTTTCATCAGTAATTCAACCCTATTTGTTTACTCAACAGGTCTGTTGCATATGTCTGGCTAAGTATGCAAACGATGATGAACTCAGGGAATTGCCTTGTTCTCACTTTTTTCACACGGACTGTGTAGACAAGTGGTTGAAGATCAATGCTTCGTGCCCACTCTGTAAGATTGAAGTCGGTGAGACCATTTTGAGTTCACTAACAGAAGCAACTGCCAGTCTGAGACGTAGTACTGTGTATTAATTCTAGCAATGCTTTTGGCGTCTTCGTATGTTAATATCCAAATCTGTCTTAAAGAGTGTAGTTTGTTAAGTGAATATGTGCCCCAAAAGTCAGATACATATTGCTATTGTTTTTCTTTTCGGCTGTCCACTTAGTTTAATTTTGGTAAAAAGGTATCTTACGGTTTCGCTTGATTGATGTTTCAAAGTGTGTGTGTTTGAATTTATAACGAGGACCAGGACTAGCAGAGGTGGCAAAATAACAAGCCGGCAATGAGTCAAATGGTACGAAGGAAAATAGGTAAGAGTTTTATTGCTGGTACCTAGTGTTTTAAATATGATTTTGAGAAATGAGGGAACTAATCAGATTTCAACATTCTCATTAATGGTGAAAGGGCAAAATTGCCATTTGTAAATTACCTAATAAAAAATAAAACATTAATATCAAAGTCATCATCTTCATTCTACCGTATTCTGATACGAATCTTCTTAGAAATCAATCAAGAAATGAAATAAGATCACAATGAACAAAGGAATCACTAGAATAAGAAAGCAATTCGATTGAACAATTGTATGAATTAGGTTCTAAGAACTCAATTACAATATTAGAGAGAAAATGGGGAGATGATCTTGATGATCCAAACTAACAAAACTAACAAACTCTTTAGCTCTAACTACCTATTTATACTAACTAAGATGCAGCTCACTAATCACATGTCATTAGGGGCGGTACCAGAAAAAAATTCTCATGAGGGCGAACTTAAATGTGTTTGTTACATCGGGTTACGAGTTTCGTAAATTGACATTTTTTTGCTTCACACAATATGGTAAAGCAACCCAAATTTATGCCAATATGAAATATAAACTAAACCAAAAACTAGTTTTGTTTGATTTCACCTACAACTAGGTAGGCATCATTCAGATTACTTGTTCTCAAGTTCATAAGTGAATGTGAAATTAATGGAAAGTCAAAATTTTTATGCAAAGCTTTTGCAAGTTCATCTTTTATTAAAGTATCAACGTTTTTCTAACTCCCTAATTTATATGTATAATGATTTATTGGTGTTTATAGATCTTTTTATAATCTTAGATTTCGAAGAAAAATGAAAAGATATAAGTATAAAGTTCTATAAATACATTTGTAACAGAAGAATTATATATTTTTGTATAATTGGACAATGAAAACAAAAAAAGAAATACTAAATACAAAGAATATGATATACTAAAGTATACATACTAGAAGAGTAGTTTGGAAAAAGAGTAAAAATGTATTAAAAAAAAAGTGAAGGAACAAGGCTAATCAGATCGAACATGGGACCGTTTGTTTGGGGGGGAAAGAACTTACCACTAAGCTATGAGGGCAATAGTCAAAATTAACTCAGCTGAATATATTTTAAACCTAGTTCGAAGAATCTTTATGTGGGCAGCTGCCGTCAGTGCCCACATGCTGATACCGTCACTGCATGTCACACACGTGACTTATATTGAAAAGGATCGTAACATATTCTATCCAAATGCTTCTAAAAATTAGGGTTTATCAACATCTCTCTATCCAAACAACGAGCTACAGATTCACATGCGAGAATCGAATTTATTGCATGTAAATTAGCTCATGAGCATGACGTTGATTCGTTATACATTCATCAGAACTATTATGATCTAATTGAATTAAAAAAGAAATTTTTGATTTTTTTCTAACAAAATTGATGCGCGATTTTGCTGTTAAACATGATTTTGAAAAACATATTCTTCTTAATACATTCATCTAAACCTATATGAATGTGATCATTAATTTTAGAGTAATGCTACATGGACCTACTTAGATGGACCTAAAAATATACCTAATGCATTTATTGGTTGATACAATTTCTCTTTCCTAATCTTATTAGTTGAATAGGACACATGTCGATCTCACATTTTTAGGCTTAGTTTAGGCCTACACAATAAGGCATATCTATCATTTTCCTTAATTTTATTATGAAATTAATGTTATATATGACTAATTACATAGACCTAAAAACAAATCTAACTTTTTCATTGGTTGATTTTTTTATCTCTTTTAATCTCATCAAATCAATTTTTCACATATATCAATCATATCTTTAGGTCTAAATTTAGACTTAAATATTTAGGTCTATTAATGATTTTCCTTATAGGCGGTATAGTTTATACATGAATATAGCAATTAACATAGTGATTATCGTATGAGATTGACACGTGATAAATCATTATTTGAAACATTAAAAGCTTATTGTTTAAAGAAGTTACACGTTTCTTATATGATTTAGGATCAGAGGAGAATGGGAGGGCAAGAGACTATTTTGCAATTTATACAAAATAGAAATAGGGGGAAGCTCAGACACTCTCATTTCTCACCAAACTCAAAACACATAATAATACTCTCATCTCTCTATCCCTCACTTTACAAAACATACACAAACACATCACCACCACCACCACCTTCGTCACCGACGCTTCACCACCGCAGATCCACCCGCCACCACCGCCGTCACGTCCTCGTGACCGGATAAAAGAAGAAGATTAAACGACGACGGCTTTTTATGGCCAGAGAGTTAATATGCAAGCCACCACTGTTAGTGAACCGGCCTCCACCGAACGTAACTAACCGTGGTCGTTTCTTCATATCCTCCCGCCGCTTCGCTGCCACCGCCGCCGCTCCACCGCCACAACCGTCACTCCACCGTCACCACCATTTAACGCCACCACCGCCGCTCCTCCTCCACCACCATATAGATCTCGATCTTGAAACTCGTAGATCAAGATCTAAAAAGTAGATCTAAGTAGATCTGAAAAGTATATCTACTTTTTAGATCTAGATCTATTTTTTGATCTGACTGCATCGTATATTTTTTCACTGCATCCTACGTTTTTTCTACTGCATCGTACTTATTCACTGCATCATTTTTAAGATGTAGTGATGTTAAGATGAAATGCTTTTAAGATGCAGTGATGTATTTTTGTTAGTGCATCATGAATATTTTTACACAAACTATATGTTAAGAGGAAATGTTTTTACTGCATCCTTTTAAATACTCATAGTAATATTGATCAAAATCTACTTTTTAGATCTGAAAAAAATATAACATCGTACATTTCTTTTACCGCATCTTACATTTTTATACTGCATCGTACTTTTTAGATCTATAAAAAACTATGAGCACTTTTGTCACACCCCGCCAAACGCTAATCACGATCAATACTAATTAAACATGCGGAAGCTTAGATATCGTGACGGGGCGTGAGCAGTTAAATCAGCCAAACAATACATACATACTCAAAGCATATGGCTATTGCGCAACATAATAGATAAGGATGCCAGTTTTAAATAGTTGTTACAAAAGTAGTACGACCATGTAAGTCGTACAGTAGTAATAGAGTTTTAAAACATTAAGTATTACAATACATATGTTTATAATAAGATTTCATAAGTATAACTGCAATGTCTGCAGTAATACAGAGGAAATCCTCAAAAGCTGTCCTAAAATATGTGGCATCCTAAGTAGTCCAGGGTTGTCCATCCTGAATGCATGCGTTGCTTACTTACATAGCTAATTTCCTGTAAAACATAGAAAGAAAGTCATCAACAAATATGTTGAGTGAATTCACAGGTTTTGTATAAATGTAAGGTATGTTAAACCATTTATGTTTGTGTTGTTGAAATGTCATTCAATAAATAAATGTTGCAGGTTTTGCAAAATACAAGATTGTAGGGTTGTTACCCAAAATATAAATGTTTATGTGGGTTGTCACCCAAAATATAAATCTGGTTGTTTACCAGTATTTAAAGATAACCAGAATGTTTTTCCGGTATTAAAACGGTTGTAGGATATGTTATCCTATACAGTATGTGGGAATACTTAGACTTAAGATCCCCTGAAAGGTGAGCTAAACCTCGCAGGTTAAAGTAACGCGACCTAACACTATAACCAAACCACAACCAAAACTTATGTTGTTGCCTGAAGGACATTTAAGTATACGCTCCAACCATAGGAGGGTCGTCACGGCAATAGTACTATTCGTATACTCAGTGGCTAGAGTCACCTAGCTAATGGTTATAGTTTGCATGACATAAGGACTTTTCATGCATACATTGGGAGTCTGGGTCCGTACTAGGATTTGTTGTCTAATTCCCAAAACAGTTGTGAACATATAATTTCATATCAAACAGTTGTATAAAGCAATAAAGCATTTATATGATTTGATGCATGTGTTTTGCATGCAGTTTCTATGTTTACACCCCTATGTTTAAAAGCATAAAACATTTGTAAAGTAGGGGCTGTGAACTCACTGTGATTTGCTTGGTAAGGAAAGCTAGCAGCCAACAGGTAATTGTCCAAGGTATGTTAATACAATACATGTATTAACATAAGTACGTTTGATTTGTTTAATCAACTTATGTTTACAGTTTGTTTGTTGGAAGAAACGGTTGATTTCTTAATAATGTAAGTCGTTAGTTTCGTTGGTGACGCCGCGTTGAAATATTGTCATAAATTTTTAAGTTGTGTATTTTGTTGAATGTATACACACGTATGTGATCATGTACCTAATTAAGTGTCGTTTTGTTCCCTTTGTACATATACTTGTTCTATATATGTTTACTTGTGCAAATATACCTGTTGTATATTATTAAGTGATACGTTTGTTAAACGTTTTATCTCTTTGTATATATATGTGTTTATATAATTACAATTGTCGTGTGGGTGTATATCACCAATATACATAGTTGTAAGTATGGTATGTATATATATAAGTTTTAAATACGTTGTTTACGTATAAAAATATATAAGTTTTCGTTTGTTAAGAAAACGTTCGTTTGTAAATATGATATATTCAATTTCCAATTGAGTGTATATATATATATGTAAAGTTTGTTACTTGTTATATCTATACTAATATATAAAACATCTTGATGTTTTATATTTAGAAACTTTTAAGATCTAAGACTCAACATTACTATATTTAACTATTGTGATTATCATTAATAACAAGCTTTATCATTTTCATATGTTTTTTTCACTCTTCACCAATGTATTCCGGATACAAAACAAAACTAGCGTTATATTGAGTCGATCACCATCATCGTTGAATAACAAACATTATATACGCCGAGTCACTATTTATAACAAAACTTCTTCTTCCGCTGCATAGCGCGGGTACTATGCTAGTATATATATATATATATATATATATATATATATATATAACAATGTTTTCAAAACAATATGTTATTCGTTACATTTCAATTGTTGTATTTATTTCCGTTTATGAAATAAATATTGTCGTTTTCTAAAATCATTGTATACGTTTAATTGCGCCATTGTTATTGACTTCGAATCGAGTTTTAACGATAAACGTATAAAGTTTGTTATACATATATATATATATGTAAAGTTTGTATATATATATATCATTTGTTAACGCAAGTTTCAATTTATTATTCGTGTCTCGAATCTATCCCATTTGTATGTTATCGATTGATTATGTCTCGTAAAAATGTAATCATTTACGGAATCGTTTGTATTTAAAATCAAAGTTGGTTTGCTGTCCAGGGGTCTGAATCCGCTGGATTGTATTTGAATCCGCCGGATTCGTGTCAAAATAAGGGATCCACCGGATCCTTGGGTCAAGCCGCCGGGTCGGGTCGAAAATGGGTGAATCCGCCGGATTCAGTTTAATCCGCCGGATTCTTTTGCGTTCACAAAACATTTGTGTGAAGCTTTGGGAATCCGCCGGATTCAGGTGAATCCGCCGGATTCGGACGTGTCTTTTACTCGTTCACAATGTTTAAATCGATTACGGGTGTGCGAGTTTTGTGTGGGAATCCGCCGGATTCCACATGAATCCGCCGGATTCATGTTGTTTTCAGAACCTGTCCGAACAGAGCATTATATACACTTGATCATTTTGGTTTCAAATCACTTATATCTTGTTACCAATCGATTATAACAACGTAATATACATTTTTAACACCTCACAATCATGTTTTTAACTAACTTATTTTCATAAATTTGGAAATCGAAGTTTTGGTTTTATAAAACCCATTTTCAAGAACAATCAAGTAATCATCAAATTAACATATTATATACATGTAATATGTTGTAAAGATAACATATATAACGAGATTTAGTAGTGGAATCGGTTGTAGGAATTTTGCTCACTTTGGGTTTAGGATGATGGTGAGCCGGGGTGATGATGATCTAGTGATGATGATGATGTTGAGATGAATCTGTGATGATTATGATTATAAGTTGATGATGATAATGATACAAGATTATATCTAGCAAAGTAGTGATGGATGAAGATTATTTAACCTGATGATGATGATGATGGATTGAAGTGGAGATGAAGCTCTGCTTCTTTTCTTCTGCTTGTTCCAGTCGACACACACACAAGCACAGAGAGAGTTTGTAGGTGAGGATGAATTATTGATGGTGGTTGTGATCTGTATGTGTGTGTTTAGAAAAGATCACTGTTGGTACATGTTTAGTGTCTGTCAGTTGGTCTAGCTCGTAGTTTGTATTTAGATTTGCGTTTCCTGACTCCTGCGACGTAACGCGTAACGTCGCAGGTGCGACGTCAGGTTTTGGGCCTGCGATGTAGTCAACGTCGCATGGGCTTGGGCCTGCGACGTCGTGTGCGACGTCGCAGATGCCAGTTTTGTATATAAACGTTTTACGTTTTCTGTTTTAGGGTTGACGAAACCCTAAACACAATTTGTCGAAATTCTCTGTAATCTGATCGACCATAAACAATAATATAACGTTCGGTTTCATAATTATTGTGTTTAATTATTCATTGTGTTCGTGTTATAACTTAATCGTTGATTCCGCAAACGATTGAGTGACTCGGTTCTGTTAGATCCTAAGTAAGGGACAAACAACTGGTATCAGAGCAGAAAGTGCTCGTTTTTGGCGATTAGGATCGAGTTCGGGATAAAGCGACGTGATTCTCAGATTGTTTTGTGATTATTACGTTTGTTTTTTGTGTTTTTACAGGTGTTCGATCAATATTACTGGGATTATTGAAGGTTTTCGTCGATCTTCATTCGTGGTTTTGGTTTTTGGGTTAAAAATTCATTTTTAGGGTTTTTAGCCGCAGGTTTTCGCGTTTTGCGACGTTACCTGCGACGTCATCTGCTATGTCGCGTGCGACGTTAGTAATTTGGACTTTAATTAGTCAGCGCGACGTACTGTTGCGACGTCATCCGCGACGTTGTTATTTTGACTTTAATTAGTCTTCTGCGACGCTGTGTTGCGACGTCTTGTTGCGACGTAGTGTGATTCTGCGACGTCATCTGTGACGTACCTCTCAACGTCGCATATTTCTGATTCTTAATTGAATCCTTTGCTTTTTGCGACGTACCTAACGTCGTCGCATAATCTTTGTGCGACGTAATCATCTACGTCGCTAAGATCAGAAGATAGTTTTTCAGTTAAGTAATTACAATGGCAGCTGATAAAGAGGATATTAGAGGTCTGAGAGAAATGATTAAACAAAGTAATGACATAGGTTTAAGTAATAAACCTCCATTATTTACTGCGGACATGGATTATGTATACTGGAGAGACCGAGTTGAGCAATACATTGATTTTCATTGTCCAGAATTATGGGGACCATTACGTGAGCGTTATGTAGCTCCTTTAGCTGAAGGGGAATACCGTGGTATTCGTCCTGCTAAGACCTATAAAGCTATGTCTCCCGAGGAGAAGAAAGATTTTGATACTGAAAGAAAGTCTTTTTCAATGATTAAAATGTGTCTAACCAAGGATGTTCTATGGCTTTTCAGAACTCATGAAACAGCCTTTGATTTATGGAAGGCAATTGAAACTCGTTGTGGAGGAAATGATAAGTACAAGGAAGCCAAGCTCGAACTGATTAAGAAACAGTACGATATCTTTGACATCCTTCCTAATGAAGACACGACTTCTTTATTCACTAGGTACTCACGGTTAGTTGGTGAGTTGTTTGAAGGGGGTTATACTTTTCCTTCAATTGAAGTAAATAAGAAGCTACTGGATGTGTTGCCAAGTTCTTGGGATGTTAAAGTTCAATTTTTAAAAGAAAATGAAGAACTTGCAAACATGTCTTTGGATACGTTGATAGGGGATCTTCAAGCTCACGCGATGGAGATTAAGAAGAAAGAAACTAGGTCTGGTGCTGCTGTTCAGAATCCTAGTGTGTATGGTGTTCAGATCAACTCTGGAAAGACTTATGGATCTGGAGTCGCTTTCGTGACAAAAACAAATGCTTCATCAACCTCTTCTTCTTCTTCCGATGGGATTCATTCTGTTTTCATGACTGGACCTTCTTCAAATCAACAACAGGTTCAAGTCTCACCTGCTATTCAGGAGCAAGCTGCCATTTACACAGCTTTCTTAAGCTCATACAAGGATTTGGTAACTCAACCGAATCTTACTTTGGAACTGACTAAGGAAGACTATGCTTAGCTTGATGAAGATGATCTGGAGCAAATGGATCTAACTTGGAATGTGGCAATGATCACCCGAAGAATTCAAAAGTTCTTGCAGAGGACAGGGCGTAAAAGCTTGGAAGGTGATGGAAAGACTGGCTTTGGATTTAACAAGAGTAAGGTCCGATGTTACAATTGTCAAAATTTGGGTCACTTCGCCAGGGAGTGCGAGAAACCCAAAATGCCAGCATCGGGATTCACAACACCTTCTACTCCTCCAAAGGCCAAAGAAATGGAAGTTACCAAGAAAGGGCCTGCTGATAATGCCCTGATTGTTTTCGAGCCCACAAGTCAAGATTGGACTGCTGTCTCCCAGCAATACCAACAGTGTTTGATGGCTCACATCGTAAATGAGGTACCTGATGAACCATTAAATTGTATCTCATGTATTTAGTTAACTGAATCTCTAAATACATTTCAGAATGAAACCGTAGAGTTGAGGAAAAAGAATGAAAAACTAACCGAGTCAAATAATTTCTTAAAAGCTAATGAGAAACTTTATGAAAAACATCTTGAGGCTCATCGGTTAGATACTCAGAAATATAAATCTAAGGTTTTTAGTCAAGAAGATGCCATTAAAAGCTATCTTGTTGAAATTGAACTACTAAAGAAAGAACTTACAGATTTAAAAGCTGAGTATGAGAATTATAAGAGTAAAATCTTAGGTTCAAATTCCTCAACGGTTGTGTTTAATGAAATTCTTAGCAAGCATGGTACTAGTGGGAAAAAGAATGAGGGATTGGGATACCACTCAGTCCCTCCTCCTACTACTCACTGTCCCCTGCCTGTTAAGGAGGGCTTTGAAGAGATTCCAGTTGATTGGTCAAAGCTTTATGGAATCAAAGCTAAAGATGCTAAAGAGACCAAACACAACAAACCGGCAAAGGAGAAAACCAAGCGGCCAGAGTACCCCTTGCCAACGTTTGTTAAGTCGGTGCATGAATCTCCTGTTAGTGTTAAGGAGAGTGTTGAGTTAAAGAATGAATCTCCTGTTATTATTGAGGAGATTGTTGAGATTGAGGACATTACGGATCAGGAGTATCCTGAGGTTAAGAAGGTTGCAGTTAAACCTGAAAAAGTGATTTCAAAGGTTGAACCTGAAATTAAGGTTCAACCAAATAAAGGAAAAGCCAAGGTTTTAAACTCGAAACAACAAACTTTACAGTCACCTGTAAAGATTTTGCAAAGAAAATTATTAAATGAAAATGTTTCGTATGATAAACCATCAACTTCAACCTCTCAACCAAAACAAACATCTTCTAAGACGTGTACTCAATGTTCATGCTCTAGAAATGTTTCTCCACCTCCTGTGGTAATTCCTCAGCCTCAACCGTTTGTTGAGACTCGTTCTTGTTTCTACTGCAAGAAACAAGGACATTTAATTCGTGAATGCCCAAAGCTGTCAAATCAGCGCTATGGGAGAGAGATGCCTAGGACATCTGTTTACAGAAATTCTTTTTCAAAATCTCCACCTAGGCGTCACTCAAACTCTCCCAAGCCTGTTTTAAAGCCAAGTAATGTTGAGCAAAAATCTTTGCCAATTCAAAAGCCCGACATTACTTCTAATATCAATTCCGAACCTTCTAAAGTTTGGAAACGAAAAGAGTCTGATGTCGACTCTTCAGTCGTCAACAATAACACATCAGATAAAAATTCTAATTTGTTTAAAGATAAAATCCTATCTGACGTGCTTATTGTTGATGACCACGGTCGACCTAAGTCTGTAAAGGCTTGGGTCACCGTTTCTCACTAATCTCCTTCGTTTGTGTGTTGCAGCAGTCAGAACGCGTTAAAGATAGTGAATGGTATTTGGATAGCGGCTGCTCGCGACATATGACAGGCGATGTATCTCTTCTTGTGGATATTAAACCATACGCAGGAGGATATGTTGCCTTTGCTGGAGATACTGGGGGAACCATTTCTGGAAGAGGAACGTTAACTAACGGCAATGTTAGTTTTGAAAATGTGAACTACGTGGAACAGCTTACGCACAACTTGCTAAGTGTTTCACAGGTCTGTGATAAAGATTATACCACTGCGTTCACAAAGACAGAGTGTGTGATACTGAAGCCTGGGTATGTCATTCCAGAAGAATGGGTGTTACTGAGAGCACCAAGAAAGAATGACACATACATTCTGAACATGAGAACTGTTGAGACCTCGAACGAGTATACGTGTCTCTTGTCTAAGGCTTCTGAAAAGGAATCACTGCTTTGGCACAGACGAATGTGACATATTCATTTCCGAAAAATGAATTTCTTGACTAAAAATGACCTTGTGCTAGGAGTTCCAAAACAGTCATTTGCTCTAAAGGATGACTGTATCTCTTGCCAAAAAGGAAAGTTACGTAAGAAGTCCCATAAGTCTAAGCAGGTGAATTCCATAAATGCTCCATTGGAACTACTGCATATGGATCTTTTCGGTCCAGTCTCTACAAAGAGCATTGGTGGTCGGTCTTACTGCTTGGTAGTTACTGATGACTACTCAATGTTTTCGTGGGTTTACTTTTTGACCACAAAAGGGGAAACTCCTGAGATTCTGGTGTATTTGTTGGACAAGTTGGCAAATCTGTGCAACTTGAAGGTGAAAAGGATACGAAGCGACAATGGAACTGAATTCAAGAACTCAACTCTCGAATTGTTTTGTGCTACAAGAGGTATTGAGCATCAATTTAGTGCTCCGAGGACTCCCGACAGAATGGAGTTGCAGAAAGGAAGAACAGGACAATCATCGAGACAGCTCGGACTATGTTAGCTGACTCCAAGTTACCAATCATCTTCTGGGCTGAGGCAGTTAATACTGCCTGTTATGTTCTCAACAGAGTACTCACGGTTAAGAAAAAGAACAAAACGTGTTATGAACTTTTCAATAACCGTAAGCCAAATCTGCAGTTCCTAGAACCATTTGGGTGTCCATGCCTGATCATGATAACAAAAGATAAGGTCTCTAAGTGTAACACCCAGAAATTCAGTAAATAAATATCGTACGCGGATATATTTTTATTGTGAAATAGTATTATGTAGATAACGAGATATAGTGAAAAACGTAAACGATTTTACAGTTCCAGACTGTAAACTTTAAAAAGGTATTAAAATAGATAGATAAATACGTATAGTGTTATGTTTATCCCTTATTTAGCCAAAAACATTCCAGAGGATATGTGAAGTGAAGAGAAATCGCAGGAAACATTTCACAAGCCAAAAATTAGTTTCAAAACTATGGTTCAAGCTCTAATCATTCGAATTAATCCTTCTTTGATCATCTTTAACATCTTGGTAAGTGATTTTTCTATGTTCTAACCTAGAAAATGGGTTTTTTAGGGGTTTTGTGAAATTGGTGAATTTAACTACGAAATTAGAGTTGGAAATTGATAAAACTAGTGTTAGTTAGTGTTTTGATTATGATTATAAACTATGTTTCATCATGAAAGTGATTAATTTGAAGTATGTAGCTTATGATCAAAGTGGGGTTTTGGTGGGGTTTTATAAAACTAGTGATTTATGATATGAAATTGATTTGATTAGTGTTTGTTAGTGTTTTTATGATGGTTAGTGAAGATATAACATGATAGAAAGTAATGAAATTATGATCTAGTGTTTATGAGAATTTTAATGTTTATGTTAGATTATTATGAAATTATAAAATAAACTTAATAGTGTAATTAGAAGTGTTAATAGAGTATGAATATGATTAGTAGTTAGTTTAATGATGATTAGTGTTTAAAAGTGTTGTATGTATTATGTATGGATTATGTAGGTGATTAGAGACATGGAAGCTTATGTTGATCAAGATGGTGAAATCGACTAATAGAGTATGGTGAGTGATACGGGGGGGTTAAACAGGTGATTTGGTTGTGTAGTACCGTATAGCTTGCGGGCTAAAGGTTTGCACAATCAAGGAAAGTTAATTGTTAAGTTTGTTTATTTATGTTTATTGCTTATAATAGTTAATTGTGTTAAATTACTTGTTATGCTTAATTGTTATGTGAATACATGTTATTTGGAAAAGTCAGTAGTGATTATCTCATTAGCGAGTAATGAGTATGTCACTAGCTTGAAGGTAAAGGAAAGAATTGGTGGAGAATAGTGTATGATTCAATTGTGTTGGATCCGGATTACTGTTGGGTAAGAGGCTACACAATTGGGTGAAAATTAATGTGTTAATTTATGTGGATTAAATAATTGAGATTATGTAGTTATGATGTTATTTTGAATTGATAGTGTATGATTCGATTGTGTTGGATCCGGATTGCTTCCGAGCAAGAGGCTACACAATTGGGTGGAAGAAAATGTGTTTACATATGTGGATTAATTAATGAAGATAGTGTAGTTATAATGTTATGTGAATCGATTGTTGGGTGATTATGTAGTTTGTGGATTTTATGGAATATGCTTATGTAGTGAAACAGTGTTAGTATGCATACCGTTGTGGTATGGTACTCAGTGAAATAGTGTTAGCATGCATATCGATGTGGTATGGTGCTCAGTGATCAGTGTTCAGTGTTTTCAGAGATCAATGATTTTGTGTTTATGTGAATTGCTTGTTTGATTTGCCTGTGTACTCACTAAGCAGTTGTGCTTACCCGTTTCAGTGTTTATGTTGTAGGTTGATGTTTTGATAGAGACATGTGGATAGAAGGGTTATGAGAAGCTATTGACATGGATATGGAGCATGCTTATGGTTAGAATATGCTTCTTTCTTTTGAATTGTTGTTTTGATGCTCAATTGTGTAAATCGCCCAAACAATGAGTTTTCGAATTAAATATGTTGGTCAATGTATAGTAGTTGACTTTGAAAGTCAAACAGAGTTATGGTGTCTAGTGTATGTGGTTGTCAAGTGTATGAAGTCGTATGATTGGTTTGGTTTGGGTTAAAGTGGTGAAAAGTGATTTAGTGTCGAATGTGATTGGTTGGTCAAATGTGAAGTGGACACATTGTCAATAGCCTTGAATTGGTCAAACAAATGTGGTTTGAGTGTTGAATTGGTTGAAAAATGGTTGAATTATGAAATGGGTCATTAAGGTGTCAAAATGGGTTGAAAGTGGTCATGTGGTGAATTTAATGTGTGGTGGTGTCATGGGTTGGTTTTTATTTGCTTCAAGTTTGTTTTGAGGAGTTAAATAAGTGTGCAAAAGAGTAGAGTTTAATTGTGTGTGGTTTGTGATTTGAGTTGTAGTCAAAAAGTGGTTAAAATGGTCGAAAAGTGGTTATATGTCCGTTTTCTCGTAAAACGTGAATTTTGAAAAAGTGCAAAAATAGAAAGTTTCAGTTTGGCATTATGGAGGTGCCTGCAAATTTTCAGGGTCTAAGTGTTTACGAGTAAAAAGTTATGCGCGTCGGAAATTCGTATTTTGGTATTAGTTTGTGTGCAGCCTTGATTCCTGGGGAATCGGAGTCATTCCTGAGGAATCTGAACTTAAGTTCTAACAGCAACCCTGATTCCTGGGGAATGAGAGTCATTCCTGGGGAATCCGAATCCAAGTGTTAACAGCATGTCTGATTCCTGAGGAATGGGAGTCATTCCTGGGGAATCTCTTGTAAATTCACATTTTTGTTATTTGAGTCATTATTTGATTAAGGGAACGATATAACGAGTCTATAATGTCATATTTTAGATGTGGGACCTAATAGAGTGTGTTTTCAGTGTTAGGTAAAAAAAAAAAAAAATGGTTCTGTTTTCGGGGCGTTTCAAGTTGGTATCAGAGCAATGGTTTAAGAGAGTTAGGTGATCCATGATAGGATTGCTTGAACTTAAACCATTATGTGTTGTTTGATTTGTTATGATTATGATTATGTTTAATGGTTAATGTGATTTATTTGGATTAATCTGATTATGCGATGATAAATGGATAATTGAGTACAGAGATGGTTGCCAGAGATAAGAGTAAGTGTATATAAGGAGTTATTAGTTGCAGTTTTGTGCATGTGTTCAAAATGGATAGAATAGTGAAGTAGTTTTTGACTATGTGTTTAATTGTTAAATTAGTTATTGTGTGTTAACTGTTAAATGAATTGTATGTTATGTACTTGTGTGGAAATCACATTGAAAAACAATGATATGAGATAGCTTGAGAATGAAGTGTGTATAACATAATATGTCTACGCCTGATCACCGTAGTTGTATTATGCTAGTTCACATGGAATTGTTGGAGTTATCAAATATCAAAGTGATTTAATGTGATTGTTAGAATAGAGTATAAGGGAAGAGGTGTTTAACATATGTGAATTTCGGGTTAGATATTATGATAGGCAGAGATAATAGAGAAAATAAGATTAATAGACTTGTACTTAGTGATACGTATTTCACTTATTATGTGAAACCAATATGTAAGGGATATATGATTAAGAGCTTGTAGAGTTAGTGTTGATAATGTGTTTAAGAAGAACTAAGTGAAGTGTTCTAGAAATGATTAAGTGTTGTACAAGAGCAGGGATAGTGTTAAGACTGAGTAGTAAGGGTGCCATTCGTGAGGACACGAATGAAATAAGTGGGGGAGAGTTGTAACACCCAGAAATTCAGTAAATAAATATCGTACGCGGATATATTTTTATTGTGAAATAGTATTATGTAGATAACGAGATATAGTGAAAAACGTAAACGATTTTACAGTTCCAGACTGTAAACTTTAAAAAGGTATTAAAATAGATAGATAAATACGTATAGTGTTATGTTTATCCCTTATTTAGCCAAAAACATTCCAGAGGATATGTGAAGTGAAGAGAAATCGCAGGAAACATTTCACAAGCCAAAAATTAGTTTCAAAACTATGGTTCAAGCTCTAATCATTCGAATTAATCCTTCTTTGATCATCTTTAACATCTTGGTAAGTGATTTTTCTATGTTCTAACCTAGAAAATGGGTTTTTTAGGGGTTTTGTGAAATTGGTGAATTTAACTACGAAAATTAGAGTTGGAAATTGATAAAACTAGTGTTAGTTAGTGTTTTGATTATGATTATAAACTATGTTTCATCATGAAAGTGATTAATTTGAAGTATGTAGCTTATGATCAAAGTGGGGTTTTGGTGGGGTTTTATAAAACTAGTGATTTATGATATGAAATTGATTTGATTAGTGTTTGTTAGTGTTTTTATGATGGTTAGTGATGATATAACATGATAGAAAGTAATGAAATTATGATCTAGTGTTTATGAGAATTTTAATGTTTATGTTAGATTATTATGAAATTATAAAATAAACTTAATAGTGTAATTAGAAGTGTTAATAGAGTATGAAAATGATTAGTAGTTAGTTTAATGATGATTAGTGTTTAAAAGTGTTGTATGTATTATGTATGGATTATGTAGGTGATTAGAGACATGGAAGCTTATGTTGATCAAGATGGTGAAATCGACTAATAGAGTATGGTGAGTGATACGGGGGGGTTAAACAGGTGATTTGGTTGTGTAGTACCGTATAGCTTGCGGGCTAAAGGTTTGCACAATCAAGGAAAGTTAATTGTTAAGTTTGTTTATTTATGTTTATTGCTTATAATAGTTAATTGTGTTAAATTACTTGTTATGCTTAATTGTTATGTGAATACATGTTATTTGGAAAAGTCAGTAGTGATTATCTCATTAGCGAGTAATGAGTATGTCACTAGCTTGAAGGTAAAGGAAAGAATTGGTGGAGAATAGTGTATGATTCAATTGTGTTGGATCCGGATTACTGTTGGGTAAGAGGCTACACAATTGGGTGAAAATTAATGTGTTAATTTATGTGGATTAAATAATTGAGATTATGTAGTTATGATGTTATTTTGAATTGATAGTGTATGATTCGATTGTGTTGGATCCGGATTGCTTCCGAGCAAGAGGCTACACAATTGGGTGGAAGAAAATGTGTTTACATATGTGGATTAATTAATGAAGATAGTGTAGTTATAATGTTATGTGAATCGATTGTTGGGTGATTATGTAGTTTGTGGATTTTATGGAATATGCTTATGTAGTGAAACAGTGTTAGTATGCATACCGTTGTGGTATGGTACTCAGTGAAATAGTGTTAGCATGCATATCGATGTGGTATGGTGCTCAGTGATCAGTGTTCAGTGTTTTCAGAGATCAATGATTTTGTGTTTATGTGAATTGCTTGTTTGATTTGCCTGTGTACTCACTAAGCAGTTGTGCTTACCCGTTTCAGTGTTTATGTTGTAGGTTGATGTTTTGATAGAGACATGTGGATAGAAGGGTTATGAGAAGCTATTGACATGGATATGGAGCATGCTTATGGTTAGAATATGCTTCTTTCTTTTGAATTGTTGTTTTGATGCTCAATTGTGTAAATCGCCCAAACAATGAGTTTTCGAATTAAATATGTTGGTCAATGTATAGTAGTTGACTTTGAAAGTCAAACAGAGTTATGGTGTCTAGTGTATGTGGTTGTCAAGTGTATGAAGTCGTATGATTGGTTTGGTTTGGGTTAAAGTGGTGAAAAGTGATTTAGTGTCGAATGTGATTGGTTGGTCAAATGTGAAGTGGACACATTGTCAATAGCCTTGAATTGGTCAAACAAATGTGGTTTGAGTGTTGAATTGGTTGAAAAATGGTTGAATTATGAAATGGGTCATTAAGGTGTCAAAATGGGTTGAAAGTGGTCATGTGGTGAATTTAATGTGTGGTGGTGTCATGGGTTGGTTTTTATTTGCTTCAAGTTTGTTTTGAGGAGTTAAATAAGTGTGCAAAAGAGTAGAGTTTAATTGTGTGTGGTTTGTGATTTGAGTTGTAGTCAAAAAGTGGTTAAAATTGTCGAAAAGTGGTTATATGTCCGTTTTCTCGTAAAACGTGAATTTTGAAAAAGTGCAAAAATAGAAAGTTTCAGTTTGGCATTATGGAGGTGCCTGCAAATTTTCAGGGTCTAAGTGTTTACGAGTAAAAAGTTATGCGCGTCGGAAATTCGTATTTTGGTATTAGTTTGTGTGCAGCCTTGATTCCTGGGGAATCGGAGTCATTCCTGAGGAATCTGAACTTAAGTTCTAACAGCAACCCTGATTCCTGGGGAATGAGAGTCATTCCTGGGGAATCCGAATCCAAGTGTTAACAGCATGTCTGATTCCTGAGGAATGGGAGTCATTCCTGGGGAATCTCTTGTAAATTCACATTTTTGTTATTTGAGTCATTATTTGATTAAGGGAACGATATAACGAGTCTATAATGTCATATTTTAGATGTGGGACCTAATAGAGTGTGTTTTCAGTGTTAGGTAAAAAAAAAAAAAAAAATGGTTCTGTTTTCGGGGCGTTTCACTAAGTTTGGTGATAAAGCTGTTGAAGGGATTTTTCTTGGATATTCAGTCAACTCTCCGAACAAAAGAATCTTTAACAAATCAACGAATCAGATTGAGGAGCATTTTGAAGTGAAATGTTTAAGGTATACGGAACCTCCTCAAGGAACGGGTCCGGATTGGTTTTTCAACTATGGAAACCTCTTCAACTCTTTCAATATTCCGGAAGAAGATGAAACGGAAGAATTGGTTTCTATACTTCATGAGCTTGATCTTACCCAAGATACACCTGTACATAATAAACCATCCGACCCATCTCCCAATGCAACACCCGCACCTCCACCGACTAATCCTACACCTCCACAAACTACTCCTACACCTTCACAAACAACACCCACACAACCACAACCAACAACCAAATCACCACCAACTACACCATCTCCTACTCCATCTTCGGCTGCTCCTTCTAAAACAGTTTATAACTACACAAAGGAGCTTCCATATGATCCAAACATGCCTCCTTTAGAGGAACCTCAGGAAGAAGATGAAATGGAAGAAACAATGGCCTACTCTCACTTATTTTCTCCTGAAGATGAAGGAGAAGAAGAAGAGTTAGCCTCTCCTGAGTCTGCTGCTACTCCCGAAACTGAGGGAGATTTGAACAATCTGGGTGTGAATCTTGTGCCAAGTGCCATACCAGAAACTCGTATACATAAGGATCACCCCATTGATAATATCATTGGTGATCCTCATGCATCTGTTCAAACACATCAACAAGCAAAGCAGACTTCAGCTCAGCAGCTTTTGGGACTTATTGCTCATATCGATTCATGTCATCTGTCTCAAATTGAACCTAAAAAGGTTGAACAAGCCTTAAAGGATCCATCTTGGGTCGAGGCTATGCAGGAGGAACTACAGCAAATAAACAAGATGAATGTTTGGGAAATTGCTCCTCTACCCAAGGGTGCTCACTTGACGGGTACTCGTTGGGTTTACCGTAACAAAATGGATGATCGTGGGGCGGTTATTCGAAATAAAGCCCTTCTGGTAGTTCAAGGATATAGTCAATTAGAAGGTATTGACCCTGATGAAGTTTTCGCTCTTGTTGCTCATTTGGAATCAATTCGGATTTTTCTAGCCTATGCTTCTTTTAAAGGATTCCGTGTGTATCAACTTGACGTGAAGTGTGCCTTTCTATATGGAGATGTCGACGCAGTGATTTATGTGTGTCAGCCTCCTGGTTTTGAAGACCCAAAGCATCCTAATCATGTTTGCAAACTGAAGAAAGCTTTGTATGGTCTTCATCAATCTCCTCGACTTTGGTATGAGCGACTTGCCAAGTACTTGCTGAAGAATGGTTTTGACAGAGGACATATTGATAGCACGCTTTTCATCAAACGGGAAGGAGCGGATTTGTTACTTGTGCAGGTCTATGTGGACGACATAATTTTTGGATCAACTAATGATCAGTTGTGCAAGGATTTTGAAAGACTGATGAAATCTGAGTTTGAAATGAGTGCTATGGGGGAACTTACGTTCTTTCTGGGACTACAGGTTGAGCAATCTGACAATGGAATTTATATCCACCAGTCAAAATATGTCACTGACATGTTAAAGCGATATGAATTGCTCAACTGTAAACACTACGGCACTCCAATTGAAGCAAGACACAATCTTGGACCTAATGAGGACGATGAAGATTGCAAGGAGAAAGACTATCGCTCAATGATAGGCTCTCTCATGTACCTGACTGCCTCAAGACCAGATATAGTGTTTGCTGTTTCACTCTGCTCACGATTTCAAGCAAATTCGAAGGTGTCTCATAAGAAGGCAGTAAAACGCATTTTTGGATATCTCGCTTTTAGGCCATCTCTGGGTCTATGGTATTCAAATGAGAAAAACTTCGAGTTAACTGCCTATTCGGATTCGGATCTTGGTGGCTGCAAGATAGATATGAAGTCAACTACTGGAGGATGTCAGTTCCTTGGATCGCGCTTAGTTTCTTGGCAGTGCAAAAAGCAGACTGCGGTTGCTATTTCCACAGCTGAAGCCGAGTATGTTGCTGCTGCAAGTTGCTGTTCTCAAGTTCTCTGGATTCAGCATCAGCTGCGTGATTACGGGTTCAATCTCTCTATGACTCCTATTTATATTGATAATACAGCTGCTATATCTATAACACACAATCCCGTACAGCACTCTAAGACCAAACATATTGAACTTAGGTTTCACTTCATACGGGATTGCTTTGAAAAACACCTTATAGATGTCGTACATATAGATACCCTTAAGCAGTGTGCGGACATTTTCACAAAAGCCTTTTTGCGATCACGTTTTATTGAACTGGTCAATCTGATAGGTTTAAGGTTCTTTCAGTCAAAGAAATGATTTGTGACTTGGATTTTTAAGTTTTTAAATTCAATTTAAAAAAAAAAAAAAAAAAAAAATCGCAACAGCCACTCTTTATACTCTTTAGTATTAAAGAAAACGCAAGGTTGCTACATTTTTAAAATAGACGTTGAAGTTGTGTCTGTAAACAACTTGGGATATGATAGTACATCGGGTGACATGCACAAAATGGAATTTTAAGGTTTATCTTGGATGTGTCAGTAGGTTTATCTGACACACTTAAAATAGTTTTTATCCAAATTATCTTCATCAAACGATGTATTGGTAGGCATGGTACACACCGGTCTCTGAGATATTAAGAAGTAATTTAAATACTTGTCTATGATCACGTGGTAAACACCTCGTGATGTACGACTCTATGTCTTAATTCCTTAGCATAGCTTGACATACTTCTATTTTTGGATCGTATATCTGAGATCTTTTGGGGGAGTATGCTGATTGTTTCCTCTGTTGTACGTAAGTGCAGACCTGGTCTCAATTCAGCTTACTCTCAAAACTAAGCAAACGTGAGTCAAAGTACTTGCAACGTCTTAAATTTAAGGTACTAAACAAGGTCGCCACTCAATTTGGTTTGACTGCGTTTGGTTTTGCTTACACCTGAATCAAGTTATGTTGCTCTGTTGTACGCAAGTACAGACCTGTCACCGCTGGCTTGATTCTTAAAATTGATTATCTTATATTCTTTCTAAATTTAGAAACTATGTTCATGTCTACGTTATAGGGGTATATCTATGGTGGGGACCACGGAGAAATATTCATACTAACAATAAAAGGTTAACTCACAGACACGGATGTAACGTGTTTAGGTGGACAAACAATACCAATAATCGTTTTGAAATAATTTTTATAACAGGTGTTTTAAATGTGCCACGTAAATTTAAAGTGGACAAATATACTGATGATCGAAATAACACTTACTATTCCTAATAAATGCATGTTATTCCGATATGATCCCTAATCAGACAAAACAACTCCGTCACCAAAAATAGAGTGTTAGTAATTTTATTTTGTTATATTTTAACCTTTTGTGATATTAAAGAAAATACCAAAAAGATTTTTTCGTTATTTTATGCTTTATTTTTATTCTATGTTATTTTTCCCAAGTCACGACTCATTTAGATATTATTTGCTAAAATAACGAGTAAATGGTTCTTGAAAATTTCAAAATCGACTCAAATCACATACTGACTGCTCTATGCGACGTCACACTCAACGTCGCCTGCGACGTCCCAGACTACGTCGCACATAGGGTTAGACTATATATAGTCTCGACCGCGACGTCAAACGTCACACTATTCAATATTCACCTGCGACGTACCATTGGCGATTTGCGACGTAGCACTGCTTCGAGCATTTTCGTGATTTGTAGCTGTTTTCACTCCGATTCACTCTCGTAGTTTTCTTCTACTCGTTATTCCGCACACTTAGGTACCAATCTTACCCTTTTTCACCGTGTATTTTTGCGTTAATCGTTAAATGTATATTGCGGGTTTTAGGGTTCTCGGTTTGGGTCGAATTAGTTGTGTAATCGTGATCTAAACATCGTATAATTTATGTTTTCGTGATCACCATTAGTTTCCGCACCTTTTAGTGCGATTTATTTTGAAAACCCCTAAATTTGATGGTTAGGGTTTCTGGGTTGGGGATGAATGTTCTTCAGTGCGACGTACGCTGCGACGTCGTGGACTACGTCGCTCTCATTAGTTATTCTTACCTGCCTACGTCGCCCTTCCCTACGTCGCTTTTTACCGCGACGTCCTATGCGACGTCTCTCTCTACGTCGCTATTTTATTAATGTGATTAAATTCACAATAAATTGCAAAATGCGACGTACCTATCGACGTCGCTCGAATTTTGTGCGACGTCACGATCTACGTCGCTATTGTTATTATTCTGCGACGTCCTTTTCTACGTCGTTATTTGAAATGCGACGTGATCACCTACGTCGCTAATCACAGAAAAATGACATTTTTTTGTTACCAATCAAATGTTCGTTTTTTCTGACTTTTAAATTCTGTCCAGCAATGGCGAGTGATTTCTTTCAGTTCCTAGCTGAACGACAAAGATAGTGCTTACTGCTTCAGCCCAAAAGAGTGTCACTACTCGCCCGTCCGCGGCTAGAAGGATCTTCTTCCGGTCGTGGATTCTTTTGCGCTTTCAGGTGGTCCAGCACCTTAAAGCTTTTATCTGGTCACTTAGATATGACCATTTTTGTCTCGGTTGGCTAATGATCCGGTGGAATTCTCTCTTTGTCCTGAATCTTGGTTTTATGGTATGGAGGAATCCCTTTACCGTTATGTGGAATTCTCTCTTTGTCCTGAATCTTGGTTTTATGGTCTGGAGGAATTCCTTTATTATCCTGGATCTCGGCCTTCTGGTCTGGTGGGATACCATCCCTGTCTTGGATTTTAGCCTGACCTTGTCTTGGATTTTGGCTGTATTCGTTTAACCAGGATCTTCGGTCTAGGTTTAGGTTTAGGGTTTAGGGTTTAGGATTTGATATGTGTGTTTGTAACTTTGTACTTATTTAACATATCAATGAAACCTTTCGTTTGTGATAAGTTTGGAATACTTTGTTTGTTCTAACGCTTTTCAAGAATATCTTGTATGTTTCTGTTTTTGCAGATATGGCTCTTGTTTTCGAAGCGCGTCACAATACTGCTGCTTACCTTGATGATACTTCTGATAAAGCTGCACCGTATCGTCAGATGATTGCATTTCTGAGGCGTTCAAGGGTATTCCACGCCATTTCGGATAACACTGTGGCTTTTGGAAATCTGATCAACCCTTTCTGGAGAAACGCAATTATTGTTACTGATAACGACGTTCGAAGACTGGTTTCTACAGTTCTTGATACGGAAATCACTATTACAGAACAGAGTATTCGGGAACTTTTACAGCTGAATGATCAACCGAATATGCCAGTCGGTTTTGATCATGTTTTCGTTTCGGGAGCTATGCAAAGGATTGGATATCCCGGGATTCCCACGGATCAGTATAGGAAAGCGAATCTCACACGTGTTTGGAGATATTTGATGCACGTGATTATCGTTTGTTTGGGCAATAGGAAAGGTGGAACGGATGGTATGAGCAGAAGTTTGGCTTCTGCTATGTTAGCATTAGTGTACAACAAGCCGTTCAACTTCTCGGGTTTTATATTCAAGGCTATGGTTGATAATGCGAATGCCGGGGATCAGAAATGGATCTTATATCCGAGATTTATTCAGTTGCACATCAATCGTTATCATCCAGATCTTCAAGCACAGGGTGACATCGATCAGCAATTAAAGATTTCACCGATGATGAATCGGATCTTTACTATTTGTGCAGGTGGGGTTCAGGCGGCAAGGGATGTTCCCTTATTCGGTGCTATTGTTGATGAGAATTATGTACCGCCTCCGGAACCTCAATATATGGACATTCCAGCACCACAGCAACCGCAGCAACCACCTGTGAACATTCTTGTTCAAGCTGCGGGGGAGAATGTAGATGCTCTTTTGGAGAACATCGAGCAGTTTGGGCACGTGGACTCAGACAATCCAGCATCTCATGACACGGTTGAAAGTTCTGATTCTGAAGCTGCAGAAAATGTAGGACCTCGGGATGGGGGTCCGACGCCTGAGCATTCGGATGGTACTGTTCCGCATCCCTCTGAGATGGAACGTATCAGGCTATCCGATTCATTCAGATATTTGAGAATTCAGCGTCGGATCAGGGCAGGACGCAAGTATGTACCTCCAAGGGATACTGGGAAACGTACACGAGACGGTGATGATTCTGCTGATGAAACTTATCGTCCTCGTCGTCGTGTTCGTCGTTCTTCATCAGCCAGAGCTCCAGTCAATCCACAGCCACAAGCTGATTTTGAGATTCAACCGACTCCAGCATTCATGCAAAAGATTATGGATGATATGCAGAAGATGAAGCAAAAGCTGGAGGCTCAAGACGAAAAGATTGCTGAACAAGCTGCACTGATCGAGGTTCAATCTAAAGAGCTTGAGGAAACGAAGATTAGGGTTAATGTTTTGGAAGGCAGGTTACTTGCCTCGGGGGAGTCTGGGTCTGGGATACCCACTTTAGAGTCAAGTGAACCTGCGTCTGTAAATCCCAACCCTGTACTTGAAACTGTTAATGAAAATATTTCTGTTTTGGATTACTTTTGTGTTGATGATATTCCAGGGCAACCGAGACCGCTGGCTGTTGACTATTCATTTGCGGACTTATCGTTTATTCAAAGAATGGCTAGTGGAGTTGGCTCTGAGGAAGAAACGGATAATGATTTTCAGATGAATGAGGATGTTTCGATTGAAGAGGAACAGTTGAATTCAGATGAAACGTATGATGATGCACATTCTGGGGAAGCTTATGATGATGCACCTATTATAGAGTCTGATTCAAGTGAAGATGAGAGACCTGCTAAAGCTCAACATGGAGAATCTAGTTCTGCTGCAACTCCAGCTCCAGAGACACAGGTACCGGACTCAGCAGCGAAGAAATTAACTGCTGAAGAAAAGAGAGAGAGAAACAAGAAATGGTGGCCTAAGGGACGAAATCCAGTTCCTATTCCAGTTAAATGTCAAGTGTACCGGGTTAGTCGAAATTATACCGGAGTTATTAAAAGCTGGAAGTGTCAGAGGAATCTTTTTATGATTAAGAGAGAAGATGGAGTTCAGTACTTCAGAATGCGTTTTGATAGATTGAGCACGTTGCCAAAAGGAGAGATTAATCGATTAGCTCAGCTTAAATTGATTAATCCGTTCGAGAATGATTATGCCGAGTTCATTCAGAGAAATTTACGTCGGGAAGTGTTATCGAAGACATATTCTAAATTGAAACCGACGTTGGGTACTCGGTATACGTTCAAAAGAAAAGTTGATCCAGTTACCAGGAAGCCTATGGTTAAAGTTCACTATCCGCCTGCTAACTGTTTGACTGAGATACCTCTGGAACCAGTTCCTTATTATTTTCTGAGAAGACTTGTAAAATGGGAACTTGATCCACAGACTGGTGAAGCGGTTATTACTTTCGTTCCAGATTCTGAACCGTGGCCAGAAGTTGGAGGTATATGGAATTTGAAGCAAGCAACGTTTAGACTGTATGATCCGATGAGTTTGATTAATTTTCATGAAAAAGATTTAAGAAAACTCTATGATGATCGGATTCGTGTTGGTCAGAAGAATGAGTTCAACAGACGTTTAGCCGAGCAGTTTTACAATGTTGTTACTGTTTGCGTGGCTAATGGAATTCATGCCGATGGCCAATTTCCTGCGGGCTGGGTTTAAAGAAGATTTTTGAAGACCAAGCTGAAGACACGGGGGAGTTTGTTGGTACATGTTTAGTGTCTGCCAGTTGGTCTAGCTCGTAGTTTGTATTTAGATTTGCGTTTCCTGACTCCTGCGACGTAACGCGTAACGTCGCAGGTGCGACGTCAGGTTTTGGGCCTGCGACGTAGTCAACGTCGCATGGGCTTGGGCCTGCGACGTCGTGTGCGACGTCGCAGATGCCAGTTTTGTATATAAACGTTTTACGTTTTCTGTTTTAGGGTTGACGAAACCCTAAACACAATTTGTCGAAATTCTCTGTAATCTGATCGACCATAAACAATAATATAACGTTCGGTTTCATAATTATTGTGTTTAATTATTCATTGTGTTCGTGTTATAACTTAATCGTTGATTCCGCAAACGATTGAGTGACTCGGTTCTATTAGATCCTAAGTAAGGGACAAACAATCACAGAGAAAAATGGGAGGGAGTAAATAAATCAAACGGGTATGGCTCGTTGTCTCCTCAATTATTGAGGTTTGGTGGCATTATTTTGCCCGTTAATTTCGAGTACATGTATAATTATAGCAATATAAAAGTAAACATTTTATATTTTTATTTTGTAGATGCTCTCCTGGTTTGTTATTTAAATTCAGAATAATGATATTTTCATTATTTTTGAATGTAATACAAATTTGTACATTTTACTGCGCATATTCAATTGGACGTCAAATTTCAGTCAAATTATGATTTCATATTTTGAGGTAATATTCTAAATACTTTCAAACGTATAAGAAAAATAGAATTTTTATCATTTGTGATTTCTGGATACGTTTTAAAATTGTTTCTGTTCGTTTATAATACGTTTTATATAAAACGTATATCTAAGTAGTTTTATCTATGTTATAGATATATTAGTACTCGTAATTAATAATTGAATTATTAATTATTTTTGTGTCACCAACTTCTGTTATTTATTTCTGTCGTGTTCGTTCCGATACATTTGTACGTAACTTTAAATACTTACGTATTAAGTAATACTTTTTGTTTAAAAGTACTGGGCTTGCTAGGCTTACATCACATCAAAATTTTGTTTAAACTAAATCGGGAAATTAGCGTAAGAATGCACATGCTTAATGTTTAATTAATACCTAATTTGGAGAGTTGTCACAACTTTTTACTGCATCTTTTGTATATTTTTACCTCATCTTATGTATATTTTAGTATTTTGATGTGTTTGTAAATCTTTAAATTTTTTCTTGAATTTAGAAAATTAGTATTACTTTGTTTACATCATCTTGTATATTTGTTACTGCATCTTGTATTTTTTTTACTACGTCTTTTGTATATTTGTTACTGCATTTTTGTATATTTTGTTACTGCATCATGTATTTTATTGTTACTGCGTCTTTTATATATTTGTTACTGCATCTTATATATTTATCACTGTATCTTACGTTCTTTAATTAATTTTTACTGAATCTTGCATATTAAATAGTTTTATGATTGAACAATTTTTTTGGGAATTTTTGGGAAATTTTTTCACAAAATTTTGCAAGCGGATCCATAACTTTGTCAAAATTGCAAAAAAGTCTTTCGTCCTTTCCACAACTTTATCAAAATTGCAAAAAGGTATTGCCCCTCCATTCCTTGTGCTTCTATGATCTCTACCCTTCTTATATCATACATTAAATTAATCTTAACTTATATCACAGATGTTAAACAAATAAACACGTAAACCATAAATTAATCACATGCTGATTTTTTCATGGATTAATATACATTATTATATTATATTATACGAATTGTTCACATGTTAAATTGTGGTGTGTAACAAAAGAGTAAGCAATCATTGATAATTTGAAGGCAACTTAGAAATTTAAAAATTCTCGTACCTGTTTATGGTGGGATTGAGTATTGTTGTTTTATAAAAAGATTAAAAAAGTATGATAAAAATGACCATCACACATAACAAAAAGATGTAAAGTTACAAAAATAATAATAACTTCAAACACAATAAATACTTGAAGAAATTACTTAATGGATTGGTATGTTTTTTGCAAAATCAAAGAGATAACTTACTATGTATGCAACAACAATTTAGAATTTAGAATCATTATTATATGTAGGTGACAAAAATAACAAACAAAAACGGAATAATAAAAAGGAAAGAAAAAAATCGATTAAAGTTATAAATTAGCAACTTACTTATCTTTTTGTACCAAAACGAGTAATGTACCCAATTTATTTTTATTATCAATGTAAATAATAAACTTTTAAGTTTTGTTACGATGTTAGTAACATGGTATTTAGTCACGTTTAATTATCATCATTGTTTACATGTTGCTGACCTGTATACTTTTAATGACAAAGCATGAAACGTTAGATATTTTTAGTGTACTTAAACTTTATTTGTTGATGAAATTCATTTGTTACCCTAATTTTCACCGTAACTGAATATTTTGTTGAATTCAACTTATAAAATTAGTGTTCCAAATGAATTTCATTGAGAAATAAAGTTTAAGTACATTAAATATATCTAATGTGTTATGTCATGTACATATCACCAAAATGTGAGCAATGATAATAATTAAACGGTGACTAAAGTACCATGTTATTGAAACAAAACTTAAAGAGTTTTTCTCACCTTAGAACAAAACTAAAAGTTAGTTAAAATGAGTAATTACTAATTTATTGCTTTAAAAGGAAAAATACATATAATAAAAAGGGTAAATGATAAAAGTCGGCAACGAACTGCCACAAAATACTCCAAGTATGCAACCTACTAAATAATTTGCTTAGGTATGCAACAAACCGGAAGAATATGTGTTCGGATCTTGCAAAGTTTATTATTACCTTTTTAAATTTTCTAAAGCTGATTAGACTTACACATCACCTGCCACGACGATATTTTTTGCCACGTCATATGTACAGGTGGCATCCATGTCAGCTATATACATACACATACATCGATACAGTAGCAGTAGAAAAAAAACGTTTCCGGCAACAATATCCAACCCTTAGCCGTCAACCGAAAAAGCGAAATACGCACCTTTCGTCGCCGATCAAGTTATTTCTCCGGTCTGTTTACTTGGAGATCACTGCCGGTCTGTTTATTTATTAATGAATAAATTTTTAAATGAATCTACATATATGCTGCTACCATATGATACACAAATGGTTAAATAATGGCAACCACTTCAATCACCTATAACACGCCACCTCCGTTCCCAATTCAATAATCCCAAACTTCTCTATCTAATCTGATTATCATATTTATTCGTGATAATTAATATAATTTCATAATTAAAACTCAAAACGCAGGACATGTATCATCACCTCCGGCAAAAAAAAAAAAAAAAACCATTTTTAATCCGTATCTATGGGTTTATACTTCTGATTCACGAATCAACTTCTTACCTGCGTTCAAAATCAGTAAATCAACTCCAAATGTTTTCTTTATTATCTCCGGTCCGTTAATTCATTAAATGCTGATGATTTATCAAAAACAATAAAAATGAAGCCCCTAATCATCAACTGGAACCCGTAATATCTAATAGGAGTTCGAAAAGGTCAAATCTTTGATGATTCCATCATCTATGATTGAGTTGATAACCGAAGCCCTAATCCTCGGAACAGCCGCAGATCGCCACCACCAAATCGGAACCAGATCTAAAAAATGAATTTTACCGGCGAACTTATGAGATTTCCGGCGAGTTTTAGTAGTAGCAGAAAAAGTAGTGGCGTTTAAAACACCGTTCGTGATTTCCGGCGAGTTTCAACATTTATGTGTTCCCGAGTTTCAACACCGTTCGTTTAAAAGAAATAGAATAGACGATCTGTTGTGCCGGAGTTGCAGGTTACTCCCGAAGATGATGATGATGATAGTGCACCGGAGAAGATGATGTTCCTGTGGACTGAATGAGACAAAAACGGGTGATATATATCCGGATTTATTTATCATCAATTAATTATTTAAATAATATAATATTTATCCAGGTCAACCTTTTATTTTCCACATCACATTTATTATGAAAATAAAAATTGTAGAAAATGGACGTTGACCGGTCAAACCGGTAACAGGTTACCATATTACTCACCAAAGTACAGGTTTAGCCGGTTTGTTGCATACCTGAGTAAACTATTTGGTAGGTTGCATACTTGGAGTATTTTATGGCAGTTCGTTGCCAATTTTTGTCATTTACCCTAATAAAAACTCAAGAGAAAATTACGAAAATCGTCCTTATGGTTTGACCTGAATTATACATTCAATCCTTTAATTAATTTAATTACATAGATGATCCTTTCTTTTGAAACTTGTTACATAAATAGTCCTTTACACTAACGATTGTTAAATCTCCGTTAAAAAGGACCATGCATGTAAAAAATTTAATTCTTTAAATTTTTTTAACTAAAATATAAATAATAAAATTTAGCATATGTTTAGATACATTATATGGTGCACATAACATTATTTTCATTTCACTCATTATATTCATTATCAAATTTGATCATATTCTCCTCTATAACTAGGGCTATTGACGAATCGAGTCAATTCGAATATCCTGATGCTCGACTCGACTCGTTTAAAAAATAAGTATGTTCGAGTTCGACTTGAACTCGATTAACTTTTTAAAACCATATTCGAGTTCGGGCTCGGATAATAATTTAGTGTTCGAGCTCTATACTCGTTTAAGTTTATGACAATTTACCAAAAAAAAAAAATAGTTATTTGAGCTCAAAATGTTTGTTTAGAAGCTCAAGCTCGATAAAATCGTTTATAAACTTAAACAAGCTCATTAAAAGGTATAGTAACTATTTTATGAAACTTGAAATAAAGTTTGTAAAAGACATTTACACTTAATTAAACTTAAAATGTGTAAATTTAATTAGTTATCATCAAACACTAATAATATGTAATTAGATTCTTGATGTTAATATTTATAGTGTGCTCATCTCATCCTAACGAGCCGAGTATAATTTATTGTTTTGAAGCTCGGCTCGTGAAACTAATCGAGCAGTCTTTTTATGTTCAAACTCGACTCGGGCTCGAATAGTATTATGCTCGAATTTGAGATAAACGAGTTCGAACTCGAGTAGCTCGTTAAGTGATTGGTTCGTTAACACCCCTATCTATAACATCAAATTTATATTCCACCACCATCTTTTCCTACCGAAATATACATTTTTGACTTAATTAGTTCCCACTTTTCAACGTCATTTTACTTTAAAGATAGGGTCATCGAAAAGGATACAAAAGAGAAGAAATGGTGGCCACTAAAGTCATTACGAGATAAGATGAATGAGTAATGGAGGGTCCTTGAGTGGTGAAAGACAAATGTGAAAAAGGAACAATTTGACAATGAATTTGCTAAGCGAAATGTGAAAGCTGAAAATGATGTTATGCACCTAATAATGTATATATACTAATTTTAAATTTTATAATTTATATCTACTCAAAGATTATAAAATTTAAAAGAATAAAAAAAACCTTCACACGTGGTCCTTTTTAACGAAGATTTAACAATCGTTAGTGTAAAGGACTATTTACGTAACAAGTTTCAAAAAAAATGATCATCTATGTAATTAAATTAATTAAAGGACTGAATGTGCAATTCAAGTCAAACTATAAGGACGGTTTTTGTAATTTTCTCAAAACTCAAAATTGATGATATGGTGGGATCACGCCTAATTTCGGCCCCCGAATCTCTTCTATATAAACATACACCTCTTAACTGTAAACAGCTTTTGGCTCGTTATTGTCAAACTCCGTTCTAGGGTTTCCGTACATTATCTCTGTCTATCTATTAGTTAGGGCACGTATCTGTCCCCCAATCGCCTCTTGCTTCGTCAGGTATGATACGTCTATTGTTAATTACACTATAATTTACATATACAATAGCTATTTTGATTCATCCGTTATGTGTTTGTTTGATTCGTGATTCATGATATTATCATTATGTAATTTTAATCCTATTTTGTTTATTTATTTTTCGTGACGGTTTGATTTGTTGTTGAAAGGTTATTTATTTATTTATTTAAATATCGATTCGTCTTTCATAAGATCATGCTTTAGGTATATATATATATATATATATATATATATATATATATATATATATATATATATATATATATATTCAAATTAGGGTTATTTTGTTTTTAATTTCTGGAAAATTAGGATTCTTTTATTGTGAATGCGCTTAAATAAAGATAATTGACTTTATAACATTTTGTTTACTGGCACTTGATATCTATGTGTTCTATTGTTTACTTATATCCTGCTCTGCATCTGTGATGATGATTAGTAATTTTAGTTGAGCAATGATCGGCTTAGAAACTGCCTGGATGCCCATATAAGTGAGAATGTAATTTTTATGTGCATACAACAATCGTGAATAGAAATTTTATTTTTGCGGAATTTATGGTGTGGTGCTCTAAACTCTGGGAATTGGTTAATGTTTCAATTGCATAATTGGATGTTTTAACCCTTGCTGTTGTTGAAGGCATATTCCATGATCTTTTTGGTTTAAGATCACTTTATCTGAAGCCGGAGGGTCTTCTTGGTTACAACTGCCATTAGGAATTGAAAACTTATAGTTCTCTAGTTGTTGTATTTGAGAAGATTTTAATGTAATTTCTTGTCATTACCTGGTTTATACGTATCTTTTTCTTTAGTGTTTCAACTTAATGTCCTTGGATGTTCTCCACAAGAGTGTAGCGCATCTGATTTTCCACATTGCCTGTTAACCACACCACAAGGAGACATTTTCTGCGTATTCAGGCTTTGGACGAAGTGGATGCTGTTGCACTAACAAAACACACAGTAGCCTGCTTTCTAGTTAAAGAGTCTTGTGAAAGTTTGGGGTTCTGCTGCAGTTTGGGGAAATAGGTAGCAGTTTACATGATTCTATAGTGGTGTTTTATACACTTTTCAACCTTCGTGAGTTGTGATGGACCTATTTTTTTTAAACCTTCAACGTCCAAAAATGAATTATGTAATTAGTTTTTGTTTTCATGAACAAGTTGAACGCCATAATACAAATTTGACGACAGAATTATTAATAACCTATTTTGATTTATATATGTCTATAGTTGGATGCGTAACATACTGATATTTATAAATTATAAGTAGCCATAGTGTGAAGTTTCTTTGGAAGATTAAACAGAAATAGTTTTTCCTGAATTAGGCTGCCAGGAATTACTCAAATCCGTCAGTGCTGAATCAAGATTTGATCTAAGGCTGCATGCATTTTAGACAGTTTGTTTTAGTTTAAGCTGTTTAGGTGATAAGATTCTTTCATTTTTCTTGCTATATGTGTCTACAATGTCTTTAGATGCAAATTATTATGGGGTTCATTTGTGTTGTGTAGTTATCCTTGTTGTATCGTTTTCCTTGTAGCATCACATGCTTGAATATTGTATTCTACGTATAAGATATCGAGTGAAGTTCCTCATCTTTTTGAAATCTCTTTTATTGTAGGCTGTAATTTTGGAACTTGGCGGCGTATCGCTGATTTCAGTAGGCATGTCTGGTGGTCTCACTTCACAGCCATTATCAATACCTGTTCGACCTATGGAGCCAGTTCCAAATCATGACGTGTCACTCTTAAACAGCCAGATAGCCAACCTAGTGTCCACCAATTCTGCATTTCATGGTGTGGTTAAACAACCAGAGATGAGAACGACACAGAGTAATGTTGGCCTGCCGACACCATTATTACCTACAAAGCGGAAGTCCGCACCAGAACCTCTGGTGCCAAACAAACGTGTGGTTCATATGGAGACTCATGTAAATTCACCTTGGTTGTCACAGCAATCTGGTATGTCAAACAAGAGAATGATACGAAATGAGTCACTATCCAGTAAAACCATGTCTCCACGGGTGCAGACACCAAGGAGTAAGCCCGTGGCTCATGAAGTGTCCCCCAAAGTTCAGAACGAGGCATGTGAAGCAGTAAGGATGAAAATGAGGGAAACTTTAGCTGCTGCATTGTCTGTTGGGAATCAGGATAAGGAAAATGCACCCAACGAAGATAAGAGTGCTCTACAGGAAGCAGGTAATACAGCTAGTCAGGCTGTGTCAGTACCTGGAAGTACATCTGGTGAGGCTGACACTGCTTCCGGAAGCACAGCTGGCGATACTGCTCCTGATATGAGCATAGGAGAAAAAACTCAGTACAACTATGTCATACCTGACACAGATGGTTCATTTGATGACACATTTTTTGTTAAAGATGACCTTTTGCAGGGGAACGGGCTTTCATGGGCCTGGGATATGGAGATGGCTGAACCACAGGCAGCCCAAAATGATGAAAAATCTAACTTAGAAAGCAATAATGCAAGTGGAAATGGGATTGGGCAGTTGCTTAGTTCTCCACAAGTATTGGCTGTTAAAATTGAAGTGGAACTTTTCAAATTGTTCGGAGGTGTGAATAAGAAGTATAAAGAAAAAGGGAGGTCTTTGATGTTTAATTTGAAGGACCCTAATAATCCTGAACTGAGAGAAAAAGTTCTATCTTCCAAGATATCTCCTGAAAGATTGTGTTCTATGACACCAGAGGAACTTGCCTCTAAAGAGCTTTCAGAATGGCGATTAGCAAAAGCTGAAGAGTTGGATAAGATGATTGTTTTACCTGATTCTGATGGTGATATGAGACGTTTGGTTAAAAAAACACATAAAGGTGAGTACCAAGTGGAAGTTGACCAAGATGATGATGGTGTCTCTGTTGAGGTTTCTATTGGATCTAGCTCACTCAGTCGGTTTCAGGAAAAGAAGAAAACTGACCCTTTATCTGTTCCAAGTGATGAAGTAAAAGAAAAAATGGTTGATGCTAGCAACCTTACTGTTTCTACTGATGGGACTGATCTAATGCAAGAATTAATAGTGGACGAGTTTAAGGATGAGGGATTCTTGCCACCGATTGTTTCCTTAGATGAGTTCATGGAGTCCCTTGATTCTGAGCCTCCTTTTGAAAACTTACCTATAGATGGTAAGGAAACAAAAGCCCAATCAGATAAGGAAAACTCAGAGACTGGTGTGGAAGGCAATGCGAAGTCATCTTTTGGAACCATTTCGGAAACAAGTACTAATGACAAACCAAATGTGAAAATCATGGAAGCAGTATCAAGTGTGAAAATCAGTGAGACCTCTGCTGAACCTTCTAATGGATCCATGAGAGAATGTTTATGGGAAGGTGACCTCCAGCTGACTTTCTCTTCTGCGGTGCCTGTCATTGGAATCTTCAAAAGGTATTATATTTTTTACAAAGTTCTTTGCTTTAAATATTATTGGTTTTGGTTGTGTCTTGAACTCTGTATTTTAGCTAGATGGGTAGTGATATGGGCAAGTTGAGCAGGTTGGGTAACGGCTCAAAACAGGTTTTCAGGTTAAAACGGGACATTTTAGTAGTGCATTGGGTTCATCTGTAAACACTTCCATGTCCATTTCTTATATCCTTTCTATTAGTATGTAATAAACATTCTATGGTTACAATTATATTTATAAGTATGATAATAATCTAGATTTTGACTGAACAGTCTAGTAATGCGTTAGAATTAGTCTTTAAGACCATTCACATTGCCACCTGTAACTGTAGCATCGTTTTAGTTTTGCTTTAATATTCTACAAGGATCTTTTTCGTTTCTCTCTGTCTCTTTAATAACCATCATGGTGCTTCTTTTTTTCTTGGATACACTTGTGCATACTTTTTTTAGTGAAGCCCGTTTCATGTCTTATTAATGGGTAATTTTGGATAACATCTAATCAGATGCATAAACTCTGTAGTTGTTGTGTATATACATAAAAATCATGTGTGTTAACATGTTAAGGCTTTTAAGCCGCACAATTTGGAGGTTGATACTTGTTCTAGTGCTTGAACTCGGATGATCTTTACTTCAAAGCTTTAATAATGAGATAATCAGCTGTTAGTGTTTTACTCTGATTGTTTAAAAATCATTATAGCAAAACCAGAAAAGACTTGGAAAGAGGAGATACGACTTGTGACATGGAATTAATAATCATTTAAATTGGGCTTTAGGAAAATCATGTTTGTTACATGTAGTATGAAATGACTATTTGCCCCTATTTTTAGTTATAAGAAGAATCTATTTATCTAAACATAAAAAAACATGTTATTACTATCACAAGTTGCAATAATCAGGTAAACAGTTCAAAAGCAATTTTGAACACCCCTTTAGAATATATTATGTAAATTGTTGTGTTTCAACTTTCAACTTCGTTGGACCCCACATTGAAACACTCATAACTGAAAATATATTGTTACTACTGCTTTGTTTGCCCAAATTCTAGTTAGCCGAGTACTTCTGGTATATACTACGTAGTAAATGGTAAATGCTATTACGATTCTGATTATTGTGTACCGGGTTGTAAGTGCTTTTCCCCTTCCTCATTTCGAGTGCGTGATCACTGTGAATGGCTAAATTACTGTCTAAGTTTTTTAATAAGTGATTGTCTTCTTCATTTTGCTAATATCTACTTCGTATTACTCTTTTAGTGGTGAGAGAACGTCAACAAAAGAGTGGCCTGGTTCTATGGAGATCAAGGGCAGAGTCAGACTCCCGGCGTTTGAGAAATTCTTGCAAGAACTTCCGTTGTCCAGAACCCGTGCAGTGATGGTATATCAAGCCGTTTTGTTATTCGTCAAATTTACATTTGGTCATCTTTTTTGTTTTTGTTTTATGGGAATGTGTTACCTCCAGGAGACTGACTCCACAATGGTTATGGCTAATGATATTCGTTATACAAACATGATATTGTATGGCATTATGTTTGTTAAACCAACAGTGAATATAGTAGATCCATCAATTTGTAACAAATGGTTGAGTCAGCAAACACAATTAAATTTTGATAAAAAATTCCTATTAAAAACAAAAACTTTTCCGCCCAAAGTTATAAGATGGTTTTCCAGTATAGCTACAAATGAAATTGGTACTTAACATAGTTACTTTGTGCTGTTTTTGTTCCCTTTTATGGAGTTCGGATATGAATCTGGACGAGTAATGTTATTTGTACATGACAAAGAAATATTAAAGGATTTTTTTGTGTATGGAATACTCCGTATCAAACAAGGAGCTACAATGCAATCATTATTTTGGATATTTATCAGTTTCATTCTTGGACAAGTAATGCAATTAAACAATGATTCCATTAATCTTATGAATGGCGTATGATTGGATATCTTATATTATATCGAAATCATTATTCTGCTTGGGGTTGATATATCATTACTGCTTGTTGAAACTTGATACAAAGTTATGTTCTTCTGCAGGTTGTACACTTTAGTTTGAAGGATGCGTCTTCTGAGTATCACCAAGCCAGTCTTTCTGAGGTGAGAATCACTTCCATAAAGGGTGCTTTAGTCTTCTTTGCAAGGTGGTGTCTTGACATGTTATTTTGGTGCAGGCTATGGATTCATATGTAGCAGAAGAGCGGGTAGGATTTGGCGAACCAAAACCGGGGGTAGAGTTGTACTTTTGTCCACCTCACAAAAGAACCACAGAGACACTCAGCAGACTACTCTCTAAAGAGCACGCTGATGTACTCAAGTCACCAGAAAACGGGCTATTTGGCGGGATAATTGGTGTGGTGGTTTGGAGAAGAGCTATGTTGCCTAATGCATCTTCTCACCATAAACATCATAGAAAGCATACATCGTCTAGGAAACACGCAACTATAAATGCTAATACTAATTTAAATATGAAATCAAAATCTTTTCGTTTACCTCCACAATCTGATAATGGTGCTGATTGTGATGATGTTGATGATGATGTTCCCCCAGGATTTGGTCCTGGAGTTGTCGCCCGAGATGAGGATGATTTGCCTGAGTTTAGTTTTTTCAAGGGCTCAGACTCATCCGGGCAGATATCCGTCCATTCTGGGTCAGGGTCAAGAATGCCCACCCCTAGACCTGTAGGTCATATGAGACAGCTTATTTATGATTATGGACAAACTGGAAATAACACTACTGCTTCTGGTAGTACAAGTCAGAATGGAATTGAAAATAAACGTTGGAATGTAGATGACGATGATGACATTCCAGAATGGAAACCACAAGTTCAAAACCATAATTTTCATGAGCACTCGCAGAACCATTTGGTGAACCAAGTTAGGCCAGAAATGGGACACTATGTGACTCCATTCACGCCTATTCCTCAACCAGTTAACTTGATGCAAAATAGTTGGGTTAAATCAGGTGTCCCTTATCCGCCCGTGCCAAATGCTGCCGTACCAGGGCAGTGGAGGCAGGAAGACCCTAGGGGTAGAGGTTTCTGATTGTTTGTACATATTTAGCTCTAGCTTCTTTGTTTTAGGCTAGTATTGTAACATTTTGGCTTTGTGATTCTATTTCTAATAATGTCGAGTGTTTTATGTTTAGATCACTTAAGGACTATTGTATGCGATTTATGTTTTTGTTGGATTGTTTATTTATTGGTTCTTTCATGGAATGAAAATAAAAATACAAGACCCCCAAAATTTTTGATGCGAGTTGATGATGCCAAGTAAAAATGTTTCTCTTGAAAATAATAATTTTATTATATAGTTTTATACTATATTTATATTGTTTTTCTTGAAGTTGTCTTGTTACAACGAGTAAATAATTAAATAATGCAAAAATTGATCAGATGGTCGAGATACGTAGTATTATTTCAGTTTTAGTTTCTACCTCATATTTTCTTGAATAGAATTATTGCTTAATTTTGCTTGCATTTTTTTTTAGATGTTGATAACATTTTTATAAATTTGTTGAGTAAAGAAGCTTTCCATCAGTAAAATTCATTAGACTTCAAGTAAACAACGTCTGAAGCATCATTCATTGCAAACAAGATTATCTAAACTATCAGCGTATATCCAAAAAAAAAAAAAAAGCCTTTTATTGCTGAAAGAACTTATATAAAAGTTGTTTATATTTCGTTGAAAGAATTATTGAAACAGGTAGAGATTTATCAGGTAGGAAGGTGATAAATACACCGGTGATTTTGATTCATACAATCAAAGTTTACAAGAACTTATAGTGTGTGCACTAAATTTGTTTGCAAAAGTTTGATGTATGAATCAAAAGTGGTATTGTGGTAGTGTATTTATCAAGGACTAAATATGACTATTTCAAATACTAAAAGGATAAAACTTGGAACATCTTGTTTTAATTTCTCCACGGTACGTGTTTTATATACTCTGTATAGTACATAAGGTTTCCCCATTTATCTAGGGAGTTGATAAACAAAACATAGAATTTGATTGACACAACATAAATGTGTATTAGCCAGTTGTATAGTATGTTTTAATAGCATACAATTTTGGTGTAGGAATCAAATCACATGTTATATTTATCAGTACCCATTTATCAATGCCCTATTAAATAGTGTTGTACGAAATATTTTACAAGGGCAGTTGCCCCCTAAATATTTGCAAATCATATAAAAGAAATTAATACTGAGTAGTATTTATAATATTTTATAAGCTTGAGTGCACAAATAATTTAAAATTTCTTTTGCCCCCAATCAATATATCCCAAGGAATACATTAAAATTATACTAGCCGGTAACCCGCGCGATGCGACGGTAATTTATTTGAAATCGGTAAAAAAAAGTGATTAATTGTCGAGATATTGTTTTATACAATTCTGAAAACGGGTTTTCTAAACACACCCTTTGTTTTCTTGTTCCCTACCCCCATGTGTCACCTATTTTGTCTCTTTCAAACTTTTTATTTTTATTTTTTTATAAAACGTTTTGTTAACCATACCCCATTTGTAAAACGTTTTACTTTTTTTTTTTTTATAAAAAAATGTTTTATCTTTTAACCAACTAAAAGTTGAGAACCGTGAGAACTACTAGATTACATGTTTGTTCACATGTGATTAACTTCAATCATATGTGAACATTGATGTACATTTAATTGATAAAGAAAAAAGTCACAAAAATCCTAAAATTATATCGAAAAACACAAAAAACAAATATACGTTCACATGTGAACGGATAATGTGAACAAATAGGTCAAACGTGTTTTAAGACGTAATTTTAGGATTTTTTGACATTTTTTTCTTTCTCAATCTAACCTAATGTAACACCTCCAAATTTACAGTTTAGCGGAAGTAAGCTTTGGGGTCCTACTAATCAAGTAATCAAGCACCAAGGATACAGTGAACGACTCTATATGAGACGTTCGAAAAATAATACATTACATAAGTATTCAAAAATACATAAGTGTCGAGTTCGCTAGTAAATTCTATAGTGTAACACCTGCCAAATTAGGAATAGTAATTAGTACCTAATTCTATGTTAATACATGTAATTAGTTCTGTGTTAGGCTAATTAGTGTATCGAATTATATATTGATGAATATATATATATACAAAAATGCGATTTGATTTAAATCGTACGCTCTTCAAATCGAATGTAATTCGATTCAGTAAATACGGACGTTGGTGAAACAATTATTAAATAATATGAAATTATTTAATTACATTTATTAATGCTTTATATTATGTTTATAATATAACAAACACGTACGTTTTATTTAAAACATTACCAATCTCTACTAAAACGCGTCCAACCGACAAAAATAAAATAAAGTTACATTTAGTAACTTATAAACAAGTATTTTGGTAAAATACTCCAACAAAATATCGAGTAAAAGCTTGTATTTTAAAACCCACAATTTAACGCGCACGAAATTATTTAAACGTTTAAACGATCGGGAAAACGAACACCGCACGGAGCGCAAACACGAGATTTAAAAATTGTGAAGCCCACCTCCGTGGACCCCACGAAAATGCAACCAAAAAGGGGAGGGTTTCCTCCCCACTTTTCATTTATCATCATCACCATCTCATCTCTTTTCTCTCTCCCTCTTTCCTTTTCTCTCTAAACACTCAAACCACCATCACCATAAATCTCTTAAAAACTACATCAAAACAACCTTGGATCGTCATACTCCTTTGAAGAAAAACGTTCACCTCATCGAGATCTACAACGCTATCTTTTCGGATTCTCCTCGCGTCGATTTGTAAGTTTCCGACAAAACCCGAAACTCTCCGTTTTTACTCATTTTTACGTTCTTATGGTTTTTATATGCTTAAAATGTCCAAAAATGGGTTGGGTGAAAGATTTGGACCAAACGGAAGTCGTTCGGCCGATTTTCCGGCCACCGGAACCATATCAGTCGCCGACGTCGCATCTGGCTTGGCCCGATTGCGACGTCAGCTACAACGTCGCAAAATACACCACGACGTCGCACATAGTGACGTCAGTACCAACGTCGCAACAAGTGACCAACGTCGCACTTAGCGACGCAAGCCTTTACGTCGCAGAAATCAACAAAGTCGCATATAGCGACGCTACGCATAACGTCGCATTAAATTGCGAAAGTCGCACATAGCGACGCCATGCTCAACGTCGCAGTTAGGATCTGCGACGTCGCCCCCAACGTCGCACAAAACAGAAACTAGAAAACACAGATTTTTACTAAGTGTCGGAACCAAGATTTTACCACCTAGTTTTACTCCAAATTCGAATTTCAGATGCGTTTTCACTAAAGGAAAGTAGTAGGAATAAAAATTTTCCAAGCTGACTTGGCAGCTCGACCCCAACCAGGGGCTCTGCCCCTTGGACCCCGCTACCAGGGGCGCTGCCCCCGGACCCCCGTCATTAGATGTCGTAAATACTTTTCACACTAAGTGTCAAACACTTACGAATAACGAAATCTGATTCAACGATACATATAATGATAACACCTTGGATTATTAATACAAACCGTCACCAACGGGCCAACCATGTTTTCTAAGAACAAACGATAACGAAACAACATTGGACATAGCGAGTTGTGTAGACAACTAGCCGAGATGGTCTTGCGAGACATCTACTTACAAAACCTTATGTGTTTAGGCACTAGGAGGTAACGGGTTCGGAGAACCTACATACTACTTGCTGTTTGCTACTGCTTACTACTCGACTCAGGTGAGTCTTACAGCCCCACTTTTACTGTTTTACATACGGGGTGAGATACATTGCTTACTTTTCTTGAACACAAGTACGAAACTACTCATTTTACTATACTGGATTGCATGAGTACTTACTTTTACAGAAGTCGCTCCATCATATATCGTTAGTTATGGACTTAAGCGCGAACACTAGTTAATGGATCCATTAGGGAAATGACCCTCCCCGCCCGGGGTAGTAGCGCTACCACGAACCGTTATGTATAAACGGGCGACTATTATTTCGTTACTTATGCTTGCTCAATTACGAGCATGTCACGGGAGCAACTGATTACTTACGGGTTAAGCTTCGATTATGAGCCTCATGGCAACGGTATAACTTATTTACTTTACATTTGCTGGATTTGCAAATACTTGATTTACGCCTGCGGGCACTACTGATGAAATCTTGTGTTCAAAACTGATATTACTTACAAACCTGTGAGATTCACCAACATTCGTGTTGACCTTTTAGCATGTATTCTCAGGTACTCATATGGAGTAGGATTTCTCCCGGACATAGCCAGAGTCGCATGATTTCAACTAAACTGCATTAACGGAGATTCTCAGCATTATCTTTTGTACATGTTGATTATGTAATAGAATCTCCCGCCATACGCGTGGACTCTAGGGGACTATTTTTGTATACGAAAACATTAAGTTTTCAAACATATATTTCTATGAAATCGTTTTACAACGTCTCATTTAGAGGTCATTTACTGTATATCTTGTGCTTTGTATATTGATTAGTAACACCCAAGTATGCTTCCGCAAATCATTAAATTTGGGGGTGTTACATATAGATTCTAATACATAACATCTATTACAAAAGAAATGCATAAAATCTCCAAGTGTGTAAATGCATGCGACTCGAGCTAGTAAGCAAATCCTGCTGGGCCATCCTACTGTTGCTGTGTACCTGAGAATGCATCACTAAAAGTGTCAACCAAAAAGTTGGTGAATCTCACAGGTTTGTAGTAAATTATTAGTTTGAACACATCAAGTAGTAAAAGTGTTTGTACAGTTTTAACCAAGTAGTAACTAGTAAGTAATGATTACACGAATGCAATCGGGTTGATATACATTGCCATGAGCATCATAGTCGAAACTTAACAAGTCGGTAAGGTACAACCAAGTACCAGTAATGTGCCCCCGTGAGTGCTAATCCAAAAACACTCATGTGGAACGTGTAAGAAACGCCCATTTATACAGTACAGTTCGTGGTAGTGCTACTACCCCGGGCGGGGATTGTCAGTCCCATATGGATCCATATACTAAAACTCGCGCTTATCCTATAATTAACAACTATGATTCAGAGGCCTTCAGTGGATTAATCGTAACTCATGTAATTCAGTATATCCGTAAGTCTGTAAAATAGTAAGTCTGTACATGTAAGTAATGCATCTCACCCCTGAGTGAAAAACAGTAAAAATAGGGGCTGTGAGACTCACCTGAGTCTAGTAGTACCAAGCAGAATCAAGCAATGCGGTTCTCCGAACCAGTAACCTCTAGCGTCCTAAACGCACAAGGTTGTAAGTAAACAAGTAAATAAGTTGGTGTCTTAAAAGACCACCCATGCTAGTTGTCCACTAAACTAGGAAATGTCCACGTGTTTGTTTGGTATTTCGTTTGTAGTTTGAAAATCAGTATGGCCCAATAGTGACGGTTTTGTAATAATAATCCAAAAGTGTTATTATTATATGTATCTTTGCATCAGGTTCCGTTGTTTGTGAGTATTCGACACTTAGTGTAAAAAGTATTTTCAAGTTCCTGGATGGTAGGGGTCCGGGGGCAGCGCCCCTGGTAGCGGGGTCCTAGGGGCGGCAGCCCCTGGCGGGGTCCAAGGGGCAGAGCTCCTGACTGGGGTCGAGCTGCCAGGTCAGCTTGGAAAATTTTTATTTCTACTACATTGCTTTATTAAACATCGCATCTGGAATTTAAATTCGGAAAAATCGACTAAGGTTGGCCGCGGACTGAAATAGTGTTGCGAATTGAGTTCGCGGTGCGAAATGAGTCTGGGCTCGCAAAACATAGTGGGTTCGCGATCAAAGTTCGACTCACAAGTCAACTCGCGAGTCGACTCGCAAGTCAGCTCGATCCGCAGTTAGTTTCGGTTCGTTAACTGGCTTCGCGAGTTGAGATCTCGGTTCGATTCGCAGGACGATCGAGATCTGGGATCTCAACTCGCAGGACGAACTGTCAGCATTTTTCAAGTGGGTTTCGTTTTTTAAAGCGTTTTTGACGGGATTTTTGGACATAATCTCGTTGAGTAAATGTTCTAGCATGTAAATAAAAGTTTTATAAGTAATCTAAAAGAGTTAGAAAGCTTCATACCCCAAAAATGAAAACGAAGAAGATGGAGATGGAGAGCTCGAGATGGTGATCGTTTCTTCTTGAATCAACTTCGTGAAATGGTGTGTTTTTATGGCGATTTGGGGCTGAGTTTGGTCCGAAATTTTGAGAGCAAAAGAGGTGAAGAAGAGTTGGTGGTTGTGGGTTGTAAAATGAAGGATAATGAGATAAAAAGGGGAAGTTGGGTCGCGGGTCGGTGGGTTGGGTCCGCGGGTCTGGGCTGACCCGACTTGGGTCTCGGATTCGCGTATCCTTGTTTCTCAACTTCATGTCAAGACTTGTAGTCGGTTTAATCCCGTAGTCATTTACCCGATCGTTTAGTCGCGTAATATTTTTAAGATTTCAAAAATATGTTATGGTATATTCGAAATATTTTCAACTGAAGTATTTTATCAAAATACTTAATAATGAGTTATGAAAATATAACTTGGAATATTTTCTTTTGTTGGGCGCGTTTTGCGTGCTTTCGTCGTGTTCAGAGTGTTTTTATCAATAAGTAATACTTGTAATATATTCTCACAATATATTAATGTAAATAACGTTTGTTTGGATAATTCCACATTATTTATAAATTTGTCACCAACGTCCATATTAGTTGATGTCGGACTTCGTCCGGTCCATCTGTGTACGATTTCAGCAAATCGCGTACGCGTGTATATAATTACACTAAATCCTATGTATATTTAGCCTAATATAACTAAATACACATAATAATCACACAATTAGGTACAGTAATGATAGCTTAAAATGCCGGGTGTTACACCTAAATCAATGTTCACATGTGAATATAGTTAATCACATGTGAACAAACACGTAATCTAGTAGTTCTCAAGGTTCTCAACTTTTAGTTGGTTCTCATTTGAACCTAACCATATATATATATATAAAGTAGGGGGACAAATATTAGATGGCTAGGAGGGGTATAAGACTATGAGTTAGAGCATCCCAATGATGTTATTTCTAAAGCTTTTTGCAAAGCTTTTTATTCAAATGTTGTCATAGCTTTTTTTATATAAAGCTTTAGAAAAAGCTTTTGGTCCAATGATAAAAAGCTTTATAATACACAAACCTTAATAAATTAATAATAAACAATATAAAAAGAGAGTATCTATGGACTATGGTACCAATGACTTGATAAATCTCAAACTTTACAAATAAAATTGCACTACAAAGTGAAAAGCTATTTCAAAAGTTTTTTTATAAAGCTTTTTCAAATAGTAAAAAGTTTTGGAAAAAGCTTTAGAAAAAACATCATTGTGGATGCTCTTAAAAAGGGCCAAAGGGGGTATGGGATAGAAAGTAAAAAGTAAAAGTAAAATGTGATTGATTGGATAAGTGAGATGGGGTATGAGAGGAAAAAGGGGTATGCATAGTAAAAAAATGCAATTCTTTTGACTATATCTACTTAATTAGAAATTACATAAGGGTATTTTAGATTTAGAGTTGTGTATATTGTTTGTGAACTGTACATTGTGCATATATAGAATTTTAAGTACTTAAAAAGGAGAAAATCACGTGCTTTATAAGTAGTATAGATTACTGTTGGCTAATCATTATTTTAGGAATATTATATATTCTACATTTTTAATCCTCTAACTTTTTTATTTATACATAAATTGTCTCTCCAATATAACTAACAACATCTTTTATTTAGTGCAGTTTAACGAAAAAATTTTTACCCAAATTTATTTGATAGAAAAGAATTCTTCATATATATGGTTCCAGGTGAGTTGAAAAGGCAGTTGCTTATTGACTTTTACTTACATCCGTTAGATCTTGTCAACTTTTAATCCCCACCGTCCCAACTTGTAATTGTTGGTTATTTATGCGTTGCAGTTTTTTTTTTTCCGAGCAGTTTTCTTTTTCCAAGGCCTACTCACTCCCACACCCTGCACAATCAAGAAACTATCTTCACTCCATCAAAACCCATCTAACCATCTGACATCGAAGGTTATCAATTGATATGAACCCTCAATTTACCTATCTAATCACTCTCTAATGATGGAGCATTATAGCCGCCATAACAAACCACTATAAGTCCGATTTATTGATTTTGTGATTGCAAGGATACCAGACGACTATGAAGTTTTGAAGGTCTGTAAGTATCTGACACAAAAAAGAAAGAAGACTTATATCAAGTGAAACTTAAATTTATGCTTTAGAAAAAGATAATGATTTCATCCCTATTTGTTAATGGAATCAGTATAGAGTTGAATGGAATTGGTTAATCGAGCAGGTAAGTAACTCCGGATTTACCATCAGGATCCCAATTTTAGTGAATTTATTTTAGCATACTCATGAACTATCTTATTGAATTTAGTTAGCTTAGAATTACAATGCTTCATATGATAACTTTGGCTTTGATCTGAGTATTTGACTTGGGCTCGGTTAAATATTTTGTAGAATTCTCATTGGCTTTCAATCCTCGGTATAGAAAAACAAATTGTTCATTTGTTGGTATATATGCACCCTTTTTTTTATCCAACTTAACTGGGCATGTACTTTTTGAAATTATTTGCTCTGAAGGATTGTTATCAAATTGATTTTTATTTTTATTTTTTATGTGATCTAATTATGTTTATGTTTTTTTAGGTAATTCAGGCATCTTACGGGTTCAGTTAAGACAATACAAGAAAGTAAGCAAATTGCTTGAATTTGCTTTTAGTTTGTGTATACTTTGATGTCTACAATAAAAAAACTTCTATGTCGTACTATTTTTCCCTTTTTTTTAGGGTGGGATAATGAAGGCACAAAGAAATACTAATATAGAACATGTAAAACAGAGCCAAGAGTTGCTTACGGTACATTCTGAGAGAAGGGGCTGAACAATATCATTGTATTACACCTTATCTTTTGTGTTATGCAACCTTTTGTTGCTTTGACTCACTGATGTTAGTGACCTAATTTGACACACTAAAACTTATTCTAGCATTCTTTAATGAGATAAGTGTTTTTGTGGTGGCTTACTTTTTTGCAGATGGATACTTAAAACAATGAAAACAACTTATATATATATCTGGTTAGATCATGGAGTCATCGTAAATTCGTAACCACATGTTATTCTTTCAATATATGCAGTGTCAGATTTTGATACAAAATATATCCAAGATTGCATGCCAACTGAAATGTAGGTATGTTGTTCATCATATCTGCAACATGGTAAATCTCACCACATTCATTTACTGTTCGTTTTTGTTTTACTTCTGTTTCATCATCTACTTGTACCCACTGTTATGTTCTTATTACTTAGAGGTGGCAAAATGGGCAGATCAGGAAGGATGGGTAACCGGGTATAAATGTGTTATTGTTTAATAACAGTCCAACCCGTTTGGGTTCTTTATGTCCAATTTCCGGTACTTTTTTCACATTAAATAATTTAAGAGGTTGTACGCATTGTATATACACTTTGAGTGACCTGTGACATATATTAATAATTTGGCGTGTTTACTTATCAGTTAGTTATAAACTTATAATCTCTAATATTTTTCTCATATTTTTATTTATATGTTTTCTGTTTCAATTATAAGGTGTTTAATTAAACCCTCATCAGTCAGTTTCTAATTTTCTTTGAAACCTATTGAAATTATCAATTAAGTTTAATCTGATCGGTTTAATGATTCCTGCTTATTTTGAATCAGGTGTGAAAATGGGTAATGGCGCTATAAAATAGGTATTATAGATTGAAATATATGGATCACATAATTCTCAAGTGGTTCTATATACATATGTTACTGGCTCATTGGTACTTTGATGAGATGACCGTGTGGCGTTTATTGGATTATGGGTTTCAAAGAATATGACAACCCATGATTGATAAGTTAGTTATGTAATGTCGGCCTTATTTTCGGAGTTGAAACTATCCGGGTTTTTTTAACTCTATCATGTGTTTTTTCTTCAGGGTCTAAGGAACCTTACAAAACCGATGATTGAAGTTATTTTCAGAATATTACACGGCTTGCAGGTTTATATAATTTGCACTATTTCTTGGGTTTGCTGTTATTTTCAGAAGAAAAATAGATGATATGTGTATAGTGTCGGTCGTGTTAGGTTGTTGGTCAATAGATAAGAAGTATGGTTGCCCAAGTCTCTCTTAGAGCATTCCAATTGTATATTTTGGAAGTACATTTTGAGTGTTTAATATGACTTTGTACTATATGTTTCAAGGTTTGCAGATTTTGTACCAGTTATGTCTGACTGAAAGTTCATCGATTTAACTGTAAAGAGAGACAATTAGTAGAAACATAAAGTTGTTGCAACCTGTTGGTCGTGGTGCATGCCACAAAGTATGGTCACATTGTCGTTGATACATAGAGAACTTTTGCTCAGTTGAGTACTTTTTTCTTAATTGAGATATTTTACCGAGGTTCAAGATTATGCATTTCATCTAATCTAATACAAATAATGGGTTAGCTTTTGCTTGCTCTTGATTTAAGTGGCATAAACTATGAAAATGTCAACAAAGTGAAAGGAATGCATATGTGAGTGGTAATTTGTATGCTAGACAAACATATCCGATTAACATACTTTTTAAGCTTTAGCATCATTGAATACTAATCGATGTTCGTAAAAGTTCTACTATATATAATAATAATACACATTAGCACATATTATTTTTTAGATGTATGCACGAGGTAAATGTATAAATTTAGCTGGCTTCATATTGCAAATTTTATTTTTTCTATCAAAAATGGGAATATTTCATTCAATATCAATAAGGAGATAGTACATCTTTAGCTACCCATATACGCACAATCTCGAACTGTACCATCTAAAATAACCTCATCATTTACACCCTAAACCCCAAACAGCTATACTATGAGCGACCATATTTCCTTCCCTTTTAACAAACTAAATGTTTTATTTATGTTTGATATTATTACTCTCTTTAAATACACAACTTTACCATTTATCCGTTTTTAGCTAACCATACTGGAAAGAGAACATATAAAATTTTGTGGCTATAGAAATTCATATAATTTATATAGCAGTCAGATTAACTGGGCAACGCCCGAGTAAAAAACTAGTTGAATACGGATATCAACCCATTAAAATGTGGAATATTTTGGTTGGGGGTATTAAACGTATAAAATTCAAACTACAAGGACTAGTAAAGTACTCGTAATTTTCTATTTCAGTAGTTCACTAGGTTTTTTCATTTTTTTTTTTTTTTGACAAATTTTTTACAAAAAGTGAAGTGGATGAGCCATGGAAACTGTCCTCTCTCCCTCTCATTCTCGCGCCATATCCAACCATCCCAAATTATCTCTCTTCAGGTTCTTTCTTTCTATTTCTATCTCTCTCTATATATGTATGTATATGTATATTATTATGTCATTGAGTTTTGTAGAATAACAGTATTTATGGTGTCGTTCAGGGAGCAAACTAAGATAAGTTCGTTCAACCAAAAGATATGCAAGAAATTTGTAGTTTTTTGTTGTAAATCTTCAGAACCCACATCCCAAAATGGGTTTTTCAGAAGGGATATGCTTCTTTCTGGGTTTGCTGCTTCAGTTGCTACAGTTTTCCCAGTTGAAGGTAAAATATCCTATTGAATTACTAATATTTTTTCATCTTCTGCAATTTTTTTCTGCTTACTTTTGGGTTCTTTATGAATTTTTAATCTATGGTGACTAATGATTGTATTTATTGTGTTATGAGACTATTGTGTTTTCCTCTATTAGAAAACTGAAAACAATGTGTCTCAGTTTGTTTTTTGAGCACAAGCATTTGACTTATAAAAAGTCAGATATGGAATTGTTGTTTTATGAATGTTCACAGTTAAAAAAAGGGTCAAGCCTGCACATATGGTTTCATGTGCACCACATTGTCATGCATATATAGTTGATGTTTGACCAACTAATCACCAATTCATGGAAGGGATTAAAAAGAATTGATCTTTTTTTTATATATTTTTGGTTTTATATAGTATAAGAACAAGTTTATGGTGAAGAAGGGGTATTTTGTGTTTGTCTGAAGATCATTTTCATCAAGTTGTTTCTAATTTTCAGGATCGAGTGCGGATGAAGAGTTAAAAATGGGTCCAGTAGTTGATGATCTAAATGCTTATTCATATCTGATTCCATTGGAGATGCCTTCCAAGAAATTTTCCTTTAAATGGTTTGCATCTCATCTTGTGATTTAAATGAAACTAGAACGTTATCGCTTCAAAGCATCTATCCCATGAAAACTGCAACATTGAGTTTTCACTCAGCACTGTCAACAAATAGTCCGACAGATTCCTTATATTATGCATAGTTAAAGGATGCAAAAATGGGTGTGGGAGAAAAATCCTAGTTTCATTTGGTACATAGTTTGAGTATAAGTTTGACTATTTATCAACCATCTAATATACTGTTTATAAACATCAAGAAATCAATCTATGGTCTGAAATGTAGTAGGGTCTATACATATTTAGAGATGGCAATTGGCAAATACGTAAGATTGATTTGGAATGTTTCTATAAAAGGGAATATTGCAACATTTAGTACACCTCACAATGAGGAGAGTAATTATGGGGCGAAAGGACACGAGTTTAATACTGCGTTATTTGATTCTTTTTGAAGTGTAGCTATCTAATGTTTTTCATCTATCTCTAGGGTCGAGTCAAGGAAACCCGAACGCTATTCATCTGCAGCACCTCTGTCTCGTAAGCTAGTAGCTATATTTTTCATAATGAAACCAAGAAAGTAAAGGCGGCAATATAAACGGGCTAAGTAGGTTGGGTAATGGGTCAAAACAAGTATATTTTTACAGGTTGAAAAGGGTTAACTGACCTAAACAGTATTGTGTCCCACTTTTTATTTAATTATATAGGTTGTTAAATATGATTACTACAATCATATTATTGCCATGATAATATAATTTCTATGGATAATCTGATTCGAGAGGTTTTATGCAGTAAAAATACAATTTGGACAACTTTCAATATATTTGGCCCGGAACAGATAAATCTGGCCCATTTCTTATTCAGCCAAAAATATTATTTCACTGATTTGACTCATTATCAACATTTACATTACCTGACTCGACTCGACTCGACTCGTTCATAAGTAGTGTGTCGACAGTGCCACCTCTACAAGATAGTTTTATAATGTGTGAAAAAAAAAATTAAAGTACACGAACTCATAAAGAATCATCTCCATTATGATACAGCTAATGCAAGGCTACGAATTGTGTCTGAACGTGTTGATTTTATTGACAACCTCATCCTATCTATAACGGTATGCTGACCATATTTGACTCTCAAAAAATCAACTTAATAAGTTCATCTACTGAATCTCCTTATGAATTTTTATGTATCATGTGTTTAGATAGGTCCCCCCAACCCAATCTTCCTAAAATCAACAGATAAGAGTACATGGAATGCAAAGGACGTTGCTGATTCTGTTTTATCCGACAAATCTGCTTTGGTAATTTACTAACTTCCCTCAAACTAATCACGATGGAAATTAAGACCCATTTACTTATGATGGGTCAATGTGGATTGTTTTATCTCTAGCAGCTCAAACAGGTAGCTAAAAAGGAAATGGGTAAAAAGTCGCCCGAAGTGTACATTTAAAGCATAGATCTCCTACATCATTCCAATCACAAAATAAGATTATTACCAAAATAAGATAACCATGCACACGTATCTGACAGCTATTTTTTTTTTTAGTTATTACGTTTTGGAAAACTTTGTGTTCGGACCCAATTTGATCGGTAACTAAAATTGCCTATCTTTGACCCAAACCAACCCTCCAAACCCACTCATTTCCCACCATCATTGATGTTGCTAGCTGTTCTGCCTAAATGATACTATACTGTTTGGTGGTATAACCCGTGTTTACCTTTTAGTGATACATTTTATAATTGACCATTGATTCACATACTTTCATAACAATCATTGTTTAATTTTGAACAGAGAGTTACCACAACTCAACGCATGGCAGAAAGTTCAGTCCTCGATGCTCACACTTCAGATGTTAGTTCTCAAACATTCCATATTGACCTAATTTAGTTTTGAAGTTAATGATCTATGATAGCTTGCATTTAAACCTATATCTACTCATTTCATGCTCTCTTTTTTTGGTATCATAGATTGATGGGGAGCCATATTGGTACTATGAGTACCTTGTTCGCAAATCACCTACAAAAACTGTATGTTCCTCTTGTTTGCTTAATGTTGGTACTATAGCTTAAGAATTTAGGTAGAAAATGGATGGGTCGGGCAGGTTCCATAGCGGGGTGGGCTCCAAACTGGTAACTTTTAAGTGTGGGTCAAAACGAGTAGGTCGGATTGGTTTGTGGCGACACACTGCCACATTTTATCTAGTCTTTTTTTTTCTTCTGAAATAACTGATAAATGTGCTACACAGATTATATAAACTATATTATTTGCAACCGAATTTGGTCACCTTGTCAAATTTGGTCAACCTCTGAAAATCCCTAACCCTTGTAATCAAACACCGTGATTCTCTTCTACCATATAAACTGATACGAAATACAAGACACATACTAAACACCGTCAAAACACACACATACACTCTCATCCTCATCCTTCTATTACTTCCACCACCATTGCGACTGCGATCACATTGCACGGGTACAATGCTAGTTAGAATTATAGTCTGGTGTATTTTTATAAAGAGGTTTCAGCAAGTTTTATGCATTTGGGTAAACTTCGAATTACTTCTACCTATTTGACCGCTTTCATATTTAATTAAATTTTTACTTTAACCCTATTGGCCATTTGACACAATTTTGACTAAACATCAAATCAACCTCTTGTTATGTCTATGGCTAATATTGCCACCTCTATTTTGTAAATATGCTAAAGGGTGTCCATTTATATCTTCGATATAGGTGCAAGATTCAAACATCTTCCGGCATTATCTTGCTGCATCCGTGGAACGTGATGGTCTGATCCTATTTCATTTTCTCTTTTAGCTGATAACAGTTTATTTAATACATCGACGAATCTTTGAGTAACTTCAAGGGTTACTACTTTGTGACTAGAAGGTCAAATAGCCCCTTTGCAACCATCATAGCATAAATTTGATCTTATCCAATTTTTAAATATCTCTCATCCTTACAAAGCATAGTGATGGTTTGGAACAGAGTATCTGCAACATGCTAACTAAACGTTACATAAAAAGACTTTCCTCCCCTACCTTTTTAGAATATGAGTAGCATCTTTATTTCACAATTCCCTTTTTAACACTTCATTAACACACTGAAGTTCTTTGTTTGTAGGATTTTTGTACTCTTTGAACGCTTCAACTCTCAACAAGCAATGGGACATGGTAACTCTCTCAACCAACCCCACATCCACCCTATCTTATATAGATATCAATCGATGATAAAGTATGGCTCGTTTTAATTTATTTGTGATAATGCATGCGTTCAGCAATAAGGCAGACGTTGAATTTCCTAGATTGTTTGGAGGTGCAAAGGTGGTTGGTTACTTAATTGCCCCAAAGATTTGTCTAGTTTGTTAAGAGGTCAACTAGGTCTTGAGTTGGCATAATGGGTAGGTGAACAAGTCGAAACAAGATCAGGTCAGAAAGGCTTATTCTGTTATACGGGACGAGTCGACCCCCAACATTCTTTTCTTCCTGTTTTTCATATTTTATAAATAGTTAATGTATAAAATATGATCAAAAACAGATCGTATTAATATATTAATCTGTTGTTTTTATAACATGACTTAAGAGGTTTTAAGCATTAAAATACACTCTGGGTCACATTCGATCAATTTGACCCATTTTTTTTCTAGCCAAGGTTTACCTGTTTAAAATTATGTATAACCTAACATGTTTAGATGAAATTGGTCAGGTCAGACTAGTCACCTTTGACTAGGTCATTCCTAGATACACCCTTTTAACCAACATTTTGGGGTTAGGCATGTCATTACGGTTTAGGGGTATCTCGAGGATTCAAAAGTCTTACAGCGTCAACAAAAACGTTGGTTGTGGATCCTTATGGTTATAAGGGTTCAACTGCTCCTACGGGACTGTATCCTGACGATGAGTGTATAGATCTTTTCTAGCCATGTTTCCTTATTGTTATACGGAGTATATTGGAAGACTTACTTTTTAATAAATTAATAATATAACAACAATAAGTACATTTTTCTTTTAGTAAACTCTTAGATTTCATTTACCATCATATGGGAGAAAATATCGACTCCAACTGTTGTACCATGTGGTTTCGTCATGCTGATAGGGATATCATACAACAAACCACTTATATCAGTTAAAAAGTATACGATGAGGTGGCTAATGATGACGCTTTTTGATATTCTTGGGGGGGGGTGTGTAGGAGCAGTTTATAAGTTTAAACAAATTTGATTCGTTTGTTGTATCAGGTGGTGTTATAATGGCTTTATCCATTTTTCTTTTTTTCGGGGTTCTAACTTGAATTTGTTATTTGTTTGAAATAGATGGGACCTGTACTGGAAAAAACTGTAGCTTCTTTTAGGCTTCTCCCTCCCACTGCAAACTATGTTCCACCAGGCAAGGATCCATGGAGATTCTGGTGATCAAGGAATGATCATTTTTTTGTGAAATTTTGGTTGCGTAATTAAGGCTCTTGAAACTGTACAGACTAGGATTTCAAAATGTGATTTTGTAGCAATAATGAGTATATTACATTTAGCTTCTTTGGTTCACTTCGACTCTTAATAATATTGCAACTATTTGGCTACACCTAGCTCAAAAACTGCAAAACAATTGCGACTCGATTACTTTTGACCAAGTCAAATGTATAGAAAACTTTTTGCAACATTGGGTTCAATGGGGTCATAACTCATAAGTCATACAAAGTATATTGTTGTACGATGTTATACGATACAGCACCATAAAACATATTTAGTGAAGTACGGATAATAACGGGTGGTGTACAACTCAGTAACTCACTACGTATAACCTTATTCAAAATATCATATTACAATTTTTAACGATATGTTAAAAGACAGATTCTTTATAATTTTCTTTAATATAAGGAACCAGACAGAATTATTCTGTTTCTACCAAATTTTCTTTATGGGATCTTAAGCACAAATGCAAAATGTTTATTGACCTCAGTTGCAGTCACCGCCTTTGTTTGCTAAAACGTGTTTTCTAGCTAAGATGGGTAGTTACAGTTATAAGACTCGAGTGATTGCAACTTGCATTTATCGTGGTTGTTTTTAAAATACTAGCAACACACGCTGATACGCAGATGGAAAATTATGAGCCACCTCCAAGAAGAAAAAATAGCCAGCATTATTGGTAAAACTAGTCTTGAGTAAGCTTCATACTACACCCAATATCAAATTACAAATGGTGAAAGACGCAATAAGAAGAAACAAAAGAAGCTACTTCAGTTCAACAGTCCAACCCATTTTGTCCTCGGCCAGACCCATCTGTAGACTGGTCAACCCAGCATAGAGTTGTCGTGACACGAGTCCTACACCATCACTTCCATAGGCCACTCTGCACACACAAATAAACCACAACAAACAAGAAATAGTTATCAGCTAATAAATCTTAAAAACTTCACCTCTACTAACTTTTAGTCAATTATCTAGATATGAATGAAAGGCTTTACCTTTTGCCTTGATAAGTTATGCTACCCACAGGGGATACAACCACGGCAGTTCCAGTACAAAATACTTCATCAGCATCAAGCAACTCGTCCACTGTTACTGGTCTCTCAAAAACCTGTATCCAGGAACACATCAGGGTAAGTACAAACAAATACCCGTTTTTTACCCCAAACTTTAATAGATACATTACCCACCACACCCAAATTTCCACCTCTACACAATTTTTATTGGATAGATGTTGCCGTTAGTTTGCTATTTACTAAAGGGTATTTTAGGCATTGTTGTATCAGCTAAACCACACATTGCACAGGGAAGGTAGGTTTCTGGAGCATATGCACAATCATGTCTTCATCTTCAATTCTATGCAACATGTTTAAAAAATGGGAGCAAACAAACAAGTACCTCGAATCCTTGATCACGAGCCACATCAATGATACTCTTTCGAGTGATCCCCGGTAGGATAGTCCCTTTTATGTCAGGAGTGGATATAGTTTTGCCCTATATCACATTTTAAAAGTATTATTGATATGAAATTTATTAAATCAACACGTAAGAATGCAGACCATGAAAGGAAAACCGTCAAGGTCAGTTGCAAAAAGACAGCAAAACTAACTAAAAGCATATAAGACGAAAATTTTAATATACCTTTACAACAAAAATATTGCAAGACGAAACCTCTTCCAAGTACTTCTTGTGCACACTATCTAGATACAAAACATCAGAATAGCCTTTAGCTTTTGCTGCACCTTGTGCCTTCAGGACCTACACAATATGAATTGAACATAAAACAGTATTCAATATCAAAACATAATTTATTGTAATTTTTTATAATCTAATACAGATATGCTTACCGCAGCATAGTTTCCTATAGTTTTTACCCCTCCGGTACCTCCAGGGGTTGCTCGATGCATTTCCGTCTCAACTAACAAATTTATTGGTGACAAACCTTCCTGGTATCATAAATAAACAGGACGGAAAGAACATTAACAATTTTAAAGAAACTCGAAGAGTAGTGATACAAGTAAGGGTTTATTGTTTCAAAGTACCGAACTTTACACGTTTTACTATTGAATGGGGTGAATTTTGATATCTAATCTAAGTTTTAAAATTGAATATTTATATGTCTCTGGCTGTTTTTGCGACATAAAAAGATGTTTATATAAAATCTATTAATACAATAGCATGTAATATGCATAAAATAGACATCTTTAAAACTCAAATACAATAGTAAATTAAGGGTAGAGTCTGATACATTTTGAAATCATAAACCCTATAAAAAATTGATATATGTATTCTTACATGGAACTAAATATATACCTTGAAATAGTTACCAACAGGAGAAACATAAATCAGAAAAGTATATTCTGGTGCTGGTGCAAGACCAAGTACACTTCCACTTCCCATAAGTAGTGGTCTTATATACAGCGAACCTTTTCCGGGAGGAGGTATCTAAAAATTCAGCCAAAAATAGTAAATATTTCTTATGCACTATTTTGTTTTTGCGAAGTTGTAGATAGTTTACATATATATGTAATTATGCATTACCCATCTTTTATTTGCTAATACAGTTGCCTTAACAGCTTGCAGAAACTGGTCAACGGAAGGAGAAGGCATACACATACGTTCTGCTCCCGCTATCATCCGTGTAGCATTTTCCTCTGGACGAAACAGTAAAATACTACCATCATCCTTCTGATATGCTTTTAGACCTTCGAACAAACCCTTTGCAATTTCAAAAGAGTAAACTTATAATTTAGTTACAACAGTAGGAGATTAAGGTAAGAATAATTAGATACCACGCCAAGCAGTCTTTCTTTGTACATCTGACATAGAAACTCAATCAACAGAACATACAAAATTTAATTCCAGAAAAACATCTGTAAAAATGATGATAAAAGTTGAAACTGCAAACTAAAGTTCTGTCTCCTTGACCCCCAAAACTGTAAGATAAGGTAAGATGATTTATAGTATCGAACTCCAATTTGAAATATAGAAAGAACAAAACACACAATTTTGCACTATTTGACAAAATGAAATCCACAAAACATTGGTAACATGCACCGCTGACAGGTCCGCAAGGCAATATTGGGCACACACTTCCGTCTGACTTATTAACCAGCTAAGAAGAGTGTCCACCCAACTTGATGCTTTTCGATTGATGAAACATATAACATATATATACATAATAAGTATAAGGAGATAGTTTCCATTGAATAGCCAAAACTTTAAGATTTAGATGAGGAGAAGAGCACAAGTAGTGGAGATGAATAACTTAATGTATGTAACCACTATTCAAAAAACAATCAAAATGCCTCTTTCGAAATCAACTCTACATATTATTTACGAGTGCACATTAGAGAAAAAACCTCTTCTTTCACATAGTGAAAGGACTTTCTTGTGCTAAAGGTCTCAATTTTAGCTTGTAAACATAAAAAGCAGTATATGCATGTTTCTTATTTATAATTCATCTCGGAAGTTCAAAGCAGATACAGAGTTATGAGAACTAACTTGACCGTAATTCAGAACTCCAGCGGAGGGATTGATTTCAATGTTTCCAAAAGGTACTAATTCCCCTTTCGAAAAACCTTCCCCTAAAGCACACTTCATGATGTACATATAATCCGTATTCGTGAGACCGAATCCCAGATTATCCCAATCCAGATCAATTGTCTCAGTTGGTACACTGCTATATCAATAACAATAATAATTGTTCTCACACAAGCTCACAAATGTTGCATCATACTATAAACAAAATTTAAATTTACCTGATGGGAGTATCCACTCCAACAGCTTGTGCATTTCTAATGCCATTAGTATTCAACAAATTAAAATGCAATTGATTTCGAATCTGCTGTCAAAATTCAAATATTTACAAATAAAAGTTAAATAGCATATGATAATTTCATCACATCATGTGTGTGTTTGTTTAATTATCAGAAACATAACTATGAGAACAATCGATAATCAGAAAGAAAATATAAATAAAAAAACTGATACGAATTCTAATAAAATATTAAAATATAGTAATAAAAGTAAAAGACAAAAGAACTAAAGGGAGTTACTTTGTTGTTAGGCGGGATATAGGAGAAAGGAGTTGAGAAATATGTGGTTGACCGGGAGAGAAGACCGCCATTGGTGGTGTGACTACGGCCGGCGAACGTGGCGGCGTTGGAGAGCACGGCGGCGGGCTCCATGATGGATGTGTGTGTATTTGTTTGAGTTAATCTATGACTATTTTGACTCGTCTGCGGGATGCGAAACCCACTACTAAGAGTCCAAGACGGCAAGACCACTCCCAACTCAACTAAAATAACTGAGCCAAGTCAGCGTCATATTAGGTTTTTCAAAAACTGATCAAAGCTGATGAACCCCTATCATCAGTTACCTGTCATTTTAATTTTTAGATTTCACATTTAGCAATTTACCTTTATTTATATACACACATAAAAAAAAAAGAGACGATCGTCGGATTTCCGACGGAAAAAACCGACGAACCGAACCGATGGCGTGGTGCCATCGATGTCGGTTCCGTCGGTTTTAACCGAGGGAGCCGACGACAATTCATGGGAGCAGTCTAAATTGTAACAATTTGCTAATGGTATAAAACTTTACACTTTTTACATTATTGTATGAGTCGAACTTTGAAATTCGTAAATGTCATTTATTGTACGTAAAAAAAAAAATTTAGTTAGGTCAAAATAGAAAAGTTTCTTTGTTTGGTCTTATCAACAAAAAATTTACATACAATAGATACAATAGACTATATTTATAAATTCAATACATATAATATGATAAAACGATACTATATCTCATTCAATTGTAAAAAATGTAAAGTTTAATAGATAATAAAATAATAAATCCTTTGTGAAATATATTAGAAAACGGATAGATGTTTTACTCTAACTAAGCACACACTTTTTGATTTTAATGCGGTTTAACTATACATTTATGATTTTAAACTAAACTATCGTCTTTCCTCCAATAAACGTGATTAGAACCTTTATGACAAAGGAGTCATGAACCATTGATCAAACGGTCACTACCTGTCTATGTTTTCCAAAATAAACATGGTCTGATTTTGAAGCTGTGGAAATACTGTTTAACCTATCTATATATTATATTAAATATACTTAAAGCAAAATAGCTTGGGGTAATCCTGACCCTTAATTGAATTTGTGATCTAACGGTGTAGCTTTTCCCCTATAATTACACTTAATTGTTTTAAATATAAATAATAAATAATAATTAATAATTAATAATTAATTATACTTATTAATTATTAATATTAATTAATATATTATATTTTTTAATTATAAAATAAAATAAAAAACAAGCTAAAAAATTGCCGTATAAACCATTCCACCCAATATCAAAATTCAAAATCATGAATCATCCGTCCCCCTGAACATTAAAACCCTAGAACAAAATTCCAACACAGAATCAGAGACTCACGAAGCATTCTGGCAAACCCTAAAACTATTTATCAACCTTCACCAATACACAAATCACACTCCGTAATCTTAACACACTCTTCCGATGGAGCTAGAACAGCAATCACCACAAAAAGAAACCAGCAAAAAAGTTGCCAAAAAGGAAGCCGCTAAAGCAGAAAAGCTCCGTCGCCGTCAAAAAGCAGCCGCTGCCGCCGCCACATTTGGCGTCTCCGGCGTTTCAATCTATGGATTTGATCCTCTCTCTGAGAATTACGGTGATGTTCCGATTAAGGACCTTCATTCAAAATCAATTTATGGTCGTGTATGGACTATACAAGCTCACTTTTTGCCCTTAATGGTGTGATTGTTATCTACCCACATATTTGTTCATATTCTTTTTTACTGAAATATGTAAGAATGCAGGTAACAGGTTAACAGTGGTAAGCAAATTTGTCTTCATCCCCTGCGATGTAATATGATCATTCAGATCGTAAATTTAAGGTACAACTTACAAAAATTTCAGGATTCATTTGCTGCATTGCCGATTTGAGTTTTATTTTATGATTTACAGGTAATTATCAAGATTTCAAGTTGAAAAAGTTAATATTTCGCAGCTCCCTAATTAGAGATCAATGGTTTAAATTAGTTTAAAATAAGTACACTTAACACCCCTCCTACTTTTTAAACTCTAAAAAGTATTTTCGGATATATATAAAAAATTATTTGATGAATACATTATTTAAATTAAAATCGAACGAGCAAAAAAGTTGCCAAAAAGGAAGCCGCTAAAGCAGAAAAGCTCCGTCGCCGTCAAAAAGCAGCCGCTGCCGCCGTCACATTTGGCGTCTCCGGCGTTTCAATCTATGGATCTGATCCTCTCTCTGAGAATTACGGTGATGTTCCGATTAAGGACCTTCATTCAAAATCAATTTATGGCCGTGTATGGACTATACAAGCTCACTTTTTGCCCTTAATGGTGTGATTGTTGTCTACCCACATATTTGTTCATATACTTTTTTACTGAAATATGTAAGAATGCAGGTAACAGGTTAATAGTGGTAAGCAAATTTGTCTTCATCCCCTGCGATGTAATATGATCATTCAGATCGTAAATTTAAGGTACAACTTACAAAAATTTCAGGATTCAATTGCTGCATTGCCGATTTGAGTTTTGTTTTATGATTTACAGGTAATTATCAAGATTTCAAGTTGAAAAAGTTAATATTTCGCGTTAATCTTTTATTAGAATGTTTATGATGTATATTCATACAATATTGTAGTTATGTGGTTCAGACAACAATTGATATATTATCTTATCTAAAAAAGTTCAAAGTTTTAATAGAAAATAGTGGTCTTCTAGGAACCAAGAATTCATTGTAGAGGTTCTTATGCTGAGTCTACTGTAAGGTGGCGTACTTGCACTAGGTTTTGTTGCCACATCTCTTCTAGAGGTTTACACCTATCATTTTTTCTACTTTTCATGAAAATAGCATTTTAATTTTTGTTATTGTATTGTATACATATATGGATCGGTTAAACTGACTGGGAGAGCTTTAATTAGTGCGAAGGGAATCCAAGTAGTTGAATTTTTATCATAAACTATTTATTAATATGCTCTTTACGGTGATATATGGAACTTTACTTTTTCTCCTTTGTTGCAGATCATTGTCTGGCCAATTTCAAAATGTTACAAACTCACATAGTCCACATGCTCACAAGGTAAATACACGTAATAATGTTTCGGTTAGGTACAAATAATGACCTAATGTGTCAGGTGTCACATAATAATTAATAATGTCATCATAAAAAGATAAACTATATTTATCACTATTATATATTATATATTATATATTAATCTTATTATAATATCGCTTGATAGTGACATGCATAACCCACTTACTCTTTCTTTATTTAATCTTAATTTAGATATTATCGATCTTGTTTGTTCTCATGATTCATTTATATATTGATTTAAATACTAATAATTTTTTAGAATGTTGTATCATTAGATCACTCCCATAAGTATAACCACTTGCATATTTTTTTTAGTGTATCGAAATAGTAGTATATTGGTAGATGTGGAGTCTATAAAAATGAAGTGGTTAGTCATTGATGGCAGGGAATAATGAGTTGTGAATTAGTTGGTGGAAAGCTGATTTGACACTTATGTGACGCTGATGTGGCAGAATTGGATTGGAAGTGATTTAGAAATGGATGAGAGTGGCCTTACTCTCATCAATATAATAATGGAAACGACTATATATTGACTATCACATGTGTAACATGGTCTACCTAAGGGCTGTAATCGAGTCAAGCCGAGCTCGAGCTCTGGCACGACTCATTTAAGGTAAGCTCGAGTGAAACGCCCTGAAATCTGAGTTTATTTTTTAAAAATACTAAACAAATGTATATATATATATATATATATATACAACTATTCATACTATTCGGAACTGATTAGACATTGAGATTGATTAATTATTATTTCCTCTTATTTACTAAGTTATGAATTCCTGATGATCAATGGAATCCGCCGGATTCACTACGAATCCGCCGGATTCAAACAGTGTTCAGACCCAACTTTCGACCAGACCTTTTTAAACGAATCCGGTTAGCTGAATCCGCCGGATTCATAGACAATCCGCCGGATTGTCACTGAATCCGCCGGATTCAAACACTTCCAGCAGCAGCTCATAACTCTGCACTTTTTAGTACCAAAAACCGAACTTTGAACACGCATATCTTGCAAACGACAAAGAATGAGACCATAAAACTTTGCAGACACTTTCATATGGTAAAAATGAAGATTTATATTTTCGCACTTTCTCAAATTTCTCATTATATCGGGATTTGGACGTATGGGTCAATTACGGCTAAAATGATCAATTTTGTTAACATACTAAATCTCAAACCATTGAGATTTAGGAAGTGAGCTTTTAGACACATATTTCCACTATCAAAACAAGGTTGCGAAGCTAATCACTATACTTTCAATCGTTATCTAACTCAACTTGATTCATAAGTATCATTAAGACCCGTTTTGACCCATTATGACCCGCTGACTCAACAAGGGCTATTTCAACCCATTCAATGGTTAATTACCATCCAATATTGACTAATAACACCTTTGACTTCCTTTAAACCTTTCAAATATTTACATAACCAAAATGATCATTATACCATGACTTGCAAATCTTAACACTTTTTAAAACATATTCACTAATCATACCCAAAACACTACTATTACACACATTGTAACATCCTCGTTACCGGCCTAGGAGAAATTTGGTAATGTACTTAATTCATTTGATTATTTAATTGAGTTTAGAAATAATTAGTATTATTTGGCTAATTGAAATAAATATGTCCAGTGGTCAAATGACTTATTGTGATACATGAATTATTACTTGCTTTAAATTATTATAGTTGACAGTATAATAATATATATTTTCACGTAAACGGTTCTTAGGTTCCAGACAATAGATTTAGAGCGGGTATTATTTAGTAACCAACTTATACCCAACTTTGGGGATGGATCGGCTCATTGTTTCCCTCCCCAATTTTTATAACTCCCCAAAATAACACACATACATTGAGTTGAGATAGAAATCAAAAGGAGAAAACTTTGATCAATCAATTGGAGCTTGGGTTCTTGGTTTTAACTTATCAACATCATCATCCTCCTTGCTATTACCTCTATTGTAAGTTAAATTGCTTTGATTATGTGTTTATAAGCTAGGGTTTGTAAAAATGAGTTAAATGAATGATTATGCTTAGATTGATGATGTAGGAAAGTTTGTTGTGGTTAGAACTTGTTGTAGGATGTTATTTGAGGTATTTTGATTGTTAAAAACATGTATTGTATCTAGATTGGTGGAATTTGGGTTTTTGATTCGTGATGGTGTTCTTGGTGATCTGGGTTTTTGTTGCTGAAAAAGTGTGGAACGCGATCCAGCCTCGTCACCCGGATCGCGTTGCTATGTATTAAAGGGTTACAACATGATTTTGTTCATTGAAACGCGATCCAGATCACCTCGCCCGGATCGCGTTGGTCAGTGAAAAGTTGAGTCACTGGGATTTTGTTCTTTGGAACGCGATCCAGCCACCTGGCCCGGATCGCGTTTGATAGTGAAAAACGGTAACAGAATTTTTTGTACATTGGAACGCGATCCAGCTTACTCTCACCCGGATCGCGTTTGCATGTTGAAAAATGACGAATTTGATAACTTGTGACTTATGCATTTGTGTTAATCGCATTGTAGTAATAGTATAGTAGATATTTTTATATGACACTATATACATGATTATATCATAGTGAACTTGAATTTGAGACTAATTCGGGTTGGTTGTATTTTCAGATAAAGCGAAGACTCAGTGAGACTAGATCTCTGAGTGGTGACATTGTCAGTAAGGGTGAGTGGATCATTGACTCTCTTTCTGAATTAGTTGTAACAATCCGGTTACAACGGGTAAACGTGGTTTTACAGTTATATATATATATTGAATCAGTACATTTTGCCATGATGATTATGGAATGTGCTATCTTGTCAGGGGTCAATATGATATTGGGTTTGGATACTGTTACTTTGGACGACATGATGACTTTGTACATGTGTTGTTTATTGAAATCATGTCGTATGTAGTAATGGTACTAAACTATCGGTAAGACCACTGTTTGGCCTTCAGTGGTTATAAGTGTTACTTGGGGAACCACCGCGGCATGAGGGTACCTCAAGGACCACCGATCCTCTTTGATGTATTTGTTATCATGCTTTGTGGTGATCAATTGCTATGCTAGTTTAGATTGATAGTTGTGATCTATTCACTTAGCTTCGTGCTAATCCCTCTCCTCACTTCTTGCAGATTACTTTTGATGTGCGTGGGCAAGAAGTTAGTTTGAAGAATGTTTGACTGCCTACTCTGACTATACGACATGTAGTCGTTTATAAACTTATGTTTTGGAATTTAAATAACACCTAACTTAATGTTGTAACTGATGTGGTTATTGTATTAACTTATCATGCAGGCATAGATTGTGTTTTGGGAACTATGTTATACGCAATCTATAATGCATGATTTGTATTTAATCGCTTCCGATATATGTTTAAAAAAAAAAAAAAATGTCTCTTGAAATATTGTGGTGTTATAAATTGGTATCAGAGCCTAGGTTTGGGTGAATTGAGCATGGGTTAATTGTTCAATCCCAAATCTATGTGTGTCAGTCAAACATTCCTCTGAGTGGGATTATGTTAGCATGTGAAGATGGTTAGTATATAAGTACTAACAACTAACGTGTTATGAGATGTTGTTTTGGTACAGATATGGCAGAGAATGAACCTCCAGCTGACCCACCCAATGATGCCCCTCGAACTAATGTATCCCCTCCTGAAACCCAAAATGTTAGCCAAGGTCAAACTGGTACTACCTTTTCTGCAGGGGATTTTGATCATGAGGATTATATGATTCATTTAGAGGCAGAAAATCTGAGACTTAAGGCAATAGAACAACAGTTTTTGCAACAACAACAACAAAACCGGTCTTCTCAACAAGTCTTACAATCTATGCCTCCTACTGTTAGCACTGTACCACCACTCTTGGTGACTTCGCAGATTCCAGTATCTCAGTCTTATTATCATCATCCTCACTATGGTACTTATCCGATTTCGACTCCGTTCTCTTCCGGACCTTCAGGTTATCAGACTCCGATATTTCAAGCTCAGAATCAACCTAAGCTATGCTCTTTTAAGACTTTCAAGTCTTGTGGACCATCGGATTATTCGGGTAGTACAAATCCCTCCGTTACCTTGGATTGGTTGAGGGATGTGGAAAGAAAGTTTGAGGTTTGCCGATGTGAAGAGGAAGTCAAGGTTCCTTTTGCGGTGCAACTTCTGAAGGGTCCCGCAATGGTTTGGTGGGATTCCATTACATCACATTTTACCCCACAGCAGAGAGCATCGATTTGTTGGTCTGATTTCCACAATGAGGTTTGTAAGAAATATTGTTCGGGATTTGACATGACCCGGATTCGACGCGAGTTTTTGGATTTGCAATTTACGGATAAGATGACGATGGATGATCTCATTTCCCAATTCACTGACAAGTTGAGATTCGTGCAACAATGGGTACCGGAGGAACGTATGAAGATTGACCACTTTGTGGGGATGTTACCGCATACTTATCGGACGACCGTGAGATTGGCGGGTACTCTTTCCCAAGCTTTTGATCTTGCCCGTTCTGTGGATGGGGATGTTAGGGCACAAGGTTTGGAGGTTAGGGAAAAATCTCCATTTAAACCCAAGGGTGAATCTTCGGGTAGTCCTGGAAAGAAGAAATGGCAGGGATCTCATCAACCTAAGAAGTCCAGTTCGGATAGTAAATCATTGGACAGAACCAATTGGTGCCAAAATTGTAAATCGCGGCACACGGGTCCTTGCACTCCACAAACTGCTAGGTGTATCAAATGTGGACAACTTGGTCATGACATCAAGGATTGTGCGTTTCCTAGACATGTGTGTTGGAATTGTCAAAAGGAAGGTCATCGGTCGGGTTTGTGTCCGGAGGCTAGGAAACAAAGGATGGGTGTGGTCGGAGGGTCTTCGTCTTCTGGCCAGAAAAGAAAGAATCCACCAACGGCAACTGGTAGGGCATTCCAAATGACAGCTGATGATGCTGTCAGGACTGAAGATGTTATCACTGGTACATTTCTAATCAACTCTGTACCAGCTACTGTTCTGTTTGATTCGGGAGCCAATTGCTCATTTATATCTATTGTAACACCCTGAATTGGGCCCAGTAGAATCAGGTATTTATTTAAATTTAAATACGTACATTTAATTGTTTGAATATGTTTGATTGTGAAATTAATAGGTAAATAAGCCTCAGGAGATATTGTGACTAGTAAAATATTATTTGTTTTAAATAATATTAGACGACGGTAAAATAAAATAATTTTCTCGCAATTAGTATTTAGGTTCCAGACAATAGATCAAATGGTGGTATAATAGTGTACTGTAAATAAAAGGGGCCGGTTATAATAAAAATGAGGGGATCGATCCTTTTTATCCCCAATCCCTCATTTCACCTAGTTTCTAAAACCTAACTTCTATATCATTCAAAACCTTACAAATCAAAAGCTTAAAAACAAATTGATTGAAGAATGGAAGCTTGAATCCTTGTTAGATCATCATCATCTTCATCTTCCTAGTGTTCTTCATACTTGTAAGTCATATTTATATATATATATATATGAGTTTTAAACAAATTATTGACTTTGATGATTTGAAGCTTGATAAGTTGAATTAGTGTTTGTATATTGATTCGATGATGATGATTTAACTCCTTGTACTCGATTATATGATAAAACATGATAGATTCTTGAGTTGTTGGTTTGAAAATGTGTTATTTAGGTTATAAGTGATTTTGAGGATTGGTGATGAATTGTTGTTTGAATTATGGTTGTATGTTGTTATTAGATGTTATGGTACATTAAAAATGATAGAAACCTGAGTTATAACTTGAGTTTTGGTCGATTTTGGAGTTTTGGTTATTTTGGTTCGTGCTGTGTAATTGCAGGTTTGAACCTCTGCAAAAAAATTGAGGAACGCGATCCAGCATCATTGACCGGATCGCGTTGCCATGTGTTAATTGGTTACCGCATGTTTTGTTCTTATGAACGCGATCCTGAAGCCTCTTTCCCGGATCGCGTTGATCAGTAGAATATTGAGTTCGTTTGGATTTGTTCTTGCGAACGCGATCCAAGCCCTTTTTCCGGATCGCGTTCCACAGTGTATTTTGGTGACAGAATATTTTCCTTAAGAGGAACGCGATCCCAACCCAGTTGTCTGGATCGCGTTTGTCTTTGTAATTTTGATGATTTTGATAGTTTGTGAACTTATATGAATCTACCACTTATATTATCTAATTATTGATATTTCTTGATTATTAATGTATGTAATTGAGTATGGTCATAATTAATTATGAGACAAGTTATTAACTTGTGTTTTAATTGTGTGTACAGAGACACCGAAGACTCAATAAAATAAGACTTTTGAGTGTGGAGACGGAGACTGACAGGTGAGTGGACTTTGATCTCTCGCTATGTTTAGTGATCACTTATGTGGTTACTTCATGTGTTAAGTGTTGTGTGCAAGTGTTAAAGTGTTAAGTGAATTGTGAATTGTGTTAGGTGTTAAAGTGTTAAGAAACCTATGGGTTATTGTGTTAAGGAGGTCAACTTGTTGGACGTTTTACTACAGGTTAGTCAACACGAGAATTGTGAACATGTGTTGTGAATGGAGTTCGTGTTGACTAAAGGTAGCAAACCGTTATCGGTTAACCACTGTATTGGCCTGCAGTTGGTGTAAGTGTCGCTTGGTGGGCCACCGCGGCTGAGGGTGCCACAAGGGCCACCGATCCTCTAGTGATGTTGAGTCATTGTGTTTAATTGTTGTAGACTCATGGTGTTAAACTAGGTGTAGTGTTAGTGATAAGTTAACTCACTTAGCTTCGTGCTAATCCCTCGTTGTTTACTCCTTGCAGGTTAATATATTTTGTTAAGGGCGGGTCTCGGAGTAAATTGAAGTAATGTTCGACAATGATGAAACTCTGATGACTTTTATATTAATTCAAATGTTTTGATCAAAGTAACGCCCATCTAGTTGTGTAGTTGTATTATGAAATACTTATGTAAATGATTATGTATATTTTGGTTAATCCAAGGTTGTATATATATATATGGGATATTGCTTCCGCGATGTTTTAAAAAAAAAAAAAAATTTGTTCTAAATTAGGGGCGTTATAAGTTGGTATCAGAGCGTGGTTTGGGCGAATTGAACAACTTAGGGTGTTCAATCCCAAATCTCGTGTTGAGTTGTCAAACATTCCGGGTTGTGGGATTAGCTATAGTGTGAAATGTGTTAGTGTGTTAGTATGTTAGTACTAACAATTAACAAGTGTTGAGATGTGTTTTGATGACAGATGGCAGAAAATGAGCAACCACCCCGTACTCTCTATAATGTCTCGACTGTTCACTCAGCTCCAGAAGATGTGGATCATAATGGTACTTCGAATCCGGTAAATACAGAAGTTGAAACTAGTCAAGATTATATATTGAGGTTAGAGAACAGGGTAGTTGAACTTGAGAGAGAACGTGCAGGGTCATCTCACAGGTCCATTCCGACTTATTCTCATGTTGCTACTACTACTCCTCCTATTACTGTTTCTACTCGGATTCCGGTTACTTTTCCTCATATTTCACAACAACAGCAACAGGGTTTTGAATTTCAGACATCATTTCCGTTTCCTTCTTTTGGATCGACTGGTTATCATGCACCATTGTTTCCACCTTTTCAGTTGCCGAAGAAAGGATGTTCGCTAAAAACCTTCATGTCTAGTAAACCATCCTCTTACTCTGGAAGTCCTGATCCTACGGTTACTTTAGATTGGTTGCGTGACGTGGAAAGGAAGTTAGAGGTTTGTCATTGTGATGAGGACGACAAGGTTCCTTATACTGTCCAATTGTTGAAAGGTGAAGCTATGTCTTGGTGGGATTCGATAACTGCTCATTTTACTTCACAACAAAGGAGTTCTATTAAGTGGATGGATTTTCATGCTGAGGTATGCAAACAGTTCTGTTCAGAATATAATCTTGATCGGGTTAGACAGGAGTTTATGGATTTACGGAAAACTGATGAGATGACAATTGATGAGCTTATCCGGCAATTCTCTGAGAAGTTAAGATTCGTGCAACAGTGGGTCCCAACTGAAAGAAATAAGATTAGTCATTTTGTGAAAACTTTACCTCCAGATTATCGTACCACAGTGCGAATGGCTAGTAGCATTTCACAGGCTTTTGAGTGGGCACGATCAGTGGATAGTGATGTTGTAGCTAGGAGGTTACAAAATAAGGAAAGGTATGCACAGAAACCGAAGAGTGATTCTTCCGGTAAAGGAAAACAAAGATGGCAACCTTCTCAGCAGAACAAGAAAACTAGTTATGGTGGTGTTCCGATGGATAATTCTTATTGTGCAAGATGTCGATCAAAACATACCGGGCCTTGTTCTATTCGGACGTCAAGGTGTATGAAATGTGGAGTGTTGGGTCATAATGCGGTTGATTGTACTTATCCCAATAATGTATGTTGGACGTGTCACAAAGAGGGACATCGAGCGGGTGATTGTCCTGATGCAAGGAAGCAGGGTACGGGTACGGCTAGAGGTTCCTCATCTTCTGGCCAGAAAAGGAAGATTCCACCAGCTGCTACGGGTCGAGCTTTTCGAATGACCGTGGATGATGCTGTGCTTATTGATGACGTGATTACTGGTACTTTCCTTGTTAACTCTGTACCAGCTCGTGTATTATTTGATTCTGGAGCAAATTGCTCGTTTATATCTGTGCAATTTTGTGATAAACTGAAATTGATGCCCTCTGTGATTTCTAATCCTTTAGAAGTTGAGGTAGCTGATGGTAAGACAGTTCCTGTTACCACATCGGTAGCCGGAGCTAGTATATTAATAGAGGATCATGAATTTCCAGTTTCTTTCCTATTGATGCAAATTCCTAGTTTTGATGTGGTGCTTGGTATGGACTGGCTGAGTCAAAACAAAGCCGACATCTCTTGTCATAAAAAGTTGATAAAAATCCCAGTTTCCAATCTATCTTATGTTGTGGCACGTGGGGAACGTGTAAAGGGTAGTATTCCAGTAATATCTATGATAAAGGCTAGGAAGTCTTTAGTTAAGGGTTGTGAATCCTTTGTGGCCTATGTTGTAGATGTTAAAGTAGAAAAGAAATCCATTTCCGATATTCGGGTGGTTTCTGAATATTCAGACGTGTTTCCGGATGAATTACCTGGTCTTCCCCCTGTAAGAGATGTAGAATACCAAATTGACTTAATTCCTGGTTCGTCTCCTGTAGCAAGGGCTCCTTATAGATTAGCTCCTTCCGAAATCAGTGAAATGATGGGGCAAATTCAGGAATTGTTAGATAAGGGATTTATTAGGCCGAGTTCATCGCCGTGGGGTGCTCCGGTGTTGTTTGTGAAGAAGAAAGATGGTACTCTCCGTATGTGCATTGATTATCGGGAATTAAATAAGAGAACGGTGAAGAACAAATACCCGTTGCCCAGAATTGATGAATTGTTTGATCAATTACAAGGATCCTCATATTTTTCGAAAATTGATTTGAGGTCGGGATATCATCAAGTCCGAGTTCGTGAGGAAGATATTCCTAAAACCGCTTTTCGCACGAGGTATGGACACTATGAGTTTTTGGTTATGCCGTTCGGGTTAACGAATGCTCCTGCAATCTTTATGGATTTAATGAATCGGGTGTGTCGACCTTATCTTGACCAGTTTGTGATTGTGTTTATCGATGATATATTGATTTATTCCAAGTCTGAAGCGGATCATGAAATGCATCTGAGATTGGTACTTGAAACATTGAAAAGAGAACAGCTTTATGCAAAGTTTTCGAAATGCGAGTTTTGGTTACGTGAGGTGCAGTTTTTGGGGCATATCATTTGCAAAGACGGGGTTAGAGTGGATCCATCTAAAGTGAAAGCTGTTATGAATTGGAATGCGCCTAAGTCTCCGTCAGAAATTAAGAGTTTTCTTGGATTAGCAGGATACTATAGAAAGTTTATCAAGGATTTTTCCAAAATTGCGAGTTCATTGACTAAGTTAACTCGGAAGGATGTGAAATTTCAGTGGACCGAACAACAAGAGGCAGCTTTCCAGACATTAAAGCAATTATTGTGTCAAGCCCCAGTGTTGGCATTACCTGACGGGTCAGATGATTTTATTGTATATTGTGATGCATCGCATACCGGATTAGGTGGTGTTTTAATGCAAAGAGATCGTGTAATTGCGTATGCTTCTAGACAGCTTAAACCACATGAAAAGAATTATCCGACGCATGATTTGGAGCTTGCGGCTGTAATTTTTGCCTTGAAGATTTGGAGACATTATTTGTATGGTACGAAATGTGTGATTTGCACGGATCATAAAAGCCTTCAGTATATGTTTTCGCAAAAGGAATTGAATATGCGTCAGAGGAGGTGGTTAGAATTGATTAAAGATTATGATTGCGAGATCCGTTATCACCCTGGTAAAGCTAATGTGGTTGCGGATGCATTGAGTCGAAATATAACTAGTGACAAGATTTGTTTTATGCGATTAGAGGTGTCATCTGATTTGATTTCTCAGCTTAGAGTCACACAGATTGAAGCTTTATTGGATGTTAATTTGAAATCCGAAATCATGTTGAAACGAAAGGAAGTGTTAGTTGAGGATTCACGTGGGTTGAAAACTTTTCAGTCTCGGGTTTGGGTTCCGTTAATTGGTGGACTTCGTGAGTTGATTTTGACGGAAGTTCATAAATCGAGATTATCTATTCATCCAGGTAGCACGAAAATGTATAACGATTTGAAACCTCTTTATTGGTGGCCAACAATGAAAACGGATGTAGCTAGATTTGTGGAATCTTGTCATATATGTTCCCAAGTAAAAGCCGAGCATCAAAAGCCTTATGGTTCGTTGAAACAATTGGAGATACCCGAGTGGAAATGGGAACACATCACTATGGATTTTGTCACCAAGTTACCGCGTACGCAGAAAGGTAATGATATGATTTGGGTTATAGTTGATCGTTTAACGAAAAGCGCCCATTTTCTTGCGACCAGTGAAACCGCTTCTTTGACTCGTTTGGCTCAATTGTATATTAATGAGATTGTATCGAGGCACGGAATTCCATTATCTATTGTGTCAGATCGAGATTCTAGATTTGTGTCAGGCTTTTGGCAGAATCTTCAGAAAGAGTTAGGTACTCGAGTTAATCTTAGTACTGCATATCATCCTCAAACAGATGGACAGTCAGAAAGAACCATTCAGACGCTTGAGGATATGTTACGGGCGTGTATTTTGGAGTATGGGGGTTCGTGGGACTCTCACCTACCTTTGGTAGAATTTGCGTATAATAATTCGTATCATTCGAGTATTGGTATGCCACCATATGAAATGCTTTACGGACGTCGTTGTCGAACGCCGACTTGTTGGTTAGAGGCGGGAGAGAAACAGTTTGCGGGTCCCGATATTGTTCAGATTACGGCTGATAAAGTTGCTATAGCTCGTGAGAAATTGAAAGCCGCTAGAGATAGGCAAAAACAGTATGCTGATCCGCGTCGTCGACCAGTAAATTTTGTTGAAGGAGAGTTGGTTTATTTGAGAGTGTCACCTTGGAAGGGTGTGATTCGGTTTGGTAAGCGTGGGAAATTGGCTCCGAGATTTATAGGTCCATTCAAAATTCGTCATGTAGTTAATGACCAAACTGTTGCCTTAGACCTTCCTCCTGAATTAAGTGGTATTCACGATACCTTCAATGTTTGCTATTTGCGAAGATGTAATGTGGAGGATCCAACCCAAATCCTTCCGTTACAAGATCTTAGAGTTGATCAAGGTCAGAAATTAGTAGAAGAGCCCATTGAGTTAGTTGATAGAAAAGTAACTAAATTACGCAAGAAGGAGATACCTATGGTTCTAGTGAAATGGAAACATAGTTTGGGAGAAAATCTCACTTGGGAGACTGAGTCGAGTATGAGGGCTCGTTACCCTAGTTTATTCGAGTCTAGTTAGATTTCGGGGACGAAATCTTTCTAAGGAGGGAAGATTTGTAACACCCTGAATTGGGCCCAGTAGAATCAGGTATTTATTTAAATTTAAATACGTACATTTAATTGTTTGAATATGTTTGATTGTGAAATTAATAGGTAAATAAGCCTCAGGAGATATTGTGACTAGTAAAATATTATTTGTTTTAAATAATATTAGACGACGGTAAAATAAAATAATTTTCTCGCAATTAGTATTTAGGTTCCAGACAATAGATCAAATGGTGGTATAATAGTGTACTGTAAATAAAAGGGGCCGGTTATAATAAAAATGAGGGGATCGATCCTTTTTATCCCCAATCCCTCATTTCACCTAGTTTCTAAAACCTAACTTCTATATCATTCAAAACCTTACAAATCAAAAGCTTAAAAACAAATTGATTGAAGAATGGAAGCTTGAATCCTTGTTAGATCATCATCATCTTCATCTTCCTAGTGTTCTTCATACTTGTAAGTCATATTTATATATATATATATATGAGTTTTAAACAAATTATTGACTTTGATGATTTGAAGCTTGATAAGTTGAATTAGTGTTTGTATATTGATTCGATGATGATGATTTAACTCCTTGTACTCGATTATATGATAAAACATGATAGATTCTTGAGTTGTTGGTTTGAAAATGTGTTATTTAGGTTATAAGTGATTTTGAGGATTGGTGATGAATTGTTGTTTGAATTATGGTTGTATGTTGTTATTAGATGTTATGGTACATTAAAAATGATAGAAACCTGAGTTATAACTTGAGTTTTGGTCGATTTTGGAGTTTTGGTTATTTTGGTTCGTGCTGTGTAATTGCAGGTTTGAACCTCTGCAAAAAAATTGAGGAACGCGATCCAGCATCATTGACCGGATCGCGTTGCCATGTGTTAATTGGTTACCGCATGTTTTGTTCTTATGAACGCGATCCTGAAGCCTCTTTCCCGGATCGCGTTGATCAGTAGAATATTGAGTTCGTTTGGATTTGTTCTTGCGAACGCGATCCAAGCCCTTTTTCCGGATCGCGTTCCACAGTGTATTTTGGTGACAGAATATTTTCCTTAAGAGGAACGCGATCCCAACCCAGTTGTCTGGATCGCGTTTGTCTTTGTAATTTTGATGATTTTGATAGTTTGTGAACTTATATGAATCTACCACTTATATTATCTAATTATTGATATTTCTTGATTATTAATGTATGTAATTGAGTATGGTCATAATTAATTATGAGACAAGTTATTAACTTGTGTTTTAATTGTGTGTACAGAGACACCGAAGACTCAATAAAATAAGACTTTTGAGTGTGGAGACGGAGACTGACAGGTGAGTGGACTTTGATCTCTCGCTATGTTTAGTGATCACTTATGTGGTTACTTCATGTGTTAAGTGTTGTGTGCAAGTGTTAAAGTGTTAAGTGAATTGTGAATTGTGTTAGGTGTTAAAGTGTTAAGAAACCTATGGGTTATTGTGTTAAGGAGGTCAACTTGTTGGACGTTTTACTACAGGTTAGTCAACACGAGAATTGTGAACATGTGTTGTGAATGGAGTTCGTGTTGACTAAAGGTAGCAAACCGTTATCGGTTAACCACTGTATTGGCCTGCAGTTGGTGTAAGTGTCGCTTGGTGGGCCACCGCGGCTGAGGGTGCCACAAGGGCCACCGATCCTCTAGTGATGTTGAGTCATTGTGTTTAATTGTTGTAGACTCATGGTGTTAAACTAGGTGTAGTGTTAGTGATAAGTTAACTCACTTAGCTTCGTGCTAATCCCTCGTTGTTTACTCCTTGCAGGTTAATATATTTTGTTAAGGGCGGGTCTCGGAGTAAATTGAAGTAATGTTCGACAATGATGAAACTCTGATGACTTTTATATTAATTCAAATGTTTTGATCAAAGTAACGCCCATCTAGTTGTGTAGTTGTATTATGAAATACTTATGTAAATGATTATGTATATTTTGGTTAATCCAAGGTTGTATATATATATATGGGATATTGCTTCCGCGATGTTTTAAAAAAAAAAAAAAATTTGTTCTAAATTAGGGGCGTTATATCTATGATTTTCTGCGATAAACTGAAATTGACTCCCACTTGTATTACAAATCCTATTGAGGTTGAGATAGCAAATGGCAAGATAGTTCCAGTTACCACATCGGTGACTGGAGCTAGCATCTTGATTGAGGATCATAGTTTCCCAATTTCTTTTCTATTGATGCCTATCCCCAGTTTTGATGCGGTTTTAGGCATGGATTGGTTAAGTAAGAATAAGGCAAGCATAGAGTGCCATAAGAAACTAATTAGGATTCCAATCTCTAATGAGTCATATGTTGTGGCTCGAGGGGAACGGGAAAGAGGTAGTATCCCTATGATTTCTATGATGAAAGCTAGTAAATCTCTAGCTAAGGGGTGTGTATCCTACCTGGCTTATATAGTTGATGCAAAATTAGAGAAGAAAACCGTTTCCAATGTTCGGGTGGTTTCTGATTACCCTGATGTCTTTCCTGATGAATTGCCTGGGTTGCCTCCCATTAGAGAGGTGGAATATAGAATTGACCTAATTCCGGGTTCTACTCCCGTAGCTAAGGCTCCTTATAGACTAGCTCCCTCCGAAATTCGTGAAATGATGACCCAAATTCAGGAGCTATTAGATAAGGGTTTCGTCAGGCCTAGTTCGTCTCCTTGGGGTGCACCCGTGTTGTTTGTTAAAAAGAAGGATGGCACCCTTCGGATGTGTATTGATTATAGAGAGTTGAATAAGCGAACCATAAAGAATAAGTACCCTTTGCCCCGAATAGATGAATTGTTTGATCAATTACAAGGGTCTTCCTATTTTTCTAAGATTGACTTGAGGTCGGGTTATCATCAAGTGCGGGTTTGTGAGGAGGATATTCCTAAGACGGCTTTTCGCACTAGATATGGTCATTATGAATTTCTTGTTATGCCTTTTGGGTTGACTAATGCTCCGGCGGTCTTTATGGATTTAATGAATAGAGTTTGTCGGCCCTATCTTGATAAGTTCGTTATTGTATTTATTGATGATATATTGATTTATTCTAAGACTGAGGCTAATCATGAAGTACACTTGCGTTTAGTGCTCGACACTTTGAAACATGAGAAGTTGTATGCTAAGTTCTCAAAATGTGAGTTTTGGTTGCGTGAGGTCCAGTTTTTGGGGCATATTATTTGTGAGGATGGAGTTAAGGTTGATCCATCTAAAGTTGAGGCAGTTATGAATTGGCAAGCGCCTAAGTCTGCTTCGGAGATTAAGAGTTTTCTTGGTCTAGCGGGTTACTATCGAAAGTTCATCAAGGATTTCTCTAAGCTCGCGGGTCCTTTGACGAAATTGACTCGAAAGGATGTTAAGTTTCAGTGGAATGATCAACAAGAGTCGGCTTTCCAGACCTTGAAACAGTTATTGTGTCAGGCTCCAATTTTAGCCTTGCCTGAAGGGTCCGAGGATTTCATTGTGTATTGTGACGCTTCGCATGCGGGTTTGGGTGGTGTCTTGATGCAACGTGGTCGAGTCATTGCATATGTTTCTCGTCAGCTTAAACCTCATGAAAAGAATTACCCTACCCATGACTTGGAACTTGCAGCTGTAGTCTTTGCATTAAAAATCTGGAGACACTATTTGTATGGTACTAAATGCGTTATTTGTACGGATCATAAGAGTCTTCAGTACATGTTTTCTCAGAAGGAACTGAATATGCGCCAGAGGAGATGGTTAGAGTTGATAAAAGATTATGATTGTGAGATTCGTTACCATCCGGGTAAGGCGAATGTGGTCGCGGATGCGCTGAGTAGAAAAGGGAAATTCGAGAAGGTTTGCTTTATGCGATTAGAAGTTTCCTCAGATTTGATTGACAAATTGAGAACGGCACAAATGGAAGCATTGTTGGATCAAAATTTGAAAGCCGAGATTCTATTGAAAAGAAAAGAACTGTTATGTGACGATTCTCGTGGATTAAAGACATTCCAATCGCGTGTTTGGGTTCCTTTGCTTGGGGGACTTCGTGATGTAATATTGACGGAAGCACATAAGTCCAGATTGTCGGTTCATCCCGGGAGCACAAAAATGTATAATGATCTGAAGCCTTTGTATTGGTGGCCTACTTTGAAAATGGATGTTGCTCGAATTGTGGAATCATGCCATATATGCTCTCAAGTAAAGGCAGAGCACCAGAAACCGTATGGGTCGTTGAAACAACTTGAGATCCCCGAGTGGAAATGGGAAAACATTACGATGGATTTTGTAACAAAATTTCCGCGAACCATTAGAGGAAACGACATGATTTGGGTGATTGTGGACCGATTGACAAAGAGTGCTCACTTTCTTGCTACTAGTGAGACGGCTTCTTTGAGTAAATTATCCCAATTGTACGTCAATGAGATCGTTTCACGACATGGAATTCCTTTATCTATTGTGTCGGATAGAGATCCGCGATTCGTGTCCGGGTTTTGGCAGGGTTTGCAGAAGGAATTAGGTACCCGAATTAATTTGAGTACGGCTTATCACCCTCAGACGGAGGGTCAATCAGAACGCACAATTCAAACTTTGGAGGACATGTTGCGTGCTTGTGTGTTGGAATATGGTGGGTCTTGGGATTCACACCTGCCATTGATTGAGTTCGCGTATAATAATTCTTATCACTCGAGTATAGGTATGCCTCCGTATGAAATGCTATATGGGCGTCGTTGTAGAACACCCACGTGTTGGTTGGAAGCGGGTGAGAAGCAATTTGCGGGTCCAGATATTGCCCAGATTACTGCGGATAAAGTAGCTATAGCTCGTGAGAAGTTGAAAGCGGCTCGGGATAGACAGAAACAGTATGCCGATCCGCGGCGTCGTCCGGTTTCGTTTGTAGTGGGTGAATTGGTATATTTAAAGGTTTCCCCTTGGAAAGGAGTGATTCGGTTTGGTAAGCGTGGTAAACTTGCTCCTAGGTTTATTGGGCCATTTAGAATTCGCCAAATAGTTAATGATCAAACGGTATCGTTAGATCTTCCTCCTGAATTAGCGGGTATTCATGACACTTTTAATGTTTGCTACTTAAGGAAGTGTAAGGTGGAGGATCAATCCCAAGTCCTTCCGTTACAAGACTTACGTGTCGACTTAAGTCAGAAACTTGTAGAGGAACCCATAGAACTTGTAGATAGAAAAGTGACTAAACTTCGAAAGAAGGAGATACCCATGGTTTTGGTTAAGTGGCGACATAGTTTGGGTGCTAATCTTACGTGGGAAACGGAGGAAAGCATGAGGGTGCGTTACCCTAATCTCTTTGAGCGTGGCGAGATTTCGGGGACGAAATCTTCTTAAGGAGGGAAGATTTGTAACATCCTCGTTACCGGCCTAGGAGAAATTTGGTAATGTACTTAATTCATTTGATTATTTAATTGAGTTTAGAAATAATTAGTATTATTTGGCTAATTGAAATAAATATGTCCAGTGGTCAAATGACTTATTGTGATACATGAATTATTACTTGCTTTAAATTATTATAGTTGACAGTATAATAATATATATTTTCACGTAAACGGTTCTTAGGTTCCAGACAATAGATTTAAAGCGGGTATTATTTAGTAACCAACTTATACCCAACTTTGGGGATGGATCGGCTCATTGTTTCCCTCCCCAATTTTTATAACTCCCCAAAATAACACACATACATTGAGTTGAGATAGAAATCAAAAGGAGAAAACTTTGATCAATCAATTGGAGCTTGGGTTCTTGGTTTTAACTTATCAACATCATCATCCTCCTTGCTATTACCTCTATTGTAAGTTAAATTGCTTTGATTATGTGTTTATAAGCTAGGGTTTGTAAAAATGAGTTAAATGAATGATTATGCTTAGATTGATGATGTAGGAAAGTTTGTTGTGGTTAGAACTTGTTGTAGGATGTTATTTGAGGTATTTTGATTGTTAAAAACATGTATTGTATCTAGATTGGTGGAATTTGGGTTTTTGATTAGTGATGGTGTTCTTGGTGATCTGGGTTTTTGTTGCTGAAAAAGTGTGGAACGCGATCCAGCCTCGTCACCCGGATCGCGTTGCTATGTATTAAAGGGTTACAACATGATTTTGTTCATTGAAACGCGATCCAGATCACCTCGCCCGGATCGCGTTGGTCAGTGAAAAGTTGAGTCACTGGGATTTTGTTCTTTGGAACGCGATCCAGCCACCTGGCCCGGATCGCGTTTGATAGTGAAAAACGGTAACAGAATTTTTTGTACATTGGAACGCGATCCAGCTTACTCTCACCCGGATCGCGTTTGCATGTTGAAAAATGACGAATTTGATAACTTGTGACTTATGCATTTGTGTTAATCGCATTGTAGTAATAGTATAGTAGATATTTTTATATGACACTATATACATGATTATATCATAGTGAACTTGAATTTGAGACTAATTCGGGTTGGTTGTATTTTCAGATAAAGCGAAGACTCAGTGAGACTAGATCTCTGAGTGGTGACATTGTCAGTAAGGGTGAGTGGATCATTGACTCTCTTTCTGAATTAGTTGTAACAATCCGGTTACAACGGGTAAACGTGGTTTTACAGTTATATATATATATTGAATCAGTACATTTTGCCATGGTGATTATGGAATGTGCTATCTTGTCAGGGGTCAATATGATATTGGGTTTGGATACTGTTACTTTGGACGACATGATAACTTTGTACATGTGTTGTTTATTGAAATCATGTCGTATGTAGTAATGGTACTAAACTATCGGTAAGACCACTGTTTGGCCTTCAGTGGTTATAAGTGTTACTTGGGGAACCACCGCGGCATGAGGGTACCTCAAGGACCACCGATCCTCTTTGATGTATTTGTTATCATGCTTTGTGGTGATCAATTGCTATGCTAGTTTAGATTGATAGTTGTGATCTATTCACTTAGCTTCGTGCTAATCCCTCTCCTCACTTCTTGCAGATTACTTTTGATGTGGGTGGGCAAGAAGTTAGTTTGAAGAATGTTTGACTGCCTACTCTGACTATACGACATGTAGTCGTTTATAAACTTATGTTTTGGAATTTAAATAACACCTAACTTAATGTTGTAACTGATGTGGTTATTGTATTAACTTATCATGCAGGCATAGATTGTGTTTTGGGAACTATGTTATACGCAATCTATAATGCATGATTTGTATTTAATCGCTTCCGATATATGTTTAAAAAAAAAAAAAAATGTCTCTTGAAATATTGTGGTGTTATACACATTCTTTCTAATCTTTACTTTCATAAACATAACATGTCAAAATATCATTTGGGCGATCTTTCAAAGGCTTCAAAACAACAATTTAAAGAGAAAGCTTGTATCACTTACAACAAGCTAGCACCCCACTTCTACCCCTTGTTCACTTCCTTTCCCTTTCCACTTCCACTTGTACCTACACATACAACTAACTAATTAAGCAATTTGCTTAGTGAGAATTATGAAAGTAATTTCAATACAATGCATTATTTCATAAGCTAATAATGAGCAAAGTAAAGAACAACTTCCCTTTTTCTTGCAACTCCACTTTCACAAGTCTAATCATATATGCATATATCTAATCATTCATCTAGCTAACATTCATTAGCTAGTCTATTCAATAATTGACTAACATAAGTTAGCTACTAATCAAAGCTTAGCTAACCTTGGTTAGCTATTCTAATCAAATCATGGCTAATATTCATTAACCATTCTAATCATTAACTTTCATTATAATCATGTCATAAGAACAAGATAATCACAACTATTAACAAAATTATAATCTAATCATTTCATAAACTCACCTTGAGGTGTTAGATTAATTGATGGCACTTGCTCAAGAGTTGTTTTCACCTTTTTAACACCTAACACATACACATAGTAATACAAATTAAAAATACTAATCATACTTTCACTAATTCATATAATCTCCCTCCCCCACTAGTAATTTGCTAATCTAACTTTAACTAATTTAACAAATTACTTTACCATGATGATAATCATAGCTTTAATATGAATCTAACTATTCTCTTACTACTATTTACATCTACTAACACTTTTAGAATTATAAAAATTAAGCTAATTCATAGGATTCAAAGGAACCCCATGAACCCTAATCGTAATATACCCTTTTTAATATAAGATTGAGCTTCAATTCATCATTCATAGGCTAAACTAACATTAATCATCCAATCACAAGCTCTAATTTTGATTTTAATCATATCAATTTACTAGAGATCTTAAAAACCCATTTTCTAGGGTTCTTGAAAGAAAGAGACAACTTACAAGGATCAAGAGGTGATGGAGGATGATGTTTTTGATGCTTTAAAGCTTGAATCAAAGATTAACAATGAATTCTTGATTCAATTATGGTTCCTGCGATTTTGTTATGCTAGGATGGGGAGTCTGGAATTATTTTTGAAGTTTATCTTCAAGTTACAGAGGAAAGGCACGTACTAGATCTTTTAATTATTTAATTTCTACACTACGCAGTCTAGAACTGAGCATCTATTTACGTTTTCTACTACATCTTATTATTAAAAGATCTATAACTAAAAAGATGTATATTTTATTGTACACTAAAATAATACTGTAAAACTGGAATATTATATCTTATTTATATATACTAAAATAATACATTGAAAACTGGGATGTTACAACTCTCCCCCACTTATTCTGTTCGTGTCCTCACGAACCATTCTTGGTGTACCGCAGGGTAGTATATCATCATCCACTCCTCCGGTTCCCAAGTAAATTCTGAACCTTTCCTATGTCGCCACTGAACTTTAACTATCGAAACTGATTTATTTCTGAGATGCTTTACTTTCTGATCAAGAATTTTAACTGGTTCTTCTATGTAACTTAACTTTTCATTTATTTATATTTCTGTCAGTGGCACATAAGAAGCCTCATCAACTAAACACTTTCTGAGCTGAGACACATGAAATGTATCATGAATAATACCAAGTTCTTCTGGTAACTGCAATCGATATGCAACTTTCCCAACTCTATCAATAATTTCAAAAGGTCCAATATACCTTGGACTCAACTTTCCCCGCTTTCTAAAACCTATAATCCCTTTCCAAGGTGAAACTTTAAGCATCATCTTATCACCTATTTGGAATTCAATAGGCCTTCTCCGCTTGTCTGCATATGACTGTTGTCGATCTTGTGCCATTTTTAATCTTTCTCTAATCTGATCGATCTTTTCGGAAGTCAACTGTACTATATCTGTACTTCCAAGCTCTCTCTGACCAATCTCACCCCAACAAATTGGAGTTCGACATTTTCTACCGTATAACATTTCGTAAGGTGGCATTTTGATCGAGGAATGATAACTGCTATTATAAGAAAACTCTACCAATGGAAGGTGAGTATACCAACTGCCACCAAAGTCAATGGCACACGCTCTAAGCATATCTTCAAGAGTCTGAATGGTACGTTCACTTTGACCATCAGTTTGAGGATGAAAAGTTGTACTAATATGCAATCGAGTCCCCAAATCTTCTTGAAATTTATTCCAGAATCGAGAAGTAAAACGAGTATCTCGATCTGAAACGATAGAAAGTGGAACTCCATGCCTAGCAACAACTTCTTTAACATAAAGATCGGCTAACTTTTCTGAAGAAGAAGCTTCTTGAATAGGAAGAAAGATAGCACTTTTCGTCAATCGGTCCACAATCACCCAAATAGTGTCATGTTGCCTAGAAGCCTTTGGCAACTTTGTAACAAAATCCATGGTGATGTGTTCCCATTTCCATACCGGTATATCTAAAGGCTGAAGTTTACCGTATGGTTGCTGGTGCTCTGTTTTGACTTGCAGACAAATGAGACAATTCTGAACATATTTAACTATATCACGTTTCATACCTGGCCACCAATAGTCACGTTTCAGATCACGGTACATCTTGGTAGCACCAGGATAAATTGAATACTTGGATTTATGCGCCTCATCTAGTAACACTTTCTTTACTTCACTCGTTCTTGGTATCCAGATTCTACCATAACGAGTCTTTAAACCTCTGGAATCGTCTACTAATTCAGAAAGTTGACCCGCTAAATGTTGATTATTCGGGTCATTAAAGGCTAGAACTTCAATCTGAGCAGCTTTAATAGAATCAAATAGCTGAGGAAACACAGTCATTTGAAGAGATTTCACTGAAAGAACGGAATGACTAACTTTTCTGCTAAGAGCATCGGCTACAACATTAGCTTTACCAGGATGGTAAAGTATGTTGCAGTCATAATCTTTGACTAAATCTAGCCATCTTCTCTGACGATTGTTCAAATCACGTTGATCAAAGAAATATTTAAGACTTTTGTGGTCTGTATAAATAGTGAATTTAACACCATAAAGGTAATGGCGCCAAATTTTAAGAGCGAAGACCACGGATGCTAACTCAAGATCATGAGTGGGATAGTTTTGCTCATGTGGCTTTAACTGGCGTGAAGCATAAGCAATGACCTTCCCACGCTGCATAAGAACACAGCCTAATCCGAGTTTTGAAGCATCACAATACACCACCATATCCTCGTTGCCCTCGGGTAAAACAAGAATAGGGGCTTGACTAAGCTTTTCTTTCAACTTCTGAAATGCTTTGGCTTGTTCATCTTCCCACTTCCACTGAACACTCTTTCTAGTCAACTGAGTCAAAGGAGTAGCAATTTTTGAAAAGTCTTGAATAATACGCCGATAATAGCCAGCTAGACCAAGAAAACTCTTGACTTCAGTTGGACTCGTAGGAGGGTCCCACTTCATTACTGCTGCTATCTTGGAAGGATCAACTTGAATGCCGTGAATATTGATCACGTGTCCAAGAAATTGGACTTCTCGTAACCAGAATTTACATTTAGAAAATTTGGCAAATAACTTTTCACAACGAAGTGTTTCAAGAACTTGCCTGAGATGTGCTGCATGCTCAGTTTCACTTTTAGAATAGATAAGAATATCATCAATGAAAACTATAACAAAAATATCAAGCATGGGCCGACAAACTCAGTTCATCAAGTCCATGAATGCAGCTGGGGCATTAGTTAAGCCGAATGGCATAACTGTAAACTCGAAGTGACCATAACGAGTACGAAAGGCAGTCTTTGAAATATCTTCTTCCCTTACCTTTAACTGATGGTAGCCAGAACGAAGATCAATCTTTGAAAAGAAACTGGCACCCTGCAGCTGATCAAATAAGTCATCTATTCGAGGCAAGGGATATATGTTCTTAATGGTCACTTTATTTAGTTCCCGGTAATCTATACACATTCTCAAGGAACCATCTTTCTTCTTGACAAACAACACTGGAGCTCCCCAAGGTGAACTACTAGGATGGATGAAACCTTTATCTAAAAGTTCTTGCAACTGTTTCATCATTTCTTGCATTTTAGTTGGAGCTAACTGATAAGGAGTTTTAGCAATTGGAATAGCTCCAGGAATAAGATCAATTCGGAATTCCACTTGTCTATCAGGTGGAATACCGGGAAGTTCATCAGGAAATACCTCGGGAAATTCTTTCACAACTGGAATATTGGAAAGTTCTAGTACAGCTTTAGAATTATCAACCACGTGCGCCAAAAAGGCTTGACACCCGTGTGACAAAAATATTTTGGCTCGAGCAAAAGTACAAACAGGAATGGATCTACTAGAACATTCACCATAAACAACAATCTCCCTTCCGCTAGGTGCTTTCAGGAGAACTATCTTTTCATGACAATTTATCATACCCTTATTCTTTCCCATCCAATCCATTCCTATAACTACATGAAATTCCCCCATTTGCATGGGAATCAAGTCTATTTTAAACACTTCACCTCCTATTTCAATAGTACACCCTCTATAAACATCACTAACAATAACTAATTTACTATCGGCAATTTCAACTTCTAAAGGGCGTTCTAATTTAACAATAGGAGTATTCAACTTTTCACAAAATGATAATGATACAAAAGACTTGGTGGCTCCAGAGTCGAATAAAACATGGGCAGGTATAGTGTTAATTATGAAGGTACCTGTCACCACGTCATGTGACTCCTTTGCCTCATCTGCAGTAATCTGAAAAGAACGACCTTTAGCTTTATGTTCTCCCGCTTCTCTCTTCTTTTCAGCTTCTTTCTTTTGTTCATTTCTTTTCATATCTTCTAGTTTAGCAGGACAGTTAGCTTGTAAGTGGTAATCCTTATAACAATAAAAGCACATTCTATACGGATTAGGGCAATTAGCAGCGATATGCCCTTGTTGACGACATTTGTAACAAGCTGTACTTCCCAATTGACACTCTCCCGGATGCTTTCTACCACAGTTATTACATTTGGGAAATTCCCGGGTTGGGGCTTGGGACTGACGGTTTGATTGTTGAGATTGAGATTTATGTTGTTGTGACTGTGGTGACTGTTGTTTTCCAAATGATCTAAATTTCTTGGTTTGTTGTGATTGGGAAGAAGATTGTTAGGCTTTTCTCTTATTAGCTCGATCATCGGCTTTCGCTTGCAACTCCTTCTCTCGTGTTAACCCTTTATTCATCATCCTTGGAATGGAATCATAAATAGTCGGGTCAACAGCTTCTTTGATGTCAATATTCAGATGTCGGTAATAATGATCTTTCATTAAACCCAAATTAGAGGTATATTCTGGACAAAACTGAGATTTATCATAAAACACGTTAGTATACTCAGTTACCGACATTTTCCCTTGGTTTATTGCTAGAAACTCCCCCTTCAACCTTTCTACTTCGGCCATTGGAGCGAATTCTGCGATAAATTTTTCTTTAAACATGCTCCACGAAAATTTTGCAGCATCTTCTGCACCATGAGTTTTAACTTGAGTACCCCACCAATCTTGAGCACTATCTTTCAATTGATGGGCATCAAATAACACTCGTAGTCTTTCTGGACAATCACAAAGTAGAAAAGTTTCTTCTATCTTACTAATCCACCTATGACTACTAATCGGATCCCTTTCACCATGAAATTCTGGTGGACTGCAGTTTGCAAAGTTTTTATATTCAAAACGTTCTTTTTCTTTGTTTATTTGCTGCTGAGCATTTAGCATTTCACTATTCATCTGAGGGTTAGCTAAGACAGGATGCTTCTCTTCAAATTCTACTAATCGAGTATTAATTATTTGCTCCATTCGGGTATATACCTTAGGAGCGAATTCCTGCAGGGCTTGCCCAATAACATCTTTTAGTAGCATCCGGTCTTCAGGATCTAAACTTCTTCCTGTGACATTCTCCCCTTGATTGGGAGAACGTACATTTGAACCCTCAACTTCTTTATTTGGTGTAGATTCCATTTACTAAACATTATAAAAACACAATTAATAATATAGGAAAACTCTACTTCAACTATTAAATGATGATTGCCTTTATCTTTACATATTTAACAACTTTGAATCTCCCACATGCTTTAGCAAAATATAACCTCGTTGGCCAGACGTAGTTATATTAAACTAAATACATGTTTCTATTCAAAATTCTTAATATATTCCAAATCCAAGCAATCATTCTTACTCTAATCATAATCTACTAATCATATGCAAAGCTTTGCGAAAACATAACTGTAATTAACTACTGCACATTTATAAGTGGTTTAAGTTTAGGCAATCCTACTGTGGATTGCTTAAATCTCTTAAACCATCGCTCTGATACCAACTTGAAACGCCCTGAAATCTGAGTTTTTTTTTTTTTAAATACTAAACAACTGTATATATATATACAACAATTCATACTATTCGGAACTGATTAGACATTGAGATTGATTAACTATTATTTCCTCTTATTTGCTAAGTTATGAATTCCTGATGATCAATGGAATCCATCGGATTCAAACAGTGTTCAGACCCAACTTTCGACCAGACCTTTTTAAACGAATCCGGTTAGCTGAATCCGTCGGATTCATAGATAATCCGCCGGATTGTCACTGAATCCGCCGGATTCAAACACTTCCAGCAGCAGCTCAAAACTCTGCACTTTTTTGTACCAAAAACCGAACTTTGAACACGCATATCTTGCAAACGACAAAGAATGAGACCATAAAACTTTGCAGACACTTTCATATGGTAAAAATGAAGATTTCTATTTTCGCACTTTCTCAAATTTCTCATTATATCGGGATTTGGACGTATGGGTCAATTACGGCTAAAATGATCAATTTTGTTAACATACTAAATCTCAAACCATTGAGATTTAGGAAGTGAGCTTTTAGACACATATTTCCACTATCAAAACAAGGTTGCGAAGCTAATCACTATACTTTCAATCGTTATCTAACTCAACTTGATTCATAAGTGTCATTAAGACCCGTTTTGACCCATTATGACCCGCTGACTCAACAAGGGCTATTTCAACCCATTCAATGGTTAATTACCATCCAATATTGACTAATAACACCTTTGACTTCCTTTAAACCTTTCAAATATTTACATAACCAAAATGATCATTATACCATGACTTGCAAATCTTAACACTTTTTAAAACATATTCACTAATCATACCCAAAACACTACTATTACACACATTCTTTCTAATCTTTACTTTCATAAACATAACATGTCAAAATATCATTTGGGCGATCTTTCAAAGGCTTCAAAACAACAATTTAAAGAGAAAGCTTGTATCACTTACAACAAGCTAGCAACCCACTTCTACCCCTTGTTCACTTCCTTTCCCTTTCCACTTCCACTTGTACCTACACATACAACTAACTAATTAAGCAATTTGCTTAGTGAGAATTATGAAAGTAATTTCAATACAATGCATTATTTCATAAGCTAATAATGAGCAAAGTAAAGAACAACTTCCCTTTTTCTTGCAACTCCACTTTCACAAGTCTAATCATATATGCTATATCTAATCATTCATCTAGCTAACATTCATTAGCTAGTCTATTCAATAATTGACTAACATAAGTTAGCTACTAATCAAAGCTTAGCTAACCTTGGTTAGCTATTCTAATCAAATCATGGCTAATATTCATTAACCATTCTAATCATTAACTTTCATTATAATCATGTCATAAGAACAAGATAATCACAACTATTAACAAAATTATAATCTAATCATTTCATAAACTCACCTTGAGGTGTTAGATTAATTGATGGCACTTGCTCAAGAGTTGTTTTCACCTTTTTAACACCTAACACATACACATAGTAATACAAATTAAAAATACTAATCATACTTTCACTAATTCATATAATCTCCCTCCCCCACTAGTAATTTGCTAATCTAACTTTAACTAATTTAACAAATTACTTTACCATGATGATAATCATAGCTTTAATATGAATCTAACTATTCTCTTACTACTATTTACATCTACTAACACTTTTAGAATTATAAAAATTAAGCTAATTCATAGGATTCAAAGGAACCCCATGAACCCTAATCGTAATATACCCTTTTTAATATAAGATTGAGCTTCAATTCATCATTCATAGGCTAAACTAACATTAATCATCCAATCACAAGCTCTAATTTCGATTTTAATCATATCAATTTACTAGAGATCTTAAAAACCCATTTTCTAGGGTTCTTGAAAGAAAGAGACAACTTACAAGGATCAAGAGGTGATGGAGGATGATGTTTTTGATGCTTTGAAGCTTGAATCAAAGATTAACAATGAATTCTTGATTCAATTATGGTTCCTGCGATTTTGTTATGCTAGGATGGGGAGTCTGGAATTATTTTTGAAGTTTATCTTCAAGTTACAGAGGAAAGGCACGTACTAGATCTTTTAATTATTTAATTTCTACACTACGCAGTCTAGAACTGAACATCTATTTACGTTTTCTACTACATCTTATTATTAAAAGATCTATAACTAAAAAGATGTATATTTTATTGTACACTAAAATAATACTGTAAAACTGAAATATTATATCTTATTTATATATACTAAAATAATACCTTGAAAACTGGGGTGTTACATCGAGCTCGGCTCGAAAGCTCGATGAGCTTTTATGATGCAGGCTCGAGCTCGACTTGAAAAGCTCAATTTTTTTAAAAAAATAATTTTTAATATTCAAAATTATTTTATATATATTTTAAAAATAAAGATCAATAAAAAAAATCATTTCAAATATATATATATATATATATATATATATATATATATATATATATATATATATATATATATATAATTAAAATACATCATGAAAACAAGTCAAAAACAATGTAAAATAGTATAAAGTTTTCTAAAAATAATAATAATATTTTTTACATATAAAAAATTACATATATATGTACATACAAATATAAATATTAATAAGACTCGAAAAGCTCGATAAAAGCTCGAGCCGAGCTCTTAAAGGCTCGAGCTCGACTCGATATATATTTCGAGTTTGATTTTTGAACTCGAACTCGAACTCGATAAAAGCTCGACTCGATCAAGCTCAAGCTCGAGCCTAGCTCGAGTTGATCGACTCGTTTGCAGCCCTAGTCTACCTTTGTCATGTGAATTAATCTAAGTTTGACGTGATGCTCAACTTTAATCAATTTTCACCACAGTAAAACTCACCAAAAAAAATAGCCCCATCACCCCCACCCCTATTTTAGGTACGTATACATTATACAAGTCAAAACAATTTTACTCTCCATTGAGATAAGCTCAATATACCAAGTGTCTTATATGTTATGCTAAGGTGTTTATTTTTTCCCGATTAAGTCTTATATGGATATGAAATGATTGTATCTAGTTATCAGTGAATGAATAATGTTATTTACTTTTATACAAAATAAACGGTCTGAATGATAAAATGACTAATTTACCCCTAAGTTAAATACTTATTTATTTTTTCTTATTGTCTAACCTTTGTTTACATGAAATGTGAAGGAATAACCGTATTTAGTTTGTTTGTTGAATGAAAGTTCAAAGTTATATAAATTACAACATAATAAATTACTTTGCTTTAAGATGATTAAAAATGTATCTATACAAAATTATTTTAAGCACCACAAAATCTGGTTACCCAAGATCTCATTACCTCTCGTTACCCTATCTATAAAAAAACGCTATAAACTTAAATTGCCAATTCACAAAAGCAAACATCAAGAACAAAAATAAAAATCTATTTACCACACATAAATTATGGAGATATACATAATTAAATATATTTTGACTTTTCCCTCCATATGAACCTAAAAAAGCCCTAATTATTTTTAGTTAAGTGATGAAAGAAGATGAAAGCAAATTGCATACCAAAGAAGGTTTTGTGAAAAAGAGAAAGCATCAGGTACGATAGCTACGCGAGGAGTCTATTGTAGAAAGAAGCAGTAATGATGGTGGATAAACGGAGAGAGTGGTCCAAGGTGCAGTGGTAACAACGGTGTTTGGAGGTGTAGCAGAGCCGCAGAGGTTATGGAATTCATTCTTAAGAAGGTTAAGGTTGGAAGACTTGATTGTTTAGATGATAAATGAGAGAAAAAGGAAATGAGGGTATATTTGGATAGAGAATGTATTTAATGTGTCTAGGGGATGACACCACTTTCTCACCTAACCAATAATCTCAAAAATTAACGTTGGTGACCGAATAAGTCAAACAGGTACAAATAGTTGACCGAATAAGTCATATGGAGCATTAAGCGAAGCTACTTTATAGATAAGAATAGCTTTAACTTAAGGTCAATTTAGCTTATGTATTACTCCGTATATGTATAGGTAGTGTAACTATTTTTTAATATAATTGTATTTTTTAAGTGCTACCATCTCTCCTATATGATAAAAGGGAGTTTATGATAATGTCATGAAGCTGATTTGTCACATTCTAAGACAATCATTTTGATAATGTGGCACTATAATATGCAAGCTTTTTTCTCCTTATTTTGAATTATTTTTTAACATAATCTAAAAAATAACCCTGCTTTGAGATACGTTTTATTGGAATTCCAAAAAAACCCTAATTATTATTCAAGCCACCATAGCTTTCAATTTGATTGGGCCCTTTTTCTCTGCTTTCTTTCTCCAGACTCCACGCCACCGCCCAAACCTTTCCTTTCTTCTTCGTCAGCTTCTTCACATCCATATTCATCCTCTCTCATTTCCATACATGCTTTTATCTTTCTCCATATTCATCTTCAGGTAATATTAATTTTTTCATGTTGTTCATTTAGGGTTCTTTTACTTCCATTTTGTTTTTAGGATTCTTTTACTCCACTATCATGTGGGTTTTTATTTTGATATACTAATTTAATTTTTTTTAGTTAATTTGATATTTGTAGATTATAGATCTGTATTCTAAAAATATATTTGAGATACAAGCATAGTTGTGTTTATGGTTTATATGAATATAGCATTTTTTTAGAAGATATTGTTTTCAATTTTGGTGTTTATAATACGTGACAATTTTAGGGTTCTTCAACTTCATCTGCTCAAAATTAATCAAGGTTAGTATTTCAATTTCTTTTCATCTTCTGTTTCAACTTCAATTCATCAGATTCCCCGATTATTCAAGTCTATCTTTTTTCTCCACCATCATCTACACTTGACTGTCATTACGTTAATTGATTTTCATGAAAAAATGTTCGGTTTCTTCTCTGTAACTAAAAGAACGAGGTTAAATCGATGATGGGGATAGTTGAGTAAAAGAAAGACGATGTGAAGAAGAAGCCAGAGAGGAAGATGAACAGAAGCGTCCATTGTACAACTTTTTCTGTGATGCAACACAAAAATAGTCCATCTTCATCAGGATTTATTAATTTTGCTTTCTTCTATCTTCTTCAAATATTCAAATTGATACGAGCATATTCTTTGGTTCACATAGTTTATTGGTGTTTTCTTCAAGGTATTTTGTTTCACATTCAATTATAAGATAGGATTAAATCAAGATTTTCTTCAGATTCAATAGGTAACAATTTATTCTCATTATTTACTCTATATCATATAGTCTAAAATCATATTTTTCATCGAAGTATTAGATTTCAGTATATGCTATTTATTTCTCTCTTTTCAATTTTGATTTCCATTTTTGTTAATTATAATTCAATATCTATGAACACAATGATGAAGAAGGGTTTTGTGGTTTTGTAATTATCTTTGAAATCGAGGAAGACGAAGAATCAAGAAAAGTTGAAGAAGTTTCATATATTATTTTCCTCTGATTATATCATATATGACTTTTGATCATAAATAATTATGTCGTTTGCTTCTAAAGTTTCAAGAAATTTGTAAAGTATAATTCTGAATGGTTTTATTTGTGTGTTATTTTCTATGATTTTCAGGTGATCTGATATTGGTCATAAAGGTTGTTCAACTACACTATCCTGTAAGTTTTTGCAAGAATTTTTTCATATACATTCTAGTGAAAATGCAATTTAATTGATGATTAAGGTTGGTACTCATCATGGATTTTATTACTATGACTACCCAAATAACAGATGAATTAGTTGTAGCATTTGATGGTTGTCTTTTCTGAGATTTTTAGATTGAAATATAAGCACTATTTTTATGGAATTACACTTGTGTTTCCAAGTGTTTGTAAAAATGTTTATGTTAGTTTTTTTGTCTGATAATATATTTTTTCATCCAAAACTAGAGAGGCGGATGGATAAAAAATTTTGTGGATGATTTTGATTATGGTTGCAACAATTGTTATATTATTTAGATCTTTTATTATATTTGTGGTTAATCGACATATTGGCTGCCATTTACAGGTCGTATGTGGTAACTTAGATATTTGCCTTGGCAAATGGGTTTTGTTCTACACCCTGCACTAAAGGTTTGTACTTTCTTAATATTGTGTTGTAACAAGTAACAATCAGTTCTCCTAGAACTAACATGAATACTATATGGTTTTGATAGGATAACTTTCAAGTACTTCAACCTACATGACTACACTCATTGTAAGTACTGCTGTACTCGGGTTGGTTAGTCAATTTTAGTCCTTGAAATTCATTTATGTCACTACTATTTTTCTTACGTTTTTACGTTTTTATAAGTTTTGCTTTTAATTTCATTGACTGCAATTTGTAAATGTTAGTTTTGTAATCTTCTTTCAGTTTGGTTGATCCGGATTTGGAGTTGTGTTTCAGTGTCAAGTAGTTTTATGCATCTCTTGACTCTTGACCCTTTTAGCAACTACAAGTCTATAAGATTGTACATAGAATAAGAAAATGTAAGTTGTCGAGTTAACTTGAAAGACTTTGGCACATGCAGGTTTATTTATGATCGTTTTGGATGCACATATGCCAAAAGTTATCTTTCTATTGTTAAACTTAATCCTCCTTTGTGGAGCATCGAGGTATTCATGTATTTGTTTTAACTCTAAAATGTTCTTGAAGTAGATTTTGAAGGTTTCTACATCATTCTCTTTGGGTTGTTTGCTACCTTATTTTGACTTTGTATCTTTAAAGAAGATTTACCACTGTCACATGGTCTCACTTGGCAAATGTTTTTCTTCTTCAGTTGACGTGGTCATTTTATTTTTTATTTTTGTTATTCAGTAGCTTTTAAGTTTTTAAATTAATAATGCATCTGTAATAGGTGTACATATGAATGTTGAACACTTGAATTTCTATTTTAGTTTTCAATTGTGGAACCATGGGAGGGTGTGGTTTGGATTACCATGTATCTCATTTGGAAAAATAGGAATGCAAAAGTTTCAAGAAATCAAGGGTAAGAGCTGTGCGGTTGCAATGGGACGTTTGAATGGATGAAACCAAGGGTATGAGCTATTCGGTTGCAATGGGACAAATGGGTCAATGATCCAAAATCTGTTGAAAAACCGCAGGAATCTACAGCTAGTCGAATCACATATATGAGCGGAAATCAAATACGTGTATAAAACGTGAATTATGAAACGAAATCAGAATCCGAGATGTGAATAAAAGTTATGAACTTTTATTTCTTTGTCACAAAGTATACAATATCAGCTTGCTTTCTTTCTCTCTCAAACTCTCTCTCAAATATATTACAATCAAAGGGTTTTAATGAAAATGACACACTTATGTAATATTTATACTAAACCACATAACCTATTGGAAAACATGTGAAACTCACATGACTTTCACATAATACAATGTGTCATTTTCTACAATCAATCTAAGCTAATACTATATACAAACTATTGTCACAAAAATGTTAGAACAACATGTTCTAACAAACTCCCCCTTGACAATAGCTTGTATATACAAACTATTGACACAAAATGTTAGAACAACATGTTCTAACAAACTCCCCCTTGTCAATAGCTTGTATAAGTCTTCGAGTCTTCGACTTTAGCTTGACTGATGAGCTTAATGAGAGAGAATTATCATCTATCCTTCACCAAATCTGACTGTTCATTATTCTGAATCTTCAGAATATAATTCTCCCCCTGAACAACAGATTTGTCTCCTTGGTCTTGTATCAATCAAGTAGAAACAACTTTAGGAACCCATCTGAGCATGGTTCCAACAGGCTTAGACAGCCTTGACAGCCTTCTATTAGTTGTGTCTACGTAGTCCAAGGACATCGAATTCCATCTAGAAATGAAATGCGGTGTTTCAGATCTAAATTGTTGTCGTGGAATCGATTGTGAAGGAGTTCGCCTTTGGGAGAAAGGAACAAAATCTGTTGGTTGCTTTAACACCATACGAAGACATCATGATGGTGCTAATGCAAACATCTGTGCACGTGTGTATACATAAGATTTTGTTTGTCTTGATTCCGGTGAAGGTCGTATCGGTTCAGAAGCTCTTTTTGTCTTCTGATGTCTTGAAACCGATTTTTTAACACGCTCAACCTTTACAGAATCCAAACAATCAACCTTTTTAGGAGTTGATTGTGATTTCTTAGAATACTTCTTATTCTTTTGCAAAGAATAATTAGTAAACTGAGAAATCTTTGTCTCACACGAAGATTTACTTGCGTAAATCTTTTTCACAACCTTTGCAGATTGTACAACCTTTGCAGGTTGTTTTGTGGAGTGAGAATCTTGAGAGAGTTGTCCACGAAGATCTTGAATAGTTCTCAAAGCTAGATCATGATCTTCTTGTAACTTGATTAGCCCCGTTTGTTGATTCTCAAGTTCGAGAATCCGTTCTTCCATTCTCTGAATCCTTGAACACATTTCGTCACGTTCAGCTTCCATGATGATCAATTGAGATTGAAGGGCTTTGGCTTCATCTTTTTTCTTTATCGATTCCTCCTTAATTCTGTCATCAGATTTTGGCAATTTCATCTTTTCTTGTTCCCCAAACCTTGTTGACAAAGCAGCCCATAAATCGTAAGAAGTTTCAGCTGTTGAAAAGCAACCCAACACATCTTTCAGTAAACAACTTTTAATTGTTTCAAAGGCTTTCTTATCTCTGTCAAACTCCTTGCATTCCTTTTCATCTATTAGTTTCACTGATTTAAACGGAGCAACACCTATAAATTTCCCTCCTGCTCTTGGTCTTTCATACCGCTCAGTAATGGGAATCCACAAATCAGGATTACAGGACGCAATAAATTCTTCAAATATATTCTTCCAACTAGTGTAATCATTATTACAGAAGAATCTTGGAGGTAAGGGATTAAAATTGTAGTCCATCTCAAACTTTGAAGATGCCATTCCTCACCTTATTTGAGTTTTCGTACCAAATTTTCGTTCAAAAAATGTCTAAAATTTCTTGGGTAAAATGAAACTTTTTTCAAGTTAAAATTGAACACTTTTAAGCCTAAGAACAAAACTTGGTAATGCGATAATTTTTTCGACCAAAATCGTTCCAAAATGGTCACAAAAAGACTTTTTTTTTTAACTAATTTGAACATTTTGAAACCATGCGACAATTACAGTTCTGCGACAAACACTGTTGATGTGACAATGAGTTATTCCGAGAATCGCAAGTTACTGTTTATCCGAGAATAAGAAATCTGAGTATGTCAGATTCCGAGAATGTCAAATCACTGTTTATCCGACAATACGCTACTGTTCTTGCGACAATAAGCTACTGTTCATGCGACAATGGATTTTTTTCAAAAATTAAAACTCCCGCCTAAACTGATTGTCGGAGAAAACGGTTATCAGGTATTGTCGCACTATCAATTGTCGGAATACTGTAGCAGATTCGTGATTTTTAGAAATTCACCAAAACGTCTTCAATTACTCGAATTTCGATTCCAATCAACTCGGAATCAATGCAGTAACGTTAATCCGGTCTAAAGTAGGCAACTTCACCGTGAAATGATGTCAAATTGTTGAAGAACACCAAATCCGAACGTATTCGTAAAAACCGAATGAAGAACTCACCAATTCTTCAAAGTAATCCGTGAAAACACTGAATTAATTACTTCGAAATGTTCACGAAACAATTTGAATCGAAATCACGAACAATTACAGATTAATTTGAAATCCGTAGCTTCGTGATTCTATCAAACCGAAACAAAATCGTCAAATTCAACTCGAAGCACGTTCTAACTCCTTCGAAAAGTTGTTCCGGCTCTGATACCAATTGAAAAAACCGCAGGAATCTACAGCTAGTCGAATCACGTATATGAGCGGAAATCAAATACGTGTATAAAACGTGAATTATGAAACGAAATCAGAATCCAAGATGTGAATAAAAGTTATGAACTTTTATTTCTTTGTCACAAAGTATACAATATCAGCTTGCTTTCTTTCTCTCTCAAACTCTCTCTCAAAGATATTACAATCAAAGGGTTTTAATGAAAATGACACACTTATGTGGTATTTATGCTAAACCACATAACCTATTGGAAAACATGTGAAACTCACATGACTTTCACATAATACAATGTGTCATTTTCTGCAATCAATCTAAGCTAATACTATATACAAACTATTGTCACAAAAATGTTAGAACAACATGTTCTAACATCTGTGAACGTCAACCAGATTGGATTGTATTGGGATATATATATTGGGCTATTTTGAAGCTTAGTCAATGTGAGGAGTGTTAACAATTTGCAGCTTTTCTCTAACTATATTCATGAAGACACCTAGTGCTAATGGGCACTAAGTGAAGTTGAATGCATTGGACTATGTTTGGAGGACTGTAGCTTATGTTTTGTATATTCATGATGTAATTTAGATTTTAATCTTGAGTTTGAACTGATGTGGGAGTACACATGTATCTGTATTTTGTGTACTGAAAATGATTGTACATAGTTTTTTAGAGATGTCTAAGTTTGATTTTTATGATCACGTGAAACAAGATGGTTTTACCGGTTGTCATGTATAGATTATTTCAGTTTGAATATATGTGAAAATGTTAGCAAAATATACTCTTCGAGCCCTTAACTTTAATATTGATTTCAAGTAGATAGGTATTCAACATAAGTGAATTTCTTTTAGTTGGGATGGATGTTGTCGCTGATCAATGATCATGCACAGTAATATAGAGAGAAAAGATCAATTTTGTTATATACGTAATAATAAAAATTATCATTCTAATAACCTATCTATATATTTATTATATACTTACATAATTTATAATTTTATTTTTCTTCAAACCCGTATAATCACGGGTCATTAAAACTATTGAAAACACGTCACTATCAATTCTAAATCAGTCACACTTCTATTTAAGAGAAGAGTAGATATAGTGCCACCTCAACCAACTATAAAAAAAACATTATGCTTGAGATAGATCGGTGAGTGTCGGAGTGTGGATCATGCAATGGAAATAAATTATACTTTGAACACAATTTTATTATATTTTTTAATCACAAAAACTTTAAAACAAAAGCTTAATAAATTTACTTGATTTGTGAAAATTATAATTCAAGATTAATATCGCGTTTATTACATCTACCTGCTTCATTATCATATTTATTATTTGGTTGAACAATGAAAATATTGCAAGTTTCCCTAATTTCATAAATGAATATCACATCTACATCATGGTACCTTTTTTTTAATTATATTTCACCGCATAAAATTCACAAATATAAATGCGAAATCCTTAATTTAGGAATAATAGTCAATAAAACAATGAATGAGCATTAAATTGTGCTCAATTTATAAATGTCCCTAACCATTAAGAGTCGATATTCTACACCTCAAGGGATCATGATATATAATTGTTATATTTGAGATAGGTGTGGGTGGATCATCAAAATGAAAATAATCTATCCTTTAGAGATCAAAAGTGCTACTATAATGAGTACTTTAGTTGTTTGGATGTTGTTCATACAACCACGAAAGGCTGAATTCGACTTGTGTTGGGAAGGATGTCTTAATAAGTGTGTGTCCCTTGTTGACGAAACACGCGAGAAAGAAACACCGTGTTTTTTGGATTGTGCGACTAAATGCTCTCCTCAACGCGGTCAATATCATGTTAGCCACACGGGTACGAACAAAGTTCAATCAGATTCGATAAGTGTAAGTCAATCATCACCGGCTAGTGAAATACCTGGGTCGTCGATATCAAATGATCCTAAAAAATCTACCGGTAGTGAAATTAAGTTTCCAAAAATTGGCTTGGCTAAAAAGTACTATTGCATCGTTGGGTGTTCTTTTGGAAGCTGTATGAGATCGAATCGTGGTAAGTTACTATTTCTTCTTCTTCTGGATATAAACAACCTCGATTTGGATGTTAATACTTTACAAAAGTGAAATGTTGATTTGTTTATCCTATGCACAAGAGTATACAACAACTCGTTTCGCAATTATATTCTACCGTAATTTTTAGTTAAAACCTGAAAGTATCTAATTGAGATTCTCAATTACATATTTGAGCATTGACTAATAATAATTCAAGAAGTAGTAACAAAATAAAGCTTTCCTTAACAAAAAAACAATAATACTGTATTACATTTAATTAACTTGTAAGCAAAAACGAATTTTTATAGAAACAGTAACCAAAAAGGAATCAGCAATCTTTAGCATTGACTATGACTTATATTATTATTTGCATTTGCGTATGATCTGAATTTTGCAGGCAACCTAGATTTGAAGACCTGCCTCGTGAGGTGCGCTAAAAGATGCAAATAGTGGTTAAGTAATATTTTAGGTTGTGTTTGTTGAGTGATATGAAAAAAACATATAATAATGTACACCTAAAAGACTTTGTTATCTATAATGTTATGCATTTTCTAATTGTAAATTCAATTAAGTTGATCGTTTATGACAAAAACTATTAAAATCACCGGAAGTAGTGATGGTTATTGATGGGATGGCTAATTAACACGTTAGCCATGGCTAACAATCATGGATGAATGATATGAGTGGAGAATCACATCTAATTACCGCTAGCAGTTGGGCCTCACGATTTTATTTAATTTTTATTTTTATATTTAAATAACTTTTACTTTTAATTAAATTAAGTAATAGTAATATAATAATCTTAAAATATTTTGAGTTACATAAATATAATTATACATTATACATTAATTTAATATAGATTTTATAAAAAACATGACACAAACTGACAAAAGTATACCCGTATTTATATTTTGCGTAATCCATTGGGCTACTTCATTTTTTTAAAGCCCAAAAGATGAATGGCCCAATAGGTTTTACTTCTTACTACCTCCATCCCTTTACAATTGTCACTATTTTTTTTTCAACTTTAACCTTAAATTTTTTTTCCTGTGTTATATAATACTTGCTGAAAATTATACCACTGAAAATATATTTAAAACCCAATCCATTCATAGATTTTGCATAAGTATTATATAACACAAACAAAATTAAAAATGAAAGATTTCAAAAAGTCAAAACAGGACACTTGTAATGTTCTTGTATACCTACAATATCCATGTTCTTTGTACTTTTTTCCTTTCTTTCTTGTTTCTTAAACAACAAACAAATAGATAAAACTTGTTAAAAATTGGAAAAGAAATTTTAAATTATGTGGGCTCAACTTCTTCTTTGTCCTCACCCTACACCACGAAATGCCTCCACCACGCTCCCCTACCTTCGTCCCGCCGATGACGACCTCTACGAACCTTAGCTTACACCCACTCCTAGTGGTCTAAGTTGCAAATATAAAAAACAGTCATAGAGAATCAAATGACACTATAAATGGTAAAAAATATATTTCAAAATTATCGATAGAAAATCGAAAAATATATGAAAGGACAAAAGCTTTGAAAATGTATAGAGAGAATGATTATTGCTATGAAAAATAATTATATTGGATTTTTTATTTTGTAACATGTATATTTGTAGATACAAATTATATCAACCCCTTAAAACTTTAGTCAACATCTTAAAATCAGAGTACTTAATACTTATAGATAACTACTCTTTCACTCTCACGACGCGATTAGTATGTTTCAAAATAAATGTATATATTTTCATTTAAATTTTATTTATTTTTAAATGGCTATAGATATAATTGTGCCACTAATTACACATACTAAAAACTTGTATTCTAAAAAGATGTGTGTTCTATTTTTTTTATATGCAACATCTTTACAATCTATATAAAAATAAGGTTTACAAAATAAATAAATAAATTGTACTAATCAAATTAAGTGAGAAAATATAATAAAGAAATGCATTTAACCACAGTCTTAAGAGCTGTCAATAAGAATTTAGAATATACATTAATACTTGTATTCATACCGTAATGAACTCTCTGACCCCTGAATTTTAGTTTACTCCATAAATATCAGTTGAAATACAACTACTTTATGTACGTTATTAATTAACAATACTCATCTAGTCTAGTAATTCACCATTTCACCGTCTGATAAAAAAATATAGTAATCGACCGTAATGAAGTTGGATGGCGCCAACATTTCAAAAAATATAAATCAGGAAACTGATGTGGAGTGAGTTAGGGTTTCCAAAATCAATCGAAATTCCTTCCAAGCTTTAATGGCGACTTCTTCACCACCGAATTCCGTCTCCGAAAATACGCAACTTCTTCCACTTTCCGACGGCCAGTCTCCACTCTCTTCTGTCGTCTACGGTATTATCATTCACCTATCTATACGCACACTTGTACATCGATCTATAGCAATACTTCCTGTTCAATTTCGTATGAATTTGCATGATATTAACCTAATATATCACTGAATTATATGAATCTGATCGGTGAAAAGTTCCGTGAGCAGTGTGCAACTACATTTTGTAGAATTTTGTTAATGTATCTTAGTTGATTGTGGAGTAGTAAGATTTAAAATGTCATGCCGTTATTTATTCTATATGATAAGATTACTTTCTCAAAGTGTCGATTCTGTTTACCTAATTACTGTCCAATACAATTTGTATGAATTTGCATGATATTAAGTTATTAACCTAATTCATTAGCGAGTTTTATGTATCTGATTAGTTTTAAAAATTCATGAACAGCGTTTTACTACAGTTTGTGGGATTCTGTTAACTTTTTTTAGTTGATTCTGTGTTATATAATACGATTGAGAACGCGTGCTGTTATAATTCTATATTATATGATTATTTGCTCTGAATGTTAATTCTTGTTAGCTAATTACTACTGTGTAGTCTCCAGAATAAAGTCCAATATTCATGTGATTAGATTAGTTCTTTGAATACCTTTTTGATTAAGTATGCATACTACATCCTGTAGAATTCTGTTAATGTACCTTAGGTGTTTGTGTAGTTGTGTGATATAGTAGATAAGAAATGAGAACACCGTGCCGTTCTTGTTCTCAATATTACAATTGTTTGCGCTGTATGTTGATACTAGTTAGTTAGTTGTATAGTCACTTATTACTCATACTACCTTTTGTAGGATTCTGTTGAGGCATCATAGTGACTTCTGTGTTATAATAAAATCTGAGAACATAATGTTGTTCTTTTGCTCTGCACTTCAATCAGTTTACTTGTATGTTGATCCCAATTAGTTAGTTATTCTGATTAGTGGATATTTTAGATAAATTTTCTTTACCAGTCTGTCTGAAGTAAATTATTACAGCGAGTGTAATTTATATCATGATACAATCATATGATTAAATTCATTGCGTGTGTTTGGTTTATAGAGACATTACTGTAAATTATCTTACCCAAATAATTGTGCATTCTGATCCCTAGGAAAGTGCTTTGCTAGTTTGTTATGCTAGAAAAGGCACTTGATTATCGCAGATATCGGCATTACTCAAGCTGACATACTTGACTGAGATTCTCCATTCATTCGACCGCAATCTCTTCACTTACTGTCTGATGTTGTCATTTGAAAACTGGTATTAGGCTAGAGACAATACAATGTTTCATTATCAGAGGTGTTGCTTATATAATGGGAATAGCTACACATGCTTTTCCAAGTTGATCACTTAACAAGGCAATCACCATTTGCGTCCCAATGCTTGATCTATATTGATGTTTAAACAAGTTGAAAGTGCTGAATAACTTGATTAATCGGTTTGGATTAAAAGAACGATAATAAAATGAACTTGCTAGACTAAAACCAAGAGAACACCACCATAATTGATGAAAGACAAAGCACCACAATGATTGTTAAGATCTCAAAGTCCCACAGCCAAGAAGACGCAACGACGAATGCAAGATGAAGAAACACTTTGAAATTTGAACAAAAGAAACTGAAATTATAGTTCTCAAACGTAGTTCATAGAAGGCCATATTAGTATTCTACTTATACTTAATAGTTATAGGGAAGTAATTCTAACATATTTGTCCTGTTATTACTGTAATTTCACCACTCCATGAGTCTGATTGGAAGGCTGTGTACTTCGATTATGTGTGATACTAAAGTGCTTGTAATATCTTGAGTGACATCATATCACGGTGTCAGCTGGGTGTAGGTGATGTTAGGACTATCCTCAAGTATAGCTGATGCTCGAAACATCCCCCTCCGCGTCATCATTCTTTTCTCATAGATTCTTGTCATGTCAGTTAATCCTAACACTTCTGATTTCTGGCCTATTCAGAATTGAATTTCTACTAGTTGGTATCTGTCCTATTATTAGCTTACCAATCAAGGTTTAACATCTACATTTGTTTCCAAGTTTTCATTTCTACTGTTATGTGTAATGAATGATGTACGTTTGATTAGCTTACCAATCTGATCCTTTTTTTATTTGAATTTGACGTAGTTTGAAAAGAAAAACTTTCTTGAATCTGGAAATTTTGTTTGATCTAATTTGGATGGTTTTGTTTTCGTCTTTTTAAGTAACTTGATCGTTCTTATGCAAATGCAGAGCTTTCGCAGCAAGTGCAAGCTGGAATGGAGAATATGCTTAAGATGATTACGTGAGTAAACAAGTTGAAGCAATATTAATGTTACAGTAATGGTCTTTAGTCACTTAATTAAGGTTAATATTGTAAAACACTTCTTGTTAGAAGTGTTTTTCTTTTGTTTATAATTAGCTCACTCCACTCATATACATTAAACATTTGGGAAAGTGAGTTCTTGCATCCTAGCATCTTAGTTATCTATTTATAATTTCATATGTCAGTACTTTGTGGTGTCGCCTTACATTGTCTCATCTAAAGCTCATTGTCTCTTTGCCACCTCTACCTAGACTCTCTGATATTGGCTTTATCTTATTTCAATATGACTTATTATGGATCTTACCGTACCTTATTCCGTTTGAAATGTAAATATTCATGAACCATCTTTCTGTCTTTTTTGGCCTTGCACATATTGTTTACATACACAGTGAAATTGACCAAAGCTCGAGTGGAGTAATAGAAGACATCGAGAAATGCAAAGATTCTGCTCTTGAGAGGAAAAGAAATTTAGAGGAAGATAAGGAGCGTTTCCAGAAAGCAGCTTACTCTGTTTTAGACATGCTGAGCAACAGAGAGAGTAGTTAAAATTCAGGTAACTACTTCTCTGTGTTATCTTTTTTTAATCTGATATACAGATAAAAATTGGGGTAACTGTGTAACAGATGCTATATAATTGGTCACTGTATTTTGAGTTGTATAATCCTATGTTATGCATACTTATCTGCAGACAACATTATGTATGTATTTAGTATTGTAGAAGTGAAAACAACTTCTCTCTTTGGACAAAATAACTTGCTTGTTATATTACCATGTATTCAAAATATAAACAGGTGGTCATTCTCTCTTATAACATTGAGATCTTCCACTTGAGATGCATCAGCCATGAGAATTTTAGTTCCTCTTTTGTTGAACTTCTTCTCTGCATGACAACAAACTTGGTTGGAAATTGTATAAATTGAAGAGTTTGTCTTCTATAAAAATGTAAATTTGTTAGTTGAAATTTCTCATCAGGCACTTAAATTCTAATATTAATAAGATGCATTTAATTATGCTCTAGATCCAAATGAACCATTTGCAGCTGGATAGCTTACCTGCTAAGTTCAAAAGGTCCTCTATTGAGTCAGGCAGGTGGACTAGTTTTCCTGTCCTTTTCCTGTCTGTTGTTTCCTCATGTGGATGATGGCCATGTATTACCACCCTTGAGGGAAATGTGTCCGTGAGCACAGAAGTGGGTGCTCCTGCAAATAATACATTAAGTTTATTTGATTATTAAGGTGTTGGAAATAAAAAAAGAATGTACTTAAGTTATGCCTTCCATATGAAACTGCGCAATTTAGTGTAGAAAGTAGTTAAGTTTCTTTGGCCTCTAATTTATTTCCAAGTGAAAGTTATGGTATCGGAGGCTATGAATTTCTAAGTATTGATCATCAAATTGCTTGTCAATCTAGTTTCATCCACCCTATGGTGGAGGTGGCATATCATCTGGAAATTGAATGTTTTTTGATTTTATTCTATTGATGCTTTAGTTGCTCTTTGCATTTAAGTTTATTACTGAACTGGGCGGAAGATCACCAACCTTTTCTATTTTCTAGACCATAATTTGATGCTTCATGGTTTTCTGATTCATCAACTTGCGTGGTTTGCTGAAACGTGGAAGTGAAGAGAAATGTTAGCTTTCATATGCCAATGCTAAATTTTGCGTAGCAGTAATCTATGAATGAGAATGCGGCGAATGACTAACTGGCTACTACTGTACACTGATCACTATAGCTTTAAATTACCATGAAAGGCGTCTTCACTTCAACCAAAACTTCTAATTAATGCCAGCTGATATGAATACATGTGTACTTATGTTCATTTCGTAATCATGTTTCTAACTTTTATTTTTAACATGTTTTTTGATAATCATGTTTCTTACTTTTTTTTCTATGGCACTTCATATTCTTGGCCTCTTGGGTGTATCGTATTCTTCATGAATTGGATAGAATATGCTTTCCTAAAGTAGCAGAATGCTAGGACTTAACAATAAATGTCCTTTAATGCCATACTTTCGTATGAAGGTAACGAGTCAAAAAGTACCACGTCATGCATCATTCGTTGATAGACTTTTATTGTATACTACTAAAGAAAAGTCCAAAAAACAAGACTACAGATTATTATATGATGATGACTTATTCGAAATGAATGAGAAGACTAATTGTGTATAACAACTTATGCTTAAAGTAACTAAGGCAAACACATTTTAGTTGTCCTACTAAGAGATAATCTGCTTACATTGTTTATCCTTGTGTTATATTCTATTCGCTTCATTGAGTTGCACTATGAGTTAGTTAAAGGAGCTCAAAATGTGAATCAGTTAGTGTTGAAACACTGACTTTCTCGTCTTATAAAAATTCATCCACTAAGTTAGCATGTTTGATGATGCAATCATTATTAGACATAATCTAGTAGCACAATACTCTAAATGTTTTCCTATGAAGTATTACCTCCATACTTAAGTCCAATAAAAGCTCTGTCAAGAATGGCATCTCATCTTGCACCTCCTTCTTTAAGTCCTTCAGATACTGAGAAGTGAGAATAAACATGTTACCTTCAGAATTGAGCACTTTAAGTGGTTGTGAAAACAACTAAGAACTGATGATGACTTGCATGTTCCTTTTAAGAAGCTCAGATGTATTTTTGTTAAATCTATAGTTCAATTTAGAGACATATTTGAAGAGGAAGTGCTAGCTGAAAACCTGTGTGAAGTTAGACATAATTGTTTTGCCGTCTTCATGGAGCGGCTGCACCTGTTGCTTGAAGTGATGATGACTAATTCGGACTACCTGGGAAAGTTTCTTGCTTCTCACCGTGAAAGGTTGGGGAATGTTGAAGAATACCCCAATTTCCCCAAACATATCCATGGGGCCTAATTTGATCAAAAACTGAAACATAGAAAGGGACCTGCTTTATACTCTAGAATCAGTTGCACATACAAATCACTATTGTTTATCTATTTTCGTATCTATTCTTTACTTCCCAATTGTCAGGGGATATTATTGTATTTTTCTGTATATCTATGCAAAATTTAAGAAATTTGATATTTTTATGCATCACGGACATCACTATAGAATGTTAGATATAATCTTTGTAGCTATGATGCTTCCATATTCTTTCTCACCTAAACGGAAAGTATGCATCTTTTACTTACTATTTGTTCGGCCTAGTAACTGACACTTATCTTTTTGTCAAGTCATTACTGTCTGCATATAATGTTATTAACTTCAAGTCTCCTTTTCACAAAGACTTTTATTCAGAGCTTTATTATTTCATGTTTTGATACTCAGGATATTGCAGACTTGTTGTAGACACACTCCAGTTCAGATTGACAAGGACATTCGATCTTTTGCTGAAGAATATCAACCATCAGCCCTATATGATATTTTACGGTATGAAAAGCTTGTGAAACCTCTGTTGACAAGTAGTCATTTAGGTTTTTGATTTAATAAGTGATACTAGATTTGCTAATGTCACTTTTAGTTGGAAAGGGTAACTTCAAAGATAATTGTATCAGCCTCTTATTGTGTTCTATCCATCTGATTTTTATGGTCTAAGATACTGCTTATTATAAACGTTTTATCAGTGCTCAAATATGTGGATATGAAATTGTTAAAGAACAGTTGTGCACAGACTTGAAAGTGCATCTGATATTCTGTTTATGATGTTTAAATACATCCACATGCATCAATTTTCTGTAGCATTGTTCTTTACGTGTTGGTAACTGCTCAATACTATGTTGGAAGTAACGAGGTACCTGCTCCACTCCATTTTTGTGTGTTAGCACTTCCTGGAATTTGTAGATTATTAGAATTCCAGATGGGTACATTAGTTGTGAATGTGAGTTAAGAAAGATTTTACCATGGCTCCGGATACTACAATATAGAAATCTGTTGGTATCTCATTCTGTAGTATAACTTCAACCTTGGGTGGAAAGTATTCTGCCTTCAAATCTGTAACCTGTGAACAGAAAACACATTAGAAGTTACTGGGAATAGATCGCTGTCCAGTACATTGATAGTTGTAGTGTATAAGAAATGTATTATACCAATTGCCTGCTAAGGTCTTCCGAAATGCCTTTAAAGAGATAAGTTTTCTCAACAGTTTTGCGGAATAGATGTTCGGCAATGCTTGATCTAATTGCTTTTGGCAGGTCCTCTAGAACTCCTTCTTGCTGTAGCTCAGCTGTCTTGAATTTGAGCTGCATGTGTGCCAACATTTGCTCTTTTAATCCTTCTGGTAGTCTGTTCTTGCTTGCATACCTTAAGATCTCATTTATTGAATCCCTCTGCAGTAGTACATAGAAGTACAGAGATAGATTATATGGTGTAACTAGAGCGGGTTGGGTAAAAGGTCATAACGGACTGGCTGGGCAGGTTAGGTAACTGGGTTTGGGCTGATATGTGTTGTTTTTAGTACGGGCAGACTGCACAGATTTTATTTATTTATTTTTTGTATATCTGTATAATAATGTGTTAAATATGATAACAAACCTATATGTATCATATTTAAATTAGTCTATAAAATAAGTTGATTTAGGAGCATGTAAGAATAAAAAATTTGCTTTGGGTGAAATTCAACCTGGTTGACCTATTCAACCCAATCGTTGTATTTCCCATTTAGCTATGTCGGACCCCCATTTAGCTGTTATTTTTTTGCCCATTTACCTTTTTTTGATAAACTGATATGGAATTAAGGAGCATAACCCAAATTGACTCATTCTTAAGAAATGGGTTGAAATTGCCATATCTAGGAGCCCAATTTACGCAGTTAGGAAAACCCAGGAAAAACTTACCATGATAAAAGTTCTGACAGCACTATGAACGATTAGGTTGGTCATGTTTCCAATCAGGTAAGCAGTGAGCCCAATGTTGAACAACATATAGAAGATATTAAACACCTTCTCTCCTGTATTTACTGCATGCAAGTCTCCATAGCCAACTGTTGTAAGCGTCACGATTGACCAATACATTGAGTAGGTGTATCCTAGCCAAATGCTTCTATCCTCAAAGTTGACGATGATCGATCCAATCCATGTATCATGTGTGGGTTTATGATGAGTGGCTATCCAGTAGTAGAAGCAGCCAGCTGAGTGCACTGCAAAAAGCGTAACCTGTGATAATTAAATCCAAAGGTTAGTCTAACATTAAGGGTGATCAGATAGGTAGGTAAAAGTAGAGTTGACTTAATCGGCTGGTTGGATATCGGGTCATAATTTACAATTCTTTGGGTGGGATGGGGTCATGTTGACCCGAAATACTTTTGTCCAAAAAATGAATTCGTTCTATATCACTTCAGTAAGTCTAATCTTTTTAGTAACATGAGATATGATGTTTTATGGGTTGAACACTTTTTGAAACTTTAGGCCATTTCCTCTGAAGTTAACCATTAAGAGATGAAACATATCCTGTTGTTTGCAAGTAAATGGGTCAAGTTAGCCACTCTTAAGTAAAATAGTACTAACACATATCAGTTTGAGGGTTCTGGTCCCGAAGTAGCTGAAGCGTGTATCCTTCTCCAGCCTGTTTAAAGATCAAGTGCTTCTGAATTATTCTTCCAAACATACAACATTCAGAATAAACAATCTATTAAATTTAATACTAATGTAGCACCTATTGCGGTTTATACCTCGAGAAGAGATCACTAACACGCCTTAACCTCCACAGCCTTAGCAGATTGAGAAACCCAAAGACCTCCCCATGATGCAGTTTACCAGTTAAAATTCGGTATATCGTTTGAAATGGTAGTGTTGATGCAACATCTAATGGGAACATCATATGAGTGACATACCTGGAAAAACACGCATATAATAGAATCATTAGTGCTTGTTTTAAATGCATTTTGTGGTTCCAGAACGATACGTTTAGGATAGAATACCTCGTGGCTATCTTCCTATGAACGTCAACGAGAAGATACGTTGACTTATCCAAGTACGCCACGAAAAAGGTTAAGACAATGTCAGTGGCGAAAAAGAAGTCGACAACCAAATCGACATAGAGGAGAGAACCTGTAGCCACCTTCTTGAAAGCTAGCTCAAAGGGTGATGACCATGCCGAGTATATAACCAGTACCACTAAAAATGCTTGCCACCACCTAGTTTCAAAATCAATGTTACAAACCAGTACCACTAGATTAGTACGGAGTATTAGCCTTACCGGTAAACACCTTAAACGTAAACTGATTTGTCTATCAGCGAGTAGTCCGTATGAGTTTGGACTTTGGACTAAAGTTGAACAAAAAAACCGGTTCCTCAACCCTACCCGGTTTCAAACCCGAAACCCGACCCGGTCAAACCCGGTTTGACCTTACCCGGTTCGGGTTTTTTGAATACCCGGCGGGTACGTACCCGGGTAGGGTTTTTAGAATTCGAAATCGGGTTGGGACCGGGTTGAAATAGGGTCGGGTTGGAAACCCGGTCAAAAACCCGGTCAAAACCCGGTCAAATACCCGAAACCCGGTCAAATACCCGGTTGAAAACCCGAAAAAACCCGGTTCGGGTTGGGTCCAACCCGGTTTTTGACTTTTTGACCAAAACCCGGTTCGGGTTTTCGGGTCGGGTCGGGTAGGGTCGGAACCCGGTTTTGTTCACCTCTACTTTGGACTATACGCAGGCCCATGATATATGCTTTTAATTTGTTTATTTTTCCTTTTCATTGTCATTTTTTGTTATATAAAGTTCTTCTAAAGCATTGCAATATATATATGGTATATACTATATAGAGGCATGAAAATAAAACTAAATAAGTCATGTAAAAAGTTCTAAAATTAAAAAATAAAGCAAATTACTCATAAGTAATAAATTTTATATCGCGACATGAAGTGGTAGCAACATGTACCCGGTATCGTTTTTTTCATCGACGCTATTAACATATTTATCTAACAGTAACAACGTGTATTTAGTTTATTCATATATTTATTTATCATCGTACATTATACTTAGAAGTTTAAAATTACTTCAAGAGTAATTTTCTACCGATCAACGTATATGCTAAACTATGTTTTACTTTACATGGATACCAGTCACTATATTTTCTTAAAAAAATTTGCATCATTTTCGGGTGATTGATAGTTAGTACTACTTGTTACCTTTAACAATTCTTATGTAACACATCAATTCTAAACTAGCATGTATTAAACCAACTAATTCAAGATGTAAAGATTTTTATTACAGCTTATCTATTCTAAAAAGATGGTGGGTTCAAATGAGAATGAGAATTTGTGTGAGAATGAGGAACCAATGATATTGTGCCATATATACAAAGAGAATGCTCAACATGTACAAAACCCATTTACACCCAACATCAATTATCTCACAAACGACAAATCGAAAAATTATGAAAATTGCACCATTAAATTCAGCGTTTTATCCTCTTCGATTTGCCGTACCTCAAGGCATACTTTTGACAACTTTTTTTTCTTTCATTATTTGGTGGGTTTTACAAATTAGTAACACATGTGTTAGTGTTGCGTTTAGGGTTTGGGGTTTAGGGGTTAGGGTTTAGGGTTTGAGGTTTGGGGTTTCGGGGAAAAACCCCAAACCTCAAACCCTAAACCCTAACCCCTAAACCCCAAACCCTAAACGTTTTACAAAACTCTAAACCCTAAATCATACCAAACCCTAAACCTTAAACCCTACTAAACCCTAAACCCTACTAAACCCTAACCCTAACCCTAAACCCTAACCTTAACCACAAATTAAATGTATAACCAATCACTAACACATGTGTTACTAATTTGTCAAACCCACCAAAAAATGGAAGAAAAAAAAAAGTTGTCGAAAGTATGCCTTGAGGGACGGCAAATCGAAGAGGAGAAAACGCCGAATTTTTGGTGCAATTTTCATGATTTTTCGACTTACCGTTTGTGAGATATTTAATTTTTAAAAATGTGGAGGAGAGAGAATAAAGTGACACATGGCAGAAATCTGTTGGTTCCCTCATTCTCACCCAAAGTTGGTGTACTCATTTGAACCTTACTCTCTAAAGAGAATCACTGGAATATTTATATCGTGTATCTAAGTTTTATTCTAAAACTATAGGGTGTGTGTGTATTTATCACTCTCGAAAATAAGCAGATATTAGAGAATGAAGCGCGACGGAATTCAAATTAGCTAAAAAATTTTGAGGGTCAAATATATTTAATTTATGATTTATGATTAAAGGCTAAAAAGTATAAACACCTTTATTTATATATACACTAGTTGAGAGTAGTGTATCTAGTGAAAGGAGTAAAGCTTTGATCACTCTTTAAGTCATATAACTTTCATAAATTGATTTTGAAGGTAATTAATGTCAATGAAATATAATATATCATGCAATATGTAAATATAACAACTTGTGAAGACAACTAAATTACCGGTATCGTCGATCATAAGGAGCAATGACATATTTCCTTAGAGGAGGTGAATCACCTCCAACAATTGTTCCGAAAGCCGGCAAGAGACTACTTGATACCGATGCCAAGTTGTTCATCATGTCCCCACTCGAATGCCTCCGGTACAACAATGGCATCGGTGACCGGGTTTCCTTAAATGACTTCTCCATCATCTCCGGTCAGTCTAGAAAGAGATGATCGAGATCTATAGTTCAATTAGTTTAAAGGTTAGGAGTAAACTAGCAATTAAGATGGTATAGGGGTTTGTGTTTAATTATTCTAATGTCAGTACATCATTTTGATTAAAAAACTCCAAATGACAACACTATTTTGCATAAGAAAATATTGTTTGAGTTTGACTTTTTTAGTAAGTAGAAAATTTTAATTTGTTGCCTAGCTAATATATTATTAGATTTTATATTAAATATTGGTACCTTAGAGACTTGATTGTTTGACTTTGATAAGTGTTTTGATTAAACGTATGAGTGGGTTGCATGCGGGCCAATTAATTACTCAAACAAAAGATTAGTGGTTTGGATTATATATCAACTGTTGATAATCAACATGATGATGTATTTGATTTTGTATTAGACTCTGTTGCTTAGTTAATGTCGTTATACCAAATATCTAATCTAACTTTGTAGATTCAAACAAAGTGAATGGCTTACAAGGTTAATAGATCAAATATGTTACTCTACTTTGTGAAAATATTCAACAAAGTTACGGGCCTATTATTCTGTTCGATTGAATTATTGAACTTAAAAAATCACGATATGTGAGTTACTTAAGATATAAATATTACAACGTAAAAAAACCTAATTTTGATATGAAAATAGTTTAGTAATTTAATTGAACAAATTAATAGTCTAGTAACTTACTTGAACATGTTTGCAAAGTGCACTAAGATGCAATAACATATTTATCAATTAATCCGTGGTTTAAATAGGTTGATGACCAACAACAAAAAGCTTGTTAAGGAACTATTGGGTCTATTGTGGCCTTGATGATCACTTTAGAGTTGAGCTCATTAAATATCAGCTATGCCTAATAAATTATTCTGTTTGCAATCATAGAGTGTGCAAATCTTATATTTCATAGTGTTTGTCTGATCAAAACTGTCATATATTCTTTCCTCTGAAACACTGACTTGTATGTGCAGACATATAACTTCATAAGAAGATAGCATATTATCCATCTCATATCTTTTGCCCCGATTTTCACTTTCATATTCTTTAGCATCAGGAAATCTGTACCGAGTGAGGACTATGATGGTTTTTTACGTCATCAGCGTCACTAGAAGACAAGTAGTGAAGCACGTAGTCTTCACTACTTCATTGGAGACGTAACATGACAAACTAGAAAGGTACATAATCATAAAACAAAACACATAAATATGAAAATATCGTGTATACAATACGATGGAAAGATGTAAAAGTTCAAATGGAACTTGAGAATTTGGATGGAAAGATGTAAAAGTTCAAATGGAACTTGAGAATTTGCCACTAATTTGGTTGAAGATGAAAAAGATTAAAAGAAGATATAATTTTGAGTTTTTAAGAAAACGTGTTTAAGAAAAATAGGGTAATAGTAAAAAACCAATAAAATTAAGGGAATGGTTCAGAGGAGAACAAAAAGGGCAGGGGGAAGGGAGGGCATGGACTATTTTGTACAATATAACAAAGTTTTGGACTTGACCGAAAATCTACCCGAAAAATTGTTCAAAAATTATCAAAAAAAAAAAATCTCAATCAAAAAAATTCTAATATTAAAGATTCTGTCAAAAATGTTATAAATATAAGATGCGGCAAAAATATACAAGATGCAGTAAAACTGTAATATTGATTTTTTAAATTCAAGAATAAAACCAATATATAGATAAGATGCAGTAAATATATAATATTAATTTTTTAGATTTAAGAATAAAATCAAGGTTTACTTAAGATGCAGTAAATAAATATAAGTAGTTCTTTTATTTCAACACATTAAAAGCTAAAAACAACATAAGATGCAGTAAGAAAAAAATATTAACAATTTATCAATATAAAAATAAACTTAAAATTGCTAAAAATTGTAAGATGCAATAACTAATATACAACATGCATTAAACAAAGTAATACTAACTTTAAAAATTTAAAAATAAAATCAAAATTTACAAACACATAAAAGTTCTAAACAAATATAAGATGCAGTAAATAAGTACTAATACATATATACATTAATTGAACGTAAGATGCAGTAGAAAAATGCAAGATGTGGTCGATTTTTTTCATATCTAAAAGGTAGATCTTTTCTTAGTAACGCAAGATGCAGTAGAAAAATGCAAGATGCGGTCGATTTTTTCAGATCTAAAAATAGATCTTATCTTAGTAATGCAAGATGCAGTAAAAAATACATGATGCAGCCGATTTTCTTTTCCAGATCTAAAAAGTAGATCTAGATCTAAAAAGTAGATCTACTTTTTAGATCTACTTTTTAGATCTAGATCTACGAATTTTCAGATCTAGATCCTCTTAGATCTTAATGTTTTTATAAAGTAGTGATGTTGTGAAGATGATGAGGAAAGCGGTGGTGGCGGTGGAGAGGCGGTGGTGGCGTGGAGCAGCGGAAGAAGTGAAGAAACATCACGGTTGGTTACGTCCGGTGGAGGCCGGTTCACCAACGGTGATGGTTTGCACCTCAAAACTCTCCGGTCATAAAAAACGCCATTGTTTCTCCGCTTAAAAACGCGACGGTGGTGGTTACGGTGTAGCGACAGTGGAGGCGGTGCATCGACGATGGTGGCGAAGGTTGCGGTGGTACATCGACGGTGGTGCGCGGTGGTTGCGATGGAGTGGCGGTGGTAAACGATGAAGGTAACGGCGGAAGGTGGTGGTGGAAAGTGGTGGTGGTGGTTCGTAGTTAGTGTGTTTTTTAGAGAGAAAAGGAGATAATTGTGTGTGTATTTTTTGTGAAAAGTGATAAAAATGGGGCTGCCCATTAATCTGACCCTTAAATCTAATTTACACAAAAATTGCAATTCAGTCCCTCCCCCCAAAATGTTTGCAAAATGATCCTCGGATGACTTGTCATGATTTTAACCATTGATGAAGGGAATGGATGGTCAAGATTACTTTGCCCTCCTTGCCCTCTTTAAACCCTATTCCTCTCTGATCTGGAATCTAAAATTAAAGCGTGTAAAGTAAGTTTTAGAATTCCAATGTAGACTTGTGTAGGTTTGAGGGCAAGATTTAGGCTATGTTTGGCAACGGGGCTTATAGTATCTTATGGGAGCTTAAGCTTATTTTTCCAGCTTCAAGCTTTGTTTGGTAGACAAAATATTAAGAGCTTATTAAAAATATAAGCTCTTAAAAAAGAAGCTAGTAGAACTAACTTTTAAATTAAGCTAGGAGCTAATGTAATGAAAAATTACATAAATACCTTTTATATAATTATCTATCATATATTTATTTGTCCTTTTATGTCAATTTACATATTTTAAGGTCAAGCTCCAGCTAGTTTTATCCAAACATTACAAAAAAGATAAGCTCAAGCTTCTTTCTTTAAATATAAGTTCCAGCTACCAGCTCCAGCAGCTACCAGCTACTTTTACCAAACACACCCTTAGGACATCACTATAACAAGAAACTGAATCGTGACAGTAGAAAAAAAAATGCTTTCGTTAGTACACTAAGAAGTTGACAACTTAATTTCATGACATCAACATCAACACATATTTCATTGATTCATTTTAATAGAATGTATAGATCCTTATTTCGAGTAGTAGACGGATGATTAACTAGTTACAAATGCCACTTACGTCTGACACACTAATTGCGCCTCTAATGAAGAAAAAATGAAATTTAATAGTTATTTTGATCAACACATCATATTGCACTAATTTTCAATTTAAAACAAAGAAAAGCTATATAATTCAATGATATTTTTTTTCAAATCCTTTTGTATACAAAACTAGTAAATCTCCAAGGTTGTGCTACAACCCTATTTTGTAAACGACATTTTTTTAAAACATGTATATTCATTAATAGATTAATATGTAAAGATTGTTAAGAGTAGTAAAGTTATAATATTCCGTAAGCGTATATGTTTTGTGTGTATTCTAAAAATATAGATGTTAAAAATAAAAATCACTATTTGACTTGATGTCTATTTTAATAATAAGTTTAATTGTTAGATTGATCATAATATCTTCAATAATTAAATAGCTTAACAATACCTTGCAAATTATCTGAACTCGATTACAATATATGGGAGTATATATATATGACCTATGATATCATTGAACGGTTTAAATTCATATTCTTTATTTATAATTTTGAGAGTAAATGTATATGTTTCTCATTTTGTAACAATAAAAAAGTTCAATATTTGAATATGGTTTGTATAGTAAGAAATTGGATATAAAATTGTGATTTTTATTCTCAAATATGAAATTAACTTACGAGTAATGAGCCTTCTTTCTAAGAATTTATTTTTTTAGAAAAAAAAAAAAAAAACTTTGTTGAAAATTTGATACTTAAAAATTAAATAAAGTGATGATGTGGAAGCTAAAGAAGTTAGGTTGTTTTCTTTATATATAAATACTAGAAAATTAACCCACGCTATATTATGATTAATGTTAATTATAAAGAGTAATTTGTATAGTTAATTAACACATTCAATTCAATTAATAGCTATATGCTTATAAAAAATGGTACAAAAAATATCAAATTATAACTTACAAATCGTGATGTCTTGAAACGCCAAAAAGAAATCGATTTAAAAATTATAGAGATTTAGAATGAACGAAAAATCATCCTAAATTAAATGCAAATTAAACTTTCTTCAAATTATAAAAGGGGTGATAGATAATAGAGTAACCCAAGATTGTTTAAGAAATTACATGTCATACTTCTAAATAATAATATCAAATTAAGTAAGAATGATAGACATGTGATCATGAGTTGTTAACTTGTGACTCGGAATCTCGATTTTTAATTCTTGACTCGACTCGTAAGAGTTACTATTTTACAATAAATAATATGTATATGTATATTAATGTTTTAGTTTTTTGTTCTTTAAGTGAACTAAAACATGGTGAGGGTCGATAATTAGATCATTGACGTTAAATCAACACAAATACTTAATTTTAAAATAGATTATAGTTATTTATTTTTCTGTTTTGTCCTTTTATTTTTGGTATCACTTACGCTAAAAGTTTTTCTGATATTCTTACTCGAAAGAGTCGTACAAGACTCGGAAGTGTCACACACGACGCGAAAGAGTCAATAAATGACTCGTAAGAGTCAAAGTCATTTAAGAGTCGAGGTCCAAGTCACATCGTTTTTTGAATTTTTGACTCGGCTCGTAAGAATCGACTCGTGGATTGTAAGTGTTTAACAACTATGCATGTGATGATTAATACAAACAAAAAAGCAAACTTAATTGAAAAATTAATATATAAATGGAATATTCTTAAAAATTTAATACATAAATAAAATATTATTTAAAGTTAATTAATAACTTTCATTAAAAAGATGAAAATAAAAAATTGAGATATTATATGTGAAGTTATGATGATGTGGCAAAATTATAAGTAACATGGTTTTCTTTATATATATACTAGTAAGCTTTCGGCTGTGCATATGCACAACCCACAAGTTACAAACATGATATATGTTATTATAATTTTATTACTCAAGATTGGGTTTATTAGATTCAGTGAAAATCATTGAACGCATAAAAATCAGATGATAACAATGACTATCATGTTATAAGAAGCGATCATTTAGAAGAAAATATTACTATTAGGTACGTCCCATTAGTAGTTTTTCGGATCTTTATTTTCATCACCGTCTACGATGTTTTCACAATTATTATGGAAATTTAACAGTAGGTTAAATATAGTTTGCTAAAAATTGCAAAACTATAGGATTAGAAAATGAACGTGTTCCATAAGTGTTAATGTGTCGAAAATGTAAACATGATGATAATTAAAAATTTAAGAGGTAAATGACAAATTTGAATATGGCGTTAACCAGCCTTTGCTAAAAAAAGATGCAAAAATATAGACACAAAAAGTGTTTGATAAAAAATATAATATATGATGTATACTTCTCATTAGAGAATACATGAATATGACATAATTTAAAGCATGTTAAATAAAGTTCGCTAAAAAGTTTCAAAGATATAAGATGAGATAAAGTAAGTGTTTATGAAGATGCAATGATGTAGATGCGTCGAAATGTAAAAATTATGATGATAAGATTTTAAGGATGTAGATTAGTTATTTATTTATTTATTTATTTATTATTATTTCTTTATATATGATTAAAGATATAGTTATTAGCTTGTTTTATAAGAAGTGTGATTTTAATAATAATAAAAAAAATGGAAAAGAATGTTAGATGATGTTTCACACTCTTAGTCTATATGCCTTTCTTTATATATAATTAAAGAATAAAGATAAAGAAATGAAATGATATATATACAAATTATTTAAAAAGTCACTAGGATTATTTTTTCTATCTATCGATTAAAGAAAAAAAAAATGTTCGATGGTAATTTTTTTTTCTTTTATCTTAGAAAAAAAAAACTTATAAACATTTAAACATATGGAAAGATATTCTAAAAGGAACATGATATTTCCACCTTTTTTTTTTAATAGATTCACCATGAATGTGCATTACAGGGTTGTATTGCACAAGTAAATAATGCATATTGACGCTGAATCTATAAAAAGGGAGACTAAAAATATCCCAGTTCTCCACCATCCAGGTATCCAAATTCCAACCCATATCAACAATTTGACCCGTTCAATTCAACCCAGCTTCCTTTTACAACGAAGTATCCATATATATATGCGCTTTTTCTGTTGTTCGTTGCTAATTAAAAAAATCAATGGCGCAATTCAAAGTTATTGGAAACAATTATTTCACTAAACCCTCATACTCATTTTCATCAAAATCATCATCATGTAACGTTAATATATCTAAGCCTATGATGATACTTAATACTAATTGCCAACCTCTTAAATTCAATTATAATCATAATTCTGTTTCTTCAAGTTTTAATCGCTGTTCCCCCATTTACATTCGCCGTGTTCCTCAGACTCTTTGCAAGATGAAAGACTCAGGTAATTAATTACTTTTTTGTGTTTCCCTGCTTACATTGCTTATTAAAGTAATTACTTGTATATATCTTATTTGTGTTTGTATTGAACTGAATGCTCCGAAGCTTGAGTAATTGGTTACAACTTAAAGTTGTTTGGCTACTTGTTTAGCTACTTTTATGCACTGCAGTGATGAACATTTTAAATAATTATGTTGCAGGCATTTTATCAAACACCTTATGTGCATTCTTATACTAAGTTGTAACGTCTTGTGAGCTGGTTACAGCTTGAACTTCAGTTGGTTAATCGATATATGGTGGAATGAGTTATACACTAGAATTGGGTTCCTAACAAACACCTTGTGTGTCTAAAGTGAATAACTGTTTTTTTTGTTTGTTTAGAGTTTACTCTCAATTTGTATCATGTAGCAAATACTAGTGGAGCAACTATGTAAGACTTTTATCCTTTTATGGTCAGTAATCAACCAAAAAATAAATGTAGGTAGTAGTGTATTGTTGGTAATTGGTAAGTTCATAGTAAATTACAGTTGTGAAGTGGAAGTCAATAAATTTTGACCCTCATGGAGTCATGGTCAACGTATAACTCGTTGAACTTTAGTAAAGCATTATCACTTATTTTTTGGCTACATTCAACATTAGAACATTTTATGTCTCTTTAGTATGGTCTTGTGAAAAGAGAGCGGGGGAAAGAAGTGTTATGGTCCAAATAATGGATTGTTATGGTCCAAATAATGGCATAAGACAAGCATGTGCTATATGACTAAAACGCACATGAGTTGCACGTGAGGTTCATACGATATATAGCCTTTCTTTAGTTCTCTTGAAAACAGCTTGAATCATTTGTAATATTTCCTTTATCTCTGTAGAACTCTATCTCTAAAGTGTGATAATAGAATCATACAACTTCCGATTATCTTCGATTCACTTTTCTTTTATTGTGAATTCTGGATCTTTGGAACCGTTTCTTCAATCCTATTGGATTCTGGAATTCGGATCATATCAAGAAGTTGTCTATATGATGCATAAAGAATTTTGGCAATTATTTATTTATTTTGTAAACAGCAAAAAGTACAATGGGGACTTACCCACGACCTCTTGGTTGATGGATCACTTTGATATCATTGGTAAGCCAAATGCCTGTTGGCAGTTTTGGTTTTTTCTAGTAACAAGTTCCATGAGCAGACCTACTTTGGATATATATGACTAAGATGAAACTCCTTAGAAATTACTCATACATATTAAATCTTGACATTGCCTGAACAGAAGATACATACATCAAACTGTAAAATGGATCAACAAAATATAAGAATGAAAGTTGAAACAAGGGGGTAGAATATATCTTACCATTTTATGAATATTACTACGAATAGGTAAGATGTGAAAAGACACAAAAGAGAAACATACTAGAGAGAGAGATTTATCGGATGTCAAACAGTCCTAGGATAGTTGTTTCACTTTTTCGTGTGTATAATATAAGGGCAAACATGTGTTTCAAGAAAAACCTCAAAGAAAATCTTGATGGGAAGGTTATCACTTTCTATCAACCAAATGTGAAAGCTGCATAGTTAGATCTCTATCTAGAAACAGATGATGTACATATGTTTACCGAAAGTCCACCCAAATACATCAGCGATTGTACATGTGTGCCTATCCTCCTATCTTTTATGCTAACTTAGAATAGTAAATGATAACTGGTAGGCGTTCCGAGAAAGACATCGCTTAGAGTACCAAATTCAAATGCATCTAGAATCTACAACGAGGCTCTATTTAAAAATTTTCACGGTGACGACTTCTTATGTGTTAGTGGGCTTCTTGAAACACCCAAAGTATTATAATAAGAAGACTCAGAGATAATGAACTCACACAATTCAACTTGTTACATCTGAAGCATAAGCTCACACTTGGATTTTCTTATTGCTGTATTGTCTCCCTTCTCTTCATATGGAAGAATTATCTTCAATGTTATGCTTTTCTTTGCCTTGAAAAATAGTAATAATAAGATTCCTTGTTGTGTTGAGGCATCAAGCATGGTGTGTCATCCGGTTATTATGTAATCCTCTTTCAGAAGCCTTCATTTGTAAGAGAGTGTTATCATCACAATAGCATAAGTACAATTCTTTTGATGGTATAATTATTTACAAGTGAAGGTCTTATTTGGTGAACAACAAACCTTGGTTTGGTATCACTTACTAGTAGTAATAAAGCTTAACTCTCATTTTTTACGGCTCACAAAAAAGAAGCAATATGTGCTATAATTTCAGATATGATATCACAGCTGGAGCTTGGAAAACTACCTGAGAAGAGGAAGCCCGAGAAGCGTGTGAATGGGATATTTTGGATTTTACTAATTAATATTGGAGTATTCGTAGCAGATCACATATTTCAGGTTTAAACTATTTTAGTTGATTTTGATGCTCTTTGAATCGTAGCATATAGATTTTAGACTTGGCGTTACATCATATGAAGCTTATAGAGAGAGATCTAATTATTTATTTGTTTATTTATTCAATTTTAAAAAAAGTTGTTGCCATGTAGAAAACGATAAAGATGGTATGAAGTTATTAATATCCTGTTATTGGTTTATATCATCAACTGCTCTTTAGTTGAACGGTCAAATGTTGGTATCGTAGCGAAGAAAGTAGAAATAAAAGAACAAAAGACTGCATTTAGTACTTTCAGTAGTTTATTTGCAAACTTACATGGTAATTTTGATTATTATCCAGGTTCGTGAGATTAAGGCTTTGTATTTATACCATAATTTTCCAGTTTGGTACCAGTTTGTGACATCAACCTTTTGTCATGCAAATTGGTGAGACATCTACTATTTATGGATGATTTGACTTTATCTCTTGTATTAAATTAATCAACAATGATATTGAGAAGCATGCTACAAATCCCCAATTAGAGATGGCAGTTCTGAGCCATTTACTGATGAATGGGCCGATTTGGGGTGTGTTTTATCTCAAAAGGGTCAAGACAAAAAAGTTGCTAAAAGATCTGGATTGTTATTGTAATAATAGTGTTTGCAGAATTGCTGTCATGGTTTAAGCACAATTTTAAAAATGACTATGGACAATATATTGTGCAAGGCAACCTGGATCAACATGGCCCTGGATCGTCCTTAAAGTGACCTGTTTCAACCCATATCTGTTTTGACTCGTTTCCCAATCTGCCCAAGTTACCATCTCCATTCCAAAATGATGAGAATTGAGAAATGCTGGCAACATTTGCAAAAAGTGAACAATCTTGTGCTATTGTTTACTCAAGTTTCCTTATTGTTTGTTTTTCATGTTTTACAGGAATCATCTCTCTAGCAACCTTTTCTTCTTATATATATTTGGTAAGATTAGTTTTTCCACTAGACAAGCGAAACATCCTATTATTTGAGTGAATTTTAGGGCGTCACCATTAATCTGTTGGTCGATAGGAAAGCTTGTTGAAGAAGAGGAAGGAAATTTTGGATTATGGCTCTCTTATATCCTGACGGGTGCTGGAGCAAATCTCGTTTCATGGCTTATACTTCCTAGAAATGCCGTCTCTGTTGGAGCCTCTGGTGCTGTATTCGGTCTCTTTGCAATTAGTGTTCTTGTTAAGGTATGTATATTGTTTGAAGTTTCACATGAAATTTGGGCCTCCTGCTTGACCAATTTCTCGGAGTCAGAGGAGGATCTCTCATCCGATTATCTTAATGTATTTTGCTTTTTCCTTGCAGCTTTCTTTTGACTGGAGGAAGATCCTTGAAGTACTTATACTGGGTCAATTTGTTATTGAACGGGTATGTATTATTATTGTTATAAATCTGTACATCTCTATTTCATACAAATGGACCCCCTGGGCTTAACGTGGTTCTTCCCCTGATCCTGGTAAAACTGACAACCTAATATTTGATCATGCATGTAGTTAAAAAAAAAGAATGGTTGCGTTAATATCTGAAGTGTAAGAGGATCTTGATATCCCAAATATAAATTATCATTGTTTGGCAATGATGATAATGTGTCCTTTTCATGTACAAATACGTTCCATATCTGTGTCCTTTTCTTTATAGTATAATATCAATGCGAGTAGATAATTAAATATGTGTAACATATTTCTCCCTTCATCCCAAAAATGCATTTTTTGACTTGACAGATTGTTCATCCAAATCCTTAACATATAATCAAATACGTAAAATATTATTAAAATTAATTTGGGAAAACGTGTGGATCGGCAATAATCTCGGAGTTTTAATGGTTTCCTATAGCATGACAATGATAATATACTGAATTACTGATATCAGGTGATGGAAGCAGCCCAAGCTTCAACAAGTTTTGCAAGCAGTAACAGTGCTTTACAGAATGTTAATCACATAGCTCATCTTTCTGGTGCTCTTGTTGGTGCAACTTTGGTATGGCTTCTCAGCAGATTTCCCTCCCAACCTGCAGATCAAGATAAATGATGCAATAACATTGTTCATTCCAACTATTGCTCTTTTTAGTGAATCTTCTACCAATTATTTTTTTTTCTTACAATACATACTGAAAAAACTTGGGACTTCAGACCTTCAATAACTTACAGTTATGCAGTTATCCTTGTGGTCCATTTTGCCCTTCACGTGTAATTAAAATGCATCCCCTTTGTAAGAATATCCTTATGTGTGTCTGCTAGTCAAAAACTTGTGTCATATTAATGTTTCACTATATCCTATATTGAATATTCTGACATAAACTACTTAGGAAGCTAACATTTAAGGGATTGATTGTTTAGTGTTTACTTAACAAGTGGGGGGCAGATGCCGCACATCTGCATAATGTGGTGCCATTGACTTGGCTATTTTTAGAGTTTATAGGGGTCGTTTCAATTTTTTTTTAATCTTTGTGGTACATGTAACATTTTTGTAAGTCTTAAACAACTAAACGCGAACGCCAGTGCTAGGTGTTACTCACAAAATGAGTGTACATGCATGTTTAAATTGTTCTATAGAGGATATATGCTTCAAATTTGTATATTGAACCATATGGTCTTCCACTAGAGTTCTATAGATCATGCCCCTCTGCCCATATTAAGCTTGATAATTATCTTATAGATCACATGATTCGGATGAAACGCATAGAAGTCATCCTCTTGTATCGAAGCTATTAGTGTATTCTAACTTTTCGGACAGTGATTATCATAATATGTGACCTTATCATATTAGTGGTACTTGAGCTCATTGGTAACCTATAAAAAATGTGAACATTCACACTGAAGTAGACCTGACCTCATGCACACTGGTCTATAGGAACTCAACAAAAAGCCATTATTAACCTTTTCTTTTATAAACTAAAGTTTAGATCTCAACAGACAACATTTAAAAAGGTGGTGTTTGAATTGATGTTGATTTTCTTTTTAATGAATAGAACTTTGATAGCTTCCAATTGTTACTTCGGGACTCAAGCAAGAGAGAAACTCATATATCGATAATTGTTATTTACATGTATTCATGTACCATATATACCAATAAATATCATATTCATCTTTTAAGTACAAATATATATCAGCAACAAACCAGCAAAGGTGCAGCCAACAGTAGAATTACAACTTCATTGCACATAAAGCTTGTCTTTGAAGAACCGTTAACCTGCCAATAGTAAGTGACCAGGATCATATGCTTCTTTCACTCATCTATTGACCCACACAGCAACCATATTCTCTCAAACTATTCACATGAACTCTTAGAAGAGAGCGATTCTCAATTTCCTGTTAGTTAAAGAATACTGTCACCAGAGATGGCGGAGGCTCATTGTACACAAAAACCTGCTTTAGGCAAACAATCGGCTTTCTTCCACCCAGCTTGCTGCTTAAATTCGTAGATTTTATTGCAGCTCGTAAATTTTCAGATGAAAAGTCAGTGTCCCTTGATGTCATCTTTCCCATTCTGGTCACACCAGCCAACAACTTCTCATCACTCTGTATCCTTGTAATATTGGCAGAACAGAAGCTTTTAGGTTCTTGTTCTTTATAATCTGAATCAGCATAACTACGCCATGCTTCAGCAATTAGTGATAAAGTTGCCTTTTTTGGTAGGAGATTATAATCTTTCATTCGCTGAACCATTGCTTCTGCATTCCATGGTTGCTTAGCTACAATAAACCCTGAAATAAGTGTCTCAAAAGTCTTTACATTTGGCTTTACTCCAAAATCTTTCATGGTTTCAAACACCCGAATGGCATAATCCATTTTGTGTGCACTGCACCATCCACTGATGACAGTTGTGAAAATGATTACATTTGGAGGGAAACTTAGTTTAGCCATAGAGGAGAGAAGCTTATCGGCTTCTTCAGGTTGCCCTGCACGAACATAACCTTTTGCAAGAATGCTGTAAACATGGGCATCAGGTTCAATGCCAGCTTTGACCATATCATGGAAGATTTCTTTGCATTTATTCATATCTCCTGATGCACTCCATGCATCCATGATGGTGCTAAAACTAATCACATCGGGTTTGACACCATATTCTTCCATCAACGTCAAAACCTGTTTGAAGGTTGAAGAGTAAGCTTTTCACATCTTACAATGAGTTAATGGAATAAGGAAATTGACTTACTAAACCATTTAAATTGATTTATCATTAGTAAAACCATTGATCTAGTGCAAATGCAAAATATTTAGATACTTTACAGAAGGTGCAGTTGGTTTCTTGGGCAATTACAGAACCACATGCAGGGGGCTGTTTCAACACATATATTAAAGAATAGGTGATATTCAGGATACATTTCATCGATAATGAGTAAAATATAAATAGCTAAAACTGGAGCAGGTTAAACAGGTAGAAAGACACCCAAAGTACGTATTTTGATGCTTACAAACTAAGTCTCCCAAAGTGTAGATTTTAATGTATACAAACTCCTTAATAGTTTGATAAAAGGAAAAATCGCCCCGACCATCGTTTTTCGACAAGTATCTTGTTAAACTAAATCACAAATTCTGTTTTGACCTGTTACCCAACCCGGCCCAACATGTACTAGAAAACTAGCAGTTGATCTTAATCTGTTTTGACCCATTACAGCCCGACCCATCAATTTTGCGAACTCTACTACCATTTGTCCAAAATTTGAAATTACTGCAAAAAATGATCGTAAAGAAAGTCAAATCACTTGTAATCAAACTTAGTTTACCTAACGTTGCTGTAGATTTAATACACAACATACTATACTGAAGGGATAATAACTGAACTTGATAACAAAATAGAGAGGAAAGATGGACACTAACCTCATCAACACCATCTCCATCTATCGTGTCAAGAAACCCTTTAATCAATGAGTTAAAAACAACAAGATTCGGACGAACATCAAAACTCTTCATCCGATGAACAAACTTTAATGCGTCCTTAATTTTACCTTCTTTACAATAGCCTCCAATAATAATCCCACAAGTTCTATCATCAGGCTTCACATTATTCTTCTCCATCTCAAAAATAATCCCTTCAGCATTTATCGCCTTACCCTTTTGAGCATAAGTTGTCGCTAATGTATTATAAGTAACCGCATCTGGTTGCAAGCCTAAAACTTCCATTTTACGTACAATTTTCCAAGCCTCAGTCATCATATTTAAATGACAATATGATCTAACAAGAATATTATAAGTTCTTAAATTTGGTTTCACGTTTTCTTCTTGCATCAATTCCAGTAACTGCAGCGATTTTTCTGGTTTACCAGAAACTCCATATCCTTTAATTAACGTGTTATAAGTACCCGTTGTCACTCTTATTCCATTCTCCTTCATCTTTTTTAACATTTTCATGGCTTCCTCCATGTCACCAGATTCAGAAAATGCATTAATGACAGCATTGAAGTAAATTGAATCAGGTTTCATTCCATTTTCTTCTACTTGTGAGATGATACTTTGTATATAATCAAATCGTTTTTGAAAAGTCAAAGAGGCTAAAAGAGTTGTGTATGATATAAGGGATGGTTTGTGTCCTCCCATAATTATATTCTTGAATATTGATTGTGCTTCTTGTGGTTTCCCTCTTTCTAAGAGAATGTGCATTAGTTTTGATTTCGATTGCACGGTTTTGCAACCATCTTTAACCATGCAATGTGAGCAGAGAGTGGTATCTGGTGATGGGTACAACTGTATTTTGTCATCAGCATTTTTTCCCTGCCAGTTTGACTTAAAAAGTCAAATAACACTACAATTTCAACTCGAAAATTAACATGATCTATAAATAATTATAACATATTTCAATGCACATACTACTTTATAATAGATAGATTCCACACTAAGCAAAAAAATGCCAAATTTTGTGACAAATTTTATATCATACATAATTTTGAAAAGTGAATTCTTTGACTTTTAAAAGTCATGGGTATTCATTTAGCACTATGCAAACCTGTTCTTTCTTCATGGGTGAAGGTATTCCTTGATATCTGTTTTTCGTAACAGAAAAAGCTTTCTGTCTATTGAACTCTCTCATTGTAAACTTTGTTCAGCTTCTCATCACCTACCCAAAAAACCTCCTACTGAGAAAATGAAACTATATTAATCAGAAGCATATTTTAAAGAGAAGATATTTGATCCACACAATGAAAAAAGGATGGAAACAAGTGGTCCATAATCCATATGTCCACATGTTTTTTATTTTTATTTTTATGCCTGCAAACTATTTAAAATTTATAAATAAAGGTGAGGAAGTTATTAAAATGTGAAAATAGTTGATGGTACCTGTTTGGATCAGACTGAGGGGCAAACCATATTGAAAGTAATGGATAATTGGATTCAATTTAACCAGTTTTTGAAAAAGGGAAAAACCATATATTCATATTTTATTTATATACAATTATAAGATAAGAAAAATGATATCCATTTTTGATAAATCTTATCCTCAAAAATTTTATGGGCATAATGGATAGGAATTGGATAATGGAGTGTTGTAGGGTGTTACACAACACAAAATAACTAATACTATGCTAGAGTAAAACTTATTACTGTAGTAAAATAGTAAAAATACAGACCAATCTAAAATGTTTGTTTTAGTAGCTAAGAAATTTGTATGTTTTAGTTAATGCATGTGTAAAGTGTAAATATTATGATTCTGTCTTAAATATACTCAATTGGACTGCAAGATTCATACCATAGTAAGTTGCATAATTGCATTCTTACAAATTCATGTGGATTTCATTGGTATATATCTTTCTACTTAAAAAACAGAATTCACATTCCACCCCCTCCCTTGTAGTCTCTGCTATATACTAGAGATGCTAATGGTTTGATCTAGTCCAAATAAACTACTCACACTTGTAGTTTTGCTATCTTGGATATCCTAAAATGAAATATATATATATATATATATATATATACGAAAATATGTATAAAATATGTATATACGTGTACCAATCATATGAGTGTACTGAAAATAATGAGAGAAAAACGATAATCAGATTTATTGCAAGTCAGTGCCCACGTCAATTTGTATGCATGTCTTTGTAAAATATTTGTAAGTGAAGTATTTCTCACTAATAACGAATGCTGACGTACAAGTTCTCTTCCATATGGTACAACTATGTAAAGCATACTATGAAACCTTTTTTTCCCACCATCAAAAGACATTAATCATAATTAAGATTTTTATTAAACTTGCTTATGAAATATACAGTAACATATACCATTGTAAGTTATAAGATTGAATTCTATACAACTTCATTCATGCATATATTTATTTTGGACAAGTTCAAGTTGGCATTATTTCCACCAAATTCAATAAAAGAAAGTGACCATCACGTTCTTTAACTTCTTTTTGTTGAACACTTTATATCCTTAAATTACACAAAACAAAAAGGTTATGATGACATGATACAATATATATTTATTATTTATTGTTTTTCCATGTTGTCGATTCTCAAACTCACCTAAATTGAATCTCAACCAACGTTATTAACAGAGGTTTCAAATTTCTGTTTCCATTTTCCTCAAACCCTCCTTCCTTCCCTCCCTCCAACATTATTCATACAACCCAAAACAAATAAAAATAATTTAATTATTATGGCCGGAAGAAAGGCTTGTTTCCCTCTCTTTAACATCATCATCATTATGAAAATAAACTTTATATCTTTTAGTAAGTAACCATAGATATTTAGAAACAACATAGCTTGCTAACCCATCATTTGGATTGTTTGTTTTTATATATAAAAAAAGAGAAATAAGTTTGATGAAATGTTGAAGATTTGGAAATGGTATAAAACTTGTTTAGCTATACATCCGGTAAAAACGCAGGTAATTAGCTCTGGTTTTATTTGGGGTCTTGGTGATCTTGCTGCTCAGGCTGTTACGCGTGCTACCGCGGCCAGGAAAAAATATATTTTTCTTTCTGTAAGTCATTCTTTCCTTTTTGACATATTCATGATCATATATATACATAATCATGGTTTTGCATTCAATGTTCTATTATTTTTTGTGTTTTGGATGATCAAGCTTGCATTCAACAAGATGTAAATTATGGGTCGGGTGATTGTGTTTATGTATGTAGCATAATTTAAATTTTCTCCTTGTTACATTTAACTAGTTATGTGTTGTTAACGGCATATATTATCCCCATATTGATTGTGCCATAATATACAATGTATGAAATTAAAATGGCTAATTTTCAAAAAGTTTGAAGGTAATGTTTTCTCATTTCGACAGGATGATGATAGAGATTTACGTATAAACTGGAGACGGGTTGTTACCACAAGCCTTTTCGGTATGGCATTTGTTGGGCCAATTGGCCATTTCTGGTTAGTAATTCCTTCTTTGATTTTAGTAATAAGTAACTTGTTTAGTTATTTGTGGTTTTACATAAGTTGTTCTGAAAAGAAAAAAAAAACTTATTTGTCATGGTTTTTTGTAGGTATGAAGGTCTAGATCGGTTTTTAAAATATAGACTTGAATATCCACCAAGATCAATGCGATTTGTTGCTATGAAAGTAGCACTCGACGGGATCATATTTGGTCCAGTGGATTTATTTATTTTCTTCGCTTACATGGGTTTTGCATCGGGTAAAAATGTGAGTCAAGTTAAGGAAGAGGTGAAACGAGATTTTCTTCCAGCGTTAGTAGTAGAAGGAGGGATATGGCCAATTGTTCAAGTGGTTAATTTTCGATTTGTACCAGTTAGGTATCAACTTCTGTATGTTAATCTTTTCTGCTTGTTGGATAGCTGTTTTCTTTCATGGCTTGAGCAGCAACAAGACGCTGCTTGGAAACAATGGTTTAAAGGTTTTTCTTTTAAAGATTTCAAACGGCGTAATGGATGAGTTAAATCTTTCCCAAATCTCCAACTTATGAGATAGGGATCTAATTGTTACTGCTAATGATTATGTAAAGTTCTAGCTCTGATACTTTCTTTTGTAAATGATTTACTGCTCGTTCGTTTTAGGAGAAAGGAGGGAGTTATTAGAACTGTGAATCTCTATATACATAAATTTTGTCATTGTTATTTCCTTTTTCGGTTTCTTGATAATTAAAATAGATGTGTTCGGTTCTCGATTTTTGTCTACTACAAATATTTTCCATGATTTACTTGTTAGGGTGATTTGAAAAATTATAGATCTACAACATCGTTTCAAGCTTGAAACAATAGCTATATCAAAAAGAGCTAAGTTTGGATCAAAAGAGAATTATGATTGAGATGTTGAGTCAAGAACTACTTTCTTCAAACCAAAATTTGTCGGGACTGTTGTAAAATTTATTTATTTATTTTTTTTTTTATAGAAAGACAATCCTACAATTAACCTACTCCACATAATATATGTATGTCGTACATATACACATGCTTTCCACGAGACTTGAACCCACAACCTCTTGGTTGTTGAGTTCCTCACATACCGCTAAGCCATATACCCTTTGATTCAAAGCAATGTCAAATTTAAGAACGGGCTTTTTGTTATGTAGTAAGAAACTAAGAAACAAATCGAATCAAATCAACCATGTCACTTATAATTGTTGGCTCAGATCATTGATCACCAAATTTACCATTTACATACAATCCTGCAGATCTAAAGTAACTAGCAGCCAACAAGTGGACCTCAGAATGTTTATGTTAAAATTTGATAAAAACTCCAAAATTAATCTGATCCATCGTATGCCTCCTTATGAACAAACGACATTTTCAACATGTTTGTGAGACCTAAAAGACGCCCCTGTCTCAACATCCTCTTGACAAAGTTTTGCATCTAATCTAGTTCGCCCTAAACATTAATAAGCCCTTTACGAACATGAGAATAACAATCATATCTTGAGACCTTTTCATTTTTATTGAAACTAAAATGAGAGCTTCATACGTACCCAAATCGAACTAAAATCCAGAAGCTACCTTGGCCGAGTATCAGGCTAGTATTGCCTTACTATTTCGCAGATTTGTAAATGCTGAAAATGAACAAATTCTAATTGTGAGAGGTTGTTTATAATACTCCCCCAAGTTCTACATTGTTTCAAACGAGTATGTTTAACCCGCACATTGCGGCGGAGACTATCCTCTCTTTTTTTCTATGACGCCCTCATAGTCTCATAAACCTTGTACTATTCATGGCCTTATTGCATGTCCATTGTCTCAAAAGGTTATTTCGACGGGTAACTTTTAACTCGGGGTTTTATAAATCCGATGCACACTTCCTCAAAGACCGCACCACATACAATATTAAGTTGTTTCCTATACATGTGTTCCCATTGTTTGATCTAAGGTAACTTTTCAAAAAATAAAGTTTATTTTAACCAAAAGGGACATACATCTCATTTGGTTCCTCACTATATAAAGTTTGTTAGTTGTATAAAAGTGACAAATTGATAATAAGTTGACAACCCTAATGACTGTCAATAAGAACTCCTCGAAGTTATTTATATTCTCGAAGTTTCCTTTATCATAAAAAATTATAATTAATACATTACAAATAAAAGCTACGTTTCAGTGAATTAAAAATAAAATTTCAGTATATTAGTTATAATTTTGATTAAATAAAGAAAGTTTAACTTCAATTGTATGTGAATGAATTAATAAACAATTTTAAAAACTCAAATCAATATAGTTAATTAAGACTTAATACACTTCAGCCTTTAGTCAATGATGAAATTGCCTAACTTCAATGATGAAATTGCCTAACCTTCAAATAAACTAAACAAAAACAAAATAAAGTGCATAAAATATTAAATTATTTTGTTTGTCCATCTATATTTTTTCTATATTAATTCCTAATTATTGTCCCTTACTTTAAAAAATAATAATAAATTATTTTGTTTGTCCATTTATATAGGTTTTTTCTCTCCATACCATTTTAATTTACTTCCATACCATTTTTTGAATTAAAAAGTACAGAACAGTACGGAAATAGTACATAAAAAGTACAGAATGTAAGAAAAAGTGAAAGAATAAAGTACAGAAAAGTACAGAAACATTAATTTTAAAATAGATAAATGGTATAGAGAGTAGGGGCCTTTATATAACAATCGCATTTATAGAGGGAAGGATCTTGGTAATTGCTAATCGCTTTTACAGAAGAAAATTAGGGTTGAAAAAAGAAAAGAAAAAAGAAGATCGACAACAATGGCCGGAAACGCACTAAAATTCATCAAGCCAAGCGCTCGTCCTCAAGCCACCGATATTCAGGCCGCCGCTGCTTGGGGCGTCGCTGCTTTCACCGGCGCCGTTTGGCTTGTTCAGGTCCCTTCATTTTCCACAATTTTTTTTCAATATGTATTATTATTTGTTTGATTTGTTGATCGCTTGATTTCGTTACTTGATTGCAATCGTAACTTGTTTTTGTGAAGCTACCAATTTATTGCGTTAATTGATTGTTAGTTTCTCTGATTCTAGAATTAATGTAATTGGAATGATTGATGTAGATCTGGATTTTGATTCCGTGACCCTAACCGTTTTGAAAAAAACTCTGGTTCTTCTGGTCAAACTATACCTGGATGATAATATCTAATGTATGTCAATAATTTTTCATGGTCATTATTAGCTGTGTGTATATATTTAAACTGGAATATAATTAAGTTTTCGCTTAAAAAGTGTTGATTTTTTTTTTTTTTTTATACAAGTTATGGAATATGGATGGATGAATTTAAGAGTTTGATGTTTCAACAATACGATTCTCCTCTTAGGTTATGTGTCTTGTTTAATTGGTTATAGGTTTAGCTAGCATTTGAAACATGTGGTTGTATGGGCTTGTTTTGGGTTACATTTGAGAGCACCGAAACTAGTGGGGAGGTTAGATTCGTCTGGAAAATGTATGATGATAAAAGGTGGTAGACTTGTATGAAAATAAGTTAGTTAATTTGCTTGATATATGGGTAGAGAAGAAAGTTACTTGATATGTAGTTAATTTTTCAGTTTATATTGAAGTAAGTGGACTTTCAGTTGGTCGCATGATGTTACTTTGGTGGACATCTAATCTAATTATAAGCTATCTTCTCGATCTATCTGCTGCTTTCTGTTGAGTTGATTGAATCTCATGTGTTACAAGCGACATTTCCGTATTAATGGACAAATATGCATGGGAGCCTTTAGGTGAGTCATTAGTACGAGACATTGATGATATTGGCACAAGTGATGCATGATTCATGATTATTTCTTAAGCTGTACAGACGTCGTCTGATTGTCAGTTTTATAAAACATAACTCTCTAATTGCAATCTAGTTTCTTTTCCAGTTTTGCATATGGTTTGAAGGTCATACAATTACAAACCTTTCAAGTTTGAGTCTAACTAACAACACTTGATCACAATCAAAGCCAATCTATGTTTTGTAAAACTGTCAATGGAATGACTTCTATTTAAGTTAACAAATGATCAGAAAAGTCGTCAATGTTTTATCATTTCTTGCTGAAATTGTCAATGCGTTGTAAGCTTTGCTGAAACACCTCCAACTATAATTATTTTACCAGTTGATGCAAACCCTTTATACTGCTTTAGTCATCCTTGATAAGATGGATCTTCTTGTTTGGCTTAATGCCTCATTAATTTGCACTTGTTAGTTTATACAAACCAATCTGAATGACTTTTTCGTTCTTATTTGGGAATTTTGATGGAAAAAAGTTGGTTATTGTACCCAACTAAGACGTTGCTAGTACCTTATATGATTGTGGTTATTGGTAAAAGGCATTAAAAATTTTGAACATATCGCTAATCATGAGTTAACGAGTCACACTTCCACATATGTATACTTGTAGAGCATATAACTTAAGTCATACAACAAGCATTAGCCGATAAGAGTTATCATAAAGGTCACGTAGAAATCATGGTGATGGAAAAGAGCTTTCAGCTTGGACATAATAAATCCCCAACTAGATAACATATATATTAGCAACCTGAAATATGGTAAACTGAAGCTGGTCATTTTTGATGTCTATATCAATTATCAACTGCAATCACTAATACGGAGTACATTCTAAGGCTCAAATTGGATAGTAGTGGTTGTATATTTGCTTGTGGTTGCTCGAGTTATTTGTTAAGTTATCTTTTACTTTCTAACTTGCACATGCTTTTGAAGCATTTTCTGTTACTTCCTCAGTTGATCTGCAACTTGGTATTTAAGTAATAAAAATGTCAATTTTGAACCATTTATGGCTATGTGGGTGGTTATTCTTTTTTCTTTAATGGGTAAAATGTTAAAAAAATTGCTAAAATTGAAGTCGGTCAAATGGGTTGAAAGTCGCCCAATGGTAGTCCTACTCACGACGCCCTTCATTTCAATAAATTTGCAATGTATTTGGGATGTCATGTGAAATGTTGCAATCTATCATATTTTAGCAAGTTTTTTACGTTGAATCCCCTATTTGCCCATCATTACGATTGAAAATAAATTGTGGAACTATTATTAATTCTCTTATTTATATATTGTTCATAAAGCCCAGATCTTTTCTGTTCATTATAGTCCTGTCTGCCTTTTTCTGTTGTTTAAAGAAACTAGGATTTGCTCTTACAATTGTCTTTCTGTTATTTGTGAAATTGCAGCCGTTTGATTGGGTGAGGAAGACCTTCTTTGAGAAACCAGAGCCAGAAAATTAAATAGAGGTGTGACATTTATCTCTAATGGCCCAAATATTGATTTTGCCATCTGTTTCCTTTCTGCTGATGAGAAAACTGTAGACAGATTTTGATTTGAATAATGTGAAACAACAAATTATATTGTGGTTTATTGTAGTTAGAAAAGATATACCATGGTTTTCGTGGTCATCTTGTTGACAGCCTATTGCTTGTGCTAATTTGCACCAGAGGGATGTGCATATAACAGGAATTGATCTTTCTCAAAATCAAATACTTCTCAATTCTTTTAGTAGAAGAATTTTAAATACGGATCAGTTCCCATACATTAATTTCATTTGTGTGATTTTAAACATCACAATGTCCTAATGAATCTCAATAATGAAACACAAGCAAAAACTTGTGTAATCTTTATCTAACCACAATATGAATATGGTTATCTTATGATATTACATGTTACAAGTACAAAAAAATCAATGCAGAGAGTATCTGGAAACGTACATAAACATCAAGTTGATTCGTCTACGAGTAAACTGAGTATATGTATTGATCAAATGCACTCATATAGTGAATAAAGTCCCAAAGGATGTTTTGATTTTCTTTATAATACACATGTTTTCATTGTATATAGCGACTCTGAATCGTTATATGGAAATAATCAGATGAACAGACAAAAAATAAAATGTTGGGAATCAACATTTTGTGGTTTTCAGAAACAGGACAACACAGATACTTGACAACAGTTATGTTTGGTGCTAAGAGAATGTTTGGCCTTTCAAAAAATGTAATATAAATGTTAGTGACCGTGTATGTTTGATTAAACAGTTCATGAGTAACATGTTATAAATGTTGATCTCCTAAACATGATTACAAAGTTACACAACCAATCAAAATCCGACTTTTATAAACCTCAACTGGATCTACTACAATACATTTGACCCGTTCAATACTTTTTTTTTTTTTTTTAATATTAATTGATGAAATTGTCTTCTCAAAACTCTCAAACGACATTTTTATTTTTCTTCCTTTCTAGTCAACGATAGAGAAATTATTGAGAAACTACAATTGCACTTTCACTTAATATTCTAAATCTTGTTATTATATTTGTTGATCTAAAAGTCATTCGACTATTAGGTCATATTCGATTAAGTACATCTATTATTCTTTTAAATGAAAAAGTCACTCAATTATTATATGATTGAATGAATTTATCTATAATTTTTGTAATTGATAAACCCCCTCAACTATTTATGTTTTATAGAAACGTAGATATCTTTAGTAAAAGAGTCTATCGGATGATCGTTGAGTTGACTTATACGTATTGGGGTCATTTGTACACCATCAAATTTTAGCCATTAGAGGTGGCAAAATGAATGGGTCGGGTCGGGTTGGGTCACGGGTCTAGATGGGTTTGGGTTTAAATGGGTCCGGGTCTAGATGGGTCATTTAGAAGGATGGGTCTAAACGGGTCCGGGTCAAATGGGTCTCGGGTCGGGTCGGGTCATCGGGTTCACCAAATTTTTTTTTTTTATTTGAGTGAAAAATGAAAAAAATGAAATGAGGTGGAAAAAAAAAAAATTATCCGCTAGACTCATCTAAACCCGTTGGTTAATTGTTACATAATTAGAGGTTATATTGAAAAACCCATTTAGACCCATCCAAAAAATGGGGAGGAGACCCAACAAACTCACACCCTCCTAAAAATTAACCAAATTGACCCAAAATTAACCAATGGGTCTAAAATTGCCACATCTATTAGCGATACACCACTAAAGCTGCTTTACAGTGTTGTACAGTACAACACAATGATGCATAAAAATGGTATATGGCTAATATTTGGTGGTGTACAAATCACCACCCTTATTGAAATATTTTAAAGACACGTTGGACAAACTTACATGTTAAATAGTATATGATATAAGTGCCTTGAAAATGTAACTAATAACCAAACCAATCTTCTTTTTCGGTTACCAATATCTGTATGTTCTCTCGAGTTTTGCACGTGACATATATTTGATCTTTGATGAAAGAAGATATTGCTTTTTTGTTACTTTCTCAAGCTCTTATTATATCACATATTTGCATGTAAGCTTGTTTAGCTCATCACTTAAATAAGTGACATTTGTATATAAGCTCAATGATTACCTTAAAAAACTCTTTTAATATAGATATATGTTTTTGAATAAAACAAAAATAACTAAGAGACTTTATCAATCACAAAATTATGAAGGGGCTATAATCGAATATTATCTAGATGTGGCAATTTTAGACCCATTGGTTAATTATGGGTCAATTTGGTTAATATTTAGAAGGGGATGAGTTTGTTGGGTATCCTCCCCATTTTTTTGATGGGTCTAAATGGGTTTTTCAATATAACCTCCAATTGTGTAACAATTAACCAACGGGTCTAGCGGACAAATTTTTTTTTTTCCACCTCATTTCATTTGTTTCATTTTTCACTCAAATAAAAAAAAAATTGGTGAAAACCCGATGGGTCGACCCGACCAGAGACCCATTTGACCCAGACCCATTTAGACACATCCTTTTAAATGACTCATCTAGACCCGAACCCATTTAGACCCGAACCCATTTAGACTCGTGAACCGACCCGACCCATTCATTTTGCCACTTATAATATTATCTAATAGTTAGGTGATTTTTTCAATCAATAAACTGTGAAGGGTCATATATCAACTAGCTTTTTTACTTTGTGTTATTATACAAAATTCAAATGGTTATATATATTAAAAATTGGTATTATTTTCTACTACGTATTAATATTCAATAAAAGGACTAAATCAAGAATCGTATTTGTAGATAAAGAGAAACCAAACTATCTGACCAAATTATTCAAAATTAATTGCCTTATAATTTAATTAATCGCCAGTACCTAATCTAATACTCTCTCCGTCTCAGTTTTATTGTCATCTTTTGACTTTTGGAGTCTTTCTTTGACAACTTTGACAACTTTGACCTTGAATATTTTTGTTTGTGTTATATAATACTTGATGCAAATTATACCAATGAAAATACATTCAAAATTCAATCCATTCATATATTTTGCATCAAATATTATATAACACAAAAAAAACATTGAAGGTCAAACAAAAGTCAAAAGAGGACAATAAAACTGGGACGGAGGGAGTGCTATATTATCAGTAATAGTTAAGTGAATTTTTCAATAAAACAATGATAAAGATACTTAACTTAATATATATATATATATATATATATATATATATATATATATATATATATATATAATATAATTAAAGTTTAAACTCGTGTACACATGATACTTATATTTGATTTTTGTCTCTAAATAATGTCTATGATAAACTAGAAAATAGATTCATCAAATAGGTGGTGTTTTATTAAAAAAATTAACTAAAATAAAATAATCAACTAATTAAAAATTAGTATTAAATTTTTTGATATCATAACCATAGTTGTTAACTCGTGACTCGAAATTTTAATTATTAACTTGTGACTCGGCTCGACTCGTAAGAGCCATTGTTATATATATATATATATATATATATATATATATATATATATATATATATATATATATATATTCTTAAGTGAAGTAAAACGTGGTAAAAATTGATAATTAAGTCGTTGACCGGTAATTCACACAAATGTTTAATTTAAAATAGATTATAGTCATTCTTTTTCTTCCTATTTTGTCATTATTTTGTATCACATTACACTAAAAATTTTTCAGATTTTCTGACTTATAAGAATTGCACCAGATTCAAATGAGTCAATAAACGATTCGTAAGAGTCAAAACTGTAACACCCCGCAATTTCAACAAAATTATAAACGTAATTAACGTGCATTTCTAGGCTAATTCCCTACTTGAGTGAATTCACAACACATTTTAGAGGTAAGTCTAGCAAAGGCCAACTAGTTAATACACGTAGTATTGCATAATACTTAACTTGTATAATTACGTACAAAACGATTGGAACAAACGCGACAAAAATATACGACTGTTGGTGAACAAAAATTATTTAATAAAACGAAATTATTAAATGACATTAACGATTATTAAATATTATGTCGATAATATTTACAAAGTATTTTATAACGTATAAACGTTTATTTCATAAACTGGAAAGAAACAAAGTTAAAATTTTATAAACTTAACTAAAATATTTCCAAAATATATTCCAACCAAAATATAAGCGAAAACGTATTTAAATATTTATCCTTTAAAATATCCCAACATTTAACGATCGTGTAAACAAACACCACATGGAACGCAAACACGGGAGGCGAAAAAGGAGACAAAACCTCTTCCACCTCCCTATTTTCTTTCATTTTCTTTCATCTCATTCTCTCTCCACTCTCTTTTTTTCTCTCAACTCCCTCTCTCTAAACTCAACCAAAAATCACACAAAAACCACAAAAACTACAACAAAAACGCATTGAATCACCATACTCCTTTTGGAATAAGGTGACCACGACGACACGATCTACCTTTCTACCTTTTCGGATTTTCAAACCGACACGCGTAAGTTTCCGACATTTTTCTTGAAACTACTTATATTTTGGTTTTTATGCATGTTTAGTGTTTACATAACTAAGAAATGTCCAAATAAGGGTTGGGTAAAAGTTTCGGGCCAAAACGAAGTCGTCCGGCCATGTATCCGGCCACCGGAGTCCGATCAGACCTCGACTTCGCATCTGGCTTGGGCCAAATGCGACATCAGTCACAACGTCGCAGAACCTCTCACAACGTCGTATACTGCGACATCACCTTTAACGTCGCATTAAATTGCGAAGTCGCACATAGCGACGTCGACCCTTACGTCGCACTAGACCCTGACGTCGCACATAGCGACATCAGCCTCAACGTCGCAGTACTAAACAACGTCGCTTGTAGCGACAACACACTCAACGTCGCAGGTTTCAGACCCCTTAAAAACGCATGATTTCACCAAGTCTTTTACCACTTGATTTGACTCCGAAACGAAATTTCGAATGCATTTTTACTTAAGCAATATAGTAGAAATAAAAAATTTTCAAGCTGACTTGGCAGCTTGACCCCAACCAGGGGCTTTGCCCCTTGGACCCCACCAGGGGTTGCCACCCCTTGGACCCCGCTACCAGGGGCGCTGCCCCCGGACCCCCGTACACAATTCCGTATTTTATGAAACTCAAAAGGAATGAAAATGACAAACGCTTTCAAAGGTTATAATTACAAACAGTTACCAACGAGTCGTATACACTTTCAAAACTTCAAACATAAACACAGAACAAACATTTGGACATAACTTGGTTGTACGAACACTAGCATGGATGATTAGCTTAGACATCCACATACTTATTAAATCTCATACGTTTAGGACGTTAGGAGATTCGACTACGTGTACCTTGGGCTTTAGGCTTTGCTAGCTCTCGCACTATTACTTAACTCAACAGGTGAGTTCACGGCCCCTACTTTTACTGTTTTAACTGCTTTTGGGGTGGAAAACATAGTCAACTGTTTTACTAATTGTCATAACTGCTTTGCTTACATGATTGTTATCATACTTGTTCACTCAAACGATAGAGTACTTTGAACTGTTTAACTGTTTGCGAACTATTGATTATGAAATAACATTTTCATACTATAAACTAAACAAACGTGGTGAACTATTTGACAACTGTTTTAACTAGACCGGTGAACAACCGGTAAACTATTTGATTTATGCTGGAGAACGACCAGCTACGTATTTTGGACGGGAGAACGACCCGTGCGTTTGTGGCCGGAGAACGACCGGTACTTTTCATGAAAATGCTGGAGAACGACCAGCTACGTATTTTAGTGCCAGAGAACGACTGGCCAAGGGACGGGAGAACGACCCGTGCGTCTTGGATGGGAGAACGACCCATGCGTCTTTAGACCGGAGAACGACCGGCACAGTGTTTCGCTGGAGAACGACCAGCAGTGTTTGGACGGCAGAACGACCCGTGCGTATTAAACTGTTTTATTGGACGGGAGAACGACCCGTGCGTATTTGGCAAGGAAAACGACCGGTACTTTTTGTATTTCGCTGGAGAACGACCATCAACGTGTTTAAACTGTATTTTGGGTAACATCCCACGTAAACCGAAGCTTTGGGTGAACAACCCACTAAACTGATACTTTGGATAACATTGCACAAAACATTACTCGACTGTTATGGCAATAACTATTTGTGAACGTATTTGATTTAAACAACTGTGTTTACGAACTTGGTTCAACTACTACAAACATAAAACCTGTGAATTCACTCAACCTCGTTGTTGACTTTTATTATGTTTTTCAGGGAATTAGCTGCGCATGTAAGAACCGCCTGCACATATGGAATTTAGGCGACCCGCGATGCAAATAGGATGCCAACTTTTGACACTAGATTTCTTTTGTATAACTAATCGGTTTTTAGTCATATTCCAGAAATCTACTTTTGTATAACATTACTACTTTTATACGATTTGATGAATCGTCAACTTTTGTAAACTATTAACTTTGGCATCTTAATATATTGATGTTTTGTTGTAATCATATGCTCTGATACGTATGTATGTACTATGTATTGTGGCACTCCCCATACTTAACCTAATACTTCCGCTAAACACAATAAACGAATTTGGGTGTGTTACAAAAACCATTTAAAAGTCGGGGTCCGAATCGTCTCGTTCTTTGAATTTTTAACTCGACTCTTACGAGTGTGACTCGTGAATCATAACAATTTAACAACTATGATAATAACACATTCTACATTGTATATGTATATCTAAGATGATTACTAATTATATGTTTTTTTCTTTATTATTATCTATTCATTTATTTATTTATTGGGAGAAGTAGTGATCGCCGCCGTTGATACTTGAAAGAAGGAGGTGGATAAAACAAAACAAACAAAAACAAAATCAAATTACACAAAAACAAAATCAAACACTTCCTTCATTTTCATTCATTCATTCATCTCCATAATATTTTTCTTAGGTTTTTGTTCCCTACCATAATCATAATCATCCCTAACCAAAGTAGCATCAAGTTGATCCTGAAATCAGCAGCAAAACATTCATCAAGCAAGGTAACTCAACATCATCTACTATCAAATCAATCATAAATATATTCGTTTCTTACACTTTATAATGGTCGATTTCTTCGTTTCATTATTATAATCATATTAATAATCAGCTGAAATAATCTACGATCAATCAACTATTATAATTGCACCTCTTGATTAATGTCAACGCAAATGTCTCCATTATTTTTTTTTTAATATCAGTGTTTGTGCTAATGTAATAAGATTTAGTAAGTTCATGTAGGTATTCATTATACAAAATTATGTTGGTTGGATTGTACCTGCACATTACATTTACTTGAGGTATTGTATCAAATAGTTTATTTTATCCAACTTAAAGTCAACTATCATGATACTAGTAGAGGTAACAATTTTAGACCCAATGGATAATTATGGGTCAATTTGGTTAATTTTTAGGAGGGGATGGGTTTGTTGGTCTCCTCCCCATTTTTTGGATGGGTCTAAATGGGTTTTTCAATATAACCTCTAATTGTGTAACAATTAACCAACGGGTTTAGATGGGTCTAGTGTGTAAATTTTTTTTTTTCACCTCATTTCATTTTTCACTCAAATAAAATTTTTTTTTTTGGTGAACCCGATGACCCGACCCGAGACCCATTTGACCCGGACCCGTTTAGACCCATCCTTCTAAATGACCCATCTAGACCCGGACCCATTTAGACCCAAACCCATCTAGACCCGTGACCCGACCCGACCCCTTTATTTTGCCACCTCTACATGATAGTATCTGTTTACTTGATTATGAATTATCAAGTCTATGGTAAATTCTTGTCCTTACATATTTATTTTTATTTTGTTTATGTTTTTTGGTATAAAGGAGTGCTAATGTTGCTTTGGATGGTAGACGGTGTTAAGATCATGCTAATTGTGTAGACGATTTTTCTTGAGTAACTTTTTAGTAATTTGGTACCCTGTTTGTTCAAACAAAACAATGTAAATATGTTCATTTCGGTATTCCATTTGATTTAGCTTTCGGAAAATCAGGTTGTTTATTTATCTATAAAAGTTATAAAGATGCTTTATATAAATAGTTCATGTGTTGCTTTTCATGTATGATGTCAAAAATTAAAGCTAGTTTTAAACGTTATTTATCTGTGATGCGATTCTAGGAGACATGGGGAGTGTAAATGAAGGTAAACTTAGGTTTTGTATAGACAGAGGAGGCACATTCACTGATGTCTATGCCGAAATACCTGGTCAATCTGAAGGAAAAGTGATGAAATTGTTGTCTGTTGATCCATCTAACTATGAAGATGCACCGGTTGAGGGAATTAGAAGGATTTTAGAGGAGTTTACCGGGAATAAAATCCCGAGGACTTCAAAAGTGCCTACTGATAACATTGAGTGGATTCGGATGGGAACAACCGTTGCAACGAATGCACTTTTGGAGAGAAAAGGGGAAAGAATTGCATTGTGTGTGACTCGTGGATTTAGGGATTTACTGCAGATTGGGAATCAGGCTCGCCCAAATATTTTTGATCTCACGGTGTTGAAACCTTCTAATTTGTATGAAGAGGTTATTGAAGTTGATGAGAGGATTGAGCTTGTTCTTGAAGATGAGAAAGTGGGTTCTGAATCGGCTGACCTGAATGTGGTTACTGGCATTTCAGGTGAGCGGGTTCGGGTAGTGAAGGCTGTTGATGAAGAAACTTTGAGGCCGTTACTTAACGGTCTATTGGAGAAAGGGATCAAGTGTTTAGCAATCGTGTTAATGCATTCTTATACCTACCCAGATCATGAACTTGCTGTGAACAAATTAGCTGTGAGCATGGGATTCAAGCATGTTTCATTATCGTCTTCTTTGACTCCCATGGTTCGAGCCGTTCCTAGAGGTTTGACCGCTAGTGTGGATGCATATTTGACTCCGGTTATCAAAGAGTACTTATTAGGGTTCATTTCTAAGTTTGATAATAATCTTGGAAAGCTGAATGTCCTATTTATGCAATCAGATGGTGGTTTAGCTCCCGAAAGTCGTTTCTCAGGTCATAAAGCGGTCTTGTCGGGTCCTGCAGGCGGAGTTGTCGGCTACTCACAAACCCTTTTCGGACTAGAGACTGAAAAACCCTTGATTGGGTTCGACATGGGTGGCACGTCTACTGACGTGAGTAGATATGCCGGGAGTTATGAGCAAGTTCTTGAAACACAGATAGCCGGTGCTATAATCCAAGCACCCCAGCTCGACATTAACACTGTAGCTGCTGGCGGCGGTTCAAAGCTGAAGTTTCAGTTTGGAGCATTTCGGGTTGGGCCCGAATCCGTTGGTGCACATCCGGGCCCTGTGTGTTACCGAAAAGGAGGTGAGCTGGCGGTCACGGATGCTAATCTTGTGTTAGGTTATGTGATTCCCGATTACTTTCCGTCTATATTCGGGCCTAATGAAGATCAACCTTTGGATATTATTAAAACTCGAGAAGAATTTGAGAAACTTGCAAAACAAATTAATTCTTATAGAAAAAGTCAAGATCCATTAGCGATTGAAATGTCGGTGGAGGAGATTGCACAGGGGTTTGTTAATGTAGCCAATGAGACGATGTGTCGACCTATTCGTCAACTAACAGAAATGAAAGGCCACGAAACCAAAAATCATGCTCTTGCTTGCTTTGGAGGTGCGGGTCCACAACACGCATGTGCCATTGCACGTTCATTGGGTATGAATGAAGTTTTAGTGCATAGATTTTGTGGGATTTTAAGTGCATATGGGATGGGATTAGCAGATGTTATTGAAGAAGCACAGGAACCGTATTCTGCTACTTACGGTCCCGAATCTGTTCTTGAAGCTTCACGAAGAGAAGCTCTGTTACTGAAATCAGTGAAACAGAAACTTATAGACCAAGGGTTTGGAGAAAGTAACATTACAACTGAATCATTTTTGAATTTGAGGTATGAAGGAACCGATACTGCTATAATGGTTAGAGGATCAGGAAATGATTATGCGGTTGAATTCGTTAAGTTATTTCAACAAGAATACGGATTTAAACTCCAAAAAAGAAATATTTTAATATGTGATGTACGAGTTCGAGGTATTGGAGTTACAAATATTCTAAAGCCAAGAGTCACTGAAAGTTGTTCAGGTACACCTAAAGCTCAACGGGAGTATAACGTATACTTCGGAAATAAATGGCATAATACACCTCTTTTCAAACTTGAAGATTTGGGATATGGTCATGTAATCCCCGGGCCTGCAGTTATCATGAACGGTAACAGCACGGTGATAGTTGAACCTAATTGTAAAGCTATGATTACCAAATATGGAAACATAAAGATTGAAATCGAGTCAAATTTGGTCAGTGTTGAAGTGTCGGAAAAGGTAGCAGACGTTGTGCAATTATCTATATTTAATCACAGGTTCATGGGTATAGCTGAACAGATGGGACGTACATTACAGAGGACATCCATATCAACAAATATCAAAGAAAGGCTCGACTTTTCTTGTGCCCTTTTTGACCCTGATGGTGGGTTAGTCGCTAATGCCCCACACGTTCCGGTCCACTTGGGAGCTATGTCTAGCACGGTCCAATGGCAACTTGAATATTGGGGCCAGAATTTGAACGAAGGGGACGTATTGGTGTCAAATCATCCGTGTTCTGGTGGTAGCCATTTACCCGATATTACTGTAATTACACCTGTTTTTGAGGATGGAAAACTCGTCTTCTTTGTTGCTAGTAGAGGCCATCATGCAGAAATAGGTGGAATCACACCTGGAAGTATGCCGCCATTTTCAAAGTCCATATGGGAAGAAGGAGCAGCTATTAAAGCATTTAAATTAGTCGAAAAGGGAATTTTTCAAGAAGATGGGATCACGAAACTTCTTCGATTCCCAAGTTCTGATGAGTCATCTATCAAGATTCCTGGAACACGCAGGCTTCAGGATAATCTTTCAGATCTTCATGCCCAAATAGCTGCAAATCAAAGAGGAATTGTTCTTATTAAAGAGCTTATTGAACACTATGGCTTAAAAACGGTTCAAGCTTACATGGTTTATGTTCAGAAAAATGCAGAAGAAGCAGTGAGAGAAATGCTAAAGTCGATTCCCGAGAAAGTTTCTTCACACACTGTTAATTCTGATGATTCCATTACCATTGAAGAAAAAGATTACATGGATGATGGTTCTTCAATTCACTTAAAACTCACAATCGATTCCAAAAAGGGTGATGCCTTTTTTGACTTTTCTGGAACCACCCCTGAAGTTTACGGAAATTGGAATTCACCAGAAGCGGTAACAAAAGCTGCTGTTATTTATTGTCTTCGATGTTTAGTTGATGTTGATATTCCATTAAATCAAGGGTGTTTAGCACCCGTTAAAATCTTCATACCACCCGGATCGTTTCTTTCTCCTAGTGATAAAGCTGCAGTTGTGGGAGGTAATGTTTTAACCTCACAGAGAATCACAGATGTTGTTTTAATGGCGTTTCAAGCATGCGCCTGCTCACAGGGTTGTATGAATAATCTTACTTTTGGTGATGATACTTTTGGTTACTATGAGACGATTGCAGGCGGAAGTGGGGCAGGTCCTACATGGGATGGGACTAGTGGGGTCCAGTGTCACATGACTAATACTCGTATGACTGATCCAGAGATATTTGAGCAGAGGTATCCAGTTATTTTGCATAGGTTTGGGTTGAGGGAGGAAAGTGGTGGTAGTGGGGACCATAAAGGCGGTGATGGGGTGGTTAGGGAGATAGAGTTTAGGAGGCCGGTGGTGGTGAGTATTCTCTCGGAGAGGCGGGTTCATGCACCAAGAGGGCTTAATGGTGGAAAAGATGGGGCCCGTGGGGTTAATTATTTGGTCACGAAAGATAAACGCCGTGTGTATCTTGGAGGTAAAAATACTATTGAGGTGGAAGCAGGTGAAATTCTTGAGATTCTTACTCCTGGTGGCGGTGGATGGGGTTCCAATTGAGTGTTTCTTATCTTTGGAAGTCGTTGCAGTGATCTTGGTGAAGAAGATTGCCTTGAACTTCTATTAATAATGTAAGAAAATGCATGATTGTTTTTGTATATTTATGACAAGGTGCATGATGTTATCAACTGGATTTATTTGATGTTATACTGCAAATTTTGATCCCCAAACTTGATCAATTTGTGATTTATTATTGACAGTTGATATGTATATTCTGTGATATGCAGTTTGAATCAGAAAGTTTGAAGGTTTATACAGCAGCATCAGAGGACAATATTTCTATTATAACGACTTTCTTCTTGGATGCTTGTTGATCGCAGCCTCATGTGAGTATGGGAATAAATAACAGCGTTTCGACTTGTTTTCTTCCATCAATGTTAAAAAAAGACATTTGCTTCTTTGTTGATGTATAGACAATTTATTTGATGATATTACATATGATGGTGAGCAAGTCGATTGATTTCGAGCTCAAATAAGTTTCTCTTCATTGTGTTTGCTCTACTTGCTTGATTTTGATTTCATGCTCAAATACTAGCAGAGGTAGTGATTCAAGTTATAGTTTGAACGTTTTTGCCATTTACCATTTTACCACTAGATAATACACATAATTCTCTTCAATCTTATATTTGCTTTGAAGGTTTTTGGTTAATTGTATTGGAATTCCTGAAGATTTGCTCATACAACTATCACCTCAATCATTGTTTGAGAATAATTATTTGTTACGTAAAATATCTTCAACACACATTTGATATCTCCGGTCAGTAATGTATCCTAAAAGTAATAAAAATGACAAATTTCGATAAATGCATCTACTAAAGATGCATTTTGGGATGTACTAATGCATTTATAAATTCTCGATTATCTTAAACGTAAAATGTTGCAATACTTTAACAAACATGTTAACCAAGATTAACAAATATGAGTAAGGTTCAAATGAGTATAAATATGAGTAAGGTTCAAATGAGTATACCAATGGGAACCAACAGATTTTTGCCATGTGTCACTTTATTCTCTCTCCTCCACATTTTAAAAAATTAAATATCTCACAATCGGTAAGTCGAAAAATCATGACAATTGCACCATAAAATTCAGCGTTTTCTCCTCTTCGATTTGCCGTCCCTCAAAGCATCATTTCGACAACTTTTTTTTTTCTTCCATTTTTTGGTGGATTTTACTAATTAGTAACACATGTGTTAGTGATTGGTCATACATTTAATTTGTGGTTAAGGTTAGGGTTTAGGGTTAGGGTTTAGTCGGGTTTAGGGTTTAGTAGGGTTTAAGGTTTAGGGTTTAGTATGATTTAGGGTTTAGAGTTTTGTAAAACGTTTAGAGTTTAGGGTTTGGGGTTTAGGGGTTAGGGTTTAGGATTTAGGGTTTGAGGTTTGGGTTTTCGGGGGAGAAACCCCAAACCTCAAACCCTAAATCCTATACCCTAACCCCTAAACCCCAAACCCTAAACATTAAATGCAACACTAACATATGTGTTACTAATTTGTAAAACCTACCAAAAAATGAAAAAAAAAGTTGTCAGAAGTATGCCTTGAGAGACGGAAAATCGAAGAGGATAAAACGCTGATTTTAATGGTGCAATTTTCATAATTTTTCGATTTATCGTTTGTGAGATAATTGATGTTGGGGTAAATGGGTTTTGTACATGTGGAACATTCTCTTTGTACACATGGCACAATATCATTGGTTCCCTCATTCTCACACAAATTACTATTCTCATTTGAACCTCACCCTAACAAATACGGAGTATATAACTTATGAAACATTCATCTTGTACGACTCAAATTTATAGATATTAGTGGTTCTTAGTAAATATTTAGTTCTTAATTGATCATTCACCGTACTCACTATTAGTTTTGCTTTTATTTTATCAGCTTCTATCTTTTACTTTTCTTAGCCATGAAATTTGATAACGTCGATGATAAAAAGAATTCAGATTATTTTCAATATCACATGGTGATGATTGATATATTTCTCTTTTTAGTCGTGTACCATCATGTTATACAGTAAAATATAATAAAAAATACCGATAATTTACGTCTAAAATTTTTATTAATGTACTAATCACTCCCCTACCAAAACTGCATTGGTTAGGCGCAACATACAGGTTACATCTACTTTTTGTTCTTCATGTAATCAATTTGATGAAACAACTAAACATCTTTTGATCTTTTGTGAATTTGCTAATTTGTTATGGTGTTACATAAGTTCTTGGTGCAAAATAACCCCCATTTTTGCTTTCTCGGTTCGTGAGCTGCTGTGTTCGATGGACAAGGAAAAAAGTGGAAAAAGTGACGTCATACAAATGATCATTCTTACGGTTTGTTGGTGTCTATGGAAAGCAAGAAACGAAGCATGTTTTAATGGAGTCTTACCCTCATGGCAAAGGCTTAAAGATGAAGTTCTAAGTCTTAGTTATTTTTGGTTCACTAACAGAGCAAACAGAGGGACATAACATGGAAGAGATGGTGCGAATTCAATCTTAAAGCATAACCATATCAGATGACGAATTAAAATGGATGAAGGCTCTAGGGACATGCATCTTGTTGGCGATTGGAAGCAATGGTGTGAGTTAAAGTTCAAGTGCAGAATCTGGAAAAGGATGCTAGGTAGCTGTTAACGGAAGTACTCCTGTCCATTTGGACTTTTGCTTCGGGCAAGCTTCTGTCTAGCAACCTGGGTGTTCGAACCATGTATTGAACATTTGTAATGGCTGTACAAGTCTGTTTTGTTGTTGTTATCAAATGGTCTGGATCCATACGGGATAATATCAAAAACGATATAAGGTGAAAACCGGTGGCTCGGCCCCTATACTCGGGAATTTTTTCCTGAATTTTTCAGGTTTTTTTTCATCCATTTTAATACCCTCACAGTTCGGATCTAGAGATAAGGTGTCTTAGTTGTAGTGGTGTTTTATTCATCGATGGTACATGTACAACTTTAAAATGGTGATATACTAGTATCTTGCTAGTAGTAGAATATATATATATATATTGCTGCCTTTCAAAAAAAAAAAAAAACTAATCACTCCCCTACCATCAAGTGATCAAACATCAAAATCTCAAATAAATTAAACCTCAATCTTAATCGTTATTTAGAATACCAACAAGCATCAATTTTCAAGTATAAAAGTAATCCTTAAAATAACATTAAATCTTATGGATAACAAAGATATTACTATATATATGCAACTTAAAGATATTTATGTCCCATTGCCTAAATCCATGGTAGATGAAGAAAAGGGTACAATTCAAGAAAACAATCAAACTCAACAATGGCCTTCTTCCTCAATCACTCCCCAATTCAACATCATTCCTTATCCCTCCTCACAAAATTCTTCCTTTCCACTAAACCCAAAACCCTAATCTTCCTATCAACAACATCCCCCCAATTCAGAACCTTCTCATCATTAACATCCACTATATCAATCTCAGAAGAACCCCCATTACAACAAATTTCACGAGATAAACTATTTATTCCCCCAGAAACTGAAATATTAACTGAAAAACCACCAAGGATCTTGAAAGGGTCTAACATTGTGTTGAGTAAATATGCAAGAGATGCTCAGATAATTTCAGCCGAGTTTGTGAAAAGTAGCGTTGAAAAGGATGCTTGTCCGTCTGATGGGTCGCCTGAATTTGCTCTTGTTGGACGCTCGAATGTTGGCAAATCTTCGTTGCTTAATTCCATTGTTAAAAGGAAGAAACTTGCTCTTACTTCTAAGAAACCAGGTATATGCATACCACGTGTTTGATAAAATGTCTCTGTGAGGGTATCGCTATTAAAAATTTACAAATTTGAACGTCATGGTATTTTTTACATTATTAGGAGAATAAGTGCATTTCAGACTTATGTTTGTTGTAGTCCTGTAGATGGTTATTATGTTAACCATGGCTTCAAGTTCTGGCACATAACATTTTTTAATGTAGCTATGTGGATTGTGAAGAGAAATATTTGCTATTAAGTCTAATCAGGCTTTTAAATACGTATGTTAGCAGTGGTGAAAGAGAATCTAAAATTTCATAGTCTGGGAGAAGTTAGTCTAAAATTTCCGTGTTTATTTGGAAAAGCTTGAAACTAAGTTTTCTTTGATGAGTTGGCACGTCTTTAAAACATGGTTGTTAAATAGTTTGATGCCTATAAGTTCTAACATGAGAGATTGAGAGGGAATCTGTTTCTTGACTTTTGACTGGACATAAGTGTTGAATCCACGACCATCAACTTCGTTCACTGTTCTTGTGTTACACGTTTGTTTTCCGATAATGATATTATGACGTTGTTAGAAGTTTTCTTATCCAACCACTTTTCTCTTTAGTTTACTAGAAGTCCCATTCATATTATTCTTTTCATGTATGCTTTTCTTTGTTTTGCAGGGAAAACACAATGCATCAACCACTTCCGAATTAATGACAGTTGGTACTTAGTGGACTTGCCAGGATATGGGTACGATTAAGATGTTATGTTAATTATCCCAATACTTACACCTGGATGATATTAATCCATCAGTTTTAATAAATGAATGCTATTGACATGATGTGATAAATTCTTGATTAAAACACCAATGTACTAAACTATTTATAATGTTTCTATTGTTACATGATTATGTGACAAATTGATTCTGTTTTGGACAGATATGCCTCAGCACCAAATGAACTTCGGAAAGATTGGAACAAGTTCACCAAAGACTATTTTATGAATCGGTCAACATTGGTCTCGGTCTTCCTTCTCATTGACGCGAGCATTCCTGCCAAAAAAATTGACCTTGAATATGCAAGTTGGCTGGGTCAGAATCAGGTACCTAAAATCTAGAAAACTCGTGCCAATCACTGGCTTTATAACCTTTTTTATTGGTGGACATGATTGTGTTCTGATGACTGTTCTCGATTGGTCATGTAATTATCAAGAGGTAGACTGATGAGATATTATATCGTTTCTTTTTATCTATCCTTTTAAGGTACCAATGACAATAATATTTACGAAGTGTGATAAGCGGAAAAAGAAAAAGAATGGTGGAAAGCATCCTGAAGAAAATGTGCAAGACTTTCAGGATTTAATCAGTGAATACTTTGTAGCAGTACCACCATGGATTATGACTAGCAGTCTTACCAATCAAGGTCGAGATGAAATATTGCTGCACATGTCTCAGCTTCGAAACTACTGGCTCAAACATTAGATTTCCAGACCTACGTTGTTTTGTATACTTTTTAGGTTCATATAGAATTTGTATACTTTTGTATCTTTCTATTTAGGTATGGAAGGGGATTTTTGATAACTCTTTTTTTCTTAGCTTTGCTTTAATGTGCTTCATTTGTTCAGTTAAAATCAACACTTATTTGCCCAAATTTAAGGTGCAAATGATAAGATCAGTTTTTACTGATTGGATCTACGAAACGGCTTTGATGAAGATTTATCAAGAATCTTTTCGTTAGACCTAAGGTAACAATGGGAAATTTGGACATTCAAAACTAAAAAAGGTAAAAATGACCTAAATCCGGGAAATGGAAAATGATTTCATCTGCAAGATATCCGAGTTAGTGTCTTAGTGAGTTGTGTTGAACTCTAGTGACAACTTGTGGATGACCGACCATGTGAAAAACAATAAATAATTACATATTACATACAAAACCAACAACCTGTATAACATATGTTTTTTTTCCGACTATGCTAAGAACATAATAACAGATCTTTAGGCTCGCTATTCAGGAGTGCAGGATCAAACTTCTGCTTCCATTTTGATTCATTCACAAAGATAGATCACTCTGCGACAAGAGTCTCTTTTTAGTGTGTAAGACCACGATCCACAAGCTGACGTATAGGATGTAACTTCAGAGAAGTAATAAACACATCAAACGACTTGACTCACACCAAATTTATGTTGTATTATATTGGTACAGTGAGCTTTAACTTGGCACATTCCTACATACAATCAAACATTGAAGGCCAATGAACAGTAACCAACTCCATCCAAATCCTGCCAACTTGCCAAGTGTCAGTGTTATTTTTTCCCCTTTTTCTTTTTATAGTAGACTTCATTACTTTAGTACACAAATAATTTCAAACTTTATTATTTGGGATGTTAATAGTTTGTTTGAGGAAAAAAATTATTTTTGTTAGGATTAAGAGAGGTTAGATCGGATAAATGTCATATTTACCCTCATAATAAAGTCATGTTTAACTGAATTCATATAAAAAATAAATTATTTATAGTTATAAATAACGATAAATGGAAAGTACAGTAATTCTTAATAATTATTTTTTCAAGTGTACAATTTATTTTGGAACGTAGGATGTAATAATTGATTTGATTCCGGTGCGAAGCGCGGGCATATAAGTATATAACAATCCTCGTTTTTAATCACTTCAATGTATGAATAGTGGCCTTGGCAATTCAGCAACTACCAAAATTCGAAAACCATTCTGACTAAACGATTTGGTTAAAGGTACTTACATTACAAGAATAAATTTCATATCAATAGTTTTGGGTTCCACGGTGTAAAAAATTTGCTGAGATTCATAGTTTCGTACCATTGCACAGTTTATGAAGGATGCATTAGTCCATTACTTACCGAAAAATGACAGTTTCATACTTTTGCTCGCTTATATCTAACATTTAAGATGTCACTATTGAGAAAAGACCAACAAATATTAGGAGCATAATGCATAACTGAACCAGGATTTCAATAGAAAGTATCTGCTTTCTCTCTCATATCTAAAATAAAGTATCAAGCATTCCACTAGTGTAAGAAGCACACAAACATTAATCCAAAAGCTTGTTTTTCTTAATTAACTGATTCTAGAATACATCAGAAGTCTTCAAAATCTAAGCACTGGGAGCAGCTCCTTTGCTCCTTGGGGTTGCTTGAGTCCCTGTTTACAAAAAAATAATAACAAAATCAACTCAAACTCTCCAAAGAATTAGATTTTTCCCTAACATGGTTTTTCTAGCAGGTTTACCTTCTCTGAAACCGCTCTTGAACCTGCGGGGAACATTACGAAGGTATCTCATGCGACCAGTTCCTGTAGTCTTCCTTCTGATTGCCTTCTCACTCCAGTTGTCTGAACCGAAGATACATACGTGAGATACAAATTATATTTACAGAGGCAAATCAAATTTAATGTTGAACCTCGTGCATATTATAAAGACAAACTAAGGATCAATTGCATATTGCATCACCAACATATAAAGCATACATTTTCATCTTCAGTTTTGGAACCCTTATCTGAAACCAGTTTATTATTGTTTAATCCAGTCAAATGCCATATAACCCAGGATGCACTCAACCAGGATAACTTTGTTCCTCATAACCAGTTTGCAGTCAAACAATCAGTTGTTATAACTAACCAAAAAGCACAAGTCTTAAGCAAAACTAATGGCAGTAGTGCCCTATGATCAAACCGAGCTAGTATACTTTAGGCCCACACGTAAACAGATCACTTATTAAACTCAAAGCAAACAAGTGTAAGCTACAGAATGACAACCATCACTGAGCACACACCATACCATAAGAAAAATTGTGGAATCGATATCACAAAAGCTCGATTGTCAACGAATGTGTCGGTGATGAATATCAATGGTAAAACATAATAATTTCTTTAAAGAACTTTTCAAATAACTATCATAACGAACATTATATCCAACATAAGGTCATCTACTGCTATTACAATTTGTCATGTCTCATCTACAACTATTTGACAAATCAAACCAACAATACACCACTTATCCATCACAACAAAGTAACATTTATAAAAATGAATCAAATACAAAAGAATACACTTTAAATATCATCAAACAGAATTAGCATCATGCAGCAATAATGCTTCTAAGTACCCCAAACGACCCAATCATAGAATTATACACATACAAATATATACAGCAGATCAGAAATATAATTCATAACAAAACCCTAAAAGTGACTTACATTTCCTGACACGAGCAGCAGGATAAGCACAAGCAGAGCATCGGCTCTTCTGCAAGTGAAAACTCCGGCGACCACACCTTACACACAGTGTGTGTGTTTTGTTCCTTCTCTTTCCGAAACTTCCTGTTCCCTTACCCTGCAATTACAATTTACAATCATAATGACATAACAATTAAATACAGATTAATACATGATAATTACAAGAAAAGGTAGTTAGATGATGAATTGAATTTAGGGTTGTACCATGGCTCGAAATGAAGATGAAACAAAACCCTAGCAGATCTCACATATAAGAAAAGCGGGCAACTGACTTCGTTGAAGGTTTTATGTTATGGGGTGTAAATTAGGGTTTTGTTCAAGTGGGCTTAGCAGTTTTGGGTGTTGGGCTAACTTATTGACCTATTGGGCTTAAAAATGATATTGGGTCAGTTGCAGCTTCAAAAGTTGGTCGATGTGTTTCATGCATGAAATTTAAGGGAAATTTTGCTCATTGATAATTTCATCCTTTGCCATTTTCTTTTTTCTTAAAAGAGGTGAGTTCTTTTAAGAATGCTAAAAAAGTAGAGAATGAGAGAATCAATAGGATTCTTTCATTTCTTTACAAACCCAACTTCTATTTTTTTACCCCTTTGGTTAATTATCTCACAAACCGTAAGTTCATAAATTATAAAAGTTACATATTCGGAACCAACGCGTTTTTCTCTTCGATTAGAGATGTCCTAAGATATACTTTCGACGAATTTTTTTCTTCGCTTTTTTTTACCGGATTTCACAATATAATCACATGTGATTTATGATAAAAAATTAAAATTTGTTCACGATTATTTATTCATGGTATTTGCTACTTAACACGTGATTATAACTTAATATTTACCCACATTAATAGTTATAAATAAAAAATTAAAAATTGCAATAGTTTTCATTAAAAATCACATGTGATTATTATTTGTACACTTAATCACAAGTGATTTGTTATATAATCACATATGATTTTGCATATAATCACATATGATTTTCATTTAAAAATTGATATTTGATGAGAAATTTACCGATATATGAATTATCATGTATGATTTCCACTACTAGAAACAAGCGGCTTAGCGACATTTTTAGCGTCATATTTAGCGACGGATTTTGGGCTTGCGACACATCTAGAGACAAATGGTGGTGTGTCGGTATAAATAAGTCGCAGATTTTGTAGACGTCTTTAAACGCGTCGCGACAATAACGACACTGTCTGCGACAACTTTTGGTACGACGCAGATTTCTGAGACATCTTTTACTCTATCGCTATCCGTGTCGCTGGTATTTGGATACGTCGTTAAATAAGTCGCCAATTGTGTCGCTACTCTAAAAGTATGTCGCCTTCATGTCTCTAACTAAGTCGCCATTCTATAAAGACGTCGTTATTTGTGTCTCAATAGATGTCGCTAATTCTGCGACCGACATCACTATTTTCAGTGCTTTATAGGTTGTGCTTTTTTCCTGTTGTTTGTGCTTCTAATTACAACATGATTCGAACATAATATAACAACTGACCGTTGAAACTATTGGATATCAAATCGAATATCAACTTTTTTCTTCATTCAAGTGTAACTTCAAGTCATACCCAAACACTAAAATGTAACTTTAAATCATACCCAAACATAAAAAAAAAAAATCACAAGTTCAAGCTGCACATTTGAAGGTTCTTATTTGACAAGAGACATCAAAATCTATTTTCTATATCATATCTAGATAAGTTTGAAACGATTGCCTTCGCCACTTCTCGAGAAAAATCAAATTTATAGTCTCGTTAAGTTGTTGCACCTGCACCCACGTAAAAAAGATAACAAATCTAATCATTACCAAGTATAATATGTATTGTCTAATAGTTATTTGAACTAGATGAAGGAATATATAAGAAACTGTTGGATCAATAAGCCCACTCAGAGTTGATTCTTTTAATTATTGGTAAACTAATGCTATTTCTATTTGAATCTAGAGGTTATAGACTACTAATTGCTAAACAGTTTCCAGTTTCCAGAAATAAACAGTTCGATCAATAACGCACACTCAGAGTTGATCTGGACATTATATCACTTGATAGTTAAAAGGTCTTAGCTAAAAATTATCAACAAGGAGCAGAGGGGATTCCTATCTAAAAGTCAACTATGATATAACGAGTCATGGTAACAAAGATAAGTAGATACACTAGCTGCATAAATTATCTTAATAATTGAAAACCGTACCTGGTACAACATGCTGATCATGAAAGTCTACGTGTGACACCTCCAGCAACCTTATTAGAACCACACAAAAACGTACAATTTAATATCAATGACAAAAAAAGTAGAGAATTACTCAAGCATGTAATAAATACAGTTATCTCAATATATGAACAACAGGTAGCAAAGCTGCCTGTTTTGACCCCAAGCCATCTAAACCTAAAAGCATATTTGACTCATTACCCAAGCCGCCCAATTTATTACCTGCTGTCGAGATAATGCACAACCTATCAAGACTCAAACATAATATGTAGGCAAGAAGCTAGAAGAGACTTGATACCAAACAATTTACTGTCGACGCTGAAGAGCTTCTAGGAACTGTCGATTTGCCTTGGCCACTTCTTGAGAAACTACTTTGCCCACTTCTGTTATGGCACAAATCTCTAAAAATTATTCATTCAGCACTAACAAATTTCATTTTACAATATGCATAGATATAATATTTCATTTCATCATGTAATACTAGACATATAAACACAATTTCTAAATACTCTAGATAGAGCTAGTAAGCACAGAGACACAATTAAATTAAAAAACTACCAAAACAATACCTAGCCTAAGAACCACAATATAAACAGCAATTTTACAAGAATATCTATCCATGATTGGATAAACCTAACATAAAACTTACACAAAAACTTCAAACTACAAATCGCACATATAAAATTTCAAAGTTTAAGCTAATACAGGTACATGAACATACCGTACGAAAACAGCTCAATAGCCGGCGATTCTGTAATAGAATGAAGAGAAGAAGAAACCGAATGACGATGCGATTTTGTTCTAGGTCGCGATCTTTGACGGTGTAGATCTCCGGTGAAAGTCGCGGTCTCTGGTGGAGGAAGGCACGATCGTCGACGGTATAGGTTGTGTTCGCCGGCGGTGTATGTCACACGGTCGCCGGCGGTGTAGATCTCAAACCGATGGCGGTGCTGAATTCGAGAATCGAGAGAACGGAAGTGTTTTTGGGCTTAATTTTATATTGTAAAAAAGGAAAAAAGAAAGAAAAAAAGAAGGGGGATATCTTAATGACGTTTGCAGACGCTTGTTCCATTTACCTCCATCAAATATATATATTATATATTATATATACATATTATATTTGAAAGAAAAGTCCACTTGGCTGGAGGAGAAAAAGCTCACGTGTTCCATTTCCTGGGACCTTTTAAATCAATTTGAAATAAAAGTCCACTTGGCTACACATTTCAACTTTATGCTTTATTCACAAATAATTTATATATATACATATTATTAGTATCATACATACATTAAAAAAACCAGCGACATAAATGCAGACGACTTTGAGGATGTCGTGATTTAGAGAGAGATTTGGCGACATGACCCAGAATGACGCAAATTAGAGACGCAAATAGAGTCTCTTGTTACTACATCGCAAATTAGAGACGTGTTTAGCGTCATTCTCAAAAGAAGTCGCAAATTAGAGACGTATTTAGAGACGTCCATTGCGACTTTGTCTTTTATACACCAAATCTGCGACTGTAATTACGACATGAACGACGTTGATGTCGTTATATACGTCGCCAAATGTGTCTCAATTTAACGACGTGCAGACTTATGTCGCTAAAAATGTCGTTAAATGAAAATTTTCTAGTAGTGTTCAACTTAATTTTTACTTGATTGTATTATTCTTAGTCAATGATTTAAAAAATCGTATTTTATTACTCTTTAAACACATGTGATTGATAGTTTGATATTCAATTGCATGTGTTTACACAATAATTTTTCATATCTTAATCTCTTCAAATTATCAATGATTTGAATTTAAAGTTTAATTGGTGATATAAGCGGGTGTGATTTTTTTAGTGTTAAATCACATGTGATTTCACATTAAAACAAAAAAAAAATGGAAAAAAAAACTTCGTCGAAAGTATATCTTGTTAAATCTAGAATCGAAGAGAAAAAGACGCTGATTCCGAATATGTAATTTTTATAATTTGTAGACATACGGTTTGTGAGATATTTAGATTTGAAAAAAAAAGAAAAAAAGGTGGAAATGTGTATTTGAAATGGAGCAATCCTATTGACTCCTCCATTCTCCCTTTTTTTACCATTTTTTTTTGAACTTTCATCTTTCTTAAAATATCTTATGTTGAAAACATATATGCCTCTCCCTGTACCAAAATGCTAACTTTTTAACGTCGCTTTAATATAGCGTTGGATCTACCTTGAAAGTAAGGTTAACTGTAACCCGTAGCTATATCTCCATTTGCTATTTAAAGTGCAAATATTCTATGAAAAGTTGCGTTTTCTTTTATTATAATAAACCTTAAATCTTGGATCCGTCACTATTACTACGGTTCACTCCAAATCTTGAATCCGTCATTATTTGTATCGTAATAAAGCTCGTGAAGATATATTTGTACAATTAAATTGAGTTTGTGTATATATAATGCTCTGCTTTGCAAATTGCAACAATAAAAAGGAAAAGGGAGAAAAACACTATATAATATTTAAAGCTATTTATTTATATTGAGCATCTAACATCTTATATGATGAAGCTCGCAAATACTAATGGAGGTAATTTTTATTCCTTTAGAAATCATATCCTTATCATCTAATCAATATTTTCTTATAATTGCACATTAATATAATATTATTTAAGGCTGCAACTTACATTTGGTCCTTTTATTTGGCAAAGATATATATTTCACATGCATGGACAAATGAAAAGTCAGATTTTGTATGATTAACCAATAATAGTGTTTTGGTAATACGGTCATGCATGATAAGTATTCATAAAATATTTCAACTTCACTAAAAGATACCGAATATTGTTAGTATACTAACTATATTTATTATTATAAGTCAATGTTTGGCTAAGAACCTCTCAATAATGCTACATACTATTTTTGCTTATAATACGAACAGATAGGCATAAACAAGTTGATCTCGATCGATTTGAATAGATTATGATTTATATAATTACACATAAATCAATAGAAATGATATAACTTAAAGTTTGGATGAAGACACTTGATTACTGAAAGGGTCAACAACTTTATGTAAATATAGGTTGGTGTTGCTGACGGTGAGCGTTGAGATAACCTAATCGATTTTGATATATGCCCCTTATATCAAATGAAATCATCTTTAGCTGGTATTGAGATAACCAAACAACTTTTAAGTTGTGAGTTCAAGTTTTCGCATCACGTAACTGTATATATTCGTGGTAATCATGCACGTGCATTAATTAATGTCTTTAAGAAACCAAAACAATACTCGTATGTAAGTTACTTTACACGGGTAAACGAGCCAAGCGGAGCCAAGTCTGAGCTATGCTATACTCGAGCTTGTTCTCAGTTTAATTGTGGGAGCTTGAGCTCGAATTTTTTCAAGCTTAGTATGCAGAAACTATAGTTTTAGACTTTTAACAACATCTTTTAGTTAGTTTTCTCGAAAATACTTATTGCATTGCCAAGAAGAATAGGCTCATAGGCACAGGAGGTGTAGTATACTAGCTAGTATGTATATGTATTATAATTAATTAAAGAACTGAACTCATTTTTTTCTAAGATATATATATATATATATATATATATATTCCTTCGATCAGTGTCCACTTTGATTATTCACACAATTTTAAATATTTTCACTAATTTCACCAATCTTATAACATCTCGACCCACTAAAATTTATTTTGCTTTGTAGTTGTTACATGAAAATTAACACTTATACATAACAATTCAAAATATTAATCAAGATATTTGACACTTAACTTTCTAAATGCTAACCTTGGAGCAAATTTTTTGAGTATCTTGGGTCCAGTAAGGCAACAAAATGAGGAGGTGCTCCAACTAGGAATTAAAAATGAGTCCTAGTGGTGTTCTAAGAAGGTTAAAATAAAAATCAACATGTTCTTCAATTATTTACGTATGTTTTACTGGGTTTTTCTTTTATAATTGTTATGAGTTATATAGTACATCTCCTTCTCTATAAAAGCAGCAACACCCAATATCGTACTTCATCCCAAAACACATTGCTTTAAGTTTTCATTCAAGTGTATCTTAATGAAGTTCCTACACATCCTCACCTTACTTTCTGTAAGTAAACAACTCCATTTGTAATTCGGTTATTTATATATATTGTGCCTTTGTTAACGACGAACATCTGATGTTCAATCGCTACTAAAGTTTGTGTTGTTAGACAGCATATATCAGTGGCGGATCCAGGAATTTTGTTCACGGGGGGCCTTGGCAATTGGCGCTAGAGATATCACTAATAAAGGTTGAATAACGGGTCAAAACGGATCGGTCGGGTCAAAATGAGTCAAGTACAAAAACATATAAACTATATCAAAAGTCATATTCAAAGAACAAATATGAAAATTTCTAACAAGATAAGTCAAGTTATAGTTTTGCGAGTTAACATTATTCAAGTTTGGTCGCAAGAAAGTGGTTTTTCTACTGCTAGGTATTAAGAGTTGGGTAGCTCTGTAATCTTCTAAGGGCGTCACTCAAATATAATGTATTCAACTTTTTTTTTTAGTTATCGGTTTGATTCAAATGTAATAGAATGCACATTTAACACCTCATAAAACAAGATAAAGAAACAATACTTAATTACCTAAACATTTATGTATTACTTATTAATCACTAAAGCTTTATAAAATAGAATTTACATCATTAAACAATTCAGCTTATATACTTTCTACAAGTTAAGTTTAAAATAAATAGTAATAACCCTATTTTATATTATATGTAATCATATATTTAGATTGATTATTGATATATAAAATAATTTTTAGTGTAATAAATGAAGCAGATTGCTTATATATAAGTGAATCAAAGTGAAAAACACTAATATTCATATATTCCCATCTTCAATCGTATGGCACATGCATTTTTGACAATTTAATTCTATTTGAAAGTAGTCCATTTACGTAGTATTTTTTTCTGAACAAAAGAACTTAATAAATTAACATATGGTTGGGGGCCATTGGGTTTTTAAGTTGGGGTCCAAACTTGTGGGCTTAATAAGTTAATACATACTGGGCCAGATTGACTGGGGGCCCGTGACCCCCTCCTTCTTGACTGGATCCGCCCCTGGCATATATGATATGTATATTAATGTTAAAGTTTATTTCGTTTCTATTCAAATCCGGCCATATATATCAATTATGTGAATGTAATCATTTAATCGTGTATTCGCTAAATTTCATTGTACAAGCACACTATATATATATGATCGATTGATGGTAACATATATGCTAATATTATCCAATAATATTTTATGTATGTTTATCTTATTTTTCAGTTGTCGGTGATTTTGAGCCATGCAAGACATGAAGGTCCTGAAATATACCGAAAGTCTGTGTCGCCCAAAACTCCCATGCCTAAACCAGTCGCTGAACATAACAGTACTGGTTAGTTACCTAGCTAATAAACTTCACTAGAGATCTTTCATAAAAACTGCAACGTTTTTTCTCCATAGTTTTTCCAATGGAAACCGTCTTTGTATGTTAATACTTAATACTGTAATTTTAAGTATCGATCATATATTTGACCACTTATCAGTTGTCGATCAACTGGTGACGTGACGATGACATGACATGACAATATGGTTGACACGGAATAAAAGTTGCCGATTACCCACAGATAACTAAGTCATCAGATAAATACAATAACAAAAGCTAAAGATTTAATACATACAATATAAATTTTCAAATACGTTCAGTAAAATTATAGAAAAATTTGTTGCATTATATACACATTTAAGTCTTAACTCCTGATAAAAATATTAAAATATGTTGCTAATATATCTTGATATAAGTAAGATAAATTAGTATTAGTATATTGGTAACTTAGTGAAATAAAATGCATTGTTATTAATTTTTCATGGTTTCTGCTGCTGTTAATATACGCGCGAGTTCAGTGGTAATGATAAATTTTGATATTTACCGATATTGAAAAGATAATTGCAACCTATATTAAGGGTTAATGTACAAATTCGTCACTGTACTTTGCCAAAATGTTCATATGGGTTACTGTACCTTTAAAATATGCAATTGGATTACTGTACTTTCAAAAACTGTCACCACGCCTATTTTTGCTTAATTTTGGTTAAAAGTTTAGTGACCCAATTGCACATTGTTATGTACATTTTTACAAGTACAGTAACTTAATTGAACTATGGCGAAAATTTGGTGACCTAATTGAACATTTTTACAAAGTACAGTAATCCAATTGCATATTTTAAAAGTACAGTAACCCAAATGAACATTTTGGCAAAGTACAGTAACGAATTTGTACATTAACCCCCTATATTAATCAGTTGGCAACAGTGAAGAATGTGTTATACCCTTAGTCATTATACTTATTATGGTATTATTTTTCCCGTGTTCCCGAAGATACCACACCCGGCGCTTTTCAAGACAAAACACCTGGTGCTCGTCAAGAAAGAAAAACACCCGGTGCTCGCCCGGAAAAGACACCCGTTGCTCACCAAGACAAAACCCCCAGTGCTCATCAAGAGAAAACACTTGGTGCACGCTGCCAAGACAAAATGGGTAAAGACAAAGTTGGTACTCGCTGTGTACGACAAGACAGAAAAACACCCGGTGCTCGCCAGGATAAGACACCCGGTGCTCACCAAGACAAAAAACCCAATGCTCGTCAAGACAAAACACTCGATGCACGCTGCCAAGACAAAGTTGGTATTCGTTGTGTACGACCAGACAGAAAAACAGCCGGTGCTGGCCAGGAAAAGACACCCACAGCTCACCAAGACAAAACACCCAGTGCTCGTCAAGAGAACACACCCAGTGCACGCTGCGACAACAAAGTTGGTACTCGCTGTATAGACGTATAGTATATGGCTGGACAGAAAGGTACCGGTGCTCGTCTAGACAAAATACCTGGAGTATTCCCCTAAAGATAAGATTTATTTAACGTTCTCAAAATGAAACCCGGGAGTACGTACTAATCTCCAAATTTTCATATATGTTCTACTGAAGATCCTGTTTTTTTGGGTACCTTTTTTAGTAATAATTAATAATCAATGAGTTAATGATACAGAGAATAATAATTGCTCATTTGGTATTACTTGTATTTAGGACGTGTAATAATCATATCATGTGCACTTAAGAATTTAGATTCCACATAATATTCTGATGTAATTTGTGATTTCTGATCCTATCTTAATTTGTATGTATGTTAGTATGTATCCTTCATCCTTGTAATTTGTAATATATTTATGAATAAGATTATAAAGTTATTTATGATTTTGATTTGATGTAACTAGTCATCTTTATAAACGACCTAAGATGAAGCTACGAAGATTTAGAAGCAGAGTTAGGGTGGTGTATAGTAAACTCACCTCTCCACAAAATTTATACGAAGGATGTAAAAATTCCTTCTGCTTTGGACAAGATAAGTGGAAAGATGATTTTAAGTGACCCGTACAAGCATATACCGTATTAGATTTATGATTTATGATGTGATTATAAAATTTTATTTTTACCCTTACATTTAAGGTAAGTTAGACTTGAAATATTGAAGAAATGAGTTAATGAAAGTACTAAATGTAAGTATATTTGAGAGTTTAATAATCTTTTAGAGTTATTTTTTACGAGTGACTAATTTTTTTGAAACAAAACAAAATACTAATGTGAACATTTAATTTGAAGGAGTAATAATTTTAATATTCGCCCCTTCCAAATTTTTTTGCCCCTTTATTTATTTATATATATATAAAACCCCCTTTATATTAATTTAAAGATGGGGGATAAGTGTAGGTCGTAAGACCTATAGTTAATTTACATTATGACATGATCACAAAAGTGAACAAAATGACCCATAATTGGTTATAGGTCCAAATTCGTTGTTAACGCAAAATTTGGAAATGTGTGATAAGTGAAACCTCTATTATGATATAATCAAAATGTTTGTGAAATTTCAGGTTCTGAATGTTACCGAGGTAATAATTATGCGCGTGCAAAGTTAAGGGTTAGAAGCTGATTGTGCAGGTCTGTACAGGTAAGGATCGCGGCGTGATCTGTATGAGGTCGCTACGCGATTTAAGGTGAATCGCGGCGCGATTATGGGTAATTGCGGCGCGATTTGAGTCTGGTCAGAATAAAGATTTCAGTTTCTTTAAATTGTTGGTGGATTGTTATGAATCCAAACATTTAAAAAGGTTAGGACATTGTTGTCAGTGTCATGTAGCCTCACTCATGTTTCATTATGTCCATATCTATATTTAAAGCTGAATTGTACACAAATCGTGTTCAAGTTTCGGTACTAAACTAATGTTAATGGGAGGTGAGTTATGAAAAGAAAGAGTAGTATAAATTTGATTGGGGGATGAAACTGAAATCTTATGAAAAGATAGTTATGATATAACTAGATATATGGGGTTACCAGACTTGGAGTCGTTTTCATTTTCTACTAGTATGAATACAAGTTATTGGTTTATGATGATAATAACTTAGTAAAGGCTTTAATAGCCTGAATAACTTGTTTTAAGAAATGATGTGGCATTGAAAATGTAAGAATTATAAGTGACACTTCCTGTGTACTGTGATAGAATATTTCACTACATAAGTGAAACCATATAAGTGAATGTAGTGTGATTCTGGATTTCAACGGTGTAAAAAGGTTTCACATGTGTTAGATATGTATATAATTATGATTGTAAATTAATTGCAGAAATAAAAGTAATTGTGTGATATAATGATTCTAGCATATTGCTAGTTTCAAATTTTAAGGGTTTAAGTATAACTAACCCTGGTAAATGATTATGTATCCAAACGGGTCAAGGATAGAAACAATATATATGGGTGTGAATGAAAGCAAATAAAATGCACATTTAAAGTGCGCATGTGGAAAGAATTTAAAACATAAATTTAAGTCTATAAGTTGCTCACAGGGTATAATGTATGTTATATGTATTAGTTGTTGAACTGAATCTTTAAATTAAGTTGTAAAGAGTAGTTATTGATATTGCACATGTGCTGAATATTGCACTTTGTGCTATTTGCAAATGAATAAAGATGTATGCACATGTTTCATGCTAACGTGGAAGAATTAAAAGGTACACTGTTATGTGTGTAAGTGAGGGGGACAGAATGCATATTCTGTGCTAGGGATGGCACCCGCAGGTCGTGGGTACAAATATGTCAAACCCATCACCCGCCCGCGACGGGTTTTTTGACCCGCAAACCCACGAACACCCGCTAGCGGGTTTATTTTTACACCCCTACCTGTGACTCGCGGGTACCCATGGGTCGCGGGTAACCCGCGGGTTTTAAGTAATATAAACATTTTATCAAAATATCAAATGATTTTATATAATTTACATGTATAAAAATGTTTTAAAACATGTTCAAATAAATGGATCGTAATTTTAACGAATTAAATTGTTAAAATTTAAGACATGTAGACTAATAGTTCGATAACTATCCATTTATTTGATAATTTTTTCTTGATCATTTGATAAGTTTGCTATTCGAAACATGAAAACTATATTTTTTAATCTCTATAGGAATAATTTTATTATATATAATTCAAATTAACCATGGTGTATACATATATATGCAATAAATTATACAAATCCACTTGTAGGTATCTATAATATGTTTTGTAGGCTCGCGGGTCGGGTTTACCCGCGGGTATAAGTTCATACCCATCACCCGCCCGCGACCCGCCAATGGGTAGAAGTTCATACCCATAACCCACCCATGGGTAAAAATTTCACGGGTTTACTCACCCACGATGGGCGGGTACCCACGGGTTGCGGGTTTTTTCTCGCCCATTGTCATTCATATTCTGTGCCTACATTGATAAAGTTACATGTTTATTAGTTATAAGAAATTCCAGTTATATATTGAAATAGACAAGTAAGAGATTGAGTAAAGAATCGATTGATTCAAATAGATATACTTAAGCATGTATTTTACATGTACGGATAGAAAGAGGATTGGAAGTAATTTAAATGCACAAACTGATATATATATTTAAGTATTGAAAGTTAAAAATACGTGATACGTGTGTAAACTAATAATGAAATAGGCACAAGTGTACATAAGGTTATTGATTGATAGGAGTAAAGTTTGTGCATAAGATATATATATACTGTATCTTAAGGTGAATAAGTGTTTCCGTTTGAGTAGAAATGTTAAGGTTGCTTAGATACGAGCGACATTCGTGAGGACACGAATGAAATGATTGGGGGATAGTTGTAACACCCCAAAATCTAAAAGTATTATTGTGACAAATAAAATTATAGTTGTTTTAAATTATTTAATATGTAAGAACGATAAAATATTAGAAATCGCAAAATGGTTTTAAGTTCCAAACAATAGGTATTACGGGGCATCTATTTAATACCTATAGATAAGTATGTATAGGGAATAAAATCCCTTTTTCCTTCTTGCTCGTTCCAGAACAAACACAGAAAGAAAACATGAGGTTGCAAAAGATTATGAAGCAAGACACAAAACCAAATCCAAATTCTAACTTCAAATTTAACACCTACACAAATCAGATTTCATCACTTGGTTGGATTAATCATCATCTTCCTCATATCTTCCACTTTATTTGTAAGTTTCATTACTTTGTTTAGTTTGATTGAGTTTTGATTTGGTAGGAATTAGAAATTAGGTTAGCTATTGAAATTGATTGAACTAGGTATATGACAATGATTAGATAGTGTTTATATACCTTAATTCTTCAAGCTGAAACTGGTTGTTGTTGTTGATTATGCTCAAAGTCGAGCAGTAACAGATTATACAAAAGAACAGGTATGGGCGAATTTTTAATGATCGCGACGCGATCTGTTTACAATCGCGACGCGATCTGTTTACAATCGCGACGCGATTTCACAGTGGTCGCGACGCGACTTTATACCAAATGCGACGCGATTCAGACTGAATCAGAACCTGTTTTGCATCTATTCGATCTGGGTATACTTTGGATACAAAGCTATAAACAGAAGTAGTAGTATATGGTATTAATTAGGCCTGTAAACGAACCGAACGAACACGAACGGAGTTTGTTCGTGTTCGTTCATTAAGGTTTTGACGAACAAATGAACGAACACGAACGGATAAGCGAACGAATTTTGTTGTTCATGTTCGTTCACTAAGAAAATTTGTTTGTTCACGAACACAAACGAACGTACACGAACAAACACATAATTTAATGCATTTCTTCGTTAATACATTAAACGAACATCAACAAACATAAACGAACATATATATATATATATATATATATATATATATATATATATATATATATAATGCATTTGTAATATTTTTTTATAGGAAATTTACTAATCTACCCCTAACATTACTATTAATATTTGAAGAACCTACTTGAAATTACAAAAATACCCATTATAACGTTACTAATAAAAATATGACATAACTTTTAAACCATAAAGAGATACAAGACATGTCAATTATGTACGGAAAGGCCAGAACGAGACAAACGTGTTGGCAAACAGCCGAAGGCGGTTTGTCAACTTTTCAGAGACAAATTTCACCTTTGAAGCCTTCAATTTCAATTTCCCCCCAATTTTGTACGTTTTTAAGCTTTTAAAAAATAATAAACAAACCCATAACTTTATTCTTTTAAGGAACTATAAATTTCTCACATTTATTTACAAGTTTAATTTTGTTTTTATGTAATCAATTCGCATATTCTAGAATTTTAGTTTTTCGATCAAAAATGCTAAAACTCAAGAAAAATTCAAAAGTTGGTGTGTAGCTTCCGGAATCTATATTTTCACATTGACAATATTACGTGATACTCTTTAGATAGATAGCAAGACTTACTAAAAAGATATTAGTGGAGCCTAATAAAAAATTCAAGCTACCCATAGTTTACACTTCATATTGGGTGAGCTGAAAAATTTTACATAATGCGTAATGTATATTAATATGTGATTGTAAATTATTTCCATTTTGTTCCCGACACATATTTAGTTTGTTTCCCATCAACTTTATAGTATCCTTATTTTTTTAATCCCAATGTTTTGTCGATTTTTTTATGCATAATGTCCCGCCGCAAAGCGCGGGTATCCTACTAGTATATATATATATATATATATATATATATATATATATATATATATATATATTTTCATAACTAGAAACTTTGCGATGCATATTCAACATTACAAAACGATCACAATATGAAAATAAACTCTTTTGCTTGGTCCGATCGTTGGAAAGAGCAGCAGATTTGGAACTAGTTGAGGGAGATAGTGGAGGTGTGATTGGAGTGGAGGGAAATGTGACAGAGAAATGTAAGGTAAAAATATCTAAATGTTTAATATTATTAAAAGAAATATCAATATATTAATAATATTCTATTTGATATTTAGCTTAATCAAAATAAGATATACAAATATGTATTAATTTAATTAAACTATTAGTTAATAAACGAACATTTAACCGAACGTTCACGAACATGTTATCGAACGTTCACGAACGTAAATGAACGAACGAGACATGTGTTCATGTTCGTTCATATAATTAAACGAACGTAAAAATTTGTTCATGTTCGTTCATATAACGAAACGAAAGAACATAAACGAACTTCCCGCCGAACGGTTCACGAATAGTTCGCCAAACGTTCAGTTCGCTTACAGGCCTAGTATTAATGGTTTAATATCAGATTTTAAGAGGAGATTGGAGTGATTAATCACTTACGTCAATTATGTTATTAAAGAGTTTGGTTTGATAGATTAGTGAAGGGTTAATTAAAGTAGAAATGTAATGGTTTGATAAACCTCGTTATGACCAGAATATGGATATGTATATGTATGAAATTATCTTTAATACGATAAAAGAACTAAGTTTATAAAATCACATAAGTATAGTTATGCGATGGTGATGGTTACTAGTTATTAAACATCTTGTTATTATATATTATGTGATAGGTGAACCAAGAGTCAAGACGTGGCTATTAGAGACATTATTTGCTTATTCGGTTATGCGGCTAAAAGGCCCAGGTGAGTATTATGGGGGTTAAATGGGTAATGGTTATGTAATCCATATTGCTTACGAGCAAGAGGCTTACATAATCTGATGAATGATTAATTGTGTATAATTGGGTTACAGATGGGAGTAAGATTTTATATAAATACATTGTTTATTATGGTGTTGCATACAGATAATCGGTAAGTGTGGATATAAATGATTTCCATTATTTATATAATATAAATAGATGGATATGATGTGTTGTGCTATGATATAGCAGGTGGAAAACTGATAAACTGTTGAGATATAAATTGTGTTGTGATTGTGGGTTTGCAAGCAATGGTTGCGGCCATTGGCTTGTGTTAATTGCTAATTATATAAAAGTTAGCATGATATAATAATAAGGATCCTTAACAATAAATGAAAATAATTATGTGAATACGTGAATTGTGTGGATTGGGAATTGTAGACACTTCTAATGGACTTGTGTCGGGATTTGTTTCCATCACTTCCGCGCGGTGATTGGACAGTTCCTAATTAATGATATATGATACGCGGTCATTAATTGGTGAACAAACTGTAAGACTAATTAGTAGTAATTAGCATGGTATGGTGAAACGCCCGAAATTTTTTTTTTTTTTTTTTTTTTTTTAACTTGAACATTAAAATAATACAAGCGGAATATTTATGATTTCAATTCGATTACATTTGGTCCCATATAAATTCAATCACAATTTATTAGAAAAAGAGGTTCCTAAAGTCATAAAATAGAAAGAGGTCTCTAAAGTTCAAAAATGTGAAATAAAAGAGGTCTCTAAAGTTCACTAACACTTATGCATTTTTAAAATTTACACACATTCCACACACTAACGCGATCCAGAAAACCAGTCTTAGGATCGCGTTTCTATGTTCAAAAATGTTCTGTGACGAAAACACACTGACGAACGCGATCCCGGAACCTTAGCCGGATCGCGTTCACTAGTTTAAAATTTTCTGTGATCGTTTTTCAAAGAGCAACGCGATCCCGGACACCTAGCTGGATCGCGTTCATTAGTTCAATTCCTGATCCGACCATAATTCAAGTTTTAACGAAATTCAACTGCATATAACTTATAAACCGTGAAGAGTTAGGTTCTAAAATTCTACAGATACACTCAAATGACCAAATCAAAGGTTTCCCTTTTTGTACTTTTTCGTTTTTCACAAAGACATAACATTTGAGTGTGTAACTCGTTTTCGCCCATTTTGGCACTTTTAGTTAACACTTCAAAATGCAATTTATACAATAGTAGCTCTTGCACTTTTCACTACTATTCTAAAATGCTAAATTACACTTAAAGCAATTGACCAAACTTTCATAACCTTGATCAACTTATTATAAACATATGGGTTAAAAGTGACCCATTTTGACACCTACGACCCATTAACCATTAAGTAACATGCTAAGACTTCTATTTCACTTTCAATACATAATTTACACCAGTTGTTGACTTTTAATGTCAACTAAATCCAAAACCACATATTACATATTTCTAATGTATTTCAAAACAACTTGGGCGTATTTCACAAGTTTCATCAAAACGATACCAAAAGAGAAGGCTTGCACTTACAAGTTTGCAAACCAATCCACACTACTCTTTCTTGATTTCCTTATCCTTTCTTTGAGAAATATTACCTACAATACATTTAAATGATACGGAGTAAGCATAAAATGCTTAGTGAATACATAGGAAATCAATTAAGCAATTCAATCACAAATAAAATTATTATACTATCAAATAATGAACACAATAGCAATAGATACCAATTGGATCCGCGGCCCATACGATACGATTGTGCAAAGCACATATTTCGTATTGGTTATTATTTCGTTTCATACAATTCCATAAACATAACAATGATAACAATAACATGATTATGCAAAATCTCTTGCTCGTGAGCAATCCGAAATCACATAACCTTCACCTAATTGATTCACAATGTACTCACCTTAGTCTTGGATGATGAATTCACTTAGCAAAGATTATAATTATTCCAATCCTTTATCACCTATACATATGATACATAATAACACATTTAGATTCTAAAATTTATTACAACTAGATAGTAAGTCACAATTCTTTCTCCCCCACTTTGATTAGTCTAAGTAATTCACTAATCAAAGCTCTCACTAATTGATTTCTTATTAGCATAACCTATTTATACACCCATCATCATAATTAACTATTCATTATACTAGTAAACTAAATTCAAGAGGATTTTAGCAAAACCCCAAAATTTCATCATAAACCCTAATCATGATTTCATTATTTTCATAGATTAGGATGATTACTAATAGTGATAATCATGCTAGAAATCACTAATTCAATCAATCCCAAGCCCTAATTTCCTCCAATTTAATGAAATTCACCAAAACCCATATATCACCTAAACCCTAAGTAATAATTCATAAGAAATTACTTACAAGAAGAGTAGAGATGATACTAGAGATGATAACTTGAAGATTCTGAGCTTAATCACAAGTTGGAAGAAGGAGATTTATGGTGATGATGATTCTGACGTTTTTGGTTCCTCATAGAATGAATGTCTGGAGAGTTTTAGAAGATATAAGAGATAGATACGTGTATTATATATTAATTCCCTTCTTTTATTTAATTTGCAGTCTAGAACTGAGAAATTCGATTGCGTTTTATATTGTATCTTTTTACTTCAGTAATAATATTTCATAAGATGTATATTTCTGGATACACTAAAATAATACCTCGAATTCTGGGGTGTTACAAGTCTCCCCCACTTATTCTGTTCGTGTCCTCACGAACCACTCCTGGTGCACTGCAGGATAGTACACCATCATCCATTCCTCGGGTTCCCAAGTGAATTCAGAACCCTTTCGATGTCTCCACTGGACTTTGACAATGGAAACCATTTTATTTCTTAACTGTTTAATCTTTTGATCAAGAATTTGGACGGGTTCTTCAACATAATTCAATCTATCATTTATTTGGATTTCAGGAAGAGGTACATATGAAGCTTCGTCAACAAGACATTTTCGAAGCTGTGACACGTGGAATGTATCATGAATACCACCAAGCTCATCCGGTAATTGTAACCGATAAGCTACACGACCGACACGATCGAGTATTTCGAAAGGTCCAATATATCTTGGACTTAGTTTTCCTCTCTTTCGAAAACGAATGATACCCTTCCAAGGAGAAACTTTTAACATTACTTTATCACCCACTTGGAATTCAATTGGTCGTCTGCGTTTATCAGCATAAGATTTCTGTCGGTCTTGAGCCATTTTTAGCCTTTCACGGATTTGATCAATCTTTTCAGTAGTCATTTGAACTACATCAGTACTGCCTAGCTCACGTTGACCGACTTCTCCCCAACAAATGGGAGTACGACACTTTCGACCATAAAGCATTTGATATGGTGGCATCTTTATGGAAGAATGATAACTATTGTTATATGAAAATTCCACCAATGGGAGATGAGAATCCCAGCTACCACCAAAGTCAATGACACATGCTCGCAGCATATCTTCTAGGGTTTGAATAGTACGTTCACTTTGTCCATCCGTTTGAGGATGAAAAGCCGTACTAATATGTAATTGAGTATCCAAATCTTCTTGAAATTTCTTCCAGAATCGAGAGGTAAAACGAGTATCCCTATCAGAAACAATAGAAACTGGTACTCCATGGCGAGCAACAACTTCACGAATATAGATTTCTGCTAATATTTCAGAGGATGATGCTTCCTTGATAGGTATGAAAAGAGCACTTTTTGTTAATCGGTCCACAATCACCCAAATGGCATCATGCTGGCGAGGAGTTCTCGGCAGCTTTGTAACAAAATCCATGGTGATGTGTTCCCATTTCCAAACTGGAATATCCAAAGGTTGGAGTTTTCCATATGGTTGTTGATGCTCAGCTTTTACTTGAAGACAAGTGAGACAATTTTGGATATATTTAATGATATCACGTTTCATACCAGGCCACCAATAATCACATTTCAGATCACGATACATTTTGGTGGCACCTGGATGAACAGAATATTTCGATTTATGAGATTCATCCAATAACAATTTCTTCACATCACTCGTTACTGGTATCCAGATTCTACCATAACGAGTTCTCAGCCCTCGAGAATCTTCAACTAATTCAGAAAGTTGACCCTTTAAGCGTTGCTTACTCAGGTCATTAGAAGATAACGCATCAATTTGAGCAGTTTTTATAGAATCAAGCAATTGAGGAAACACAATCATGCTAAGAGATTTCACTGAAAGAATATAATGAATAGCCTTTCGGCTAAGAGCATCCGCAACAACATTAGCTTTACCAGGATGGTAAAGAATGTCACAATCGTAATCTTTGACTAAATCAAGCCATCTCCTCTGTCGGTTATTCAAATCCCGCTGATCAAAGAAATATTTCAAGCTTTTGTGATCAGTATAAATGGTAGACTTGACTCCATAAAGATAATGTCGCCAAATCTTTAATGCAAAGACCACAGCTGCTAATTCAAGATCGTGAGTAGGATAGTTTTGTTCATGTGTTTTAAGTTGTCGTGAAGCATAAGCAATGACTTTCCCACGTTGCATTAAGACACAGCCCAAGCCAAGCTTAGAAGCATCACAATAAACCACCATATCCTCATTACCTTCCGGTAAAACAAGGATAGGAGCCTGACTGAGCTTTTCTTTCAACAATTGAAATGCTTTAGATTGTTCTTCACCCCATTTCCAAGATACACTCTTTCGAGTCAATTGAGTCAACGGGGTAGCAATCTTAGAAAAATCTTGAATGAAACGACGATAGTAACCCGCAAGACCAAGAAAACTTCTGACCTCAGTGGGGCTCGAAGGAGGATCCCACTTAAGAACTGCAACAACTTTAGATGGATCAACTTGAATACCATGGACATTAATCACATGTCCAAGAAACTGAACTTCACGCAACCAGAATTCACACTTGGAGAATTTAGCATAAAGCTTTTCACGTCGAAGCATTTCCAGAACTTGTCTCAAATGAATTGAATGATCACTCTCACTTTTAGAGTAAATGAGAATGTCATCAATAAAAACAATCACAAATTTATCCAGCATAGGACGACATACACGATTCATCAAATCCATAAATGCAGCTGGAGCATTGGTTAAACCAAAAGGCATGACAACGAATTCATAGTGACCATAACGGGTTCGAAAAGCAGTTTTAGAGATGTCATCTTCCTTTACCTTTAACTGATGGTAACCAGACCGAAGATCGATTTTTGAGAAGAAACTGGCACCTTGAAGTTGATCAAATAAATCATCGATTCGAGGCAAAGGGTAACGATTCTTAATGGTCACTTTGTTCAATTCCCGATAATCGATACACATTCTTAAAGATCCATCTTTCTTTCTAACGAATAACACTGGAGCTCCCCATGGCGAACTGCTAGGACGAATAAAGCCCTTATCAAGGAGTTCTTGCAACTGATTCATCATTTCTTGCATTTCAGTTGGGGCTAAACGATAAGGAGTCTTAGCAATTGGAATAGCTCCAGGAATTAAATCAATTCTAAATTCAACTTGTCGATCAGGTGGAAGACCAGGGAGTTCATCAGGAAATACATCCGGAAATTCATTGACCACAGGGATATCAGAAAGAACAGCAACAGATTTAGAGTTATCAATCACGTGTGCCAAAAAGGCTCGACACCCATGTGATAACAATCTTTTAGCTCGTGCATACGTGCATACAGGAATAGTTCGATTGATACGTTCGCCATAAACAGTTATATCCTGTCCGCTAGGTGCTTTCAGGAAAATAACTTTTTCATGACAATTGATTACACATTTATTTCGTCCTAACCAATCCATTCCTATTACTATGTTGAACTCCCCCATTTGCATTGGGATTAGATCAACATTAAATTTCGCACTTCCTATTTCGATGATACACCCCTTATACACATCAGAAACTATTACTAGCTTATTATCAGCTATTTCAACTTCTAAGGGATGATCAAGTTTAGATATAGAAACATTTAAACATTTACAAAACGAAAGTGATACAAAAGATCTGGAAGCCCCAGAATCAAACAAAACATGGGCAGGTATAGAATTTATAATAAAGGTACCTGTCACCACATCATGTGATTCCTTAGCCTCCTCCGCTGTAATTTGAAAAGCACGGGGTTTGGCCCCCGATCCGGCAGTTGTCCCTTTCTTCTCAGAATCTTTTCTTTGTTGTTGCTTTCTCTGTTCTTCTTTCTTAACGGGACAATCAGCCTGAATATGATCGCTTTTGAAACAGGTGTAACATAAACGAAAAGGACTAGGACAATCCGGTGCCATGTGTCCAGGCCTCCCACACTTGAAACATTTACAATCCCCAAGATGTCTTTTTCCACATTTATCGCATAATGGCCATTCACGAGTACGAGGTTGAGAAAACTGTTGTTGTGATTGAGATTTTTGTGAAGATTGTTGTGATGGTGATTTCGAATCAGTTCTAGTTTTCTTAAACGATGATGATTGAGATGGAGCAGATTGCTCAGCTTTTCTTTTACTAGCATATTCAGCACGCTTAGCTAGTAAATCTTTTTCTCTTACTAAAGCTCGATTCAATATCATTGGAATGTCCTTATAAAATGACTGATCAATAGATTCACGGATTTCGAGATTCAAATGACGATAGAAATGATCAGTCAACAACTTCTCATTAGAAGTGTACTCCGGACAGAAACGAGATTTTTCATGGAAGGATTTGGAATATTCAGCTACAGACATCCTTCCTTGATTAATCGCAAGAAATTCACCCTTTAACTTTTCTAATTCAGCTGGTGGTGAAAATTCACTTTTGAATAATTCTTTAAACTTATCCCAAGAAAACTGAGATGCTGTTTCAAATCCATAGGTGTCAATCTTTGAATTCCACCATTCATGAGCATCACCTTTGAGTTGGTGAGCAGCAAACAGCACTCTCAAATTATCAGGACATTTAGATAACAGAAACGTTTCCTCCATTCTACTCAACCACCTAAGACTAGCAACAGGATTCAATTCACCTTCGAATTCAGGCGGTTTACAACCGGAAAACTTTTTGAAATCATAGCTTTCTGCCGAACCTTGAGCAGTCAAGAGTCCCGTAGTTGGTGGAGGATTCGTCAGAATAGGATGTTGTTGTTCAAATTCTTTTAACTTATCAGTTACAACTTGATTGACTTTAGAAGTTACAATGTTATCTACTTCAGAGATTACAGTTGGGCCAAACTCTTTAAGGGCTTGCCCAACAATTTGCCTAATCACTGCTTCATCCTCAGGGTTTAAACTTCTATCACCTGCATTCTCATCATGTTGAGGAGAATTTCCCTGAGGATTCTGATCACCTTGATTTATGGATTCCATTTACTACAAGGATTAACAATTTAATTAATATATTCCAATTTCTATATAATAATACAAGTTAAAAATATCCTATATAAACCATCAAGAACAATCATTCACCAAAGCCGTATTACATTCAAGGGTATTGAATCACCCATGTGCACTAGTATAATACAACTGCGTTGGCCAGACGTAGACATATTATACTAATTACACACTTCTATTCATTCCTCTTGAACGTATTTAAGCAAGGCAACAATCATTCTTAAGGTTCCACATCAATTCACAAAACAAGATTCTATCACAATACAATTATCAACATAATCATAGATTCGAAATAGTTTAAGATTATACAATCCTAATGTGGATTACGTAATTCTCTTAAACTATCGCTCTGATACCAACTTGAAACGCCCGAAATTTTTTTTTTTTTTTTTTTTTTTTTAACTTGAACATTAAAATAATACAAGCGGAATATTTATGATTTCAATTCGATTACATTTGGTCCCATATAAATTCAATCACAATTTATTAGAAAAAGAGGTTCCTAAAGTCATAAAATAGAAAGAGGTCTCTAAAGTTCAAAAATGTGAAATAAAAGAGGTCTCTAAAGTTCACTAACACTTATGCATTTTTAAAATTTACACACATTCCACACACTAACGCGATCCAGAAAACCAGTCTTAGGATCGCGTTTCTATGTTCAAAAATGTTCTGTGACGAAAACACACTGACGAACGCGATCCCGGAACCTTAGCCGGATCGCGTTCACTAGTTTAAAATTTTCTGTGATCGTTTTTCAAAGAGCAACGCGATCCCGGACACCTAGCTGGATCGCGTTCATTAGTTCAATTCCTGATCCGACCATAATTCAAGTTTTAACGAAATTCAACTGCATATAACTTATAAACCGTGAAGAGTTAGGTTCTAAAATTCTACAGATACACTCAAATGACCAAATCAAAGGTTTCCCTTTTTGTACTTTTTCGTTTTTCACAAAGACATAACATTTGAGTGTGTAACTCGTTTTCGCCCATTTTGGCACTTTTAGTTAACACTTCAAAATGCAATTTATACAATAGTAGCTCTTGCACTTTTCACTACTATTCTAAAATGCTAAATTACACTTAAAGCAATTGACCAAACTTTCATAACCTTGATCAACTTATTATAAACATATGGGTTAAAAGTGACCCATTTTGACACCTACGACCCATTAACCATTAAGTAACATGCTAAGACTTCTATTTCACTTTCAATACATAATTTACACCAGTTGTTGACTTTTAATGTCAACTAAATCCAAAACCACATATTACATATTTCTAATGTATTTCAAAACAACTTGGGCGTATTTCACAAGTTTCATCAAAACGATACCAAAAGAGAAGGCTTGCACTTACAAGTTTGCAAACCAATCCACACTACTCTTTCTTGATTTCCTTATCCTTTCTTTGAGAAATATTACCTACAATACATTTAAATGATACGGAGTAAGCATAAAATGCTTAGTGAATACATAGGAAATCAATTAAGCAATTCAATCACAAATAAAATTATTATACTATCAAATAATGAACACAATAGCAATAGATACCAATTGGATCCGCGGCCCATACGATACGATTGTGCAAAGCACATATTTCGTATTGGTTATTATTTCGTTTCATACAATTCCATAAACATAACAATGATAACAATAACATGATTATGCAAAATCTCTTGCTCGTGAGCAATCCGAAATCACATAACCTTCACCTAATTGATTCACAATGTACTCACCTTAGTCTTGGATGATGAATTCACTTAGCAAAGATTATAATTATTCCAATCCTTTATCACCTATACATATGATACATAATAACACATTTAGATTCTAAAATTTATTACAACTAGATAGTAAGTCACAATTCTTTCTCCCCCACTTTGATTAGTCTAAGTAATTCACTAATCAAAGCTCTCACTAATTGATTTCTTATTAGCATAACCTATTTATACACCCATCATCATAATTAACTATTCATTATACTAGTAAACTAAATTCAAGAGGATTTTAGCAAAACCCCAAAATTTCATCATAAACCCTAATCATGATTTCATTATTTTCATAGATTAGGATGATTACTAATAGTGATAATCATGCTAGAAATCACTAATTCAATCAATCCCAAGCCCTAATTTCCTCCAATTTAATGAAATTCACCAAAACCCATATATCACCTAAACCCTAAGTAATAATTCATAAGAAATTACTTACAAGAAGAGTAGAGATGATACTAGAGATGATAACTTGAAGATTCTGAGCTTAATCACAAGTTGGAAGAAGGAGATTTATGGTGATGATGATTCTGACGTTTTTGGTTCCTCATAGAATGAATGTCTGGAGAGTTTTAGAAGATATAAGAGATAGATACGTGTATTATATATTAATTCCCTTCTTTTATTTAATTTGCAGTCTAGAACTGAGAAATTCGATTGCGTTTTATATTGTATCTTTTTACTTCAGTAATAATATTTCATAAGATGTATATTTCTGGATACACTAAAATAATACCTCGAATTCTGGGGTGTTACATATGGGGCAGAGTCCAGAGGGAGTTTCTACGATTGCTCAATAATTATATGTAATTGATATTTATAATGTGGAAATACTTGAATATAAAATTTTGGTGTCCAGGATTGGCTGCGGTCATGAGTTGGATGGTAATAGTTTGGTGTGAGTAATGGTTGCGGCCATAGGCTCATGTAATAGCTAATATGATAATATTAGCATACATAATAAAGTTAAGGATCCACGGCATATAAGAAAAAGAATGAAATAATATTGAATTATAATATTGTGTGATAAATTATTCATTTAGCTGCTCATATGCTCACTAAGCGTTAGCTTATTCCTTTAAGTTGTTTATTTTGTAGGTTTGGTTCGGTTGAACCAATATGATTGAAGATATGATTGTAAATGTCAGAAGTTAACGTGGAATGGAGCTTGCTGTATGGTTAGACAAGCTTCCCTTCTTTTAAACTATTGTAATGATGGCATTTGTATAAATCGCTCAGTTTTATATTATTCACGTCAAGTGTTATTAAAGAAGAGTTTGTAAAATTGTAAAGAATTGTATTGGTTTGACTTATAAAGTCATTAAGATGAGAACGAAATTATATTATTACAATTGAAATGAAATGAAATGAGTATAAAATATGTTTTTATAAAAAGAAACAAATTGGGGCGTTTCAAATTTAAAAGTTGTTAAAATTTAAGATTAAAGAATTGGCCGAAGATGCATTATATATAGTTTAAGATTTAAGATAAAGATTTTAAGTGTTTCCAAGGTTGTCGTCTCAAGTTCGTCCTTTTTGGGAATATTTTTTTATCTCCACCTCTCTAAAGCCTTAACGACTTGTAAAATGTCTCACAGGTCAAGCTCGAGCGATACAAAGTAATGATAAACGAGTCTACTCAAACTCCATAATTTAAACGAGGCGAATAAGAACCCTCTTTTACACGTATGAACCCCCAATGAAAATCCTACCTGCCCTCTAGAAACCAAATACCTCACGGTGCGTTTAGTTACAGAAAACTTTCCACTATTCCAGAAAAATTTTATAAGAAAACAAGAAAATTAGAAAACATGTTCAAATTCGAGTCTTCTAACAAAATTTTATAAGAAATTTTTTTTTTCTATTTTCCTTTTTATAATTATAAAGTTGAAAACTACTTTTAATGGTTTTCTAAGTTTTCCATCTCTACACTTCATTGGAAAAGGAAAACTCCATCCCTTACAACTATACGTTTTCTAGATTTTCCATGCTATTCTAGAAAACTAAAACACTTCTCATTCTCTAGAGAAATGGAAAAAGAAAAATGGAGACATTTTTCCTGTAACTAAATGCGCCCTCAAGATTGCGTAGTTACGACTTACGTGTAATTGCGTATGATTGTGGTTGTACGGTTGTACCTGTCATCTGGCCAGGCCCTCTGAACTATGACACTCTTAGAGCATCTCCAATGCTCGTATGTGGCAAAGTGTAATAGAAAGGGAGTTGTGATGAGTCAACGTACAATTGCATTGTGAACCTGCCAACTATTAATACGTTTAAATAACCGTTCCTCTCTGTACACATACATCTTAAAAAGGTGTGTTGGGCCCAATACTACATTTATTTTCATTATGCATTCTGATTTAGTGCCTGTTACCTTAGATATATAATATACATTGCATTGCATTAAATTATTATTGTTTACATCTATAATCTTAAGTATGCTATGCAGGGACCAAAATATTTAGTATCTTTACTTGTTATGTACTATTCAGTGTAATTTCGTCTATATAAATATCAATATATGTAGTGTTTAATATTTGTATTATGTAGTATTTAAATACATATAAATGATGGATATATATATATGTATATATATATAAAGTAAGTAATTAAGAAAAGTACGATGATGTGTCAATCTAATGAATTATGCTAAGTTTATTGCATTATAGAGCTTTTATTGAAATTGACGAAATGCTGATGTGTCAATGTATTAAACTCTTTAGAGTATAATGCATCGGAGATTCGGAGATGCTCTTAAGTTGAGAGTTTTAATGTGGCTCACTAGTTTTGGGTACTCGCAACTCATTGGCCTATTGGGCTTCAATATTGTATTGGGTCGAATATATCCACCTTACGGACTACGGAGTAGTACATTGGTTCAACGTGTAATTCAAAATTCATTACAATGTATTCCGGTTTATTTAATGCAAACTTTCGTCTGTGCTCCTTTCTCATAATTCACTTATATTGTTTAAGTGAATAATACTATATAGGTCTAATTACGTACACCTAAAATTAAACATATTTTTCTTATTGGTTGAATATTCTCTTTCTTAATCCAATTCAATCCATTTTTCACGTTTATCAATCATATTTTTATGTCTACATTTCTGCAAAGTAAGACAATGATGGAGGCCCCTTTTAAAGACTTGCATTCATGAGTGGAAACGGGAAGACATTGAAGATACGGATAGTCGAGCTACAAATCCTTTCACTATATACAAACTATTTCGAAGTGTAAATTTCTTATTAATATTGAATTACATGTCTGCGACAGGCTCACAAAAATTGAGATACTAGTGCTACGATTCATTAAAATCCTGAATCCGCCACTGATTTCATGGTTAGAAATTAGGGGTTACTAAGGAAATATGCCACCGCTTATATTTGGTCAATTTGTAAAATATATTTGACATGGACATATGAAAAGTCCTTTTAAATTTTATTTTTATTTTTTTATGATTAAACAATAGTGTTATAATATTTTGGTAATAAAATCGAATAAATGTTGATAAAGTATCTCAACTTCACTACAAAATAAACAAACAAAGAAATATGCGATTCTTTAATTTTTGTTCCTATCACCAGAAAAGGCGTCAGTAATAATGACTAAAAATAACTTAACAACGACTAAACATTAGAGAACACGGTGTGCACTGACGTGACGTCACCGTTCACTATCGAGAATGCCGTCCCATGGCGTTCCCCCACTCCGTCTCACCGTTCCCACCGGCGTTTGGGTGCCAACGTCCAAACTTGGACGTCATTCCGTGCGACGTTCTTCTTTTATTTATTTGTTTTTCTTTTTTGTTTGTTTTGTTTTTTACATATAAAATGGAGCTGAAGGTGTATCAGAGGAAGAAGAAGATAAGAAATGGTGAAAAAAATGGAGAAGGTTGGCTGAATCAAGAAGAAGATAGGGTTTTTTTAATTCATTATTTTTAACGTATGGTTTTAATGGGTCTAGGTCAATTGGGTTGGGCTTTTTATTTTGGTAATAAATATATTTGGGCTTATATAATTGGACTCTTTCATATAACCAAAAACAATAACCTACACTCATTTATTTGTTTTTAATGAATTAAATTTTGTTTTAACTTGATTTATGTGTTTTTAAATATTAATTTATACATTTAATTACATTAAAAAACAAATAAAACAAATAATAAAAAACTGAAGAACACTGTCCAGAACACTGTGAATTCAGTTTCACCACACCACAGAATCCTCACTTTCAACATTCTCCAAAACACTGTTCAGAACACCGTGTACCACACCCTGTGCTCTTAATGGAAATAAAAGTGATTAATGGGGTTCCCTTACTTTTATTATATAAAACGTTGATGTTGGATCACTGGTACAACTAAATAATGCATATCTCATAGCATATGTATAAATAATACTCCGTAGTTCCAGCTTCCAACCTATGGAATAAAAGGATGGAGCAAAAAAGGTTGGTACCAACGTCCAACGATAGGCCATGGTTGAGAAAGAGATCAACATGGGTCCTACTATTTGATTTGGTTTATCTTTAGAGATCAAAGTGCAATTTACAGATTCTATAAATAGCAACCAAGGGAGATGAAGAAAGGAAGACCATTTTTGCAATTATATTAATTTGCACAAGTCTAATGCTCATGAAGCTAACATCCACAACTATGTCCCAACCTTAAACGTAACTTCATACATGGATGAGAAACAATACCCTTTGTACAAACGAAGGAGTTGCTCGGCTCTGTTTCGGACATGTGGCGTAAAACCGATTACACTTTAGTGTAAAGCGAGTTACCAAAATGGGGAATCGCCACCCGAGACAACAAACCCATTTCAACCCATATTTGTCATAACTGTTGGGATATGACCACGTCAAATAAACGCATGTCCAGAAACGTTTAAGCCTACGGGGTCACACACTTTAACACGTAGATACCGCTTATTTAACCAAGTTAAATTAACTGTAATAACTAGTTAAATTATTAGTTAATTTGTGATAATTTAATAAGTGTTATTAAATTATAGGGTTCAAGATAAAAGTTATTAGGACTAAAATGTTACTTCTAATTACTGAAGGGATTTATAATTAATTAATAATAAATGGTTATTATTATTTAATTATATAAGGATTATATATATATTGATATAATAACCCTAGAAATAAATGCCCATCGATTCCTTTTAGAACCCACTTCCTTTTTGGTTTGTATTCGGACGAACGAACGGAAAAACCCCCAAGGGGTTTTGTTTGTTTTTTGTCGAATGACACAAAAGTGTAGAGGTATTAATTTGGTTAATTGAACTAGCATTCGGGTGTTGATCAACAACGTGTTGTGTGTGCGATCGTAGAGGGTTTTACCATTAGTGAAACCTATTCGTTTAATAAACGATTAATGGAGCTAGCTAAAAGGTACACGTTTTCTATCTTAACTAATTATATATACGTGTTTATGCTTCCGCAATTGTGTGACAATTTGTTTATATTTATTTGCTATATTCTAACAGTGGTATCAGAGCCACACGTATGTTATATTTAGTTAGATATGTTAAACATCAAATTTGGTGGGGTTTTTTGTTTGGATCGGCTACCACAAAGAAAAAAAAGAAAATTGTTTTTGTTGTGTAGGGTTAATAGTCGATGAATGATGGGAGAAAAAAAAAATTTGGTTATGTGTTTTTTTTTTTAGTCGACGAACAAAGAATACAAAGAAAAAAAAAAAGGTTTTTGGTTTCTTTGAGATTGGATCTAATTAAGTCGGCGTACAAGGATAAAGAAAGAAAGGAAATAATGATTTTTTTTATTGGGTCTAGGCTGTACAAACAGATGCCAACGATAATTAATATAAATAAAAAAAATAAAAAATAAAAACAACAATTTTTTTTTTGTTGTGTTTGACATGCGATGAGACAACAGTAAGAAAAAAAAATTGTTGTGTTTTTGGTTAAATTGTTAAATTTTAAAGTCTCATTACAAATTTTGATGTATAACAAGAATAATAATATGTTTAATGTAAATTGTTTATTATTATTAGTGTACTTTTAATAAATTATATATAAGTGTATCCATGAAATTCATGCATAATTTGTCATGGATATTACTTTGATATGCTAATATGCTAGTTAGAATTAATTGTTAATTGAAATTGTATGCTTAAAACTTGATTAGTGTAATTATATGTTACTTGTTTAAATTGTTTAACTGACAAGGAATACATGTCCCTAGTTTGCCATGCTTTAGGGTTCCACCCACCAAAAGTTGTATGAAAATTAATTGTTAATTGTTTAATAGTTTTAGTAGTTTAAATGACACATACTAAAACATAGTGGCCATAGGATCAATGCCCTTAAGCTAGTCGATTAGTTTAGTTTAATTATTTGTCAATTGTTGACTTGTGACGCAAAATTGTTTTTAGAAAATAAAATTAAACTTGACTAATAGCTATGAAATAAGATTTATTATTTTCTTGCAAATCTTATTGTCAACTCGGGTTGGGCTCACATACCGTAATTTTCTCCCACGACGAGATTTGCAAGTTAATAATTTGTTTTAAACCACGACTAGGAGCTTGTATAGGAGAGGTATCTTCGGCTTGGTGCCTAGATGACGGGTTGGATAAAACGATGAAAAGATCTTAGCCCCTCCTCTGGCCTCTTCATGGCCTCTCTTGTACATGGCCGAAAAGGTTTAAAACATGTTGAATCGTCAATTTTAATAAAAGTGCAATCTCTAATTTAATATGAATATTAAATTAGACATCTTGATGCACGTTAATAAGTGGATTAACTGGAATTTTTTATTAAAATCTATGATACGAAGATGTGTGCATGCTTCTTCGTACATATTTGATATACATTATCAAATAATTACCCATTCAAATTAAGTCATATGTCATCCAATTGTAAGAACACTTGCAGTTGCTTTTTACTCTGCGTGAGACGTAGGTAAATTACAATCCCAAGGTAAATTACCACTCATCGTGAGACGGTGGTGGACTATTTACAGTTCTTAATTGGACGACTTAAAACGAGTTAAGCGGTGAGATCCTTAAGCCTGTGGCAAAAGATGGGATGTAACATGTTTACAAATTCACTTATGCTTGCTTCATAAGTATTATTTTTAAGTCCCATAATTCTAGGAACTGCACTTGTAATGCAATTATTGATCGTCACTTACCTTTTTGAATACACCATTGCTAGCAGATCAACTGATGTGATGATGGTATGTCAAATAGGATCCTAGCCTTAAGAAAATTAATTGTTTATATATATATATAAATATTTGGGTATTTAATTTTCTTTTAAGGAAGTATTATCGAAAATACTAAATTCGAACTTTTATCTAGTTGTAGATGGCAAATCCTGCACCGAACTTGAATTATTCGGCTTTTAGGCAAATGCTAGAAAAGAAAAACTTTCTGGAATTAATTTCAATGATTGGTTTTTTCAACTAAGGATTGTCCTTCGTGTTGAAAGGAAAACAATAGTCATTAAACAGTCGATGAGACTTGTTCCTGATGCTGCTACTGGTTCTGTTAAGGAATTAGCAGCATGGAATGCTTTTTATGATCGTCATAATGAAGTTGCTTGTTTGATGCTCGGCAGCATGACTCCCGAACTTCAAAACCAATATGAAAATCATATTCCACTTAATATGATTACAGAGCTGAAATCGGCTACTCTACAAATCCTTGCGATTAGAAGTGGAAAGATCCAGAAAGATAAGAAACCGCAAACTAGGGGAAAGGTTAAGGGAAAGCAAGGTGCTTATGTCCCTAAACCTAAGAAAGCCTGTAACACCCGCCAAATTAGGACTAGTAATTAGTGCCTAATCATATGTTAATACATGTAATTAGTTCCTTGTTAGGCTAATTAATGTATCGAATTATATATATTGTTGAATATATACGAAAATGCGATTCGATTAAATCGTACGCAATTTAAATCGGATGTATTTCGATTCTATTTTATATGGACGTTGGTGACAAAATTTTATTAAATAACGGTTTATGTCAAAAATATTATTATTATAATATTTCGTATCGTACAATCAGGAATTACATAATTTAAAACGTAAAACGCGCAAACCAAATAAAATAAATTACAACTTATAACTCAAAATAAAGTGATTAGTAAAATAATTAAACAAACTATCGCGTAAAAATTCGTAATCTAAAACTTATAATTAAAACGTAAAATAATTATTTAACGTCTAAACAACGGAGCAAACGAACACCACACGGAACGCGGGGCGAAAAACTGGAAATGGGGATAACCCCACCTCCACCTCCTCTTTTCTTTCATTTATTTCCTTTCCTCTCTCTCTCCTTCATCTTTTTCTCTCAAACTTTCATCACCAAAACTCACTAAAAATCGCAAATAGCAACATCAAACGACCTTGGATCTCATTATCACTTTGGAAGAAAACGACCACCGCGACACGATCTATCATCCTATCTTTTCGGATTTCTCATCCGACAATTTGTAAGTTTCCGACAAATCCCGAAATCTCTCGTTTTTAAGTGTTTTCACTTTCTAGTAGTTTGTAACAACTTATAATGTCCCTATAAGGGTTGGGTAAAAGTTTTGGACCGAACGGAAACCGAAAAACTCGTTTTCGACACATTTTCCGGCCAACAGACCGCTACGTCGCATTTGACCCAGAATTTATGCGACGTCAGCTTCTACGTCGCAAAACCCCTCGTGACGTCGCATAGTGCGACGTCAGACACAACGTCGCATTAAATTGCGACGTCGCATATAGCGACGTCAGCCTTAACGTCGCCAATACCTCGCCACGTCGCACTTAGCGACGCAAGCCCCTACGTCGCAGAAATCACCTACGTCGCATTAGCGACGCAGCACCCTACGTCGCATTAAATTGCGAAACGTCGCCTTTAGCGACGTCATGCTCAACGTCGCAATCCTACCTGCGACGTCGCACACAACGTCGCACAAACCAGAAAACTCAGATTTTTACTAAGTGTCGAGACCTAAAATTTATCACTCGATTTTACCCAAATTCGATTCCAGATGCGTTTTTCGTCAAAGCAATATAGTAGAAATAAAAATTTTCCAAGCTGACCTGGCAGCTCGACCCCAGCCAGGGGCGCTGCCCCCGGACCCCCGTACTTAGATTTCGTAACGGCTTCTAAAACACAATCAAAACACATTTTTCAAGTAAAACGACACGTAATCAAAATAATAATAATTGAGATTATTATTACAAATCCGTCACCAACGGGCCGTACACTTTTCAAATACTCAAACTTATCAACCAAATAGTGGGAATTTGGACATTATAGTTGAACGAACAACTACAAGGGTGATCTGTTGAGATACCCAAATCATGATTATAACCATCGCGTGTCGTGGACACCCTCAGGTTACAAGTCTTTGGACTTCATACTCGGCTAATCAACTCAAGTTTATTAAGTTAAACTCATAAGACTCAGGTGAGTCTCATAGCCCCTCTTTTACTGTTTTACTCAGGGGTGTGATATACTGCTCAACTTATAACATGTGAACGCAAGTACCAACTTTTCATATACTACATGAGTTTTTCGAAACTAATCATTTTAAAGTCCTCCGTCAGCATAGTTGTTAATACGTTGTAGCGTGAATATTAGTATATGGTACCATATAGGATTGACCCTCCTCGTTCGGGTTAGCAAGCACTAACCGGGTAAACGGACGTACTAATATTTGGGAAGACGAATGTTGATTAGGCATTCGTGGAGGCACCTCGCCCGGAATTCTCTATAGGGGACCCGGCCCTCGAGTTAAGCTCAACTATGTGCTCATGGCTGTATACACGATGATTATCATTAAATTGCTGGATGCAATTCATTATTTAATTGCTGGATGCAATTCATTATTTAAAGCTTGCGGTTCATACGATATTACTTGATTTCAAACCTGTGAGCTCACCAGCTTTATAGCTGACCTTTTAGCATATATCGCAGGTACCCAGCAGTAGGATGTTTCTGCTTCAGGACTTAGCTCGAGTCAGCATACAGACGATTGAGATTTTCTTGCATTAGTATATTTTGTATAAGTACTTATGTACTGAAATCTCATTTTATTTAACTCGAGCTATGTAAAGCTTTAAATGTTGTAAACATTTCAGTTATCAATATATTTTGTTAAAACGACGCATATAGAGTCGTTTACTATTTATCTTTGTGCTTTGTTATTGATTAGTAACACCCAAATTAAGCTTCCGCAAATCATCAAATTTGGGGGTGTTACAGATTGGTATCAGAGCCTAAGGTTATAGTGAACTAGGTTGCATTTAGTGAGCCTAGACTATGACCATTAGGCCGTATTCCTTATTAAGTATGACTGGTTCAGTGATTACAGCATACGAGTTTAATTTAACATAGCCTGATCAACTATGTACAATTAAGCAAAGATGATGTAAGACCTGAAAGTAGTTAGGGCTGAACAGGGTACAATAGAAGACTCTGACCTCGAGAGAACCGAGACTTAAACATGTTTATGCTAGACACTCAATAGGCTGTATTATATAGGAGCTATATGAATATAGGCCTCAATCTTACTAACACTTTGTCTCAGAAATGGCAAACATTCCATCAAATTCATCTCGTTCTCAATCCGGGTCGCAGAACCCAAGGGTAGCAAGGAGGAACTCCAGATTGCCTCGAGCTGGCCCGTACCACACTCACTCCACCTTGCCGGCCTTAGCCGCTAGGGTGAACCAACACGAGCAACGACTTCGCACCATGGATGTCGTGTTGCAGGAAACAAACGAAAACTGGAGACTTACATCCCTCGAACGCATAGAACAAGTCTCCGACGATCTTGAAACCACTAACAACAACATGGATATCCTTCGTAATCAAATAATAGAAATAAGGGTGGAAAATGCCCTTCTGCAACAAAGGATGGATGAATGTGTGCAACGCTCACTTGAGGCAGAAGAATATGCGCGTGGACTAACACAACGACTTGCACTAGCAGAAGACAACGCCCGACAAGCTAGCAGGCTTGCAAACACTGTGGACCGTCTTGTCACGATGATGGAACAAATTAATCTACGTTAAGACTAGTGTAGTCTTTGTCTTGTAATCTACCCTGTAATCTAGTAACTATCTACGCGCTATTCTATAATTCGGTCGGATGTAACAATTCCCGACATCTTTTGTAATACATCTGTAGGATGTAACCTTTGAACTCGTATCATCTATCAAGTATTCTTGCTGTTTTCGACTCATATTAATTGCCATTATTCCTGTTGATGTTATGTATTACTGCTTTTATACATGTACATCTGAGATAAATACAACTTGCTTGCAAAATCTCATGTATCTTCATTTCTTTTATTGAAGAATCATGCCGCCAAAGACCAGACCTTACACTGATGCTCAGATTTCGTCACTCATCACCCAGGCTGTTACTGAAGCCTTAGCCCGGAATACCCCGCCAAACTCCACAAGAAACAGCGATACCGCTGGAACCTCTGCCGTCAAACCTTGTTCTTACAAGGACTTCCAAAGCTGCAAACCCTCGAGCTTCAAGGGTTCTGAAGGAGCCATCGGACTAATCAGATGGTTCGAGAAAATGGAAACTGTTTTCCGTGTCAGCAAATGCGCGGAGAACGACAAAGTAAACTTCGCCACCTGCTCTCTTGAAGATGATGCCCACTCTTGGTGGAATTCATATACCCAATCAGTGGGTGCTGACATTGCCTACCAAATCACTTGGGAGGAATTGAAAGCCAAACTCACTGCCAAGTACTGCTCTATCGCCAAACTCCAAAAGTTGGATGAGGAGTTCTGGAACTTAAAGGTTCAGGGCGGTGACATCGATGGTTATACCACCAGGTTTCAACAACTAGCTGCTCTCCGCCCAGCTATGGTAAGCACTGAACCTGATAAAATCAGGAAGTACGCCCTTGGTCTCCCTGATTTTGTTCGGGGACACGTCATCTCTTCCAAACCAACCACCATTGACGGTGCAATCTCATTGGCCCAAGACCTGATGTCTATGAGCCAAGATTCTGAACCACCCACTTCATCCTCCCAAAACAACAAACGCAAGTGGTCTGACTACCACAACAACCACTCCAACCAACAAAACAAGAAACCCGACACCATCAAAGCTTACAACACCACCACTGACATCATCCGGGGTTACACTGGGAGCAAACCATATTGTCCCAAGTGCAGCCGTCACCATGAGGGTTCCTGTGGTCCCTTTTGCAACAACTGCAAGAGGTACGGCCACCTCACCAAATACTGCCGCTCACCCGCCAACAACAATTCCAACAACAACACCAGACCACCCAAAGTCTGCTTTGAGTGTGGGAAACCTGGGCATTTCAGGGACTCGTGCCCAAAACTGAAGAACAACAACAACAACCGCAACAACAACAACAATACCCGCAGCAGAGCTTTCGTCATCAAATCTGGGGACGCCCGCCAAGACCCGAATGTGGTCTCGGGTATGTTCCTCCTCAACAACTTAACTGCTTCTGTTCTATTTGATACTGGTGCTGATAGAAGCTTTATCTCCGATGATTTTTGCCCATTACTTGACATCACTCCTGTTGCCTTAGATGTTAAGTACACTGTAGAGCTAGCCAATGGAAAACTTGTAGAAACCACCAGTGTGATACCTAATTGCACTTTAAACCTAGCTGACGAAACCTTTTCGATCGATCTCATACCCATTGAAATCGGCAGTTTCGACGTCATTATTGGAATGGACTGGTTGTCCAAACATCGAGCTGAAATCGTTTGTCACGATAAAATTGTCCGTATTCCACTCGCCGTTGGTGGAACATTGATCATACAGGGGGAGACCGGTGGGACGAGACTCAATATAATCTCCTGCTTAAAAACCCGAAAATTTCTGAGAAAGGGTTACCCTGCCATACTCGCACACATTACCGAGAAGAAGTCGGAGGAGAAGCGACTTGAGGATGTGCCGATTGTTAGAGACTTTCCCGAAGTCTTTCCGGAAGAACTACCTGGTCTACCTCCGCCTAGACAGGTTGAGTTCTCAATCGATCTCGTGCCGGGTGCCGCACCGGTGGCCCGCGCACCATACCGTTTAGCCCCATCCGAACTTCAGGAGTTATCCTCTCAGTTACAGGAACTTCTGGATCGAGGATTCATTAGACCGAGTTCTTCACCTTGGGGAGCTCCGGTCTTATTTGTCAAAAAGAAGGACGGGTCATTCAGAATGTGCATCGACTACCGAGAGTTGAACAAATTGACCGTCAAGAACCGTTATCCACTCCCTCGCATTGATGATTTATTCGACCAACTTCAGGGTTCAAGCTTCTACTCAAAGATCGACCTGCGATCAGGTTATCATCAGTTACGAGTTCGCGACACCGATATTCCAAAAACTGCTTTCAGAACTCGTTACGGGCACTACGAATTCCAAGTGATGCCCTTTGGTCTAACCAACGCACCGGCTGTATTCATGGACCTCATGAACCGGGTGTGCAAACCTTACCTCGATAAGTTTGTCATTGTCTTTATCGATGACATACTCATTTACTCGCGCAACGAGCAAGAACATGCGCAACACCTTAGAACCATCCTTGAACTACTTAGACACGAGGAGCTTTATGCTAAATTCTCTAAGTGTGAGTTCTGGATCCAAACCGTTCAATTTCTTGGTCACGTGATCGACAGTCAGGGAATTCACGTGGACCCATCAAAAATCGAGGCTATCAAAGACTGGCAAGCACCCACCTCTGCAACTGAAGTACGACAATTCTTGGGTCTTGCTGGGTACTATCGGCGATTTATCGAAAATTTCTCTAAAATAGCTCAATCACTCACGGTACTGACTCAGAAGGACAAAAGGTTCGATTGGACCGAGAAACAAGAGTCAGCGTTTCAACTTTTGAAACAAAAGCTTTGCAGTGCTCCAATTCTATCCTTACCCGAAGGCACCGATGACTTTGTGGTATACTGCGATGCTTCTCACCAAGGTCTTGGTTGCGTGCTAATGCAACGAGACAAAGTTATTGCCTATGCCTCACGACAGCTGAAAATTCATGAAAAGAACTACACCACTCACGATCTCGAACTTGGAGCTGTCGTTTTTGCTCTCAAAATCTGGAGACATTATCTCTACGGCACTAAGTGCACCATCTTTACCGATCACAAAAGTCTCCAACATATCTTCGATCAGAAGGATCTCAATATGAGGCAACGTCGATGGGTCGAGTTGCTCACCGATTACGATTGCGAGATCAAGTACCATCCAGGGAAGGCTAATGTTGTAGCCGATGCCCTCAGTCGAAAGGAACGATCAAAACCTCTTCGAGTCCGAGCCCTCAGTATGACCATTCATAACGATCTTACCATTCAAATTCATACAGCTCAGATCGAAGCCCTGAAATCGGAAAACATCAAACATGAAGCCTTGCGGGGCATTGACAAGCAATTCGAAATCAAACCTAACGGGATTAGGTATTTCTCAAACCGAATCTGGTTGCCTAGTTTTGGGAACCTAAGAGACTTGGCGATGGACGAGGCTCACAAGTCTAAATATTCTATCCATCCGGGATCCGATAAGATGTACCACGGTATCAAGGAATTTTATTGGTGGCCAAACATGAAAGCCGAAATCGCCACTTATGTCAGCAAGTGTCTTACTTGCTCGAAAGTCAAAACCGAACATCAGAAACCTCCTGGTTTACTCCAACAACCTGAAATCCCTGAATGGAAATGGGATCAAATTGCCATGGATTTCATAACCAAACTACCCAAGTCGTCGAGCGGTTGCGATACCATTTGGGTGATCGTCGATCGTCTCACCAAATCTGCTCATTTCCTGGCAATCAAAGAAAACGATAAAATGGAACGCCTTACACAAATCTACATCAAGGAAATCGTTTCTCATCACGGTGTTCCAGTCTCAATCATCTCTGACAGAGATGCCCGTTTCACTTCTCACTTTTGGCAATCACTGCAGAAAGCATTGGGTACCCGTCTCGATATGAGTACCGCGTACCATCCTCAAACCGATGGCCAAAGTGAACGAATCATTCAAACACTGGAAGACATGCTACGAGCCTGCGTAGTTGATTTCGGTACAAACTGGGAAAGACATTTACCGTTGTGCGAATTTTCGTACAATAACAGTTATCACGCCAGCATTAAGGCTGCACCCTTTGAGGCACTGTACGGTCGTAAGTGCCGATCACCGATCTGTTGGACTGAAGTGGGAGATAGTCAACTCACTGGTCCTGAACTCATTCACGCCACCACTGAGAAAATTGTGGAAATCCAAAACAGACTCAAAACCGCACGTGATCGTCAGAAAAGTTATGCTGACGTGAGACGCAAACCACTCGAGTTCCAAGTTGGGGATCGAGTTCTCTTAAAAGTATCGCCTTGGAAAGGCGTCATCCGTTTTGGCAAACGCGGGAAGTTGAATCCCCGGTACATCGGGCCTTTTGAGATCCTCGAACGAATTGGCCCCGTAGCTTATCGATTGCAGCTGCCATCCGAACTCAGCAGCGTGCACCCCACTTTCCATATTTCAAACTTGAAGAAGTGTCTGTCTAATGAGACACTTATTATTCCATTAGATGAAATTCGTGTTGACGATAAACTTCATTTCGTTGAAGAACCCGCTGAAATTATGGACCGTGAGGTAAAACAACTGAAACAAAGTCGTATTCCCATCGTCAAGGTCAGATGGAATTCGCGGCGTGGTCCGGAATTCACCTGGGAACGGGAAGACCAAATGCGACTCAAATATCCTCAACTCTTCACTGATTCCACATCAAACACGACTTCGAACTAAATTTCGGGACGAAATTCTTCTAACAGGGGGAGAATGTAACACCCGCCAAATTAGGACTAGTAATTAGTGCCTAATCATATGTTAATACATGTAATTAGTTCCTTGTTAGGCTAATTAATGTATCGAATTATATATATTGTTGAATATATACGAAAATGCGATTCGATTAAATCGTACGCAATTTAAATCGGATGTATTTCGATTCTATTTTATATGGACGTTGGTGACAAAATTTTATTAAATAACGGTTTATGTCAAAAATATTATTATTATAATATTTCGTATCGTACAATCAGGAATTACATAATTTAAAACGTAAAACGCGCAAACCAAATAAAATAAATTACAACTTATAACTCAAAATAAAGTGATTAGTAAAATAATTAAACAAACTATCGCGTAAAAATTCGTAATCTAAAACTTATAATTAAAACGTAAAATAATTATTTAACGTCTAAACAACGGAGCAAACGAACACCACACGGAACGCGGGGCGAAAAACTGGAAATGGGGATAACCCCACCTCCACCTCCTCTTTTCTTTCATTTATTTCCTTTCCTCTCTCTCTCCTTCATCTTTTTCTCTCAAACTTTCATCACCAAAACTCACTAAAAATCGCAAATAGCAACATCAAACGACCTTGGATCTCATTATCACTTTGGAAGAAAACGACCACCGCGACACGATCTATCATCCTATCTTTTCGGATTTCTCATCCGACAATTTGTAAGTTTCCGACAAATCCCGAAATCTCTCGTTTTTAAGTGTTTTCACTTTCTAGTAGTTTGTAACAACTTATAATGTCCCTATAAGGGTTGGGTAAAAGTTTTGGACCGAACGGAAACCGAAAAACTCGTTTTCGACACATTTTCCGGCCAACAGACCGCTACGTCGCATTTGACCCAGAATTTATGCGACGTCAGCTTCTACGTCGCAAAACCCCTCGTGACGTCGCATAGTGCGACGTCAGACACAACGTCGCATTAAATTGCGACGTCGCATATAGCGACGTCAGCCTTAACGTCGCCAATACCTCGCCACGTCGCACTTAGCGACGCAAGCCCCTACGTCGCAGAAATCACCTACGTCGCATTAGCGGCAGCACCCTACGTCGCATTAAATTGCGAAACGTCGCCTTTAGCGACGTCATGCTCAACGTCGCAATCCTACCTGCGACGTCGCACACAACGTCGCACAAACCAGAAAACTCAGATTTTTACTAAGTGTCGAGACCTAAAATTTATCACTCGATTTTACCCAAATTCGGTTCCAGATGCGTTTTTCGTCAAAGCAATATAGTAGAAATAAAAATTTTCCAAGCTGACCTGGCAGCTCGACCCCAGCCAGGGGCGCTGCCCCCGGACCCCCGTACTTAGATTTCGTAACGGCTTCTAAAACACAATCAAAACACATTTTTCAAGTAAAACGACACGTAATCAAAATAATAATAATTGAGATTATTATTACAAATCCGTCACCAACGGGCCGTACACTTTTCAAATACTCAAACTTATCAACCAAATAGTGGGAATTTGGACATTATAGTTGAACGAACAACTACAAGGGTGATCTGTTGAGATACCCAAATCATGATTATAACCATCGCGTGTCGTGGACACCCTCAGGTTACAAGTCTTTGGACTTCATACTCGGCTAATCAACTCAAGTTTATTAAGTTAAACTCATAAGACTCAGGTGAGTCTCATAGCCCCTCTTTTACTGTTTTACTCAGGGGTGTGATATACTGCTCAACTTATAACATGTGAACGCAAGTACCAACTTTTCATATACTACATGAGTTTTTCGAAACTAATCATTTTAAAGTCCTCCGTCAGCATAGTTGTTAATACGTTGTAGCGTGAATATTAGTATATGGTACCATATAGGATTGACCCTCCTCGTTCGGGTTAGCAAGCACTAACCGGGTAAACGGACGTACTAATATTTGGGAAGACGAATGTTGATTAGGCATTCGTGGAGGCACCTCGCCCGGAATTCTCTATAGGGGACCCGGCCCTCGAGTTAAGCTCAACTATGTGCTCATGGCTGTATACACGATGATTATCATTAAATTGCTGGATGCAATTCATTATTTAATTGCTGGATGCAATTCATTATTTAAAGCTTGCGGTTCATACGATATTACTTGATTTCAAACCTGTGAGCTCACCAGCTTTATAGCTGACCTTTTAGCATATATCGCAGGTACCCAGCAGTAGGATGTTTCTGCTTCAGGACTTAGCTCGAGTCAGCATACAGACGATTGAGATTTTCTTGCATTAGTATATTTTGTATAAGTACTTATGTACTGAAATCTCATTTTATTTAACTCGAGCTATGTAAAGCTTTAAATGTTGTAAACATTTCAGTTATCAATATATTTTGTTAAAACGACCCATATAGAGTCGTTTACTATTTATCTTTGTGCTTTGTTATTGATTAGTAACACCCAAATCAAGCTTCCGCAAATCATCAAATTTGGGGGTGTTACAAAGCCCCTTCAACAAAGAAAGAGCATCCGGCTAAGGATGAGGCGTGTTACCACTGTGGGACACTGAAAGAGGAATTGTCCAGCCTATCTTGCTGAGTTGATAAATAAGAAGAAGAAGCTAGCCGGCTCGACCGGACCTTCAAGTATCTTCACGATAAAATTATATTCTTTCTCTAAAATCAAATTCCCAGGTATATGACACTTGTTGTGGTACTCACATCTGTAATACCCTATAATGAATTAGAGGAAAGAAGAAACTGAAACATGGGGCACTCTACTTGTATAATGGTGTACGTGAAGCAGTAATGCCATTGGAAGTTTTGACTTAATTTTGCCTTCGGGTTTAGTTATTGTATTAGACAATTGTTATTATGCACCTGCTGTTACTAGAGGTGTTGTTTCAGTTTCACTTTTGAAAGATAACGGATATATCAATGTTTTCAATGATTATGGTATTTCAATTTCTTAAAATGATGTTCATTATTTTAATGTTATTCCTTGTGATGGTATTTTTGAAATTGAGATGCATGATCATGTTTCAAAAGTTAATTCTATGTATTCAGTTAGCAATAAAAGAGCCAAATTTAATTTGGACTCTACCTATCTTTGGCACTATTGTCTTGCAAACATTGGCAATAAACGCATTGAAAGGCTTCAACGTGAAGGATTTTTAAAATCAAATGATGATGGATCCTTTGATAAATGTGTATCTTGTATTTTTGGCAAGATGACAAGGAAACCCTTTCCGCATCAAATGCAAAAGGCTAAAGATCTACTTGGAATTATACATACTAATGTTTGTGGTCCATTTAGACATATGTCAAGACAAGGTGCTAACTACTTCATCACTTTTACTGATGATTTCAGTTATTATGGTTATGTTTACTTGCTTAAACATAAACATGAAGACTTAGAAACATTTAAAGTGTTTGAGAGTGAAGTAGCAAATCAACTCGGTAAGACCATCAAGATCCTTCGTTCGGATCGAGGTGGTGAATGCTTAAGCCAAGAGTTTAAGGATTATCTGAAAGCGTGTGGATTGTCCAACAGCTTACTCCTCCATATACACCACAACATAATAGGGTGTCGGAGAGGAGGAATCGAACCTTGCTAGTCATGGTAAAATCGATGATGAACCTTATAACTCTTCCCATTATTATTTTAAGATTATGCTCTTAAATCTGCTGTACGTATTTTGAATATGGTTCCAACCAAGAAGGTGGATAAGACACCACATGAATTATGGCATGGGAAAGTCCCTAATTTATCTTATTTAAAGGTCTGAGGATGTGAGGCGCTTGTGAAGCGGGATATGCCTGACATACTCGAGAAAAGATCTATTAAGTGCATCTTTGTAGCACACCCAAAGGAAACAATGGGTTACTACTTCTACAATCCTTCTGAAAATACTGTTAAAGTTGCTAGATATGCCGAGTTCTTTGAAAAGAATCTCATAGCTCAAGAAAAGAAACAGTGGGAGGGTCGTAGAACTTGATGAGAATCAAGAGGAAGATGCATCACCTTCTATAAACACTAGCGAACATCAACTTGGGGGGGAAAGTATTCAAAGTGTTGAACCTCAAGTCGATGTTGTTCCAATTCGTAGGTCCGCAAGGACAATATGTGCTTCCGAAAAGTTGTGTCTAAATGTAGAAACTGAGGAACACATGTTAGAGGATCTTAATGAACCTCCTAATTTCAAAGCTGCATTATCATATCAGAATCTGAAAAATGGCTTGAAGCTACGAATGTGGATTGGAATGTACACACTTATAGCTCGTCTTGTAGCGAAGGGTTATACTCAAATCTACGGAGTTGACTATGATGAAACCTTCTCTCATGTAGTGGACATTAGGGCTATTAGGATTTTCTTAGCCATAGCAGCGTACTATGACTATGAGATTTGGCAAATGGATGTCAAGACTGCCTTCTTAAATGGTTATCTAGACGAAGAGGTCTATATGGATCAACCTGAAGGTTTTATTGATCCAAAACATTTCAGCAAAGTATGCAAGCTTCAAAGGTCCATTTATGGACTTACGTAAGCATCAAGGAGCTGGAATAAGAGGTTCGATGAGGAAATCAAAAAGTTTGAATTTACTCAAAACCTTGATAAGCCTTGTGTATATCAAAAAGCTAGTGGGAGTAATGTTACTCCCTTGTCTTATATGTTGTGGACATATTGATCATAAGAAAATCACATTCCAAAGTTACAAGATGTAAAATCCTACCTTGGAAAGTGTTTCGCTATGAAAGACTTGGAGAATCAACATTCATACTTGGAATCAAGATCTATAGAGATAGAACTAAGCGGTTAATTAGACTAAGTCAAAGTGCTTATATTGATAAGATCTTAAAGATATTTAAGATGAAGAATTCTAAACGTGGAAATGTACCAATGTTAGAAAGATTTGACTTAATTAGCAAATAGTGTGCTTCTACACCTGTTGAGGTGGAGCGTATGCAAAGGGTTCCTTATGTTTCGGCTGTTGGATCCATTATGTATGCGGTTAGATGCACTAGACCTGATGTGGCGTTCGCATAGAACATAGCCAGCCGTTTTCAACAGAATCCAGGTGAAAGTCACTGGACTGCTATGAAAAATATTCTCAAGTACATGAGAGCTACTAGAGATATGTTCCTTGTTTATGGTGGAAATCCTGAAGCTGAGCTCAAAGTGACTAGTTTCAGTGATGCTGGATTTCAAACTAATAGAGATGATATGCAATCTCAGACAGGATACGTCTTCATCTTGGATGGAGACGTAGTGAAAAGGGTTCCTTATGAAGCAATCAAAAACTGTCATGTCTACAACTGAATCGGAGTACATAGCACCTTCGGAAGCTGTGAATGGAAACCGTTTGGATTAAGAAATTTATTTCTGGGCTTGACGTGGTACCCACAAATAAAAACCCCATAGAGTTATACTGCAATAACTCATGAGCAATTTTAATTGCTGATGAACCTGGAGTTCAGAATGGGGCCAGATATTATCCTAAAAGATATCACTATTTTCGAGAGCAGATCGAATTAGGTGATATCAAATCTACTCAAAGTTCACACAAATTATAATCTAGCTGATCCATTTACGAAGGCTTTACCTAAAGGAAAGCTTAATCAACATGCCGAGGGCATTGGACTTCGTTTTGTTAGATATTTCATGTAACTCTGTGTTTTAGTATTTGGATAAAGGATGTTAAACAATTATTATCTAATAAATGAATTAAAGTACCTGGTATGTTTGTTTTCATTTGATAATTAACTGTATCCTATTTTTGCATGTTTAAATCCTTGAATAATTTTTATATTATTCTAAAAATGTCCATTATCGATTAGCTATATGGGAATATAGTTAAACTAAGATAAATCTGAGTGATTGGTTTGGATGGTCCCACCAAACTCACGTGGTATTCATAAGATGCATATCGGACTACCCCAACTGACAAGTTATCACTTTATGGATCGGCGTCATTAAGTGAAACTTGTAAAATGGTTGCTTTACTTATCCTTAGACTTGAGATGCAAGTAGGTCTTGCATGTATGGATTGCATCTTCTTGATATAGTTCTAGCTATCCTGAATAAGGTGGTAATAAAGAGCTATTTTCAGAAGTGTAGTGAAGTACATGACTGACACGTGTAGTCAAGATAGAATTTGTTCCTTCAATTTGCTATTGAAGAATGATACCACTGTGCCCCTCATTAGAATTAATTAAGATGTGTGTATGACCATACCCAAATAAAATCCAGATGTGTCTCGATTGATTTGGTAATCTTAATTGATTATAAGAATGAGAAACAGAATCGTTAAAATATGGAATGACTATGATCAATATCCATAATTAACAAAGGTATCTGAAACAAAGGGATAGTAAACACTGAAATCATTTTAATATACTTCAAGAAACTATACTTAAATATTTCTGGGAGCATTGACGTGTTGCTAGACGCTTACCAATGTTATTGCCTTTATTATGACATGCTCAAGTGGGAGCTGTTGGGATATGACCACGTCAAATAAACGCATGTCCAGAAACGTTTAAGCCTACAGGGTCACACACTTTAACACGTAGATACCGCTTATTTAACCAAGTTAAATTAACTGTAATAACTAGTTAAGTTATTAGTTAATTTGTGATAATTTAATAAGTGTTATTAAATTATAGGGTTCAAGATGAAAGTTATTAGGACTAAAATGTTACTTCTAATTACTGAAGGGATTTATAATTAATTAATAATAAATGGTTATTATTATTTAATTATATAAGGATTATATATATATTGATATAATAACCCTAGAAATAAATGCCCATCGATTCCTTTTAGAACCAACAACCGACTTCCTTTTTGGTTTGTATTCGGACGAACGAACGGAAAAACCCCCAAGGGGTTTTGTTTGTTTTTTTGTCGAATGACACAAAAGTGTAGAGGTATTAATTTGGTTAATTGAACTAGCATTCGGGTGGTGATCAACAACGTGTTGTGTGTGCGATCGTAGAGGGTTTTACCATTAGTGAAACATATTCGTTTAATAAACGATTAATTGGAGCTAGCTAAAAGGTACACGTTTTCTATCTTAACTAATTATATATACGTGTTTATGCTTCCGCAATTGTGTGACAATATGTTTATATTTATTTGCTATATTCTAACAATAACAATATCTCTAATCTAATGAGTAGTATGAGCATAAATACGCTTAGATGTTCGGTGATCATGACCCGTGACCCGGTGATCATGACCCGTAACCCGAGCCTGTGAATCTACGTATCGTCAGTGATAGATTTTACTATATCAATTCTCTGTCCATATGTAATCATTTTGTACGTGTAAATATATATGTACGAACACATCTCAAAATATTATACGCAATTATAAGAATATATGTTTCTTGTAGTATACAAAGCAAAATTTGTATATGCATAATCTTTTCATTAATTTTCGCGATTTGATCATTTTATCACTCCTTAGAAGCTTAACACTTCATGTACAAAATTTTTTTTTCGTTGAAAATATCAAAAGAATTTCATTAGAAACGTCAAACGCCTCAAAAAATAGAAAGATATACAAGTAAAGAGACATATAGCCCAACTGCCCAAGGCCCAAGCTCTCAAAGAGAAAGGCGTATTCTATTCCTACCCCCATTTTTACTGCCTCATACCCCCGGCCCTGTTTGGGTCCAGTCCGGTCCTTTTTCAGTCTAGTCTTTTTTAAGATCGATCTCAGTACAGTTCAGAACCAGTTCAGGTTTAGACTAATCAGAGGGTATGAATTAGAAAAATAGAGGGGTAAGGAATAGAAAGTAAAAAGAAAAAGCTTGATGTGATTGATTTGATGGGTGAAATGGGGTATGAAATGAAAAAAAAGGGAATAGGGAGTATGGTTAGTAGGCCCCTTAGCATTCTCTGATAAAAAAAAAACTAGCAAAAACATACTCCCACCCCTAGAAACTTCATTTAATTTTATTACAGGTATTGTCATATCGTTTGTTTTATTGAGTCTTAAATCTATATATAAGTCATGACAAATTGCACGTAAGCTCGTGTGCAATAATTGTATTATATAATAGGGTGTAATCGAGTCGAGTCGAGTCGACAGTCCCAAGCTCGAGCTTGACTCGATTAGAAAACTCGAAGCTCGACTCGAGCTCGACTCGACTCATGTATCGATACTTTCGAGTTTGGCTTGACTCAACTCGATTATCAGTTACTATATTTCTGAACTCGATACTTTCAAGCTTGACTCGACTCAACTCGATGCTTTCAAGCTCGACTTTACTCGAAATTTATTAAATAATACGGTAAAAATGGTAATATACATATAAATGAATAAATGATGGGTAATTTTGTAAAATAGTGCAAGCTCAATTAGGCTCGCGAGCCTATCGAGCTGAGTATTTTACTACTCGAGCTCGACTCAAAACTCTCGAGCTCAACTCAAAACTCTCGAGCTCGACTCGACTTGTTCCAAGTCAATTTCGAGTATTTTTTGAGTCGATCTCGAGTAACTCACGAGTTATATCGTCTCATTTACACCCTTACCCTATAGGGACCTATTGAAAACATTCAGAATAGTTGAAGGGTTATAGTATGAATCGTTTCTAACTATTTTATTATTATTAGTTTATTACACTACATGTAGAAATTTCAAGCCCCATATATCAGTAATTCAGTAAATCGAGCTAGTTGTATAAAACTTAAAATGCGCTGACGTGTCAAAGGACCAAGATCACCATTACATTGTTTTGATAAACCATGCACTCAACATTATATTTATTCCATAACTTGTGAGAGTTTTGTTTCTGAAAATATATTTCATGTAAAAAAATGTAAAGTCCTCTTTAAATTATTTTCTATTAGTAAATAATACAATATCATAATACGACATGAAAGGAGTTTATCTTTTTAGAATTAATAGATTATGATCGAGAAATATTGTCACATCAGCTTTATATAATTAAATTAAAAATGTATATATATTTTTAGAGTAGATTTTAGTGGATAAATGTTATTTGATTGGTGAAAAGCGTAATTAGTGGGAAAATTTAAAATTGTTTGCAAAGTCAAAATAAACATTTTGATTGGGATGGAGGGAGTACATTTCTAAATTAGATTTCAAATATTTAAGTTTAGAATGTTGAATGTATGTCATCAACGTTAAACAGTGTAAATGTGTTTTCAGCCTTGTAGAGATTAATTGAATGCACTAAGATGGCTCCCATCGGCCCATCGCTTTGTCCGTCGGTTCTAGCCGACGGAACCGACATCGATGACATCATCCCGTCGGTTCGGCCGTTGATTGGATTCCGTCGGATATCCGATGTGCGTCGGTGGGTTTGAGTGGGACCCACTTTTTTTTTTTTCTTTTGACCATTTTTAGTTTATATAAAAAAAAAACAACAGTCATATAGCCGTTTTAAAAAAAAAAAAAATCTAAACCACTTTTTTACTATAAATATACACCCTCTTTTCCAAATAATTCACAGTACAAATCACAACATCTTTCTATCATATAAATATTCATACACTTTTCCAATTTCATATAATTTGTAAAATGTCTTCCGATTTCGATCTTGAGGATTTGCAAGCGTTCAAGGGGGTTTTCGATCCGATGGCTGCGATCGATATGATTAATTCAATGAACTCTGATTCGTCCGACGAAGAGCAACTTCCGATCCCAAGAGCTCCCCGTCGATACTTTAGTAGAGATCGTGAAGCAATGGACAAACGTTTGTTTCTAGACTACTTTGCTGAGAACCCAACGTTTCCGGCGGATATTTTTCAACGACGTTATCGGATGAATAAGTCATTATTTATCCATATATGTCAACGTATTTTATCATTTTTCCAAGATCTGATACCTGAATACTTTACATATTTTCATCAACGTCCGAAATATGTATCAACTAGAGGAGGATTATCCGACAGACCCGACAAATAGACCAAGACGCTCGTGGCAAGAAAGGGTTGCAACTTCATTGCGTATGGACAAGAAATTACGCGATCGGGACGTTCATCATCAACTTCTCAAAGCTCTAATTGAACATAGTTCGCGACTTCCACCAAATTTTCGTACTCGTTAATTAGTGTAATCGTGTTTTTTCTTCCAATAAATATAATGTAATATATTTTTTTATTATTATTGTAATTTTTTTGTATTAAATTGTAATATTTTTATTTTAATGAAATGTGTTTTATTTTAATTATTGTGTTTTAATTATTTAGTTAATTACTCAGTGGGTCCCAGAAAAATTGAAGTGACGGAGCACTGATGGCAGTGGCCTGTCAGTTTCTGTCAGTTTTTGTAAAAGCTGACGTGACTCAGTCGGCTTCAGTCAGTTTTAGTCACTGATGGGAGTGATCTAAGTGATCAAGTGACGATTGCATGTATATATATAATTGCAAGAATTATATGTGTTATAAATAATATCCTTCGAATTGAAGATATATATTATTTGATTTGATATATATTTGTAAGTGTATAAGAAACGCGTACCGGTCATTGAAGTCGAAGAGGGAATTGAAGATGGAGCTAGTTTTTCGTAATGCAATCAACGTTTCAGAAGTAACTAGAATATGGGAAGATGTTTTTCCGACTTTAGATGTTGCTAATACAAAAATCTAAGGCATTCAAACATAAACATGCAAGCTTAGAGAACTTGGTTATACTTCACAAATGTGAAGAAGATATAGATGTTTACAAACGCATTTGATGCCTTGTGTCACTTCAGGTATAAGACGTACTACTTCAACAACCATACTATAAAGGGGCGGAACCAGGAAATTGTAATAGAGGGGTGAAAAAAATTATTTGTACGTATTTCTTTACAGTTTTGTGGGGGCGAAATTTTTAAAATGTCGTTAATACCTTAAGAAATTAAAAAATTTACACAATTTGAAATTTCTTGTAGGACGGCTGCTTACGCTGCCATCGCGCTTTCTCCACCCTCGATACTACAGCATCTCACAAACTCACAAAGCACAAACTCATGTGGTTGTAGGCCAGGAGTCCATATATATATTAATGCTTATGCTATACATACAAATGTATAATGCTTTTGTTCGTAGGGTAGGGTTCAAATGAGAATAGGAATTTGTGTGAGAATGAGGGAACTAATGATATCAAGCCATGTGTACAAAGAGAATGTTCCACATGTACAAAACCCATTTACCCCCAACATCAATTATCTCACAAACAACAAATCGAAAAATTATGAAAATTGCACCATTAAATTCGTCGTTTTCTCCTCTTCGATTTGCCGTCCCTCAAGACATACTTTCGAAAAGTTTTTTTTTTTTCATTTTTTTGGTGGGTTTCACATTTACTAACACATGTGTTAAAGTGTTGCGTTTAGGGTTTAGGGTTTGGGGTTTAGGGGTTAGGGTTTAGGGTTTGAGGTTTGGGGTTTGGGGTTTCTCCCCGAAACCCCAAACCTCAAACCCTAAACCCTAAACCCTAACCCCTAAATGTAACAACCGCCAAATTAGGGCTAGTATTAGCGCCTAATTCTTTGTTAATACATGTAATTAGTTCTGTGTTAGGCTAATTTATGTATCGGATTATATGTTGGTGAATATATATACAACTTTGCGATTTGATTAAATCGTACACAACTTAAATAGAATGAAATTCTATTCGATTAACACGGACGTTGGTGAACAAACGTTTATAAACTAAAATAACGCAATTATGACCGAAATACTATTCTATAATGGTTATTAACTGACTTGTACTACTCGATTAAAACGTACACGATTTAGAAACAAAAGTAATTAAATTTAAGTTAAACTATTAAAGATTTAAGGAAATAATTTAAATAAATTATTTAACAAGATTTGTAATTTTATAAATATAATTAAACGAGTAAAATGGATATTTAACGTTTAAACGACGGAGCAAACGAACACCGCACGGGGAGCGGGGACTGAAAAGTGGAGGTAAAACCTCCACCTCCCTTTCCTTTCTTCTCATAATCTTCCACTCACTCTCTTTCTCCTTTCTCTCTCTTTTCTTTTCTCTAATCACCACCATCTTCAAATATCCACCAAAATCAACAAATAAACATATTAAACGCACTCGGATCATAGCCTCCATTTGGAAGAAAACGTTCACCACTACCCGATCTACATTCCTATCTTTCCGGATTTTCGATCCGACACTTTGTAAGTTTCCGACAAATCTCGACAACTCTCCGTTTTTACTCATTTTTACGTTTTTATAGTTTATAATGGCTAAATATGTTCATATAAGGGTTGGGTAAAAGATTTGGACCCAACGGAAACCGGAAAACTCGTTTTCGACAAAGATTCCGGCCATCAGACCGCTACGTCGCATTTGGCCAGGGGCCTCTGCGACGTCGCGGCCTACGTCGCATAAAAACCTCAACGTCGCATTAGCGACGCTGCCTCCTACGTCGCATTGATTTGCGAAGGTCGCATCATGCGACGTACATGCCCACGTCGCACCCGACGTCGCACCTGACGTCGCACCCGACGTCGCACCTGACGTCGCACCCGACGTCGCACCTGACGTCGCACCCTACGTCGCACGCTACGTCGCACATGACAGAACCTTGAAAAGTCAGATTTTACTAAGTGTCGAACTTACACAACTTCAAATACTTATGTCATACGACTTAACAAACGTCATAGAACATACTTTCTATTACAATTACACTAAATTGCGTTATAAATGATAAACTTTAATTATAACAAATCACCAACGGGCCGTATACTTTGATACAAACGAGAACGAACCAACATTACACACAACGGGTTGTATGAACAACTAGCCTAGATGGTCTTACGAGACATCTACTTACTTAACCTTACGTGTTTAGGCACTAGAAGGTTACGGGTTCGGAGAATCTACTTGCTTTACTACTACTTGCTAATTACTACCGCTCGACTCAGGTGAGTCTTACAGCCCCACTTTTACTGTTTTATACTTTGGGGTGAGATACTTAGCAACTGTTTTACGCATGAACACAATGTACTGAACTGAAAACATTACTGATTACAAACAAACGCATGAGTTACTTTTATCCACTGAAAGCCTCCTTATCGTAAGTTGTTAGTTATGGTCTTAAGCGCGAGTACTAGTAAATGGATCCATTTGGGACTGACAATCCCTGTCTGGGGTGGTAGCGCCACCACGTACTGATTTACACGTAGAAACAGACATATTAGTATTTGTTACATATGAGTGTGCGGATAGCACTCACGGGGGTACGTGATTTATTTCACACTACACGGTTAAGCTTCAACTTATGAGCTCATGGCACTGTACTGATATACTGATTAACTTACTTTGCTTGATAGCAATACGGGTACATACTTGTGGTTCATAACATTTACTTATTACTAAACCTGTGAGATTCACCAACCTTTTTGGTTGACACTTTTTAGCTTTGTATCTCAGGTACACTTACGGAGTAGGTTCACTCCGGGATTGCTAGCTAGAGTCGCATGATTTACAAACTGCATTTAACGAAGATTCTTTGGCATTATCTTTTGTAACTATGATTATGTAATAGAATCTTCCGCTATACGCGCGGACTCTAGGAAACTACATTTTTGTGTACGAAAACCTACGGTTTTCAAACGATTCAAATTATGAAATGTAACTATTTTACAAACGTCTCATTTAGAGGTCGTTTGCTATATATCTTGTGCTTTGTATATTGATTAGTAACACCCAAAGTATGCTTCCGCAAACCGTTAAATTTGGGGGTGTTACAGATTGGTATCAGAGCCTAAGGTTATAGTGAACTAGGTTGCATTTAGTGGGCCTAGACTATGACCGTTAGGCAGTATTCTCTTATTAGACATGACTAGTTCAGGAATTACAACATACAACTTTAATTTAACATAGCCTGATCAACTATGTACAATTAAGGAAAGATGATGTAAGATCTGAAATAATTATGTTGAACAGGGATACGATAGTTGACTCTGACTACGAGAGAACCGGACCATTACTTGATACGTGCTAGACACTAGGCTGGATATGATATATGTATATATATTAGCCTCATCTTACTAACGCTTTGTCTCAGAAATGGCAAACATCCCATCCAACTCGTCTCGTTCTCAAACCGGGTCGCAGAACCCAAGAGTAGCAAGGAGGAACAACAGGTTGCCTCGAGCTAGCCCGTACTCTACTCACTTCACCTTGCCGGCCTTAGCTGCTAGGGTGAACCAACACGAGCAACGATTTCGCACCATGGATGTCGTGTTGCAGGAAACAAACGAAAACTGGAGACTTACAGCACTTGAGCGCATCGAACAAGTCTCTGAGAATCACGAAACCACCGTTACTAATGTGGACATTCTTCTCAACAGAGTGGTGGAGATAAGCGTGGAAACCGCTCTTTTGAAGCACAGACTTGAGGAGTGTGAACAACGCTCACGGGAAACGGAAGAATATACCCGTGGATTGGTACAACGACTAGTATTAGCTGAAGACAATGCCCGACAAGCCAGCAGGCTTGCAAACACTGTGGACCGTCTTGTCACGATGATGGAACAAATTAATCTACGTTAAAACTAGTGTAGTCTTTATCCGTAATCTAGTAACTGTCTAAGCACTACCCTATGTTTCAGTCGGATGTAATAATTCCCGACACCTTTTGTAATACATCCGTAGGATGTAACCTTTAAACTAGCATCATCTATCAAATATTTCTTGCTGCTTTGACTCATATAAATTGCCATGATCCTTTTTCATATTGATGTTATGTATTACCACCTATATACATGTACATCTGAAATACATACAACTTTCTTGCAAAATCTCATGTATCTTCATTTCTTTTATTGAAGAGTCATGCCGCCAAAGTCAAGACCTTACACCGATGCCCAGATTACCTCCCTTATAACCCAGGCTGTTACTGAAGCCTTAGCTCGGAATACTCCGCCAGGTTCCACAAGAAACAGCGATGCCGCTGAAACCTCTGCTGTTAAACCTTGTTCATACAAGGATTTTCAAAACTGCAAACCCTTGAGCTTCAAGGGAACCGAAGGAGCCATCGGACTTATCAGATGGTTCGAAAAGATGGAATCCGTTTTCCGCATCAGCAAATGTGCGGAGGACGACAAGGTCAAATTTTCCACCTGTACCCTCGAAGATGGTGCCCTCTCGTGGTGGAATTCCTATACCCAGTCTGTGGGTATTGATACCGCTTATCTACTCCCTTGGGAGGATCTGAAGAAATGTCTGTCTGACGAGACACTGATTATACCGCTCGACGAAATTCAAATCGATGATAAACTTCATTTTGTCGAGGAACCCATGGAAATAATGGACCGCGAGGTCAAACAACTAAAACAGAGTCGTATTCCCATCGTAAAAGTCAGGTGGAATTCTAGACGTGGTCCAGAATTCACCTGGGAACGGGAAGACCAAATGCGACAGAAATACCCACATCTCTTCCCAGACAACGCACCGACTGTGCAAACGAGCTAATTTCGGGACGAAATTCTTTTAACAAGGGGAGAATGTAACAACCGCCAAATTAGGGCTAGTATTAGCGCCTAATTCTTTGTTAATACATGTAATTAGTTCTGTGTTAGGCTAATTTATGTATCGGATTATATGTTGGTGAATATATATACAACTTTGCGATTTGATTAAATCGTACACAACTTAAATAGAATGAAATTCTATTCGATTAACACGGACGTTGGTGAACAAACGTTTATAAACTAAAATAACGCAATTATGACCGAAATACTATTCTATAATGGTTATTAACTGACTTGTACTACTCGATTAAAACGTACACGATTTAGAAACAAAAGTAATTAAATTTAAGTTAAACTATTAAAGATTTAAGGAAATAATTTAAATAAATTATTTAACAAGATTTGTAATTTTATAAATATAATTAAACGAGTAAAATGGATATTTAACGTTTAAACGACGGAGCAAACGAACACCGCACGGGGAGCGGGGACTGAAAAGTGGAGGTAAAACCTCCACCTCCCTTTCCTTTCTTCTCATAATCTTCCACTCACTCTCTTTCTCCTTTCTCTCTCTTTTCTTTTCTCTAATCACCACCATCTTCAAATATCCACCAAAATCAACAAATAAACATATTAAACGCACTCGGATCATAGCCTCCATTTGGAAGAAAACGTTCACCACTACCCGATCTACATTCCTATCTTTCCGGATTTTCGATCCGACACTTTGTAAGTTTCCGACAAATCTCGACAACTCTCCGTTTTTACTCATTTTTACGTTTTTATAGTTTATAATGGCTAAATATGTTCATATAAGGGTTGGGTAAAAGATTTGGACCCAACGGAAACCGGAAAACTCGTTTTCGACAAAGATTCCGGCCATCAGACCGCTACGTCGCATTTGGCCAGGGGCCTCTGCGACGTCGCGGCCTACGTCGCATAAAAACCTCAACGTCGCATTAGCGACGCTGCCTCCTACGTCGCATTGATTTGCGAAGGTCGCATCATGCGACGTACATGCCCACGTCGCACCCGACGTCGCACCTGACGTCGCACCCGACGTCGCACCTGACGTCGCACCCGACGTCGCACCTGACGTCGCACCCTACGTCGCACGCTACGTCGCACATGACAGAACCTTGAAAAGTCAGATTTTACTAAGTGTCGAACTTACACAACTTCAAATACTTATGTCATACGACTTAACAAACGTCATAGAACATACTTTCTATTACAATTACACTAAATTGCGTTATAAATGATAAACTTTAATTATAACAAATCACCAACGGGCCGTATACTTTGATACAAACGAGAACGAACCAACATTACACACAACGGGTTGTATGAACAACTAGCCTAGATGGTCTTGCGAGACATCTACTTACTTAACCTTACGTGTTTAGGCACTAGAAGGTTACGGGTTCGGAGAATCTACTTGCTTTACTACTACTTGCTAATTACTACCGCTCGACTCAGGTGAGTCTTACAGCCCCACTTTTACTGTTTTATACTTTGGGATGAGATACTTAGCAACTGTTTTACGCATGAACACAATGTACTGAACTGAAAACATTACTGATTACAAACAAACGCATGAGTTACTTTTATCCACTGAAAGCCTCCTTATCGTAAGTTGTTAGTTATGGTCTTAAGCGCGAGTACTAGTAAATGGATCCATTTGGGACTGACAATCCCTGTCTGGGGTGGTAGCGCCACCACGTACTGATTTACACGTAGAAACAGACATATTAGTATTTGTTACATATGAGTGTGCGGATAGCACTCACGGGGGTACGTGATTTATTTCACACTACACGGTTAAGCTTCAACTTATGAGCTCATGGCACTGTACTGATATACTGATTAACTTACTTTGCTTGATAGCAATACGGGTACATACTTGTGGTTCATAACATTTACTTATTACTAAACCTGTGAGATTCACCAACCTTTTTGGTTGACACTTTTTAGCTTTGTATCTCAGGTACACTTACGGAGTAGGTTCACTCCGGGATTGCTAGCTAGAGTCGCATGATTTACAAACTGCATTTAACGAAGATTCTTTGGCATTATCTTTTGTAACTATGATTATGTAATAGAATCTTCCGCTATACGCGCGGACTCTAGGAAACTACATTTTTGTGTACGAAAACCTACGGTTTTCAAACGATTCAAATTATGAAATGTAACTATTTTACAAACGTCTCATTTAGAGGTCGTTTGCTATATATCTTGTGCTTTGTATATTGATTAGTAACACCCAAAGTATGCTTCCGCAAACCGTTAAATTTGGGGGTGTTACACTAAACCCCAAACCCTAAACCCTAAACGCTTTACAAAACGTTAAACCCTAAATCTTTCTAAACCCTAAACCTTGAACCCCTTCTAAACCCTAAACCCTTATAAACCCTAAACCATAAACCCTACTAAACCCTAAACCTAACCCTAAACCCTAACCTTAACCACAAATTAAATGTACAACTAATCACTAACACTTGTGTTACTAATTTGTGAAACCCACCAAAAAAATGAGAAAAAAAAAAGTTGTCAAAAGTATGCCTTGAGGGACAGCAAATCGAAGAGGAGAAAACGCTGAATTTTATGGTGCAATTTTCATGATTTTTCGACTTACCGTTTGTGAGATATTTAATTTTTAAAAATGTGGAGGAGAGAGAATAAAGTGTGGAGGAGAGAGAATAAAGTGACACATGGCAGAAATCTGTTGGTTCCCTCATTCTCACTCAAAATTGATGTACTCATTTGAACCTTACTCTTTGTTCGTATAGTAAGAGTTTTTACAAATGTATCCATTTAGACTCCTCAAGTTCTCGCTAGGCTAAAAAATTTCTGACATCGATACCCAAATAGATGTATGAGCCTCAATCTCACACATCACACATCATAGTTTTATTAAAAAAAAAAACTCTATACAATTTGTCTCAAAATAAATATATACATTAATTAATTATTATCTATGTTTGTCTAAAAAATAATATCCTTTACAAAAGTATATATTACTAATAGGTTCCTATTTTACCTTATATAACATATAACATTTCCATGAAAAGAAAATCATATTAAAAAGTAAAGGTGTAATTGACATTTGACAATTAAAAACCAGAATTATTAGACATTTATAGAACTGTGTGTCACTCTCTTAAATGATAATCTATTTTGGGATGAAGGGAGTACCGCGATTTCGATCAAGTTTAACTAAAATTCTAAAATGGAGTATGAGTTTATGAGAAAACATGTTTACCTAAATAGAGAGTAATAATCTTTACTTAATTGTTTTTCTATTTTGTGTGTGGAATTTGGTCTGTGACCAAAAGTGTGGCTGTGTGCTTAAAATGTATGTATGTAATCGATGGGGTCTGAATTCGATCATAATAAAATTGTTGCTTTTCTCAAAAAAAAATTGTTTTTCTATTTTTGGGTTCTGATTATGTGCTCTTTTATACGCTTTTTACATTGTCGACCTCCGACGACTTTGTCGACCACTAGTAAAAATTAATAAAGAACTCAAAACTTACAGCTTTACAGATAAAAGATTTTATTTACTTCCCCCTAACAACATCTTCTAATTAGTCTCGTCTAATGGAGTTAATAGTGTTATAATTTAGTTATATACATTACAACAAACATGTCATTTATCCACACATTTTTTTCCACACTTTTTAAAAATGTGTGGAATTATGTGAAATTATTCACACTTATAAGTGTGGAGAAAATTGTTACATCAATAAGTGTGGAAATCACCACAATCTTCACATATATAAGTGTGAGAAAAAAAAAGTTAACATTTAAAAGTGTGGAGAAATTACAACTTGTTAACACTTAAAAGTGTAAAAAATTTTTGTAACACTCAATTTATCCACACTTTATCTTGTGTGGAAAAATCATGTGTTACAAAATTTTTTTCACACTTTTAAGTGTTGAAAAGTTGTAAGTTCTCCACACTTTTAAGTGTGGGCTTCTTTTTCTTATATATATAAGTGTGGAAAATCTTCTAAGTTTTACATATATACTTTCTAAAAGTGTGGAAAAATGACATTTTTTTTGTAGTGTATACTTGTATGTCAAATGAACTCGTAACTTTTTTATTACAAAAAAAAAAAAGTATCTATCTATCTATCTATATCTATATCTATATCATTTCATTTCATTTCATTCATTCTTATATAAAAAGAACAAGATGTCTCAAAATGTTGACACCTATATATCTAAAAATGTGACATGTGTCTTTAGTTTTATAAAAGATAAAAAATCTCAACAACTTAATTATATTATTGTTATTAATTATCATTCATTCTTATATAAAAAGAACAAGATGTCTCAAAATGTTGACACCTATACATCTAAAAATGTGACATGTGTCTTTAGTTTTATAAAAGATCGAAAATCTCAACAACTTAATTATATTATTGTTATTTCATTCATTCTTATATAAAAAGAACAAGATGTCTCAAAATGTTGACACCTATACATCTAAAAATGTGACATGTGTCTTTAGTTTTATAAAAGATCGAAAATCTCAACAACTTAATTATATTATTGTTATTAATTATAAGAAGAAAAAAACTTCCATAGATAAAAAGAGTCACATAGACTTACCGCACATTATCAATTGTTTCAATTTTTATATTTTTTACTAAACCTTTATTCCAATTTTAAAAAATTCATTATTTCTTTTCCATTCAAAATTTGTGAGTCTATTTGTGAGTCTACTATTTCAACATATTTACATCTTCTTTATATATTTTCTCTCTTTTTTATCAAACGCTTTCAATTTACTATCATATATATAAATCTTTGATTCATAAAAAAAAAAAAAAAAACTAAAAAAAAAATTCTTATATATATGTGCATTTCAAATTAATTAATAGAACAAAGTTTTCTAACATTTTGACACTTCATCACCTAAAACATTGTCAAGTGCTATCGGTATAATTAAAAAATTCTTATCATCTTACGTTATTTATATATTTTCTTATAAGACAAGATTTAATACATGTTATTTGCATACATGATCAATTAATAGATAATTATAACCCTTCGTCATACATGTATAGGATGCTCATAATTTGACATTTATCACTAAGTCTTCAAATTGTGACACATCTTCTCTTAACTATATATCATCTTCATAATAATATATGCATCCTCTATAAACTTATAAATTTACATATATGCTTATTAAAACATGACATATTAGTAGGAACCCTTAAAACCTGTAATGCCTAAAAACTTAACATATGTCATTACTTTTCAATGTTTTGATATCATTATCTACTTTTGAACATTCTATGAGAATATATATTACTTTAGAATATAGATAAGCCTTTAAAGCCTTTAAATGTGACACATATAACTAAAGATATCCATTCTCTAACTTCTTTTAGCAACAATTATGCCTTCTAAAACTTGAAATGTTGGGAAGCTTTAAAACCTAAACATAAACATTTATGCATACAAGCTTAACTATATTCTTGGTTCTCAATGTTTGGATGACACTATCCACTCTTAAACATTCAATGAAAGTATGTATTAATTTAGATCATTCTTCACGTATGATGATTGACAGTAATATGTTTACTATATTAAAAAAAAGTACGTATGACATGAAAAAAAATTACATTACATATATTCACTTATCATTGATTTTTTAGTTCTCGTTAATCAACAAAAGAATAAATTATAACATAGTGATTGTAACAAATACCGTTCGAGTTTAAACATTAGTTTTCTTGCACCTGGGTCGTGCCTTTATAACACGGCCTAGAACGTGCCTAGTAGTAATATATAATATAAAGCAGTTTTATCTTTTTTTCTTTAGAATTTATAAAGAGTAAGATGCAACATTTTCAATATTTACATTGTGTGATTCCCGGTTAACAATAACTTTTTTATTTTCAGACTTTTTTACACTTTTCATACCATATCCCAAATTCCTTACTTTACATACGAGCTAGTTAAAAGCCTATCATTATCGATTCACCATCATATATGAGAGATCTATTAGTAACAACAAACATAATATACTACGCATATACAACTTTAACCAAGTCATCATTTACAGTTAAATGCTATATGTATTTCGGAAAATTTCATTATATAGCGCGGGAATAATGCTATTAATGAAATCTAATTTTTTTACTATATTGAAAGGATTTTATCTGAATTCTAGCAACTTGAGTTAATTAAATGAACTCTTACCAATAATTAGGCAATCACATCTATTCTTAATTATGAATGGTCTTGAGAAATATATTATTTAAAATTATGTATAGACAAATTTATTCACGTATTTAAATATAGCAGACATATTTTAACATAGAATATTTTCCAAAGTATCATGGGTCCAATAAGGCAACAAAACGAGAAGGGTCCAGTCGGGAATTAAAAATTAGGTGTGTTCATCTTATCATTTTTATTTTATCTCAAACTTATATATTTACCCTCAACTTATATATTTCATAAAAATATCCAAATACACTTGCCTTTAATATAAGCATAAAATTGCTATTCATCAACCTTATATAATATAACTAGTTTAAGACCCGTAAAATTTGCGGGTTGACTTTATGATATGTTTTATATGAATGTGTTATATTGATTTAATAAGTGTTTTGATGTTGGTGTACGGAACATCGGTTTGTATTGTTTTAATTTTAAATGAAAAATATATTAAGGATTTGAATTGTGATAGATTTTGAATTGATGAGTCAAAATAAATAAATTAATTAATAGGGATAATATTGTGTATGATATCACATTATTATTTGTATTGATATTTAATAATACTATATTATTTAAAATCGTACGGATATGTTTTCCAAATAAGCAAATTTACCGGTTCAGCTGGTAAATACTATTTTGCACTTAAAAAATAACGTTCTTTGCAGTGCATTGGTGGTTTTCGTCTATCTAAGTTACTCGCTGTAATTTAAATCAACAACCTATAATGCATTAGTTTGCCTTTTTAACTTTAACGAAAGATGACAAAACATGACAACTCAAATGCAGGCTCTACTAACCCGAATGACGTGAACACAGCTTTAGAAGATTAGACGGTAAATTATTTTAGGGATGTAAATCGAGATATAGAGAAATTAGTGGCAAAAGAGTTAATTAATTAATCAATTATTGATAATATTATGTATGATAATGACGTGAACACAACTTTAGAAGATTAGACAGTAAATTATTTTAGGGATGTAAATCGAGATATAGAGAAATTAGTGGCAAAAGAGTGAATTAATTAATCAATTATTGATAATATTGTGTATGATAATGACATGAACACAGCTTTAGAAGATTAGAAGGTAAATTATTTTAGGGATGTAAATCGAGATATAGAGAAATTATTGGCAAAAGAGTGAATTGATTAATCAATTATTGATAATATTGTGTATGATACCATTTTCTGTTTTGTATTTATATTGTTCTTTAATAATAATACTATATTATGTACCGAAACTTTGAATTAGTTAATTAAAAAGTTTAATTGTTAGCTTTAAGATTTCATATTTGTAATTCGGTATCGTTTTTTTCCGTGTTTCAAATTTGCATCGTATTTTCAATAACTAATTTTTTTTGTTTCGCCAAAGTTACATACATGAGGATAACCGAAACCCGCGAATAAATATGAAAAGTCGATGGGTAATACGAATTGGGTACCCAACGGGTATTAGGTCGGGTATCAATACGAATATTCTAAACCGGTATGTGCACAGATATATTAAAACCCGCCGGAAACCAACCCGTTGGCATCCATAATCCAAGCATTGTAAATTAAAAAATTGATAAAAGAATTAAAAAAATGCGGTAGTATGGGTACAAATACACTAAAATCCATCGGAACCCAACCCGTTGACATCCATGATCCAAGAACTGTAAATTACAAATTGATAAAATGATTCAAAATAGTAAGTCATATAAGAATTTAAATCACTGGACGATGGAATGAAGTTATGAATTTTTTGGAATTGAAAATAACTATTGGGGTTTTTTTCTGAAAAAATAAAATAAATAAGATTGTAGGAAGAGTTTGAATTATTAGAGAAATAATAAATTATAAAGTATTTGGAGGATTATTTACAATTAAATGAAAAATGGAGGATTTATATTGTAACTATTGAAGGGTGTATATTGTAAATATAGAAGGGTAAATTAGTCTTTTAGTCACATAATAGTGGGATTAATGATGTCATGAAAAAAATTAAGGGTTAGATATTAATTGTTGATCTCCATCTAATGGTTTATATTCTCTCAAGATTTTTCTTTTAATATATAAGATAGATATAATATAAAGCAATTTGATCTTTTTTCTTTAGAATTTATTAATTAAGAGTAAGATGCAACATTTTCAATTTTGACATTGTGTGATTCCCGGTTAACGATAACTTTATTATTTTCATATTTTTTTTACACTTTTCATACCATATCCCAAATTCCTTACTTTACATACGAGCTAGTTAAAAGCCTATCATTATCGATTCACCATCATATATGAGAGATCTATTAGTAACAACAAACATAATATACTACGTATATACAACTTTAACCAGGTCATCATTTACAGTTAAATGCTATATGTATTTCGGAAAATTTCATTATATAGAGCGGGAATAATGCTATTAATGAAGTCTAATTCTTTTACTCTATTGAAAGGATTATATCTGAATTCTAGCAACTTGAGTTAATTAAATGAACTCTTACCAATAATTAGGCAATCACATCTATTCTTGATTATGAATGGTCTTGAGAAATATATTATTTAAAAGTATGTATAGACAAATTTATTCACGTATTTAAAAATAGCAGACGCATTTTTACATAGAATATTTTCCAAAGTATCATAGGTCCAATAAGGCAACAAAACGAGAAGGGTCCAGTTAGGAATTAAAAATTAGGCGTGTTCATCTTATCATTTTTATTTTATCTCAAACTTATATATTTACCCTCAAGTTATATATTCCATAAAAATATCCAAATACACTTGCCTTTAATATAAGCATAAAATTGATATTCGTCAACCTTATATAATACTCCGTATAATATAAAGCAATTTGATCTTTTTTCTTTAGAATTTACTCCCTCTGTCCCAAATTAAGTGTCCTGGTTTGACTTTTTGAGTCTTCTCTTTTCAACTTTGACCTTAAATATTTTTGTTTGTGTTATATAATACTTGATGCAAAATATATGTATTGATTGGATTTTTAATATATTTTCATTGGTATAATTTTCATAAAGTAATATATAACACAAACAAAAATATTTAAGGTCAAAGTTGAAAAAGAAAGACTTCCAAATCTGATACAGGACACTTAATTTGGGACGGAGGGAGTATTAATTAAGAGTAAGATGCAACATTTTCAATTTTTACATTGTGTGATTCCCGGTTAACAATAACTTTATTATTTTCAGATTTTTTTACACTTTTCATACCATATCCCAAATTCCTTACTTTACATACGAGCTAGTTAAAAGCCTATCTTTATCGATTCACCATCATATATGAGAGATCTATTAGTAACAACAAACATAATATACTACGTATATACAACTTTAACCGAGTCATCATTTACAGTTAAATGCTATATGTATTTCGGAAAATTTCATTATATAGCGCGTATATAATGCTATTAATGAAGTCTAATTTTTTTACTCTATTGAAAGGATTATATCTGAATTCTAGCAACTTGAGTTAATTAAATGAACTCTTACCAATAATTAGACAATCACATCTATTCTTGATTATGAATGGTCTTGAGAAATATATTATTTAAAAGTATGTATAGACAAATTTATTCACGTATTTAAAAATAACTGACACATTTTTACATAGAATATTTTCCAAAGTATCATAGGTCCAATAAGGCAACAAAACGAGAAGGGTCCAGTTATGAATTAAAAATTAGGCGTTGTTCATCTTATCAGTTTTATTTTAACTCACAATTATTGTTCACTTGCAAAAAATAATTTTTAAAAATTAATGAACTCTCTTATTTACCCTCAAGTTATTTATTCCATATAAATTTTTAAATACACTTTCCTATAATATAAGCATAAATTGATATTCATCAACCTTATCTTAAATCCAATAAATTTTATCGTGGACAATAAAAGTTGAATGAAGGGAGTACTAAATATGAAAAAATAAAAATATCAAACATGTGCTTCAAGCCTTCAATTACTATTTATGTTTTAGGGATTATCCCTCAATTTGATCTTCTATATATAGAAATAGATTGATTGGTTATTCACGTTTAATATATTGTTTTCTAAAGCTACCACCAATGTATAAAAAGTTAAACGGAGTCTTCTTAATTATAGGCCAACCAAATTTAACATCCTTTTCATTTATACTATCATCCGTAGAGGTGGCAAAATGATTGGGTCGGGTCGGGTCGGGTCTCGGGTCTTATCGGGTTTTGGGTCTAGATGGGTCCGGGTCTAGATGGGTCATTTGGAGGATGGGTTTAAACGGGTCTGGGTTTAATGGGTTTGGGTTGGGTTTTTGGGTTTTTTTTAAAATTGTTCTCGGGGTTAATATTTATAAATCTACGTTATTTATCACTTGAGCCAAAATATAAGTAGTCTTTTTTTTGTTTTTATATAACCCAAACTTGGCGTGTTCCCTCCTTGACAAGTCCCCCAAATAAAACTCACGTGTTCCCCTTCAGACAATTTCCCCCAAAATATAAACCCTACCTACACGACACCGTAACTCAATCCGGTAACTTCACCGCAACTCCACCGTACTCCATCGCTGGTAATTTCACCGCAACTCCACCATAACTCTATCGGCGGTCCACCGTAATCTATCGCCGGCAACTCCGCCCCAACTCCATCGCCGGTAACTTTACCGCAACTCAACCGTAGCTCCATCACCACCTCGTCAAATCATATTAATTTCATTAATTATATAACATGTTCGTACATTAATTTTCATTGGTTCATCTTCGTCAATTTCATCTTCCTCCGTACAAATTAATGATTGAATGACGAATATGAGAACTTGCTGTAATAGTGATACGATTAGTAAGCAAAAAAGTCGGATCTGAAGAGCTGAAGTAGGTTGCGATCGGTAGTTATTGATGACGGAATCTGAGGATCTTGAGTTGCGATTGGTAGCTGAGTTGAGGATCGGTATTTGAGTAAATAATCGAATCTGTGTAGCTGAAGTAGAAGGAATAATCGACCGATTTCAGTTGCGATGGTATTTGCGATGAGGATGACAGAAGGTTCAATTACCCAAGTTTAACCAACTAAAAACCCATGTGGTTATAGTTTGGACACAATGGATAATTCTGATTTACTTGGGCCATGTTTTAATTATCCAACTAGACCTGTCCATAGAAATTGGAAAAACCCAATTAAACCCATCACATTAAAAATAATAACCAATTAAACCCAAATTTAACCAATGGGTTTTTTTTTATCAGCTCTAATCATCCGTAATAAAATAAGCGTCCACTACTTCACTTTTATATTTTAGTTTATCCCAATATAACTGTTCACTTTCAAAAGTACTACGTAATATATTTAATTTACCATATTACCCTTGATATATGGGAGTATGTTTTCAAACTTTGTGAGAATCGATTATAGACACTTATCACATGATGAATGGAGTACCAAATTTAATAAAAACTTTGCTAGAAAGCTGTTAAAAGATACATATACCTCTATATAACAACAAACTAATAATGTTGACGTGTTCTTTTAATTAGGTTATAAGTAATATATGAGCTAATGACGTGTAGCTCAGTTGATAATGGGTGGGGGCATCTTTGCCGCAATAAGCACAAGGTCAGGTTTTCAAGCGCTGACATCCCCATAGCCATAACCGCTGGGTGAGTCCGGTATGCCCCTGAAGCCTCGTAAGAAACTCAGCTTTTGTCCAGCTTCCATCTTCTCTTCAGATTTTGATCCAATTTTCGTTTCTTTTGCATTTATCCTTCTAAATGAATCTAATAACATTTTGCTATTAAAATAAACATAAAAACATTGATATCGCAATTATAAACATATATAAAATAGATAGGCAATCGATTGTGGGCCGGTCTGGGTTGCCGGTTATCAACCTTTTGCAACAACAACAATAAGTTATATATCATGATGAACTCGTCGACTTGTGAGTTTAGGTTCAATGATATTTATCTTCTTTTAGAAAGGTAAGTACTTATACACTCACACTATCACGAATTTGTACATTAATCCACAAATATATACAATTGTCTCATCCCAGGACTTAAACCCCCAACCTTATGGTTGGAATGGTCACCACGATACCGCTATTTCAATACCCAAACACTTTTTATTTATGTTAGAGGCAATGATTATCACATTCTTTTGATCCATCTTCTTGTCTATAAAAGCAGCAACACCCAATGCCATAATTCATCCCAAAACACATTGCCTTAAGTGTTTCTTCAAGTATTTTCTAATGAAATTTCTACATGTCATCACCTTTCTTTCTGTGAGTAATTAAGCAGCTCCATTTTGTTATTCAATTATTTATTTTGAACGTTTTCTAGCTCATATATTAATTGCTGATTCTATTTAAACCAAAGTTCTTTTTCTGTTCCATTCAAGATCTGTTTATGTGAATAGTCGATCTGATTCACTAAATCAGCGCGCTTGTACGTACAAGCTTAGTTGCATGCATGAAGTGTGATGCAAACATGCATAATTGCATATATTCTAATAATACTTGTACCTTGTGGCTTGTGCATTAGTTAGTTAATTATGTTTCAATTTCTTATTTTCAGTTGTCAGTGATTGTGAGCCATGCAACAGATGTGGCTCCTGAAACATATTGGAAGTCTGTGTTGCCAAATACTCCCATCCCCAAAGCAGTCACTGAACTTCTGGATATTGGTTAGTTACCTACTAGATTTAATTAAGTTAGTTGGTATAAGCTCACAAATCTACTGCCTAATACAAAATTGATATCATTTATTACTCATCTTTACAAAGTTAAGTGCAACTAACTTATATGAGTTTGCATAGTAAAGAATCAATTTTTATCATATCCTACTCATTATACATACTAATGTATCTTTTCGGTGTTTGCGAAGATACACCACCCGGCTCTAGTACCACTGTCGTGGCACCTGACGCTAAAGTCGATGAACATGATGCCAAGAAAGTAGTGGGCAATCGTCCCTTATACAAAGCAAGTGTATACAAAGTGCTTAACTTCTTTCTCGAAAAAGACATGTATCAAGGCCACAATTTGAACTTACAATTTCCCAACACAAAAAGTCCATTGTCACCTTTCTTGTCCCGTAAAGTTGCTGACACGATACCTTTTTCATCAAAAAACCTTCCAGAACTATTTACTCGTTTTTCCATCAAACCTGACTCCGTAGAATCCGAAACAATGGAACAAACAGTCGCCCAATGTGAGGAAAAAGGCATGGAAGGCGAAAAAAAGTATTGTGCTACTTCTTTAGAGGCCATGGTGGATTTCACTACATCCGAGTTGGGTAAAAAGGTTAAGGCAATTACAACAGAAGTAGATACTAATAAAGTTACCCCATTGCAAAAGTACGCCATTAAAGGAGCGACGAAGTTGTCCACGAGTAACTTTGTGGCTTGCCACAAACAAAAATACCCCTATGCAGTTTTCTACTGTCATAAAGATGCTACCACTAGATTGTATTCGATATCTTTGTTGGGTGAAGATGGTACTAAAGCTAAAGCACTTGCGATATGTCATAAATACGTCGCAAAATTATACCCTAAAGATATGGTGTTTAGGGTTCTAAAAGTGAAACCGGGGAGTACTCCAATTTGTCATGTCCTACCTGAAAATCATGTTGTTTGGGTACCTTATTAGTAATAACAATCAATTATGAGTTAATGATCCAGAGAAATGAATAATGCCCATTTGGTGTGATTTGTAATTTAGGGCGTAATGTGCATTTAAGATGCCATTTGATGTAACATATTATCATGTATGAGTAATATTATAAGTATGAATATTATTATGATTGAAGTAACATGTTTCTTGTCCCTTCTAAAACCCTTAACGGTTCGATGAATTGAATCCAAAATTTGTTTGGTAATATTAATATGTTTTAGTTAAGGGAAATGACAAAGAGTAAGATAAATCAAATGTATTAAATGAAGTTGAAACTTTTCTTATTTATTCAAAATTATATATAATTAATTTAATGTCCGGTTTAATGCATTGAAACTTTCCTTATAATTCTGATGTATTAAATGAGATTTATAATTAAAATTGAAACTTTATGTTTGATTAATGTCCGTAAAGTTTCTTATTAACAGCCCTAATTCATTATCATTTTCCTTTAGTTAATATCAAATTACGATGACTTAATTACTTTCCACATCTAACTTCTAGCTAGTAGCATAATTAGTAACATTATAAGTCGTTCAAAAAGGATCATGGGTTCAGGTGATCAAGTCCCACTTGAAATAAATTAGCGTTCAAGTATATATATAACCGGCCAATCAATAAGTATAGCAATAACTTGTAACACATAAAGCTTAACACAACATAGAGAAAAAAGATTGAAGAGAGCTAGGCTAGCTGCTTATTTTCGTCAAGATACAATTTGGTGGAACAGGCTAGCTGATTTTTTATATTTTTATATAATAAATAAAATAAAATAAAAAAATTTCTCCAATAATTAACATGAGAATCGATTAACTATGATTTCGAATAATCGATATGCAGGATAGTAATAAAGATTAAGCCTATTTAATTCGATTAGGCCTATAATCCGACTTGTAAAGTTGTAATCAATATTCAATCAATAAGTCTGTTGTTGGTGTACTTCTCTCAAGCCCATATAAAGCTTCTTCGTAGCTAACGGGCCGGGCCATTTAACGATGGGTATTTATAGTTCGTTTAAGGTTTAATTACCCCCTTAAATAAACGTTATGTACATCTTTTTCTTCTTGTTAAATTAGATTTAGTCATTTAGATCAATAGATTTATTTTAGCTCTAGGATACATGATGTCACATCTCACCTTTAACTATAATCGTAGTAAAGTTCAAATGATTACATAATGCGTTAGGTGTCATTAAACCATTTTTCCTTCATGTTTTTAAAAATTAAATATCTCCCAAACGGTAAGTCAAAAAATCACAAAAATTGCACCATAAAAATCTGCGTTTTATTCTCTTCGATTAGAGATGTGACCAAGTAAACTTTCGATGAACTTTTTTTTTTGTTTTTAGTGGGTTTTGAAAACAAATAACACATGTGTTACTAACGAGTAACACATGTGTTACTAATTTTGTACAATTTGTAAAACCAAAAAAAAAAAAATTGTCGAAAGTATACCTTGTGAGATGGCAAAGCGAAGAGAAAAAAATACTGATTTTTATGGTGTAATTTTTATAATTTTTCAACTTACCATTTGTGAGATATTTGATTTTTAAAAACGTGAAGAAAAATGAGTTTTATGACACTTGACGCAAACTTATTGTGTAACACCCCCAAATATCGTTTAGCGGAAGCGTTTAGTTTAAGTATGGGGTGTCACAACAACAAAGCATGCATACGTATCAGAGCTTATGATTACAACAGAACAATATATATTAAGATGCCAAAAGTGTTAATTACAAAGTTTACGATTCATCGGATCGTATAAGTTAAAAGTAGTGAGTTTACAAAAGTGGATTTCTAGAATATGACAAAACAGTTTCAGTTATACTAGAGAAATCCATATGTTTTCCCCAAAAGGTTGGCATCCTAATCTTCAAGGGTCGCCTAGTTCTCCATGTGTGTTGGCGATCTTACATGCGCAGCTAATTCCCTGAAAAACATAGTAAAAGTCAACAACGAGGTTGAGTGAATTCACAGGTTTTATGTTTACAAGTTCAGTTATGATAAACCACTGTTGTTTATATTGTATCGTTGGGATGTCACCCAAAAGTATAGTTTCTGAAATCCGTCACGTTCTTAAATAGTTGTTTGTAGGAATGTTCGTATCCTATAAGTTGTAGGAAAGCAGTATCCTATTTTCAAGTATGTTCTGTAGGATTGTACGTATCCTAGTAGTAGGTATGTTTCGTTGGGATGTTGCCCAAAAGTATAAGTTTAGTGGGTCGTTCGCCCAAAACACAGTTTAAGTTTCGTAGGAAAGCAGTATCCTATTAGTTTACCCAAGGAATAGGGATTTAAATCGTTTGTCCAAGAAGTAGGACCTATAGTGTTGCCCAAGAAGTAGGGACTTCTATGTATGTGCCCAAGACGTAGGGACTTGTATAGTTGTGTCCAAGAAGTAGGACTGGCATCCAAGACGTAGGACCCATCTGCTCAAGAAGTAGAGCCTTCACCCAAGACGTAGGATGGCACCGTGCCCAAGAAGTAGGGACTTTCTGTTTGCCCAAGACGTAGGGACTTTCTGTGCGTGCGTGCCCAAGACGTAGGGACTTTCTGTGTGTTTATGAGAATGTTGTTTCATAAAAGCTAGTAATAAAGTGTGTAGCTGGTCGTTCCCCAGCATATTCTCAGTTTAGTTTTTGTATGAAATACCATTTAGTTCAGACAGTTGTAGTAGTTGACCGCAGTCATAAACAGTTTGTATAAGTGTGCCACAGACAGTTATGTGACAGTTTGTATAACAGTTTAACAGTTCCAGTACTCTATTTGTTCGAGTAAACAGTATGATAAATAATCATATATGTAAAAGCAGTTTATGGCAATCAGTAAATCAGCAAAGCAATTGACTATGTTTTCCACCCCAAAAGTAGTTCAAAACAGTAAAAGTAGGGGCTGTGAACTCACCTGTTGAGTTTAAGTAGTTGTGCGAGTGCTAGCAACCCTAAGCCCAAGTACAGTCTGAAATCTCCTAACGTCCTAAACGTATAAGATTTATAAGTATGTGGATGTCTAAGCTAATCATCCATGCTAGTGTTCGTACAACCAAGTCATGTCCAAATCGTTTGTTTAATGTTTACGTTTGTATTTCGTTGTTTGTGAAAATGTATACGACTCGTTGGTGAAAGTTTGAAATCAACATTTCGATAAAACAAGTATGTTTGAATTGTTTGTACAGTTCGTGTATCGTATAATATGTGAGTATTCGTTGCCGGTTAAGTTCGACACTTAGTGGAAAAATAGTTTGTGAAGTTTCTGTTTTTAGCGACGCAAGGTGCGACGCTGGATTGTTATGCGACGTAGGGGTCTACGTCGCATTCAGGTTTTGCGACGTCATGGGTTACGTCGCATAGGCGACGTTCGCAATTTAATGCGACGTAGTGGTCTGCGTCGCTATGTGCGACGTAAGGAAAGGTAATGCGACGTAAAGGCCTACGTCGCAGTACTGTTTTCGGTCCCAATGCGACGTAGTCGCCTGTTCGACGAACAGATTGAAAATAACGAGTTTTCGAGCGATTTTGGACGTTTTCGGTTGTATAAAACACTAAAACATGGTAATCTAAGTATATCAAACATGAAACATTAATTATAACTTCGAAATCTAAAGATTTGCGGGATTTGTCGGAAACTTACGGGTGTCGGATTTGAAATCCGCAAAGATAGAAAGGTAGATCGGAGTCTCGTGATCGTTTTTCTCTATTTTGTTTGTTGATTCGGCGTCGTTTGATGGTGTTATTTGGCGTTTTTAGTGGTTGTTTTTGGTGATGGTGGTGGGTGTAGAGAGAAAGGAAAGAGAAAGGAAGAAAAAGAGATAGAGAAATGAGAGAATGGAGGTGGGAAGTGGGGTTTTGTTTCCCCATTTTCTGCCTCCGTGTTTGCGTCCCGTGTTTGTTTACCCGATCGTTAAATGTTATTTTATTTTAACTATTATGTTTTTAATTACATTTTTCATTATTTTTAATTAGGATCTTTTTATAAAACCCATTTAATTTAGTTATAAATTTTAAACTTTGTTTTATTTAAATTGTACGAATTAAACGTTTTGCGTTATAAAAGGACTTGTAAATATTTTTGACAAAATATTTATTCGCTACTACGTTATTTAATAATTTCGTTTTATTAAATAATTTTGTTCACCAACAGTCGTATGTTTTTGTCGCGTTTGTTTTCAATTTGTTCAGTACGTAATTACAACTAATTACGAATACGTAATGCTACGCGTATTATCTAGTTGGGCTATGCTAGACTTACCTCTAAAATGTGTTGTGAATTCACTCAAGTAGGGAATTATCCTAATAATGCAAGTGATTAATTTAATTAATCGTGTTTAAAATTTGCGGGGTGTTACATTCTCCCCTTGTTAGAGAAATCTCGTCCCGAGATTTAAAATCAAGTCGGATCGCCCGCGGCGCATGTTCTCCGATAAGTCATGTCGTTAACCATAGTTTGCGTGGCATTCAATTGTTGCCATAGAAGTTCAATTGGTTTAAGTATGCTCGCGGCATAGTTCAATATGTTGGGTGTTTCGTTTCGTGTTCAGAGTTTACCAAATGTTGTGTTCGAATCGACATTCGAATGAAAGAAACGTTAAATCGTAGCAATAGTTGGTAAGACATACCGTTCTTGCCATAGTCCGCAACAGTTTCCGGTGCACGGAGGATGTATGCGCGGCCACGAGCCGGTGGGATGGTTGCGATGTGGTTGTTGTTTCCGGGGTTGTTCTGGGTGTTGTTCAGTTTTGGACATTGGTTTCGATAGTGTCCGGGCTCACCGCACTCGAAACACCCATTGTTTGTTCGAGCGGAGAGGTTGGCTTTGCAGGTTTGAGCTCGATGTCCCCATTGGTTGCATCTATCGCAGAGAGTACAGTTACCCTCATGATGCCTTTCGCATTTTCCGCATTTAGGCCTTTTGCCTAGGTATGGTTTCGGTTCAGTGTTAGCGATGGCGACGTAGGCTCGAGTGTTTCCCACATTCCTGTTTTGTTGACCCTGACGGTCGTCGTTCTCGCTGTGCCATTTGCGTTTGTGGGTTCCAGAGTCGCCCGCATCAGTACGGGTAAGTTCAGTTTTCCCGGTAGTAGTTTTCAAAGTGCCAATCAGAATGGCGTCATCAGTTAAGCTTTGAGCCAGGTCTACTGCGCTCCTAAAAGTGGCGGGTTTGGAGGACATAACCATGCCTCGAATCTGTGGGGCCAAGCCCTTGTTGAAACGTTCGATGCGTTTGCTTTCGGGGGTTACCATGTGGGGCACCAGTCGTGCGAGTTCCTGGAATCTAGTCGTGTAACCGGAAATGTCAGCGCCGATCATTTGTATGTTCCAGAATTCGTTTTCCAGTTTCTGCATCTCGTTGGGAGGGCAAAATTCCTCCATCATCATCTGTTTCAGAGTTACCCAGGTCATGGAATGAGCAGCTGGGCGTCCCATAATCTGGACTTGAGCGTTCCACCAGGTTAGCGCTTTGTCGGCTAAAGTGCAGGTGGCGTATTTCACAATTTTGTCGGTGGCACAGTCGCTAATGTCGATCACCGATTCCATTTTCTCAATCCAGTGGACCAGGCCAATGGCCCCTTCGGTCCCGGTGAAGGTGCTAGGTTTACAAGACTGAAAGGTTTTGTATGAACACCCCTGCTGGCCATTGTTTGGAGTTTCGCTGTTAACTGGAGTGGCTCCGCTGTTGTTGGTTAGGTTTTCACGATTTCTGCTCGCCTCGTATTGTGCGATGGCTTCAGCCACGCGGCGTTCGATAATCTGTTCGGTTGTTTCTGGAGGCGAATGTGGGGTATTTCGTCGATTGTTTCGAGTATTTCTTTTAGGCGGCATGATGACGTTCTGCGATGAAAAGATGCAGAAGTCAATGCCAATGTAAAGTATGTGAGGAATGAAGTTTCACATATTTCAAGTTTTCGAGTATCAAGAAAATTGTCGAATCCCCATCACGTATCTTACGACTATGAAACACCCATATGTACTCAGTATTATATAATCACGTTGGCCAGGCGTCATTATATGATGCCAAATACATACTTCTTTTCATCAACCGTTTAATCACGATCAGGTTCATATGAGATCAGAGTACAATGAACGAGTCGAATGTGGTGAATAGTTCACGCGTATCGAGTTATCGTAACGATAGTTTAGATGTATGCAAATGTATGTATGCATGTACGTTCTAGCCAAGGCTATAGTCTAGGTCTCTAGGTTTCTAAGTCACCTAAAGTTTCCTAGTTCGCTATAACCATTGGCTCTGATACCAATCTGTAACACCCCCAAATATCGTTTAGCGGAAGCGTTTAGTTTAAGTATGGGGTGTCACAACAACAAAGCATGCATACGTATCAGAGCTTATGATTACAACAGAACAATATATATTAAGATGCCAAAAGTGTTAATTACAAAGTTTACGATTCATCGGATCGTATAAGTTAAAAGTAGTGAGTTTACAAAAGTGGATTTCTAGAATATGACAAAACAGTTTCAGTTATACTAGAGAAATCCATATGTTTTCCCCAAAAGGTTGGCATCCTAATCTTCAAGGGTCGCCTAGTTCTCCATGTGTGTTGGCGATCTTACATGCGCAGCTAATTCCCTGAAAAACATAGTAAAAGTCAACAACGAGGTTGAGTGAATTCACAGGTTTTATGTTTACAAGTTCAGTTATGATAAACCACTGTTGTTTATATTGTATCGTTGGGATGTCACCCAAAAGTATAGTTTCTGAAATCCGTCACGTTCTTAAATAGTTGTTTGTAGGAATGTTCGTATCCTATAAGTTGTAGGAAAGCAGTATCCTATTTTCAAGTATGTTCTGTAGGATTGTACGTATCCTAGTAGTAGGTATGTTTCGTTGGGATGTTGCCCAAAAGTATAAGTTTAGTGGGTCGTTCGCCCAAAACACAGTTTAAGTTTCGTAGGAAAGCAGTATCCTATTAGTTTACCCAAGGAATAGGGATTTAAATCGTTTGTCCAAGAAGTAGGACCTATAGTGTTGCCCAAGAAGTAGGGACTTCTATGTATGTGCCCAAGACGTAGGGACTTGTATAGTTGTGTCCAAGAAGTAGGACTGGCATCCAAGACGTAGGACCCATCTGCTCAAGAAGTAGAGCCTTCACCCAAGACGTAGGATGGCACCGTGCCCAAGAAGTAGGGACTTTCTGTTTGCCCAAGACGTAGGGACTTTCTGTGCGTGCGTGCCCAAGACGTAGGGACTTTCTGTGTGTTTATGAGAATGTTGTTTCATAAAAGCTAGTAATAAAGTGTGTAGCTGGTCGTTCCCCAGCATATTCTCAGTTTAGTTTTTGTATGAAATACCATTTAGTTCAGACAGTTGTAGTAGTTGACCGCAGTCATAAACAGTTTGTATAAGTGTGCCACAGACAGTTATGTGACAGTTTGTATAACAGTTTAACAGTTCCAGTACTCTATTTGTTCGAGTAAACAGTATGATAAATAATCATATATGTAAAAGCAGTTTATGGCAATCAGTAAATCAGCAAAGCAATTGACTATGTTTTCCACCCCAAAAGTAGTTCAAAACAGTAAAAGTAGGGGCTGTGAACTCACCTGTTGAGTTTAAGTAGTTGTGCGAGTGCTAGCAACCCTAAGCCCAAGTACAGTCTGAAATCTCCTAACGTCCTAAACGTATAAGATTTATAAGTATGTGGATGTCTAAGCTAATCATCCATGCTAGTGTTCGTACAACCAAGTCATGTCCAAATCGTTTGTTTAATGTTTACGTTTGTATTTCGTTGTTTGTGAAAATGTATACGACTCGTTGGTGAAAGTTTGAAATCAACATTTCGATAAAACAAGTATGTTTGAATTGTTTGTACAGTTCGTGTATCGTATAATATGTGAGTATTCGTTGCCGGTTAAGTTCGACACTTAGTGGAAAAATAGTTTGTGAAGTTTCTGTTTTTAGCGACGCAAGGTGCGACGCTGGATTGTTATGCGACGTAGGGGTCTACGTCGCATTCAGGTTTTGCGACGTCATGGGTTACGTCGCATAGGCGACGTTCGCAATTTAATGCGACGTAGTGGTCTGCGTCGCTATGTGCGACGTAAGGAAAGGTAATGCGACGTAAAGGCCTACGTCGCAGTACTGTTTTCGGTCCCAATGCGACGTAGTCGCCTGTTCGACGAACAGATTGAAAATAACGAGTTTTCGAGCGATTTTGGACGTTTTCGGTTGTATAAAACACTAAAACATGGTAATCTAAGTATATCAAACATGAAACATTAATTATAACTTCGAAATCTAAAGATTTGCGGGATTTGTCGGAAACTTACGGGTGTCGGATTTGAAATCCGCAAAGATAGAAAGGTAGATCGGAGTCTCGTGATCGTTTTTCTCTATTTTGTTTGTTGATTCGGCGTCGTTTGATGGTGTTATTTGGCGTTTTTAGTGGTTGTTTTTGGTGATGGTGGTGGGTGTAGAGAGAAAGGAAAGAGAAAGGAAGAAAAAGAGATAGAGAAATGAGAGAATGGAGGTGGGAAGTGGGGTTTTGTTTCCCCATTTTCTGCCTCCGTGTTTGCGTCCCGTGTTTGTTTACCCGATCGTTAAATGTTATTTTATTTTAACTATTATGTTTTTAATTACATTTTTCATTATTTTTAATTAGGATCTTTTTATAAAACCCATTTAATTTAGTTATAAATTTTAAACTTTGTTTTATTTAAATTGTACGAATTAAACGTTTTGCGTTATAAAAGGACTTGTAAATATTTTTGACAAAATATTTATTCGCTACTACGTTATTTAATAATTTCGTTTTATTAAATAATTTTGTTCACCAACAGTCGTATGTTTTTGTCGCGTTTGTTTTCAATTTGTTCAGTACGTAATTACAACTAATTACGAATACGTAATGCTACGCGTATTATCTAGTTGGGCTATGCTAGACTTACCTCTAAAATGTGTTGTGAATTCACTCAAGTAGGGAATTATCCTAATAATGCAAGTGATTAATTTAATTAATCGTGTTTAAAATTTGCGGGGTGTTACATATTGGTTCCTTCATTTTTACCAAATTTTTCATTATCATTTTAACTTTACTCTACCCTTAAAACGTTATATAAAATGGTTGGTGACAAAACTTTTATTGGATATGTTTTTTTTTAAGTTGACGTTTGGTAGTATTTTATAAAATTAAAAATAAATGACTTGAGCATATACATATACCCTTCAGATTTTTTTCCATCATGTCAAACCTCATTATTATTTTCATATATAAAATGAGAAAATATATAAAATGAGAAAATTACTGTAGGAGACCAGTCAACTTCCCCTTCTTATTAAATAAACCTTGTCAGAGATTTTTTTCAGTTCTAGACCAAGAAATCGCCGAATGCAAAAAAGATTCCGGCGATTTGGCGATTTTTGATATTACCTAATCATCTCACGACACGTGGCACTATTATATCGCCGGAGTACCCAAAAATCGCCGGTCCCATCTTTATCGCCAATCCGACGATAAGTTATTGCCATGTGTCGCGAGATCATTGGGTATAATCAAAAATTGCCAAATCGCCGTCTTATTTTTTGCATTCGGCGATTTCTTGGTCTAGATTGAAAAAAAAACACTGACATGGTACATATAATGAAAATCAATCTTTGACCGGTCTACCACATAAATTTTCTCATATAAAATTGTTGCACGAACAGTTACGACTGGGTACTTTAAAACTCAATTGAAATTCAATACAATATATGTTAAATAGCTAAATATGTTAATATACAAATACAAAAGGTAAATGGGTAACATGTTACACGATAAGACTCGCGAGCTTTTCAAGACAAACATCTACTTGAACTTGAATCGAAGTTCGAATCGACTTTAGACCGAGTCAATTTCTAGTAATTATACTTTCGAGATAAATCCGAGCTAACTCATGAGTGGCTCGACTCATTTACACCCCTACTTATAATAACCTGTTTTCTTTGCCAGTTAGGAATTAAAAATCCTATAATAAAAAATCTTATAAATATAATATAGGAAACATCTTTATAATGTCATCATTCTAATTAAGTTTTAATTTATCAATTAAATCCTTTAATTTTTAGTAAATTTAAAATAATATCCCTAACTTGTTAAAAAGGGATTATTTTTTTTAAACAACTACTAACTTACATGTAAAAAGAAATTTAACTCATAATTAAAACATTATCTTAATCGATCTGTAACGTTTCTATTTTTTATTCACCGAGTATGAATAAAATTACTTAAAAAGATTAATATAGACTTAAAATAATTAATTTTTTCACTAACTTGATTTTACGATCTTTTAATGTTTTAATCTCTGCTTATCTAAATCCATTTACATAAAGTAATATTATCATGAATCCAACTAAATGCTTAATATTCATATTTTACACACTTTATTATTTGAAACAAGATACCAAATATGAAATTTCATATTTAAAATCAAAAGTCCGTGTGTATGCACGTGTTTAAAGTCTAGTGGTTTATATAGTAAACTTTTATTATTTTATTAAAAACCACTTTATAACATTTATCAAGCATAACTAGTATATATAAATCTTTGCTAAAAGTAAAAGCCATTGTTAAGTTGTTTATCTCAATGTTCTTTTTTAGGATTATAAAATGGGAGCTGATTTTAGCAAGTAAATTTTTACTTGTCACAAGGAAGTAGTGCATTAATCAGTTGTACTATAGACATAAACAGTTGTACTGTTTTCTTGTGACAAGTAAAAACTTAGTTGCCAAAATCAGGTCCTTTATAAAATAGTTGGAGTGTCAAAGATGACAATAATTTAAGTACGTATCTAGCTACTACGATATGAGCTCTCAACAACCAGATTAAATTTAAGTGTTTGGTGATTAAGATTGTTAGACAAAAGTCCAACGTCCAAGTAAATGTTCATAATCATATCTCCTTTCATTTCATTTTCATCTTCATTAATCATCACTTACCTTTCTTCTTTCCCTCACGCTTTAACAACAACATCTGGAATTCACTTAAACTGTGCAATTAATTAAATAATCATTGCACATAAAAACATTAAATTAATTGTATATAAAATATTAAAATCAAACCAAAAGAAATTGGCTTCTTTGAAACACGATATATATAATATTACACCGTATTAGGGCTGGCAATGACGATCGTGTTAATTAGCAGAATGCTATTTAACATTTAAAACTAGGTTGAATTAATTACAACACATTCTTTTTTAATATCAACCTTCCTAATTTAAATTTGATAATAGTATTTATTCATGGTAACTTTGAGTTATAAATATGGAATTAAGTCAAATATGATATGTTTAACCACATAACCTCTAAGGGCTATGATTAGCATTTTCCATATACTACGCTGTTTAACTAGGTTATCTCGTGACTGTTTTCAACCCTGTCATTGACCATCTCAAAATATGATGCCAGTGAGATTTGAATCTAATATATGTAGGGAAATTAATAAAATTGCCACTTTTTCCGAGCTTATAATTCGTTTTGCCCCGCTAAAAAAAATTTGTCGTTTTGCCCTACCCGGGCGCAGGTCGCACCATGCGACCTGCGACCCGATCCATGCGACTTGCGACTAAGGCTATCACCGAGTAAAAGACAATTAAATTGAAGGAGTTGCCTATGATTAAATCCGGTCGCAAGTCGCAAGCTTGCGACCTGCAACCGTGCGACCTGCGACCGCGCACGGAGTACGTTTGATAGATGGCTTACATTCTAACATTTAATTTATTATATGTTTTATATTTAATTAACGTATTGTTTCATTTTTCTTTGATAACTTTTTATATACAATGTGTAAAATAATTCTGAATATATATTCATGATCAGTGTAATTTTATTTACATTTCGATGTAAAATTTATCGTCATATGTTATGTATTTAACGAAAGCATTTTTTAATCTCGAAATCAACTTTTTTTATATCACAACGTAGATAAAAATAAATAATACATATACATGTTCATGAATATATATTCGACATGTATATGTATTATTTATTTTTTTAGCGGGGCAAAACGAATTATAAGCTCGGAAAAAGTGGCAATTTTATTAATTTCCCATATATGTATATAGTTTCTGTGGGATGTACGAAATTTTTGAAAAACTTTATAATGTGTCGGGATTCGGTATAAATACATACATTTGACATTTTATAAAGTTTAATAAATACAACAAAATATAGAAAATATTAATGTATATGAGTAGGGTTCATTTGAGTACACCCTTTTTAAGTGAGAATGGAGGAATCATTTGGAGCCATCAGATCTGTGAAATCAAGGGTCCATATTAATCCATCATTTTTTAATTAAAAAAATATAAATAGATAAGATTTTGGGCGGAAGGGCATTATGGTAAATACACAATTTAATTAATTTCACCCGTCTTTCACTTTTCTTCAAAAATTTTACTCCTTCATTCGTTCCATCTCGTTCATATTGCTTTCTCCTCTGGCGATTCACTCAAGAAGACCTAGAAAATCCACCGTTTCTTCGTCGAATCATCAAATCATCATCGTATTATCACAAATCGTCGTTTTCTTCATCCACTCGCTTCTCTCTAACGATCTATCGGTGAGTTTTTTTTTATTTACGAAAAATCGTTTTTATAAAACCCTAGTTTTCAAACGTGATTATAATATAAATAGTACGTGTTTTTTGTAACAGAAATTACTTGAAAATGAGTGATTTGCGTCATGAGATTCCTCATACAACACTATCGTCACCTCCGATCGATGCTCAACCTATCAGTTCCGTACAATAGTGTAAGTTTTCTTCAATTTTTATGCCCAATTTAATTGTGAGTTATACGTTGCTTTTTTGTTGATTTTGTGTTTTGGATGATATATGTGTTAGTTAATGTGATTGGTTTGAAATTAGGGTTTTGCTAACACATATGTTAGCTTTGTTTTTATGCTGCTTCTAGTGTCTGCTAACACATGGTTTGTTAGATATGTTATGTTTTTGCATTGTCAAGTGATGCTACTCTTTACAGTGTTTTAGTTATTGGTTTTTTTGAATGTGCATATTTGATTGGATTGAATTTAGTATTTTGGTAACACAAGTATTAGTTATTGTGTAGAAGCTGCAGTTTAGACAAAAGTTAGTTGTTTTGATTATTAGGTTTTGTGCGTACAAAGATGGGAAAGTGATAATTGATACTGCAGCTGGAGTGTTGGGAAAAGACGATCCTCGTCCTGTTTGGCTTGATAGTTTATTTCCTGTTTTCTCAGTAACTAAGGGCGTCACGGCGGGAATGGTTCATTGGCTTGCTGATAAAGGGTATGTTTTCATCGTGGCTAATGGTGTCAAAATGGGCAGGTTGGGTTAAGTGTCAAAATTATGTAATATTTTGATATAAGTTGGTTGGTTTACCTTAAACACTATGCGATATTATGTCTTTAGAATTAAAGAAATAATACAATTGATAATTTTTATTTTCATCATAGGAAAATGAAGCTGGATGAAAACGTTGCAAACATTTGCCAGAGTTTGGTAACAACGGAAAAGATCAAATAAAGGTTTTTACTGTTCCAATACTTTTATTTCCTTTATATGATGTAATCGCTATAACCTTTGAATCACGGTAAAATAAAGATTATGATTGTTGATAAGATTATGCAAGATAAGAGATCAAGTGCATGTGTCAATTTTGACCCAATCTCCATAAGTTTATATGTGTTATGTGTATCACTAACGGGACAAACACGCTGATAATTATCTTATGTCCAAACTAGAAAAAAAGGCTGAAAAGGAAGTTAAACAGAAAGCAGATCATGACAGAAAGCAAGCTGCTGCTGCTGAAGAGTTGAGGATGAAAAAAATAGCTGAGGATGAAGCTAGAAAAAAGGCTGAAAAGGAGAAGAAGGAAGAGGATGAAGCTGCTAATGAAAAGCAGGCTGCTGAGTTGAAGAGAGCAGAAGAGGAGAAGGCGGAAAGGGAGTAGGCAGAAAGGGATAAATAGTTGACCAATTGTTTTAGATTATATAAACCGAAAAAGTAGTTTTAGTTAATGGTTAAGTACATTTGTTCATGAAATTTGTTGGAGATGTGGTTAAGTATTGGTTTTGTGTTTTTTTGGTAAATCAAGTACTGTACTACTTGAAAACTTTTGTTTATAGTAGAATGCTTAAATATATATATTTGCTCTATTTTTTGTTTGGATGTCTTGCTTTATTACTATATAATTTTTTTTTGAAGCACTAACATTTGTGTTACATGAGACTAACACTTGTGTTAACTGTCACTAACACATGTGCTACGTGTTGTTACCAGTCGCTAACACATGTGTTAGGCAACACTAACAGTTACTTTTTTGTAGCATTAACACGTGTGTTACCAGTCACTCACTGACACATGTAATACTTTCCACTAACACAAAAGATTCCTACCGCTAACACTCGTGTTACCTGCAACTAACACATGTGTTACCCGTAGCTAACTCATGTGCTAAGTGCCGTTAAAATTTTTATTTATATCACTAACACTTGTGTTACCTGCTAATAATACATGTGTTACTACCACTAACACGTGTGTTACTACATATTACTAACACTTGTGTCACTAATCTCTAAAACATGTGTTAGGTAACACTTGCATTAATGTTAGCTACCCTTGACACTTATGTTAGCAATACATAACAGAAACAAGTACTACTTCCAGCATATGAATTGTAATAAAATTATTTTACTGATAGTAAGAAAAATAAAAACATAGTTACCCAGTAATCATGTATAAATTTAACGGAACACTACACACTTGTTCAAAACTTTCAATTTTTTTAATCAAAAAATCACTTTCCACTTTTCATCTATTCCTTTTGCTATCTTCTCAGTCTCCGCTTATGCTTTTTCCCTCTTCAACCTCTTTTGAGTTGAGCTTCTAACTCCAAATCTTCCAGCATTCACATATCTTAAATAGTATACGTATGCATCATTAAACTCTTTAAAAACATGTCCAATGTGTGGTTTTAAGTCTTCCGACACCTCTGATATCCATAGTTTAGTCCATCCCGGAGTTTCAAACTCATTTGGGAGCGCACTGCATAATTGTCGGTGTAGCTAGTGGTCCTGTAAAAGTGTTTTGTAGTTTATGTTAGATTCTGTAACCGTTAACACATGTGTTAGCTAACGACTAACACATGTGTTAATCAACTGCTAACACATGTGTTAATCAACTTCTAACACATGTGTTAGTAAACTTTGAATTATATAACATCAGGAAAAAAAGCGACAATGGATGCAAACATCATAAGTAAATTATATAGTGGCACACCATTAGCTACTAGTAGAGTTATTCTGCAGTGTTTAACACTTCAATATGACAATATGTATCTAGTTATCTACAATTATGAGGCCAGAATAGGAGACCAAAGTCCAACAAGCAGTTGCAGTCTCAGAATCATTGTGAATTCAAAAAGAATCACGAGCAGTATGACGATACAGCAAGTCAATATTGTTCATAGCAGACTTACATTGGGAGTTGAAAGACGTTGAGCATCATGGGATTCGAGTCTAGGATGTAACAGCACAAAATACATCTTCCAAAACAAACTCTCATTCATATAACGTGGACAAAGTTCCATCCTAAGAGCATTCAAACTTGGTGCTAGCCGTTCAACTGCCATGACATGCTCTTGTTGTATATCAGACATATTGAAATCTGAAGTTACAGTTACAAAAACAAGATGAGCAATAATAATTCAATCATTATTACACATACAAATAACCGCATCAGTGCACATATACTGTAACACTACTACTAGCATATATGTTAGTAACACATGTGTTAGTTAATTTTTAAAAATCAACCGCTGTAATTTTTTTTTTTTTTTGCAAGTCTATTTGAGGAATCATCTCAACTAACAACGAAACAGATAGAACACAGATACTGTAACGCTACTACTAGCATATATGTTAGTAACACAGACTTTGATGTTAGTAACATATACTTCAGTAACAAGTTAAACTTAAACATATTCTTAAAAATAACACATGTGTTATCATGCAGTGACACATGTGTTAGCTTATGGTGACACAAGTATTTTTGACATAATAACACATGTGTTAGTATAGATTAATTCATTGTTTATCGAACAAGATTTTTTCTAACAAATTTGATAAATACATTCAGTACACTCAGTAACACTTGTGGTAACATGCATTAACTCATGTATTTGGATACACTAACACATATGTTAGTAACCAGAGTATCATGAGTGTCGTTCAATTTTGTGTGTATATTGATTTCTCGTTTTTGTTAAAAATTTGTTCGGTGAATCATCGTTAATCAGAATTTTATAGCTTTTACGTCAATCAAATCGAAAATAACAGTTGATAAATGATGTTAAAAATACGGATAATACGAGCACATAAACCTAATTGACGTTAACATAAAACGTAATCAACATTCGAATCATTGGTGATAAATCGACATTAGGTGTTTGAATTGAAGAATTTTGAGTCGAAATAAAGTAACTCGTACCTTCGATTTGAAATCTGCGTCGATCAATTGAAGAGAAAACCTGTGATTGTGGTTTCTTACTGTTCCTGTGTGTATATATTCTGTATGTATACGTATATATCTATATTCTTATATTTTTGTGTTTTTTTTATTTATTAAATAAGAATTAAATATAATGTAGGAGGACCAAAATACCCTTCCACCCCTAAATAAAATGGAGCATTGTGATTGGTTCTCCCATTCTCACTTAAAATGTAATTCTCATTTGAACCCCACCCTAATGTATATAATAGAAACAAGTATAAACTTAAAACGTTTACCCAAAGATGAATGTAGCAATTTCATAAAGTTAATTTCGTAGTGTTTCAATAGAAGCTTCCATTATGTTGACTTTCGATTCATAAATTATATAAGTGGTGTACTCCATCTAGTAATCAGGGTTAACAATTCAAATCAAACATATATATATGTACTAAAAATAAACTAGAGTCGGACCCATTTGAATGTGAGTCATACTAACAGAAAGTTTTATATACCATCAAATTTGTACACGTACAAGGCACTAGATTACGTGTACATGCAATTTCATTAAATCATGGATGGTGGTGTATTTAATTTTTTTTACCCAAGACTTAACTAGTGAAAATGGACATTTTTAGATATAGCAAGATATAAATAATATAGGAGCGGATTCACGTTATAGTCAACGCTAACACGTGACACTAGTCAATTAAGCCAACTTATTTTAAAATTTAGTTGAAAAGTTATTGATTTTTTAAGAGTGTTATCACTCATATTTAGGTGGTGCACCAACTTAATAAACTAACGAGTGGAGTGAGTATTAAATTTTTTATGACACTGACTACTAAATTTTCTGAGGTCACCACTTGAATACGAACACTCGGATTAGAACGGTAGGAAACTAGGAATACCATACATTTATAATAAATTTGTGAATAAAATGAAGATGAAAATTTGACTAATCAAAGCTTTCCACAAGACATAACTTAACATATAGCTGATCAATTGAGGAGTTTGCAAAGTAACAAAACAAAATATCACTGCAAAGTAACGTACTCCGTACTACACAAAATACCACTACAAACAACTATATAAAGTTTATTTAGATACATGAACCTTTTACGTAAAATGCAGTGTTGTTAAGATGCAGCGATTCTAAATCGTTGATTATAGAAATCAATGAGTGAGATCGCCTACTCTTCGTTCCCCACAAAATGCAGCTGACGCTGTTATCACACACCAAATAATAATCATCTTACACATTTTTACGGTTTTTTTTTTTTATTTTTGGTAAATGTTTTTTGTCAACGTCTCCTCCTCTATATATGCAGCCTAGTTTTCCTTCTTCCTTCTTTCATAAAACACATTGCTTTCAGGTCTTTTCCAAGTTCTCTTAGATTAATGGGGTTCCTACATATCCTCACTTTTCTTTCTGTGAGTATAGATACTCTGATTTACTCTGTCTGTATTAATATAAAGAAGCATATGATCATGCATGTGCTAATACATTAATATATGGTAGTATTAATTAGCTTGTACAGTATGTAGATTACCTTATTTTATTTCATGTTTTTTTTCTTATTTTCAGTTGGCAGTTTTTGTGAGCCATGCAGCTGTGACTCCAGAAACATATTGGAAATCTGTGTTGCCACATACTCCTATGCCCAAAGCAGTCACTGATCTTCTACATAATGGTTAGTTGCCAGAAATATTCACTTCAGTAAAAAAAAAAAAATTTAGATGGTTTTTATAACAACCTGGATTTTGATACCCATCTAGTGAAGCATGTGTTTTGTTGGACATACAACTTACTGATCAGTGATAAGTTACTAGTTATATAGCTACAAATGCGTTTATATATCGGTAATCCAAAAAATCAATTTTACTGATGGAAATTATGTTTCTTTTTTTATTATTATCTTCTTGGATGAACGAAAGATAAGAGCACGGATATCCATGTTGGCGTTGGGAAAGGCGATGTATCCGTTCATGCTCCTGGCACAAACGTACGTATTGGTGGTAATGGTGGCGTATCCGTTCATGCCCCTGGCACGAACGTTGGAGTTGGTAAAGGTATTCATGCCCCTAGCAACGTTGGTGTTAGCAAAGATGTGTTTGTGAATGCCCCTGGTACCCACGTCAGTGTTGGCAATGGTGGTGTATCCGTTCATGCACCTGGCACCCACGTTGGTGTTGGAAAAGGTGGTGTATCGGTTCATGCCCCTAGCACGAACGTTGGTTCTGGCAAAGGTGGTGTATCCGTTCATGCCCCTGAAACCAACGTTGGTGTTAGCAAAGATGTATCTATTAATGCCCCCGGCACCCATGTCGGTGTTGGCAAAGGTGGTATATCGGTTAATGCCCCTGGCACCCATGTTGGTGTTGGAAAAGGTGGTGTATCGGTTCATGCCCCTGGCACGAAGGTTGGTGCCGGCAAAGGTGGTGTATCCGTTCATGCCCCTAGCACGAAGGTTGGTGCTGGCAAAGGTGGTGTATCCGTTCACGCCCCGGGAACCAACGTTGGTGTTAGGAAAGATGTATCTGTTAATGCCCCTGGCACCCATGTTGGTGTTGGAAAAGGTGGTGTATCGGTTAACGCCCCTGGTACCCATGTTGGTGTTGGAAAAGGTGGTGTATCCGTTCATGCCCCTGGCACCCATGTTGGTGTTGGCAAAGGTGGCGTATCTGTTCATGCTCCAAAACCAAAACCGAAAGGGAATTGTGCAAAGGTCACTGTTGGCAAAGGAGGTGTTATTGTCCGTTGTCATAACAAGAAAAAGCCCGTAGTTGTAAACGTATCGCCGTTTTTCTACAATTATGCTGCTACCAACGATCAACTTAAGGACAATCCAAATGTTGCGCTTTTCTTCTTGGAAAAAGACATGCATCAAGGCAAAGCAATGAACTTGCACTTTACTGAAACCACTAATCCAACATCAACTTTCTTACCTCGTGAAGTTGCTGACAAGATACCCTTTACATCAAAGAAGCTCCCAGAACTATATACTCGTTTCTCCATTGAACCTGATACAATAGAATCTGATTCAATGAAGAAAACAATCAACGAATGTGAGGATAAGGGCATGGAAGGTGAGAAGAAGTATTGTGCTACTTCATTAGAGGCCATGGTTGATTTCAGTACATCTGAGTTGGGTAAAAAGGTGAAGGCTATCTCAACAGAGGTAAACACTAGAAAACGTACTCCATTACAGAAGTACACAGTTGAAGGAGCTAAGAAATTGGCTGCCAATGAAGCAGTAGTTTGCCACAAACAGAAGTACCCATATGCGGTTTTCTATTGTCACAAAACCACCACCACCAAAGCATACGCAATCTCTTTGGTCGGGGAAGACGGTACAAAAGTTAAAGCAGTTGCAGTGTGTCATACAGACACTGCAAAATGGAACCCTAAACATCTAGCATTTAAGGTTTTGAACGTCAAACCGGGTACCACTCCAGTTTGTCATTTCTTACCGGAAAATCATGTTGTTTGGGTCCCTTACTGATAACATATACGTAGTATCTAATAATATAATATTAATTATATAGAGAATAATGCCCATATGGTGTGATTGTATTTAGGGCTTGTAATATACATTAGAGATGCATGCCATTGATGTACACTAGAGACTGTTTATGATCATATCTTTGTACTTGATTTACATATGTATTATACGATCATATCTTTGTACTTGATTTACATATGGTGATATTATTATACGATTGATCGATGTTATCATTCATATTACTTGAACTCTTAATATTAATAATATTAGAATTTCAGATTTTCAGATTTCTACCCTTAGTTTCATAATCATAACGATGTTAAATGAATAGGAAGTTATCATTCATAAAAGCTTAATATCGATCGAAATGGCATACGTTTACATAAGACATATGTGCTTCTAGACCATCAGGGAGTCGACGTGTATATAAACACCTGCAGTAGTATTCTAGAAAGTTGTAAAATGCTACTTGCATTCTACAAATCACATCAATGTTTGGTTGTTTTGTATTAATTGTAACGTGTAGCACCTAAAACTTGTAGCACAACAATGATATGGACGTATAGTAATTGATTGATGTTTTGACCAGTGGATTCATCATCTTGCATATTTACATATTGAACAAAAGATTAGATAATTTAGTTCATAACTAACTTGTTCAAATTAAAGTCCGATGTTGTCCCAAACTCAAGAATTGAACTAAAAGGCGAACGGGTTTTGATAACAAGTGCCCTAACACTTGTCAAAGTTTTCTAAATTATAACTAAACAAGCATTCTATTAAGATAGATGTTATTTTCAAAAATAACAAATACAAAAAAAAAAAAAAAAGTACAAGATGCATAATATGCCTTCGAAAATATATATTAGTCATCATAAAATCCTTATAAATAAGGTTGTTATTCCTATTATCATCTTCAATACAGAAGAAATTTATATATAATGGAAAATATTGTTAGACAACTTTTTATGTCTTTATTTCTGAATAATGCCTTTACTTCTGAATTTTCAAGAAGAAAAAAAAAAAAAAAAAGTCGTACATTAGCAAAAGGATTCGTACAACTGTAATAGCTGAATAGTATAAAAATTAAAAATGTTCAACAATGGAATAAAGCAGCTAATGCCAAAGAATGACATACTGATTCAGTGATTTGTTCAGCAAAAAAGAAGAATATGATTACATGTGTCCAAATTCATCTATCCTATGCAGCTTTCCCACTAATGTTTCAAAAACAAACAATGCATGATCCCTCCACACCACCATTTCTTCTTTTCTATTATACTACAAGTTCTCAAATTGTGCCACTGATTATGGCAAATAAATATTTAGAAAATGAAAATTCTACAGGGATGATTTTCATTGGATGGAGGGTATATGAATGTGGTGTATATGATATTTACTTACAAGCAAGGGTCGTTGCAATAACCGTCTGATAGCGAATATGATGTTGATTCTTTGTATTTACATAGGCACTAGAAGAGGTTCTAAACATCCCCATGTTCTTCCACACTTGAGCTTGACGATTAATGGAACTGAAAGAAATTGATGTTAACTAGATCAGTCACGTGAGTGTACTTAATCAAGTGCAAACAACTTTAAGATGACAATTTAAAAATTTCAAAGATCAATAAGCCTATGTTAAGTCATTGTCCTTTGTTCGCATCTTGAAATTGTGTATAATGTGAGTCCAACACGTTCGGTGACGTGTCACAACGGGCAATATTTGGTACCGCTAAGGTCAGGTTAACGAAACCCTAAACAATTAATTTAAAATTTATGTATTTGATTTCAGTATAATAAAAATCTATTTTTTGAATAAAACGATTTATGAGGTTCTGTGATTTAAAAATTCACTTTCTATTACTTTTAACTTGTTTAACCCTTTCCTCCAACTTATTTTGTTGATCGATGTATTTGACCCATTACAGATAAAAGTCATAAAACTTAAAACCCAAATTGAAACATTCAAGTACATGGGTCAAATTGTAGCTGTTAACCCTGTCAATTGTGGTTTTGTAAGTCTATTTGAGGAGGGTTTAAGTTTCAGAAACTAGCATGTTTGCAAACAAACAAAAGAATGGAAAAAAACAATAATTTAGAGTGATAGATAACCCACCAAGAAGGGATGCAGCGCTTTCCATACTCAATTTTAGCAACAATCCAGCTTCATTTACAACCGAAGGATCAGCTTCTAGTATTAACTCGTCATGTACCTGACAAGAAGATTATGAAATATCCAACATCTCATCAGATATCACACAAAATAAATTAACATTAAAAGTCACTTCACATTATGATGAAAAACAAATGAACAATCTGATATCATCAGAGCGTCTGAACATAGAATCTGACCTGTAAAAGGATTCTACAACGACCCTTAAGCATGTGGAATCTTTCTGCAAACTGAGAACGAGACTCTGACTTCTCAACACCTTCACTTATTACAGAGTGTATAGTTATCATTGCAACTTTTATTATATCAGCTGCAGATCCCTACAGAAACACAAACATTCATGCTTACCAATAGAACTGAACTACGATATTAAATTAGAAAGAGAAGTTATCTTAATATCATACCTGACAAATGGAATTGACAGCTTGTCTCTGAGCTTTTGACTTCTCTTCTGCATTTCCAAATTTAATTTTCGCCAAAAATCGTTTCCTTCCCATTAGGGTTTCCACGTAACTACACAACACCGCCAATGTATGTTACTTTAAAATCCGATCTTCGAAGAAAACCAACAATATATGTTAACAAGTCCTCATAACATACATAGAACAGCTGCATGATATATTGGTGATCATATAAACACTGGTTAAAAGTGGATAAGACAATCCATTTCGTAGAGGTGGTGAGTTTGATCCATTTACTTGTGAGCATTAAACCGGGTTATGTTTTTATTACAACTGGTCAAATGGGTAGAAAGACGGCAAAAGTGTATTTATCATAGATAAACCCTCCAGAATCATGTAAATAAAAAAAATTTGAAAAGAAAAATATATTATAATTTAAAATAGCCTGCCACCCGGTTTGACCGGAACAAAAAACATTCTGACCCGCCCCTTTTGCCACCTCTAATCATGACATTCTTTGTGCTTTCCTTATACTCTATCTTCAATTCATAGGCAGTAAACTATCTCACCCTTTTTGACGGCACACTGCCACAGCTTCTTTAAGCCAAGAAGAAACACCAGGAAACGACCTTTTAAAGCTCTGGATTTTTTCATTAGCATCATCTGGACTGCATTCCAGTTGCTCTGCTAGGGAATTTGCACCCATACCATATAGAATGCCATAAACTAATCTTTTGGTTTGCTCTCGTTCTTTAGGGTCCACTAAAGACTCTGCTTTCCCAGTCCATTTTGCAGTAATCATGTTAAAGACATCACCAAGAGGCTTTGTAAGGAGCTCAATTAGAGACGGGTCTTTAGAGAAATGGGCCATTAATCTCAATTCTATCTGAGAATAATCTGCAGTTACTAGTAACCAGTTTTCCTGCACGCATATATATTATAAGCGAGATGAGACACCTGGTACCATTTACATGTTACTTATGAGTAGAGGTGGCCATTTCCTGATGAACGAGTCGACTTCGGTTATGTTATAAAAAGAACGGTCAAACAGGGGGAAGAAGTTTATTTGAAAATATAATCATTCTTTATTCATAAAAAGTACTGACTTAGTTCATTCAAAAAGTTAGATTACATTCCAGTAATGATATTGGTATATAATATTTGACACGATAAGTAGACTTTAAAAAATCTTGAAGAAAAGTTTTCATCTGGCTAACAAGACCCAACCTGCCCTACCCGCACATTTTGCCAATTCTACTTTTAAGTGATAACCATGTATCTGGAAACAACCTACATATTAAAGAAATAAGTCCTGACCTGAGTAGCAATGAAGAAATCACGAGGATTGACTTTGTAATGATCTGTGTCTGAATCACCATCCTCTTTTTCATCACGATTTATTGTGAACTCGACCATGTGCTCGACACACTGATATATTTCAGTAAACAGACAACACAATTTCAGCTGATGAAGAACCAATATGAAATAAATTATAGAGGTGGCAATTTTTACCCATTTACTTATGAATGGGTCTATTCGAGTTATGTTTTCTTTGAAAAAAAACAACAACTGCTTTTAAACAGTTAGCAGTTTCCTAAAAATTTTGTTCAAATAAAAAAGGTGATCACTGAAACAATATAAATACTATGGTTGTATTTGATACACTAGTTATTTATTGAAGGTTTTATAATCAATAAACAAAAAGAGTTCTGAGTCCACCTCTAAAAATAATGGGAAGAAAGATCAGACTTCAGAGGACACACCTGAAGATTAGGGTCCTCCATGGATAACCGTCCGGTGGCTGTTGAAGTTTGGAGCCAATGTCCATGAAGTGTATATCTTTGAGTCCTCATGGATAACTTTGAAAGTGAACATATTGAACCCAATGTACTGTTCAAGAGCTTGGCCAAAGTTCGATGCTCTTTAATAACAGGAATTATAGGATGCTCAAGCCTGAAATAAGCACTCAGTTTTAGCATCATGATTCCAATAAAGTAACATACATTTATAAGTTACTCTGTATCATACTTACAGAATTTACCTTAACAATTCTAAGCAATGTTTATCGGTACTGGGGTGGTTTTTCCCTTTGTAACCATCAGGAATTGGCAGCTTTAACCGTGTATAAAGTACATCTGCAATATCTGCAGCTGTATACAAGGAAAATCGAGTGCCCGCTAGCCTGTAAGCTTCCTTCTCAAGATATCTTAGCTTTTTACCCAATACATAACGTGACTGAATGCAACCATCCATGTCAACGCCAATTTTCCAAATCTATCACAGATGGAATACCCGGCCTTTTAATCATGTATAAATTTAACGGAACACTACACACTTGTTCAAAACTTTCAATTTTTTTAATCAAAAAATCACTTTCCACTTTTCATCTATTCCTTTTGCTATCTTCTCAGTCTCCGCTTATGCTTTTTCCCTCTTCAACCTCTTTTGAGTTGAGCTTCTAACTCCAAATCTTCCAGCATTCACATATCTTAAATAGTATACGTATGCATCATTAAGCTCTTTAAAAACATGTCCAATGTGTGGTTTTAAGTCTTCCGACACCTCTGATATCCATAGTTTAGTCCATCCCGGAGTTTCAAACTCATTTGGGAGCGCACTGCATAATTGTCGGTGTAGCTAGTGGTCCTGTAAAAGTGTTTTGTAGTTTATGTTAGATTCTGTAACCGTTAACACATGTGTTAGCTAACGACTAACACATGTGTTAATCAACTGCTAACACATGTGTTAATCAACTTCTAACACATGTGTTAGTAAACTTTGAATTATATAACATCAGGAAAAAAAGCGACAATGGATGCAAACATCATAAGTAAATTATATAGTGGCACACCATTAGCTACTAGTAGAGTTATTCTGCAGTGTTTAACACTTCAATATGACAATATGTATCTAGTTTTCTACAATTATGAGGCCAGAATAGGAGACCAAAGTCCAACAAGCAGTTGCAGTCTCAGAATCATTGTGAATTCAAAAAGAATCACGAGCAGTATGACGATACAGCAAGTCAATATTGTTCATAGCAGACTTACATTGGGAGTTGAAAGACGTTGAGCATCATGGGATTCGAGTCTAGGATGTAACAGCACAAAATACATCTTCCAAAACAAACTCTCATTCATATAACGTGGACAAAGTTCCATCCTAAGAGCATTCAAACTTGGTGCTAGCCGTTCAACTGCCATGACATGCTCTTGTTGTATATCAGACATATTGAAATCTGAAGTTACAGTTACAAAAACAAGATGAGCAATAATAATTCAATCATTATTACACATACAAATAACCGCATCAGTGCACATATACTGTAACACTACTACTAGCATATATGTTAGTAACACATGTGTTAGTTAATTTTTAAAAATCAACCGCTGTAATTTTTTTTTTTTTTTTTGCAAGTCTATTTGAGGAATCATCTCAACTAACAACGAAACAGATAGAACACAGATACTGTAACGCTACTACTAGCATATATGTTAGTAACACAGACTTTGATGTTAGTAACATATACTTCAGTAACAAGTTATACTTAAACATATTCTTAAAAATAACACATGTGTTATCATGCAGTGACACATGTGTTAGCTTATGGTGACACAAGTATTTTTGACATAATAACACATGTGTTAGTATAGATTAATTCATTGTTTATCGAACAAGATTTTTTCTAACAAATTTGATAAATACATTCAGTACACTCAGTAACACTTGTGGTAACATGCATTAACTCATGTATTTGGATACACTAACACATATGTTAGTAACCAGAGTATCATGAGTGTCGTTCAATTTTGTGTGTATATTGATTTCTCGTTTTTGTTAAAAATTTGTTCGGTGAATCATCGTTAATCAGAATTTTATAGCTTTTACGTCAATCAAATCGAAAATAACAGTTGATAAATGATGTTAAAAATACGGATAATACGAGCACATAAACCTAATTGACGTTAACATAAAACGTAATCAACATTCGAATCATTGGTGATAAATCGACATTAGGTGTTTGAATTGAAGAATTTTGAGTCGAAATAAAGTAACTCGTACCTTCGATTTGAAATCTGCGTCGATCAATTGAAGAGAAAACCTGTGATTGTGGTTTCTTAATACGTATATATCTATATTCTTATATTTTTGTGTTTTTTTTATTTATTAAATAAGAATTAAATATAATGTAGGAGGACCAAAATACCCTTCCACCCCTAAATAAAATGGAGCATTGTGATTGGTTCTCCCATTCTCACTTAAAATGTAATTCTCATTTGAACCCCACCCTAATGTATATAATAGAAACAAGTATAAACTTAAAACGTTTACCCAAAGATGAATGTAGCAATTTCATAAAGTTAATTTCGTAGTGTTTCAATAGAAGCTTCCATTATGTTGACTTTCGATTCATAAATTATATAAGTGGTGTACTCCATCTAGTAATCAGGGTTAACAATTCAAATCAAACATATATATATGTACTAAAAATAAACTAGAGTCGGACCCATTTGAATGTGAGTCATACTAACAGAAAGTTTTATATACCATCAAATTTGTACACGTACAAGGCACTAGATTACGTGTACATGCAATTTCATTAAATCATGGATGGTGGTGTATTTAATTTTTTTTACCCAAGACTTAACTAGTGAAAATGGACATTTTTAGATATAGCAAGATATAAATAATATAGGAGCGGATTCACGTTATAGTCAACGCTAACACGTGACACTAGTCAATTAAGCCAACTTATTTTAAAATTTAGTTGAAAAGTTATTGATTTTTTAAGAGTGTTATCACTCATATTTAGGTGGTGCACCAACTTAATAAACTAACGAGTGGAGTGAGTATTAAATTTTTTATGACACTGACTACTAAATTTTCTGAGTCCACCACTTGAATACGAACACTCGGATTAGAACGGTAGGAAACTAGGAATACCATACATTTATAATAAATTTGTGAATAAAATGAAGATGAAAATTTGACTAATCAAAGCTTTCCACAAGACATAACTTAACATATAGCTGATCAATTGAGGAGTTTGCAAAGTAACAAAACAAAATATCACTGCAAAGTAACGTACTCCGTACTACACAAAATACCACTACAAACAACTATATAAAGTTTATTTAGATACATGAACCTTTTACGTAAAATGCAGTGTTGTTAAGATGCAGCGATTCTAAATCGTTGATTATAGAAATCAATGAGTGAGATCGCCTACTCTTCGTTCCCCACAAAATGCAGCTGACGCTGTTATCACACACCAAATAATAATCATCTTACACATTTTTACGGTTTTTTTTTTTTATTTTTGGTAAATGTTTTTTGTCAACGTCTCCTCCTCTATATATGCAGCCTAGTTTTCCTTCTTCCTTCTTTCATAAAACACATTGCTTTCAGGTCTTTTCCAAGTTCTCTTAGATTAATGGGGTTCCTACATATCCTCACTTTTCTTTCTGTGAGTATAGATACTCTGATTTACTCTGTCTGTATTAATATAAAGAAGCATATGATCATGCATGTGCTAATACATTAATATATGGTAGTATTAATTAGCTTGTACAGTATGTAGATTACCTTATTTTATTTCATGTTTTTTTTCTTATTTTCAGTTGGCAGTTTTTGTGAGCCATGCAGCTGTGACTCCAGAAACATATTGGAAATCTGTGTTGCCACATACTCCTATGCCCAAAGCAGTCACTGATCTTCTACATAATGGTTAGTTGCCAGAAATATTCACTTCAGTAAAAAAAAAAAAATTTAGATGGTTTTTATAACAACCTGGATTTTGATACCCATCTAGTGAAGCATGTGTTTTGTTGGACATACAACTTACTGATCAGTGATAAGTTACTAGTTATATAGCTACAAATGCGTTTATATATCGGTAATCCAAAAAATCAATTTTACTGATGGAAATTATGTTTCTTTTTTTATTATTATCTTCTTGGATGAACGAAAGATAAGAGCACGGATATCCATGTTGGCGTTGGGAAAGGCGATGTATCCGTTCATGCTCCTGGCACAAACGTACGTATTGGTGGTAATGGTGGCGTATCCGTTCATGCCCCTGGCACGAACGTTGGAGTTGGTAAAGGTATTCATGCCCCTAGCAACGTTGGTGTTAGCAAAGATGTGTTTGTGAATGCCCCTGGTACCCACGTCAGTGTTGGCAATGGTGGTGTATCCGTTCATGCACCTGGCACCCACGTTGGTGTTGGAAAAGGTGGTGTATCGGTTCATGCCCCTAGCACGAACGTTGGTTCTGGCAAAGGTGGTGTATCCGTTCATGCCCCTGAAACCAACGTTGGTGTTAGCAAAGATGTATCTATTAATGCCCCCGGCACCCATGTCGGTGTTGGCAAAGGTGGTATATCGGTTAATGCCCCTGGCACCCATGTTGGTGTTGGAAAAGGTGGTGTATCGGTTCATGCCCCTGGCACGAAGGTTGGTGCCGGCAAAGGTGGTGTATCCGTTCATGCCCCTAGCACGAAGGTTGGTGCTGGCAAAGGTGGTGTATCCGTTCACGCCCCGGGAACCAACGTTGGTGTTAGGAAAGATGTATCTGTTAATGCCCCTGGCACCCATGTTGGTGTTGGAAAAGGTGGTGTATCGGTTAACGCCCCTGGTACCCATGTTGGTGTTGGAAAAGGTGGTGTATCCGTTCATGCCCCTGGCACCCATGTTGGTGTTGGCAAAGGTGGCGTATCTGTTCATGCTCCAAAACCAAAACCGAAAGGGAATTGTGCAAAGGTCACTGTTGGCAAAGGAGGTGTTATTGTCCGTTGTCATAACAAGAAAAAGCCCGTAGTTGTAAACGTATCGCCGTTTTTCTACAATTATGCTGCTACCAACGATCAACTTAAGGACAATCCAAATGTTGCGCTTTTCTTCTTGGAAAAAGACATGCATCAAGGCAAAGCAATGAACTTGCACTTTACTGAAACCACTAATCCAACATCAACTTTCTTACCTCGTGAAGTTGCTGACAAGATACCCTTTACATCAAAGAAGCTCCCAGAACTATATACTCGTTTCTCCATTGAACCTGATACAATAGAATCTGATTCAATGAAGAAAACAATCAACGAATGTGAGGATAAGGGCATGGAAGGTGAGAAGAAGTATTGTGCTACTTCATTAGAGGCCATGGTTGATTTCAGTACATCTGAGTTGGGTAAAAAGGTGAAGGCTATCTCAACAGAGGTAAACACTAGAAAACGTACTCCATTACAGAAGTACACAGTTGAAGGAGCTAAGAAATTGGCTGCCAATGAAGCAGTAGTTTGCCACAAACAGAAGTACCCATATGCGGTTTTCTATTGTCACAAAACCACCACCACCAAAGCATACGCAATCTCTTTGGTCGGGGAAGACGGTACAAAAGTTAAAGCAGTTGCAGTGTGTCATACAGACACTGCAAAATGGAACCCTAAACATCTAGCATTTAAGGTTTTGAACGTCAAACCGGGTACCACTCCAGTTTGTCATTTCTTACCGGAAAATCATGTTGTTTGGGTCCCTTACTGATAACATATACGTAGTATCTAATAATATAATATTAATTATATAGAGAATAATGCCCATATGGTGTGATTGTATTTAGGGCTTGTAATATACATTAGAGATGCATGCCATTGATGTACACTAGAGACTGTTTATGATCATATCTTTGTACTTGATTTACATATGTATTATACGATCATATCTTTGTACTTGATTTACATATGGTGATATTATTATACGATTGATCGATGTTATCATTCATATTACTTGAACTCTTAATATTAATAATATTAGAATTTCAGATTTTCAGATTTCTACCCTTAGTTTCATAATCATAACGATGTTAAATGAATAGGAAGTTATCATTCATAAAAGCTTAATATCGATCGAAATGGCATACGTTTACATAAGACATATGTGCTTCTAGACCATCAGGGAGTCGACGTGTATATAAACACCTGCAGTAGTATTCTAGAAAGTTGTAAAATGCTACTTGCATTCTACAAATCACATCAATGTTTGGTTGTTTTGTATTAATTGTAACGTGTAGCACCTAAAACTTGTAGCACAACAATGATATGGACGTATAGTAATTGATTGATGTTTTGACCAGTGGATTCATCATCTTGCATATTTACATATTGAACAAAAGATTAGATAATTTAGTTCATAACTAACTTGTTCAAATTAAAGTCCGATGTTGTCCCAAACTCAAGAATTGAACTAAAAGGCGAACGGGTTTTGATAACAAGTGCCCTAACACTTGTCAAAGTTTTCTAAATTATAACTAAACAAGCATTCTATTAAGATAGATGTTATTTTCAAAAATAACAAATACAAAAAAAAAAAAAAAGTACAAGATGCATAATATGCCTTCGAAAATATATATTAGTCATCATAAAATCCTTATAAATAAGGTTGTTATTCCTATTATCATCTTCAATACAGAAGAAATTTATATATAATGGAAAATATTGTTAGACAACTTTTTATGTCTTTATTTCTGAATAATGCCTTTACTTCTGAATTTTCAAGAAGAAAAAAAAAAAAAAAAAGTCGTACATTAGCAAAAGGATTCGTACAACTGTAATAGCTGAATAGTATAAAAATTAAAAATGTTCAACAATGGAATAAAGCAGCTAATGCCAAAGAATGACATACTGATTCAGTGATTTGTTCAGCAAAAAAGAAGAATATGATTACATGTGTCCAAATTCATCTATCCTATGCAGCTTTCCCACTAATGTTTCAAAAACAAACAATGCATGATCCCTCCACACCACCATTTCTTCTTTTCTATTATACTACAAGTTCTCAAATTGTGCCACTGATTATGGCAAATAAATATTTAGAAAATGAAAATTCTACAGGGATGATTTTCATTGGATGGAGGGTATATGAATGTGGTGTATATGATATTTACTTACAAGCAAGGGTCGTTGCAATAACCGTCTGATAGCGAATATGATGTTGATTCTTTGTATTTACATAGGCACTAGAAGAGGTTCTAAACATCCCCATGTTCTTCCACACTTGAGCTTGACGATTAATGGAACTGAAAGAAATTGATGTTAACTAGATCAGTCACGTGAGTGTACTTAATCAAGTGCAAACAACTTTAAGATGACAATTTAAAATTTTCAAAGATCAATAAGCCTATGTTAAGTCATTGTCCTTTGTTCGCATCTTGAAATTGTGTATAATGTGAGTCCAACACGTTCGGTGACGTGTCACAACGGGCAATATTTGGTACCGCTAAGGTCAGGTTAACGAAACCCTAAACAATTAATTTAAAATTTATGTATTTGATTTCAGTATAATAAAAATCTATTTTTTGAATAAAACGATTTATGAGGTTCTGTGATTTAAAAATTCACTTTCTATTACTTTTAACTTGTTTAACCCTTTCCTCCAACTTATTTTGTTGATCGATGTATTTGACCCATTACAGATAAAAGTCATAAAACTTAAAACCCAAATTGAAACATTCAAGTACATGGGTCAAATTGTAGCTGTTAACCCTGTCAATTGTGGTTTTGTAAGTCTATTTGAGGAGGGTTTAAGTTTCAGAAACTAGCATGTTTGCAAACAAACAAAAGAATGGAAAAAAACAATAATTTAGAGTGATAGATAACCCACCAAGAAGGGATGCAGCGCTTTCCATACTCAATTTTAGCAACAATCCAGCTTCATTTACAACCGAAGGATCAGCTTCTAGTATTAACTCGTCATGTACCTGACAAGAAGATTATGAAATATCCAACATCTCATCAGATATCACACAAAATAAATTAACATTAAAAGTCACTTCACATTATGATGAAAAACAAATGAACAATCTGATATCATCAGAGCGTCTGAACATAGAATCTGACCTGTAAAAGGATTCTACAACGACCCTTAAGCATGTGGAATCTTTCTGCAAACTGAGAACGAGACTCTGACTTCTCAACACCTTCACTTATTACAGAGTGTATAGTTATCATTGCAACTTTTATTATATCAGCTGCAGATCCCTACAGAAACACAAACATTCATGCTTACCAATAGAACTGAACTACGATATTAAATTAGAAAGAGAAGTTATCTTAATTTCATACCTGACAAATGGAATTGACAGCTTGTCTCTGAGCTTTTGACTTCTCTTCTGCATTTCCAAATTTAATTTTCGCCAAAAATCGTTTCCTTCCCATTAGGGTTTCCACGTAACTACACAACACCGCCAATGTATGTTACTTTAAAATCCGATCTTCGAAGAAAACCAACAATATATGTTAACAAGTCCTCATAACATACATAGAACAGCTGCATGATATATTGGTGATCATATAAACACTGGTTAAAAGTGGATAAGACAATCCATTTCGTAGAGGTGGTGAGTTTGATCCATTTACTTGTGAGCATTAAACCGGGTTATGTTTTTATTACAACTGGTCAAATGGGTAGAAAGACGGCAAAAGTGTATTTATCATAGATAAACCCTCCAGAATCATGTAAATAAAAAAAATTTGAAAAGAAAAATATATTATAATTTAAAATAGCCTGCCACCCGGTTTGACCGGAACAAAAAACATTCTGACCCGCCCCTTTTGCCACCTCTAATCATGACATTCTTTGTGCTTTCCTTATACTCTATCTTCAATTCATAGGCAGTAAACTATCTCACCCTTTTTGACGGCACACTGCCACAGCTTCTTTAAGCCAAGAAGAAACACCAGGAAACGACCTTTTAAAGCTCTGGATTTTTTCATTAGCATCATCTGGACTGCATTCCAGTTGCTCTGCTAGGGAATTTGCACCCATACCATATAGAATGCCATAAACTAATCTTTTGGTTTGCTCTCGTTCTTTAGGGTCCACTAAAGACTCTGCTTTCCCAGTCCATTTTGCAGTAATCATGTTAAAGACATCACCAAGAGGCTTTGTAAGGAGCTCAATTAGAGACGGGTCTTTAGAGAAATGGGCCATTAATCTCAATTCTATCTGAGAATAATCTGCAGTTACTAGTAACCAGTTTTCCTGCACGCATATATATTATAAGCGAGATGAGACACCTGGTACCATTTACATGTTACTTATGAGTAGAGGTGGCCATTTCCTGATGAACGAGTCGACTTCGGTTATGTTATAAAAAGAACGGTCAAACAGGGGGAAGAAGTTTATTTGAAAATATAATCATTCTTTATTCATAAAAAGTACTGACTTAGTTCATTCAAAAAGTTAGATTACATTCCAGTAATGATATTGGTATATAATATTTGACACGATAAGTAGACTTTAAAAAATCTTGAAGAAAAGTTTTCATCTGGCTAACAAGACCCAACCTGCCCTACCCGCACATTTTGCCAATTCTACTTTTAAGTGATAACCATGTATCTGGAAACAACCTACATATTAAAGAAATAAGTCCTGACCTGAGTAGCAATGAAGAAATCACGAGGATTGACTTTGTAATGATCTGTGTCTGAATCACCATCCTCTTTTTCATCACGATTTATTGTGAACTCGACCATGTGCTCGACACACTGATATATTTCAGTAAACAGACAACACAATTTCAGCTGATGAAGAACCAATATGAAATAAATTATAGAGGTGGCAATTTTTACCCATTTACTTATGAATGGGTCTATTCGAGTTATGTTTTCTTTGAAAAAAAACAACAACTGCTTTTAAACAGTTAGCAGTTTCCTAAAAATTTTGTTCAAATAAAAAAGGTGATCACTGAAACAATATAAATACTATGGTTGTATTTGATACACTAGTTATTTATTGAAGGTTTTATAATCAATAAACAAAAAGAGTTCTGAGTCCACCTCTAAAAATAATGGGAAGAAAGATCAGACTTCAGAGGACACACCTGAAGATTAGGGTCCTCCATGGATAACCGTCCGGTGGCTGTTGAAGTTTGGAGCCAATGTCCATGAAGTGTATATCTTTGAGTCCTCATGGATAACTTTGAAAGTGAACATATTGAACCCAATGTACTGTTCAAGAGCTTGGCCAAAGTTCGATGCTCTTTAATAACAGGAATTATAGGATGCTCAAGCCTGAAATAAGCACTCAGTTTTAGCATCATGATTCCAATAAAGTAACATACATTTATAAGTTACTCTGTATCATACTTACAGAATTTACCTTAACAATTCTAAGCAATGTTTATCGGTACTGGGGTGGTTTTTCCCTTTGTAACCATCAGGAATTGGCAGCTTTAACCGTGTATAAAGTACATCTGCAATATCTGCAGCTGTATACAAGGAAAATCGAGTGCCCGCTAGCCTGTAAGCTTCCTTCTCAAGATATCTTAGCTTTTTACCCAATACATAACGTGACTGAATGCAACCATCCATGTCAACGCCAATTCCGGAGAGCTCCATGTCAGCAAGAACATTTACCTAGAAAAACAAATTAGCAAAGGTTTAAGAAAACATTTTTCTTATTATTAGACACACCATGTTTTGCCACTTGTCACATCCTCACCAGTGGCATCTCGGTAGTTAGTAATGCTTCATGAAGGTTTTCAGACGATAGCAACTTCCAGAGAACAGATGATAATGCTCGAGTTTGAGCAACACGCCTACAGCAACCATTATGTGCAGCTCTTCGCATCTGATTTTTCCACCGACCCTTCTGGTTTGCAGCTGCTGCCACCTCACTAGATAACCTTTTCTTGACTTCCTGTATAATAAAATACAACATTTACGATGCATGATAAAAAATAAAAAAAAAAACCCTCAGAGATCCTTAGATACAAAACATAAGTTTTAAAATTTCCATATTTTACAAGGGTATTCTGCATTTCAGCTAGGTGTGTAGGTCAGACGAGTTGGCTCACGTTTCTGATCAAAAACTTTTTACTTTCATCGAAAAATAATAGTAATAAAAAATAAACTTTTGCTAAGAAACTAATGCACTGATTATCATTACAAAAACAATAATAATAAGTTTTTGAATAATAAAAAATAAAAATAGACTTTGACACGTCTGAGATAAAAACACGACTCAAATCAACCCATATATAAGTAAAATGGGTTGAAAGTCAGCTGTCACCTGTTACACCACCCCCTAACAACATACAGTATAGAAATACCTTTTCCAAATTAGGGTTAGAACTTCTCTCCTAATCAGGCCAAAGAATCCAAGTTACAACACACAAGTCAATGACATCTTGAAGATGAACAGGAGAGAACATATAGAAACTATTTTCAATGAGCTCCACACCGATAGTTTTTACTGGATGAATCATGCCACCAAATCTCTGAATAGAAACAGCAGGATATTTCAACACCTGATTCTGAATCTTCAAATTCCACCCAAATTTTCTCACTTGCCTTTTTCCCATTATCAAACTAACTCGAAGCCACCTCTGATTTGCCATCTCAAGATTATTACCAATCGGATTTTTGTTTCTTTTACTGTCGGACCAGAATAAATCCTTGGGGATACTGATATAATAAACAGGAGAATCTTCCCAACAGACTGCAATGCCATGTAATTCAAAAGGGGCAGTCGTGTTAAATTCAGACCGTTTATTGAAATGAATATCGAAGAAGAACTCGTGTGTGGTGTCCCACATATCCAAGAACAAATCAAATCCACCAGGAGTGTTGACTGCACTCATAGGACCCTTGTCAGAGTTCCTCTCCTTATTACCCACACATATATTCTCATTTGCATGCTCTTTGTGAGGAATATTTTCATCAACATTCTTTCCTTTCGTACCATCCACTGCTGCCACCGAGTTATTGGCTTTAAGTGAGTTATTGGCATTTGAGTTACTTAAGGTGGTATCATCTGAGTTTTCTTCTGCTGGTTTTCCTTCCTTCAGTCCCTCAGAGTCTGATTTTATATCTTTTTGGTCCATACAAACAAAGCTACTTGTGGCATCTTCTCGCGATGACGTACTTGTTTCTTTCTTAGTGAGATTTGCAGAAGCTGTTGGTAATTTGGAAAGAGAAAACTGAGGAACTTCAACTCCAAGAGCTTTAAAAGCCGAGAAAGCAGCAGCCCGTGCTTCTTCAGCTTTCTCAAGAACAATTTTGCGGGCCCCATTCATTATCTTTTTGGCCACTCCCAACTGTATACGTTTTTGTGCTGTGTTTTCTGTATCAAACAGAAACTTTGGTTACATAACTTATGGACAGAAGTATATCAAAGTATCACTCACGAACGTATTAAAGGATAGTTTTATCATGGTAGTAGGACACTAACTATAGCATTACACAAAAGGCTTGGTGACACAACTAAGGATTGGAGATAGCACAATATGTGGTAACGTGGTGAAACAGATAAGTTTTAGTCAATATGGTCCTTTCTATGCTTCTTTTATATAATTAATACTAATGCATTATATCATCTATATATGATAAAAAAAAAAAAAAAAAAAAAAAAAGTGTAATATAACAATGATAATCTAACTACCGAATTAAAAGTGACTACGAGGCTGTCTCCATTGAATATACATTTCGTGTGACTTTTGACCCTTCAACTTATTTAACCATTTTATAGAGCGTCATAGAAATTGACCTATTTATAAGTAAATGTGTCAAAATTGCCACTCTAGCATAGATGATAACTCGTCGACAGCAAATATTACCTTGTGCATCCCATGATGAAGATTCAAAAATTGCTTTGGCAATTTCATGTATGGATGCTTCAGCAATTGCTTGCGGAGTGCGCAAGCCAGCTTTATATAGGGCCCTAGCTCGAGAACCCTACAATATGCAATCATAATCAATAAAAGAGTTGCATAACTCAATAGGTCCTTTCAGGCGTTGGGAATGTGAGGCTATCTAAATCATACCTCACAGACCAAATTATAAACAAACCTTGATATATGGAATGGTGGTAAGCTCAGCAATTTCTGCTCTTACACCAAATGAGACACGGTTTTGGAACTTGGCAACCAAGCTCTCGAGATCATGCCAACCAAGCCTTTCACAAAACACTGACACCATCGAGGCAAATCTTCCAGCATTTTCTTGTAAGGATTGAACCATTCCACGAGCCACCTTGAAAGCTTCGCAAACCTCTGCCACAGGTACTTCCTTCATTCAAAAATAGCCTCAAGTCAAGCAAAAGTAATGGAACTTGTGCATATGGCAAGACTAGGAAGTAGAGATGGCATATTTGACTCATTCACAAGTTGACGGGCCGATTTGGGTTATGTTGATTATTAACGGGTCAAACAAGTAGAATATATATATTACATACTTTCCTGAATAACTTTATTCATATATTAGATTATTGTTGAGATAATATTTTTTGTAATCATATCTGACGCAAATCATTTACAAATAAGAAATGCCTAGTGTGGCCTGTTCTGACCAGAGTTGCCCTTTATGACCCAAACCCATTTCAATGTTCTGGGTTAAACTCAACTCAACCTCCTTAGACCAAAGTTGCCCTTTATGATTGAACCCAATTTGACCCCTTACCCTGCGCACCTAATTTGCCACCTCTACTTGGGTTTTTTTCACCTAGATTTACAAAAGCTACCACATGGATGAGTACAGAGCTCAAGAGTGCATTGTAGATAAACATATATCAGTGGAATGTGAACATCAAAAGTTCCATTCCGATCTTGAGACATAACTACCAACCTGCACAAGTCTGGACAAGATGAGTGCAACATAGAATCTCTTACAGACACGAAGCATTTGATCATCTGTCAGCATGCCATTGGTTGACACCCCAAGCCCTTTTATATCATGTCTTGATCTTTCTGAAGTGCGAATTGGAGCTCCATGAGCCATGCGCATTAGAAAAGGCTCTCGCACACCAACACGATTTCCAACTGACTACAATTCAAAAATAGATGGATATCATAAAATGGAACCAACAAAGACATTAAATTCGAGAACTTTAAAATCGAAAGTTGAAACATACTTACATACCTGATCAAGAAATTCAAGAACTTTACAATCGAAAGTTGAAACATACCTGATCAAGAGCAGGCAATTGCATGAATCTTTCATAGTACAGTTCCCAATCTGGCTCAACATCAACATTAGTTGGTGTTACTAAGTATACCAAATGCAAGTCAGACGCAAGCACAAATCCTTCTCTCGCCCTTGAAAGATCATCCAGCACAATCTAGAATCAAATAAAAATAAAAATGCTGCTCAAAGACTAAATTTAAGGATCTATAACGACAACAAAACATAAAATTGGGAGAAAATGTTAAGAATAAAAAAATACAGGAGTGGTGGATTACATTTGGAAAGTGATTACGTGATGTTGGATGATCAGGATCGAATAACAAAAGCAATGAAACAGACTGTAGGAGATAGTTTTCTTATATGCTTTTTCTGTTTAAAGTAGTGAAAACCAGTTGATGAGTTGTTTGATTGTTTGCAAAACTCTTATTAGCTAAGATCTTAGGGACAAGGGTTAATTACATATTTCCCCTACTTAAATCATACAAAATTACAAATATCATATATACCCAACAAAACAAAAAAATTACATGTATACCCAAATCACTAAATTTATTTATAAAATTAACCTTTATAATCATCAATAAATTCTATAAATTTTGTTATTGACTATTATACCCCTATTCTATATATCCTTATCCCTCTTTCTTAGAACCCTAAATCTCATGTCTAAATGCATTTGTGCCGTTTGTTTCACTAAAAACTGAATTATAACTACATTTACATTGTAAAATTTCATTACGAATGCCTTGTGGTGATGGACTTGTTTGAGACATTAATATCATTTCTTTTATTCCAGCAAAACACATCACCATTAATAAACATCACGGAAATATAAGTAGAGTGAGTAACAATTATAATCATATGATGATACTGAATTCTATTCCTTCAATCCTTCTACATGGAAATGACAGTCAAAGTATCACCTATTTTTTAGTTATTGGGTTCCAAATTCAACACCAATTAAACACACTAATTCCAAAACATCTTGGGATTGGCTTTTGATTTAATTTGTTCGTGGAGGGGTAATAAGATAAAGGGAGAGAGATAGAGAAAATAGGAATATAATTGTCATTTATGATTTTAAAATTTATTATTATTATTAAAATTATTGATTTGGGTATATATGTAATTTTTTAGTTTTATTGGGTATATATGATATTTATATGACTTAGGTAGGGGAAATATGTAATTAACCCTAGAGCAAAATGAACAAAAAAGTAAGTTCTTGTGAAACAAGATGTGTATCTTGAATTAGAAGTGGATGGATAATTCTATTTTACTTCTAAATACCAACTTTTTATTTCAGCTAGGACAAATATGATTTTTAAACAGATCATTAGAACAGAATTTGTTTATCCAAAGAACCCACATCGAAATAATAAGAAAGGGTCAAGATACTTACAAGAGACTCCTCAGGGCAGAGAGAGCTGCCAAAACAAGCCCGGCCTAGAGGTGTAGTACTGTATAACTTAGTATCTTCACTCCACTCAAGAAACTTCCTATGACACAGCCACATCAAGGAATCTTTTGCTGATTTTACAACATCTTCAAATGGCTGTGTTGAATTGAGAAGAGTGCATCTAACGTATCGATGAATATCATTAGCAGTTTGAACTATACCACCAGCAACGACTTCTAAGATTGCATGGGTCATTCCATTCTTATCGTCTGACAAACAAGAATACAATGGTGGACAGCTATCACCAATGAGTGCCATTATTCTTTTCACTTCCTCAGGCTTACATATTAGCACCTAAGTTCAAAAAGATGCTGAAGATATATAATATACATCTAGATAGCTAATATGAATTTAGAGTTCCAAATAGAAAACCCAAAGATCCCAGTCTACATAAAAACAAATAGAAGAGACGCTATAACCCATTTACTTATCAATCAGTCACTTCAGACTATGTTATATATCTAACACTTAACATGTCAAATGAGTTAAAAGTCGGCCAAAGTGTAATTTTTGAAGCATAAAACCTCCTAATAACTATCAGATACAATACTTAATGTACCCTTTGGCACACTAATAATTTTTTAGAAATTTAGCAAAGTTTTTCGGGTCAACCCAATCCATATTGATATGTACCAAAAATTGTCCATGTACACCCATTACCCAACCTGTCAATTTTGCAACCTCTAATTTACATACAAAACAACTACAAAGATATACGTACACTCTCTCCCTTCGTATCAATTCCAGTGCGACCAGCACGCCCTGACATCTGGCGGTATCTTGTCCCGTCTAAGAAATCCCGACCAATCCGAGGTTGACGGAATATAACTCTCCTTGCGGGTAGATTCACTCCAGCAGCTAAGGTGGATGTCGCAGTTAAGACACGTACTAGACCTTTACGATAGCAGCTTTCAACAATTTCTCTTTCTTCAACCTGAGTAACAAAGGGAAAGATCTCAAACACATAAAACTATAACTGATTGGGAAATATGAAATTGGCAATCACTGAATGGAAACTTTGGGGCGTTTAGTTCGCATAATTCTTTTAAAAGGATTAAAATACATCAAAGGAATTACGCTTTGTCAAGCATTACATTTAGTTGACAGCGAATGGAATGCCATTCAATTCCATATTTCCATTCCTTCGGATTTTTATGCTTGGTTTGTAAAAATTGCTTTAAAGCAGGTAATAAAATTAGAATGCATTTGTTCAATAATATTTCAATACAAATTACTTTTTTGAAAAATGTTTTCGTCAAAATTTTAAAAATTAAATAACATTCCAATTGGATTCAACTCAGCAAACAGCAAACCAAACACGCCAATGACTGTATGGGTATGTAAATGTTGGAGGTGATAGCGTACATACTGTTAGTCCAGCATGGTGATAGGCAACACCTGAGGGAAGTGTTTCAGCTAGTACAGGATCTAATCCTGCAGGAGACTTCTGCAATGCATCAATGGCAGAAGTAATATCAGGATATTCATTTTCACCATTAGGGGTATTAATGCAAAATTTCTTCAGGTATTTTGCAACATGCTTCGCAGTTGATTCACATCCTTTGCGACTGGAGCAAAAAATCAACACGGAATGGCCCTCTTGCACAACCTAATATAATATAAAAATGTCCTTTCAGTATATGCAAAGATAGACATTCAGCTTCATAAAACATAAAGACTTCAAATTTCGCACCTCGTTGCATAATTCTATGATATGATCAGGATCTTTACCACCAAGCTCAGCTCTTTTTGATATAGTCCTTATAAGTTCCATCTTTTTGTTATATATTGTGTTACCAACTTTAATGTACTCCTCAAGTGGAACAGGTCGAAAATCTGTCTGGTACAGTGCTGCCTGAAATATGTCAGATTTAAATCAGTAATAACGTAAGAGTTAACAAAATGCATACACGAACTGTTGTATCACAGCTTACTTGAAGCCAGTCAGCAACTGCACCAACATTAGGTAGAGTCGCACTCATCCCAACAATTTGGAGACCATGAGTCGGGTCAGTCTTCCCACTGCTTGTTCCAGAACTTTCTCCACTAGAAAATTCTACCCTGCCTTCACCAGCTCCATACCGAAGCTTTGTCAACATGAGTTCCAAGAGATATCCCCTGTGCTGATCTCCAACCTGGCCAACAAGAAAATGATCCAAAGCATGGTAGAAGGTAGATTAGGCAAAATGGGTGGGCTGGTCGATATGACTAACGAGTCGAAATGGGATGCATCGAGTCCGGTTAACCCAAAACATTTTTTCTTGTCAATAAACATTTAGAAAATCATGATTGATATAAGCATGTCAACTATGACCAAAAGGTTATATTTTTTCAATAGCAACCTGCTTTTTGACTAAAGAGATTTACAAGGTTTGCACATTAAAGATGAACTTGAGAAACTTTTGGCTTGATTGAAGCTTTTCCTTTTTAGCCATATTACTTGTTACCTGTTTCTCCTGTTAGATATAAAACGTCACCCAGAACCACCCCATCTATAAGTAAATTGGTCACAATTGCCACTTAGCAATTACGATGTATTGCATTATTCAAAGATGCGAAGATTACCATGTGAAGTTCGTCAATTACGATAATCCCAACTTCTGACAAGCGCCCCTCTTCTAGCAATCTATTGAGTAGAGAATTTGCCTTCTCAATTGTGCAAACAGCGACAGAGGTATCTTTAGGAAGCGTTCCACCACCTTGGCTTCCATAATAACTACGAACATGCTTGTCAAGTGGTTCCAATAAAGCTTCAAGATGTTCTGCCTGCAACACTTAGAGACATATAATGAAACTATAATGCATAGAAAAACATGCAATAAATAAAATGCAGAAGTAACGCAATAGTTGCACCTTCTCGGCACAGATTGATACATATGGAAGAACAAGAAGTGCCACTTTTCTTGTTGATAATACTCTACGTAACATCAAGATTTCTGCGACAAAGCTTTTCCCAGCACTATGATAGAAGAAAGCAAAAAGTTGTGAGAAGAAAGAGTAAGTGGAAAACATTGACACAGATGGAGAAGATATACGATATAGATTGAACTGCCAGCAAAGAAAGTTTAATGGCTTAACTAGAAAAAGATTTAGCACAACCTGTTTGATGTTCAAACATTGCAACAAAATTCAAAAGATACCAATTGTCATCTTTGTCGGAATGTCGGATAGAGAACTCAATTTTGCCAACTTATTTACGGCAAGGTGAATTCAGATTGTATTTTATCTCTAACAAGTCAGAACGATAATAAAGATAGTTAACACGAATCGGGTCAAATAAATTGAATGAGTCAAGAGGGTCCTTTATTGACGCAAGGTGTATTTTAACGCCTAGACTTCTTACATCATTTTCCCAAAGATAACTATTAAAGTTATAAAATTCTATAGAACATGCAAATTCTTTAATTATAAAAGGAAAGTTAAATAATTGGATCAACTAATACCAAATTTACCCCTTTTGACCAGTTACCTAACCCACCCAATTCACAGCATCTACTGGTGACTTTCTTATCAAAATGGCAGATTGGCAATACCTTGTAGATGCACAGTACACAAGGTTCCTTTTTTGTAACACTCCGTCCACCTGAAGGCAGTCCACCTGGAAGATGACAACTGGATTTAGATTTAACATTTAACATCAAATAATATAAACTAGATATCAATTGTGGCCTAGAAAAGTACCTGCCAAGGATAAAGCTTTGATATCCCGCGTCTCTTATACACATTGCATAATTCAGAAGGGAGCCAATTGCCAATATCTAAACGATCATTAAGCGGTACAGAACTTGATGGAGTATTTTCTACACTGTTAAAATCATTTACGCTGATACTTTTAATGTCTGTACCTGGTGTACTACCAGATGTCCTATTCTCATGAGGTTGATTTGATACATCTGTTCTCCTTTTGGCAATTACACAACTCGATGTTGCGTCTTGCAATTTAGACAGAGATTGAACTTGGTTGCAAGGAGTGCTCATATTGTTAACAATGCAATGGGTTGGCGCATCCACAACCATATTTTTGTCTTCGCGAGAAAAATCAAAATGCTTCACGGGTAACGGTGATACTTCTTTGTGTTCAGAATCACCGTTCTGCCCTGAAGATGCCAAGTCAGCATCCACATTACTGCGTAAGTCGTTTTTTCCATCTGCTATAAACAGAGCATTTCCTTTGGACATGCCATCAGCCACCAAGATTGCCTCTTTCCAGAACGTGTCTCCTGGTGAAAATATGGAACTTCCGCGCATTGACTGAGGAGTTTCTTCAGCTCCAACTTTGACTACCTTCAGGCCCGGTGTATTACATAACGCCATGTCAGCATCTTCGGTGGATGTTCTATTGCATTTCCTCAAACCCAACTGAAGCTCCTCCTCGTTGGACTGGGTTCCAGCACTACTTAATCGTCTCTTCTTAATTGATTCATCTTCCAAATCTATCACAGATGGAATACCCGGCCTTTTATTTGTGTTAACTTTTGTGGTTGGAAGTTCTCTGCATCGGTAAAAGATAATTTAAGATGAAAACTAACCTACAAAATAAAACAGCGCAACAGAGAACCTATAGGTGAAAGCATGTGTCAAGTTTCCTTTACTTAGTGGTGGGTTCGGCATACAATTTATCTCTGAAGGGTCAAACGGGTATAGTTAACAACATAGCTGACAAGGAAACACGTCAAATGGGTCAAAAGCCACCCAACTTGTATATAATGCGTAAAACCTCCTATACCATTTATTCAATATATAGCTATTGTAATGATACTTAACACATTTCTGATTTATGAAAAAGATGCAATTTCTGGAAGTGTTAGTATAACGGGTCAACCCAAACATAACCGACGCCACCAATTTTGACCTGAAGTCCTGAACCCGTTACTCAACTGCCTTACCACCCCTTACATGTATTATAGATCAGTGACAAACTAACTACTTACAGCAGTCATTTTTATATAACTAGTGAAATTTAAAAAGTACGACTACCCCAAAAATAAGTTACTTACCTACAATAAAATGACAAAAAATTAGTTGCAAACTGTTGCAGTTCTGGGTTCTCGACAGCGTGCACAGAATTAGAATGGATACAGTGAAGACCATCTTCATTTCTTACAGATGATTCAATCTCTGATGTCAGGTTTCTTCTTACTTGATCTTGTCTATCAGATGGCCCACAGGCTGTAGATAAAGTGCTAACGGGACGTTTTTCATTAGGTGAAGGAACTAAATAGCTGGACAAAGAACCCTTAGCACTAGGTGACACGTCAAGTGAACGTTTTGCATCTTGTTCAACTTTCCCTGATTTTGTAAGAGGTGATACAAACTTATTTTTTTTCTTTGCAGAGAAAAACTGCACATAGCAATAACGTAACAATGTCAGAGAGGTTTGTTCTTCCATTTTCCAATATTAATATACCCATGTAAAATTGTAAACTGAAATTGTAAGGCAAAAAAACTACCTACCATGGTTTCAATGGTACTCATATAACATTATATAACCAATAAATAATTGATGTGTCGCAGATTGTGTAAGATTGTTGTGTTTCTTCTATTCAATTGAACTCTTGATACGTTATACGCAACAAATATTATAATCCAAGAATGCTTCATACAAAAAGCTTAAAGTAAACTCATCGTTTATTGTTTATGGACATAGGAGTCACTCTAATCGAAGATTATTAACTAGAACCTACTTGTATACCAACTCAATAGCTAGAAGCACTAGTTCCAACATAGCATTGTCATCAAAATGTAATTAAAAGATAATGTCAGTGACACCCAAGCAAGTAACAATTTCCCAACAATGAACGTCCATCAATAGTACAGATGTGTATAAAATATGCGATACTTAAAGCAAACGGTGTCGTTTTCTTTTGATAATGTGGAATAATTACGTTCACAACCAAGTGGCCAACACGCTGTTGGCTCTATAACTTCAGGTATCTCTAGAATGAATATCAAATTATATTAATTTCTTATGGTTTGGAACTCACAAACAACAACCACCAAGAAAACAGACTTTTCTTTAATTTCTAAATATGCCACCCCAACAACCCTAACATTCTTTTTTGTTACCAAACCAGCGCAAGCTACCGTCTTTTACAGTTCTACAATACCCAAATGTTAATATAGCATGTTGTAATTTCAATTGATTCGATTCCCACTAAGAAAAACACGTATTCATGGAAAATTTAGGTTTTGCAGTTTGAAAAAACCCTAAAGATGCATTCTTGCAAGTACGCTAATTCCTAACGTATAAATGAATATGTGGGTAATTCATATAAAAATTTATGGGTTTTTTGGGGATTAGGGGGAGAAAAATGAAGACAAACCTGATCAACGCGAGAGCGTGATGAACCATCTGACGCCATTTTGGCAAGGGATGATTCAGGCAATTTGAGCCCTAGTTCATATAAGCCCTCGTCGGAGTGTTCAAAGGATTTGAACTTGATTGAAGACCGCCAATACTGAAAATTTGGCCACTTTTTAAGTAAGCAATCTTTTACGTGGGGTACTGGGTAATTTCAATTTTCAAATAGGGGAAATCAAAACTTATTATTAAAAGGGTGATTTCTTTTTATTTTATAAACTTGAAGGACTTCCTTAAAAAAAATCAAGATAATTTACCTTCTATTTTATTTCATGTACATGGATGATGAATGGAACTATTACCCTAAAAATAAGCCTACTCCATTCATCATTTGACATATCAAAAGTTTTTTTTTTTCATCTTTCAATTATCATCAATCAATTTTTTCATATCCACCAATCACTTTTTCATGTTTAGATTTAAGCATGTAAGTTTATACCTACTGTTAGGATATAAAGATTAATTACGTTTGAGGATTATATCTCAAGTCACGTGACTTGAGAGTTGTGGCAGAATGGAAATCACGGCCCATGATTTTTATTTAGCTTGTAGGCTAAGTTACATTTATCCTATATATGTTAACCCTAATGTAATTGTAACCCTGAGCCTTGAGCCGTAAAAGTAATAAGGAAAATCTCTTTGGTTTGACCCCGTGGACTAAACCAATCTCCAAGTTGGAGATTGGACATAACCACATTAAATTCTTGTGTCGTATTGTTCTATTATTTATCTTGTTTGTTTGTTTTGATTACTAGGTTTGCAATTGTCTGCCCGTTTATTGTTTGTGGGTGTAAAACGATTACATGAGCATTGTTTGGGTTTGTTTTTTGCTAAAAATAAGTGTTGTTAGTTGGATGTTTCCGTTGTAGTTCCTAACAATCGGTATCAGAGGTCTAGGTTGAGTTATTGGGAACAATGGCGGATGAGAGCATGATCAAGATTATTTTTTCTAATGATTAGGGTTTTATTGGAAGATGGAGAGCTTGGGTTATTGTGGCCGGATAATCACAGTGGATCTAGATTCAGTTGAAGATAATCATCGGGGGGAACAATTGGAACGACACGTTTTTAGGATTTGTTTGCAACATGTTATAGAGATCGATAGACTCGTTTTTTTTACTTGATCGCGACGAACTTGACGAATTGGTTTTCCGGGTTAAACTAGTTAGGTTATTTTTTGTGGGTTTTGACGTGACGACACGGCGAGAGGTCGGTTGCATTGTGATGGTGATTATTCACGGTGGTAATGGAGTCGGTGATCGGGTTTCAATTATTAGTTTGTTGCGTTGAGAGTTTTTGATGAAAAACCATAATAAAAAGTCACACACAACACAAGAACTGAACCGAAATTCTCAAAGTGAGAAACTCTCTTATTCAATGATAATTCGTATGTTCTCAAAACTGAAAATAATAAACCCTAAAACTCGTCCATATAGGGATGACAAGTTCTAATAACTTCAGGAAACAAAAGCCCATGCATTCCTTTGTTCCGGAGGAAATGGGATTTGAACCCATGATACAATCTTCTTGTATGTCGATTTAGCAAACCAATGCCTTAAGCCACTCAGCCATACCTCCAAGTTTTTGATCGGAATGGAATTTGATGTGCCGGGACCCCCGCTGGTAAATACTGTTGGGTTTTCAATTCCCTAACTAGATTATTATATGCACAGCGGAATAACAAAACTTTACATAATCTAAGGCAATTAGGAAACTAAAACCCTAAGGGATCTTTAACTTTAACAACATAGTACAATGAATAAATTGGACAAGGAGAATATAAGGAAAATACTAACCTTAAGAGAAAACCTATTTCTCACGCGTAGACCAACGAGCAGAGCTTCGTTACTTGGAGGCAAGTACCCAAAGTAGAATACCTCTAATGCTTCACACCCAAAAACCCAAGAGAAAGTCGAATTTTCAGAATACTTGAAAATTCGTACTTCATTCGTGTATTTATGAAGGTATAGGATGTCCCTATTTATAGTTGTGGAAGAAACCCTAAGGTTTGCTGAATTCGACTCCCAACCGGCGGTTGGACCTTCCAACCGGCGGTTGGAGCTGTTTGACTTGTAGTCCAAGTCTGCGAATTCCACCGCCTCAGAAACCCTAACCTCAACCGGCGGTTGGACCTTCCAACCGGCGGTTGAGTCAGTTTCTGGAATCTTCGTCCATATTTAATTATTTTTAATTTCTAATTAATAAACTTTTATTAATTAATTAAACAACTAAATATAATATTAATACTATTAATATTATCCTTCATCTTTCTCTTGACTGTTTATTGAGGGCAACCCAAAAAGAACTTTACCATTAATGATAGTCTCACCAATTAGTTATGATATTGGACACTATTCCAACAGTCTCCCACTTGGACAAATCATCAACTACTATTGGTCTCAAGGCTATATCTCATTAACTATGTAAAGTGTGCATCCAAGCAACTGCCAAACTCTGATCTCATCTTTAGAGTTAGTCCTTTAGATAAGTGATCAACCATTCCTTTGTTTCACGATATCTTATGAACCGAGACATGGATTATAATCAATCTCAAGATTCATATATGTTTTCCGATTTCCGATTATATTGACTATATGAGACTACTGAACTATCACTTTAGTCTCGGCCAGGCCTAGCACTTTTAAGTCAAACTTTAATCATCAGAGGGCCCATGATATCTCTTTTCCATTTTAGGCAAAAGGAACAAATAAATATCGACTACATATCACTAGTCAACTCATCATATCATACCTAGCATACCCTTTATAACTGGCATTTACGCACAGCGTTTGAATAGACTAAAGTATAACAGACTCGAAGAACTAGATACTCATGTATCTCCATTTTAAGAATAGAAGATATTATCATCTTAAAATCACTCGTGATTTAATCCATGAAGTGATCTTTTTAAGTGGGGCTTTTTCCTATACTTAAATCCCCATTAAGTACCCATGAGTGTTGCAGCAATCTCCATGCCATGTCTATCTCCATAGACATCTACTAACATTCCATGACAGTCTTGATTCACCACATACTTCCTATAGTGTGATCGACTGAGGAGGTTTGAGTAAGAGCTTATTACTCTGGAAGTGGTGTCTAAACATGCAAAACTGAAACACAACGACAAACAATAGTAAATGGTAGAACTCCTTCCCATTAAAATCTCCATTATTAATGATCGCACCCCGAACGGTCGGTCAAGGAATCGCTTCCTTGTCGTTGCCGGACCTTTCGCTCGAGGTGGGCGATCGGAGGGTGGTTTTAAATTTATAGAGCTGGGGACCTAAGTATTACTTATAATTATGGATAGCAGTAAGTAATGACTCAGGGTCGTTCTTAAGATCAACCGTATTGTGAAACCAAGCAGTCAAGACGATCGATTCGATTTAGCAGGGTTTGTAAACAGGAGATTGGATTTTTGGTTTTTAATTACTTAGGTCCTAAATTAAACTAAATAAACAGCAAAATAAAATAGTAGATGATAATCAGTATGGAGAGGAGTGTTTGTTGTGATTTCATTAGCCTTAAGGGGGAGATGATGTTTGGATTTATGTTTTGAAATCGTTCTTTCTAAGTATTTGTGTTCTACTGTTTTAGGTGCTTTATGGAGTCAACACTAGCACCCTACTATCTGATTCCTCAGATAGCATGTCACTGAGTACTGGGTTGTCATGAAACTGATCAGATCAGGCTGCTCTACCCCCAACACTGTCTGTGAAGACAAGTGACCCGTCTTGGAGTTAACTCCTAGGTGCATGAATAAGGTAACAGACCGATATTTAATTTCTGACATTTCTTTGATACCATAAAGTATTCTAATGCAAATAGAGCATTTAAGACCTAATTCGGAAAGCGTCTGTTAACTTTTCATCGATGGTTTGTTAGGTTCAGAGCTGGTGGATGACCCAGTGCTGCTCAGAATGTATACACCGACGTCCGTTCCATAGCTTGGGTGTATGGGAACCATTCCCGAAGGATGGTTCCGACACTTACACGAGGTACTAGGATGTTTTACGGCATTCCATGCCTTGCGCACTAATGCAAATTAGGGTGTATACACTGACGGCCGTTCCGTAGTTTTCATGTGTTTGTACTACACCAGAGGTGGTTCCAGCATTAAACTAAGTAGTAGGACGTTTTACGGTGTTCCACACATGTTGCACATTCGGGTCACTCTGAACCCGTTTAAACTTAGTTTGTATTAAAGCGTACCCATCTATGATATAAACCCAGCCCTCACTTAACATTACCCAATAAATCCCTGATTTATTCACGGTGTACTATACATTAGGTTTTAGCGGTATTTCCAAAGCTTCGAAATCAGACCATGCATAGATAGCACAGATAATTAATTACCCTCGGAACAAGGTTCGCGACTTCTTGTCTTTTAGGGTTTTAACCACGTTTATTGGAGGAAAGGCGATAGTTTAATGAATAGTTTATAATCATAGATGAAAGGTTAAACAGACATAGTTTTCAGTTTGTAACAATTGGGAATAACATTTCCACAACGGATTGTGCCCACGACTTTCATAGCTTCACGTTCCGTACTCCACACATTCGTGATGTTTCCGGCGCTATACAAATGAAAGCCGTATAACGTTACCTCCGTTGCTTAGTATCATTCCAATTGTATTTTTAAATTAACATCATCCCCCATTATAACGGCTAACTACATCACAACAAACACAAAAGCAAACTACTCACTAATCATGGTAACGAATCCTAAATCTAGCATAATAACAATAGCATGCATTATAATAGATAAGGAAAGAGATAACCGTGATAAATGCGTAGTTTTAATATAAGCTGAAAGATTACAACGAGCAGAGCCTCCGCTATTACAAAAGCACTTCCCAAAGTATCTCCAACAAATATTACAGAATAACCCCTCCTACTGTTTCTCCTCTAACTCCTAAGAGTAGTGCTAGAGAGAGAAAGCTACTAACTAATCTAGTGAGAGAAAGTGTGTAGTGTGTGAAATGTTGTTGGTGAGAGGTGATGAATGGTGAGAAATGAGGAGGTTGAATGCTCTATTTATAGCCTTCCAATACACGAAGTTACACTCAGCACCCTCGCTCCAATTTAATACTGAAATACACCCCATAGCTATAGAATTCGACACCGTAAAGGGGGTATACCACCCTAAATAGGGCGTATTCGGTAGCAAATAGGGCGTATTCGGTAGCAAACGGGGCGAATCCGGTAGCGTAGAGGGGGTATACCACCCCTACAGGGGGGTATACGGCCCCAAAGAGGGGGTATACGGCCCCATAAGGGGGTATACGGTCCTCTAGGGGTGTATACGGCCCCTGTGGGGTTGTATTCCCTTGGCTCGTGGTCTTGTGTGCTGGATCGTAAGTCTTGTGCACTGGTCGAACTTCGTTTGGCCATATCTTCTTCGTTCTAGCTCCGTTTTCAGCGTTCTTTATATCCACGAGATCGTAATTACCTAAAGATCATAATGAGATAATCTAAGTATAATTTCAAGGTATTATGCTTTAAAAGTGCTCGTAGAACGTGAACGTATCGTTTGTGCTCTATTTTGTACGTTATTTGGCCATTTTACTTGATTTTTGAAGCAACGCCGTATTTTTAGCCTTAGTAATGAATTATGGTGAAAAAGTATTGATATTGAATATTTTCATCCATTTTGGGGCTAAAAAGGTGGGAATTATGTACGCAAAAACGTGACTTTTTACGTCAAATCAAATATCCCACACTTAGACGTTGCTTGTCCTCAAGCAATACTTCAACTATCCTCACTTAAAAAGATGTTTAAAGTCCGATTTTTGCAAATTAAAATATTTCTTAGAATAACTATTCTTCATATGAGCAACCTGTTTCAGAGAATTGGGATAAATAAAATAATTGTTCCAGAAATAAGAAATGAATATCTTTGGACATGCTTCTGATTCTCGTGATATTTGGCATACACATGACTTAGGCAATCTCACCGGTGGTCACTCAATTCACTCGAAAGTGTATCGGGTTTCCTATCATTCTAAACAAACGAAGTCGCTCAAAAGCCAGTCATGCAGCATTCATCGTCATAGGCTTGATCGAGAATCAAATCTCCACCACTTAGGTGAGAACGGTGCTAATTATCCCAAGACATTCATCGGGTTGTAGTGTGAAGTGAGGGTTAAGGGTATGGATAGTGGGTATTTTTAGGTTTAAATGGTTATGCTTATCTTAGAACTTTTAAACTCATGAAAAAATTTATTTAGATATGCTTTTTAATGAAAACGGAAACGGATAACGGTAAGGGAAGAAGATAGCTATTTTGACTTCTATCTTTTTGAAAACACATGGAATATATATATTTTTCAGAGATCGGAGTTTTCGAGAGATTTGAAGCACTTAGCTTTATTTCTATTTTTGGCTTAGAATTTATTTGCTAAGGAATTTCTAAGGGATTTTTATTTATTTTCTTTCTTACTTCCTTTTGAGATCTTTTCTTTCTTTCATTTTTCAATCTTTTGACATTTCGAATTTTACCTGGTGTCAATTTTTCACACCTTTAGGCTTTCTCGATCTTTTTGAGATTTTAATAATGGAAACGCACACGGGATGTTTTAAGTAAAACACGAATTTTGTGATTTTTGAGTGAAAGCAAAAAGAATACCTAAATAGCATTTTTCAAAAATTTAAAAATTCCAAGATAATATTTTGGTGGGTATGGAGGTGGATGGGGTTTTAATAAAGGGTTTTCAAGAAACGAAAAGGTTAAGGCTCAACAGGGTTTACTAGGCGGATCATCGATACTAAAAATGAGTATCGGCAGGGTTAGGCTTGAAGAGATATGAGAAAATAGGTTTATTTCCTAGGGAATGTCAAGGTCATCTAATTGCACCTATACCGCGTACGGTACTCACCAATATGGTCTCGAAATGCATACCAGGAGCAAGTTCTAATTCAGAAATGCATACATCGGCACACACAACAAATGAATAGTGAAGCATTTAAAATGAATGCTTAATGGGCTCAAGATACCTCACTGCAATTAATATAGGTTGTATGTGCTTAGACATGCGCTGCCCCTAAGATTATCATTTCTTAATTTGAGAAACTCCTACCTTATTTACACTACTTTACAAAATAACTTACTCATATTCAAAATAGTCCATCTTGGAAATATTAAAATTCAAAGCAAAAGCAGAGCTAACTGAATAAGTAGCTATCTACTGTCGAAGTTTAGCTCATACTTCTCTTTGTTTTATGCAAAAATTTTGAAAAATTTGATCAATTTTTAAAGTGAGGAACATTTTCTGAGTTGCTATTTGGACACAAAAATCTATCTAAGGTATTCTATACCGCTATCTCACACTTAGAGGAACATTGTCCCTAATGTTCTCTTCAGTGGAGATTTTACTAGAAGTAAAATCCCACACTTAGAGTTTGAACATGTAAGAAAATGTTTCTTAAGTGTTAATTTTGGGCTGGAATCCCACACTTAGTGATAAGCTTAGGATATGGTATAGATTACTTTTATTAATTAACAGTATTCAATAAAGCAAAAAGATAAAAAACAAAGAAAGGATGAAGAAACTCCACAAATAGCTAAAGCTGAAGATTTGAATATGTGCCGAGAAGATGAAAGTCTTTGTTTTGCGGCAACTCCATGAAGATTATTCAGCTTTATGGGGATTTGCCTTTTAGTGAGAGCTTTGCCTTCCATTTCAACCATCATTTTGTGAATCAATTTCTTAAGTGTGAACACGTTGAATATACATTTTAACTTTATATTTTTGCAATGAAAAGGAATCACTGTCTCAGAATGAAAAGATGTTTTCTATTACAAATCATTTTGTAGAACATATGTTTTTAAACGAGTTCGAGCATAATGCATAAAAGTAGTACGCAAGTACCTCAAATGCTCGAAACATATGAACTAACTTTCTGAAAGTATTTTCCTATTTTTCCGAGACAAGTGATTTTGCAAAAATGAGTTGCGACTTTTGAAATATTATGAAAATATTTTTGAGGCATATCCAAGTGTGAAGGATATTCAGAGATTTATTTTCACTTATTAATAACCAAAAACACACGTATTATTCCACGGGTTGCCTCCCGAGAAGCGCTGCTTTTAGAGTCGAGAGCTCGACTTTCCTTCCTTCAGAATCAGTGAGTGGCGGAACTTCCAGGGCCAATGGTGCTGGAAGGTGGGACCCTGGAATAGAATCTTAAGAAGTGGCGAGTGATGACCTGAGTGATGTTTGGGATCCTTTCCACATGAAGAGGGAAGCTTTCAAAGTGTTTTTCAGCAACCCTTTGCAAGTGAAGGAGATCCCAGGTGATATCATTGACTGACTTAGAGATGATTCCGTTGGGGTCAAAGATGAGGGTCCTATTGGATCTGATAACCTCACGCTCGGGACGTTCTCCTCTTAAGGAATCCATGAAACCTGTTGGTGCATTTTGTGTGTCAGTCAGTTGGTCAAACTATTTAAATTGTCAAAGTCAATTAGTCTACGTATGTGATGTGTTTAGTATGTATATTCGAATCTGTAATTAGTTAGAATATACAGAGAATACCAGCGACATTGCTTATAGGGCTTGCGACGTTGAAAATGTCGCAATGGGCTGGGCCTGCGACGTTGGGCCTAACGTCGCAGGGTCCAATAGGTCGAGTATAAATAGCGTTTTAGAGTTTCATTTGAGGGTTGATAAAACCCTAGAGAGAGAGAGAGCCGTGAGTAGAGAGAGGAGAGGCAGAGAAATCGAGTTTGTATATTGTAACGTTTATACTTCAAGTGTGAATACAAAGAAAACGTTATAGAAATCATTTGTGTTCGTGAATTCATTATATTGATTGTTTATCATTCCGCAATAGCAATCAATCAAACGATCCGATCAGATCTTCGAAGTGTACGGGACTATCAACTGGTATCAGAGCCTAAGAATCAAGGATTCGTTGGTTTCGGATCGTGTTTTTGAACGTTTTCGGTTTAGAGTTTGGTGTTTTTGGTATATAAATCGCGTTTTAGGGATTTGTTGGTTGAAGAAATCGATTTCTGGAGGTGTTTTTGGGTTAGATCGACGTTTGGTTTTCGAAATTTCGTTAGGGTTTCGAAAATTTTCGATTTTTAGGGTTTCTGGCCGCTGCAGCCCGACTGTGCGACGTCACCTGCGACGTCGCTTGCTACGTAACTGATTTTGACTTTAATTAGTCTTTGCGACGTAGTTAGCGACGTCGTTATTTTGACCTTAAGTGGTTATTGCGACGTAGGCTGCGACGTCGCTAGCCTCTGCGACGTTGGATTGCGACGTTATACACTACGTCGCATTTTCGATTCTTAATTGAGTCATCAGACTTCTGCGACGTACCACTGCGACGTTGCTATTTTTCTGCGACATTAACCTCGTTCTAGTTTCGTAGTAAAAAAAAAAAAAAAAAAAGAGTTTTTTGGCGGGAAACTCCGAAAATTTTGTTGCGTTTTCAAATTTTTTCCATAGTCTTAAAAGTGTTCAATTTTAGGCTAGAAAAAGTTTCATTTTACCCGACCAGTTTTTGACGTTTTCGGACGAAATTTTGGCGGGAAAAACGCGAAAAATTTGGTCATTTCAAATTTTGTTTTTAGGCTTAGAAGAGCTTCATTTTAGTGTCGGAAAAGTTTCGCTATACTCTGTCGGTTTTCGAATTTTTCGAATTCAATTTTGGAGGGAAAATTCGGATATGGCTTTTGGTACGAAAATGTCTCCTTCTACATCTTTGTTCTATAGTGATTTTGCGAGTTGGAAGATTAAGTTATGCAATTTCATTGAATACAAAGATCCAAATCTGTTGAATTGGTTTAACACCATTGATCGATATGAGCAACCAAGACTCGATGGGGTGCTTAAGTCAAGAGCACAAATGTCAGTCAAGGAACGAGCAGAGTTTGATAATGACAATAGAGCGTATGAGATGATTACCAAGTGCTTGCCAGAAGATGTGATTAATAAATTTAAAGATCAAGCAACTTCTATAGGTTTATGGGATGCTCTTATAGTGGCTTACGATCAAAAGGAAAAGAAGTCAGAGGCTAATATTCAAGTTCCTAGTCTAAATGATACTTCCAGATCTACTTCCAACTCAGCAGCATCTACGTCTACTAGCACTTCATATGCTTCCTATACTTCTCATACAGCTCATACAGCTCCTTCAAAGACTACTGAGGATCATGCTACAATCTTTGCAGCTTTCCTCAACTCTTATGAGACTTTCCTTTCAAAGAAGGCTAGTACTCTACAGCTCACTGAGGAAGACTTTGAACAGATCGATTCTGATGATTTGGAGTATATGGACATCAAATGGAGCATGGCTATGATAACCCAAAGAACCAAGAAGTTTCTTCAAAGAACGGGTAGAAAAGACCTGGATGATGATGGTGATACAGGTCTTGGTTTTAATAAAAGCAAGGTGAAATGTAAAATCTGTCAGACTCATGGACACTTTGCTAAGGAATGTCTGAAGGAAAAGTGTCCTCCATCTGGATTCACTACACCTTCAGCACCCACGACTCCAGAGAAGAACACAACACCACAGGCGATGGCGGTGTTTAATCCAGGAACGTTTGATTTTAGTGCACTTCAAGGAGAGGTTCAACACAGTGCGCTTTTGGCAAAAATACATGAGGTACATGATGAACCTAAGGTACCCATAAACTGTGTTTCATGTTTTACATTGACTGAATCTCTTGAGAATTATCAATATGACAATTTAGAGTTGCGACAAAAGGTTGTCAAACTTACTGAATCAAACAATTTTCTTAAAGCTAATGAGAAACTTTATGATAACAAAATTGAGGCATATAAGTTAGACACACAAACTTATAAAGCAAAAGTCTTTAGTCAACAAGATGCAATTAATAGTTATCTTGCTGAAATTGAATTGTTGAATAAAGAGCTTTCTGATTTAAAAAGTGAGTATGATAACCATAAAAGCAAAATTTTAGGTTCTTCATCCGCAACTTTTGTCTTTAATGAAATCGTTAATAAGCAAGGGATAGGAGGTAAAAAGAAGGCAGGACTTGGTTATAATCAAGTACCACCACCTTCCCACGCCGAATACTGTCCTACGCCTGTTAAGGAAGGTCTTGAAGAGATTCCAGTTGATTATATGAAGCTTCATGGTATTAAAGCTAAAGAAGCTAAGCAAAACAAACAGGCAAAGGAGAAAACAATAAGGCCAGAATATCCTTTACCTAAGTTTGTTAAGTCTGATAGTGCACCTCCAGTTCGTGTTGAGGAGGTCGTTGAGGTAGAAGATATACCTGAAGAGTCTACCATTAAGGTTGAGAAAATAAATGTCAAACCTGAAAATTTCATCATTACAACTGAAAATGATGATTGTTTTAAATGCAAAGGCAAAGCTAAGGTTGAGAAAATAAATGTCAAACCTGAAAATTTCATCATTACAACTGAAAATGATGATTGTTTTAAATGCAAAGGCAAAGCTAAGGTTGACAATGAATCCTCGAAAGTTGTAGTTGATAAATCTGAAAAGAATAAACCTTCAAAATCAACTAACTCAACCTCAGGAACATCTACTTCAACATGTCCACCTAAGAGTGCATGTTCACCAAATGTTCCTGTTAATAGACCTTCTGTGTATTGTCCTCCACCGAAACGATTTGAGGGAACTCATTGGAATAAATCTTTTGTGGAGTGTCGTTCTTGTTATCGTTGTGGTCAACAAGGACATATAATTAGGGATTGTCGGTTATTATCCCTAGATAGGTTTGGTAGAGGGATGCCAAGAACTTCCTCCTTTAGGAATTCTTATTCAAAATCGTTTTCTAGGCGTGCTTCGTATTCGCCTATATCAAGATATGCATCCTCTTCTCCAAAATCCGTGGCTAGAGTAAACAAAGTTGTGCCTAGTAAACCTCAAGTTCAACAGCACAACATTGTTGAAAACAACTCATCTGAACCTACAAAGGTTTGGAAACCCAAATCCACAAACAACACATCTATGAAATCAACTGAGTTTTTAAAATATCATAAACTCGTGGATGTGATGATTATGGATGATCATGGACAACCCAAGTCTATCAAGGCTTGGGTGTCCCATAAGTACTAATTTTTAATTGTTTGTGGTGGTGCAGTCAGGTTTTAATAGCTAATATTTTTGTGACTGCAAGGATGTGGATATTTGCTGGAAGATTTTGTCATGGTGGTTGTGTGTGATTATTTATGATTGGATGGATGAGATTATCGAAGTAACGAGTTGGTAAAAGTGATTAAAAGGCATTTGATTTAACTTGATATGTGATTTTGATAATTATTTTTTTTTATTTGTTAAGTGCAACAGCCATTCTTTATACTTTTTAGTATGAAAGAAATGCAATGTTGCGAAATTTATTCAATTAAAAATACAAAAATATGTTTAATGTTTACGGGGAGTATTTTTGGATTGGATATAAGAATTTTCTGTTCAGGGGGAGTAATTCTGAATATTAAAAATTCTGATTATTTAATTCAGAAATGTGAACAGCAAGATTCTTAATTCTTGAAAAGATGTTGGATTGTGTGTTTGTAAAACAACTTGGGATATGATAGTACATCGGGGAACATGCACAAAATGGAAATTTTAAGGTTTATCCTTGATGTATCAGTAGGTTTATCTAGCATACTTAATACAGTTTTTATGAAAATTATCTTCATCATATGATGTATTGGTAGGCATGATACATACCGGTATATGGGTTATTAAGAAGTAATTCAAATACGTGTCTATGATCTTGTGGTAAACACCTTGTGATGTACGACTCTAAGTCTTAATTCCTTAGCGTAGCTTGACATACTTCTATTTTTAGATCGTATATCTGAGATCTCTTGGGGGAGTTAGCTGATTGATTCCTCTGTTGTACGTAAGTGCAGACCTGGTCTCAATTCAGCTTACTCTTAAAACTAAGCAAACGTGAGTCAATGTACTTGCAAAGTCTTAAATTTAAGGTACTGGTCAAGGTCGCCAATTGAATAAATCAAGTTTGGTTTGACTGCGATCGGTTTTGCTTAAACCTGAATCAAGTGTATGTCGCTCTGTTGTACACAAGTACAGACCTGTCACCGCTGGCTTGATTCTTAAAATTGATTCTCTTATATTCTTTCTAAATTTGGAAACTATGTTCTTGTCTGGGCTAAAGGGGTATGTCTATGGTGGAGACCATGGTGAAATATTCATACTAATAATAAAAGGTTAGCTCGCAGACTCGGATGTAACATGTTTAAGTGGACAAACAATACCAATAATCGTCTTGAAATAATTTTTATACTAGGTGTATTAAATGTGCTAAGTAAATTTAAAGTGGACAAATATACTGATAATCGAGATAACACTTACTATTTGCTAATAATTGCATGTTGGCCTGATATGATCCCTATGCAGACCTAAAACAATTCTATCCCCAATTTATGTTAATCTTTGTTTTTTGTTTTTCATTTATAAAGAAAAATACAAAAAGATTTTATTTCTATGTTATTTTCTTCAATATCACATATCTTGTTAAAGTCAAATATTGAAGATGCAAAGGATGTCAGCTATTCTCCAAAGATTGTGAAGATAATTCTATCGGAGAAGCTGCTGATGATTGAGAGATGGTCACATAGTTTGAAGATCTTATTGTATGATAAATTTGTGTCAGTCACATGAATTTGGACATCAAGATTTCTTGGAAGACCATGCTATCTCAAAGGGGGAGTTTCTGATTGTCAGAGACATGAAAGAGTTTGTTGATGAAGACTAATTGAAGACTTCTTTGACCAAGCTGCTGACAAGGGGGAGTTTGTTGGTGCATTTTGTGTGTCAGTCAGTTGGTCAAACTATTGTAATTGTCAAAGTCAATTAGTCTACGTATGTGATGTGTTTAGTATGTATATTCGAGTCTGTAATTAGTTAGAATATACAGAGAATACCAGCGACATTGCTTATAGGGCTTGCGACGTTGAAAATGTCGCAATGGGCTGGGCCTGCGACGTTGGGCCTAACGTCGCAGGGTCCAATAGGTCGAGTATAAATAGCGTTTTAGAGTTTCATTTGAGGGTTGATAAAACCCTAGAGAGAGAGAGAGAGCCGTGAGTAGAGAGAGGAGAGGCAGAGAAATCGAGTTTGTATATTGTAACGTTTATACTTCAAGTGTGAATACAAAGAAAACGTTATAGAAATCATTTGTGTTCGTGAATTCATTATATTGATTGTTTATCATTCCGCAATAGCAATCAATCAAACGATCCGATCAGATCTTCGAAGTGTACGGGACTATCAAAACCAAAGAAGCGCAGATGTATATCTTCATGATCGGCTGTGCTGGGTTCTCTTCTTAGTGCATGGATAGATCCTTGGATACCGTGGATAAGCTGCCTCTAATGATTGGAATACGTGAGGTTGGAGTTCCGAAAGATGTTCAGGATTCTGTAGTAAACCTCACGTAAACCATCATGGAATAGCTGCCTGGGTTCTTCTGAGGGAACAGTGCCAAAGATTTCTGAGAGTCGTTCTGTGACAAAGTTTGCAGTGTTGATCATCGTGCCATCTGGTATGGAAGATGGGATAGCACGCGTCCTTTAGTCTAAACTCACGTACTCGAGCTTCTTGATAATCTTGTGGGCGTGGTGTTCAATAGTGCAGTCGATGTAAAACCTGTGTGGTGAGGTGTCATCAATGTGGTCGTTATCGGCTATGGAATCCATCAATCCTTTGAGATCATTCATCATCTGAATGTCTACTTCCTCCTCAGGGTTCCCAGAAGCATAGTCCAAATTGTACCTGTAAGAATGCAACAAACTCATTTGTTGGTTAGAATATGGAAATGCGGACCTGATGAGGGCTTCATAAATCTTGCCATATATGACTTTTTGTCCTTCGAAGAACTCTGACTCGTCTGCAGTTGGTTCTTCATTATCAGAGAGTTCATGCAGGAGCTGAGTTGCTAGATTTTCGGCGAAGGCATGAATGCGGTTTTGTAGGAATTGAGGACTTCGAGAATTATTAGCACGATAGACCGTGTATTCAGCCTCGATTTCTTCGATTAGTTCTCTCTGCCGCGGAGTATACTCATTTGTTGAATCTCTGATAACCGTCATTATCATCCGAAAATCATCCTCAAATCTTTCGAGGGCACTGATCATCCCTTCATGAGTAGAGGCGACCTGAACTTGGATGATCTCGAGAGGAGGGTCAGGAATGGCAGAAGATGCACGAAGGTGGATAGAGCGAACATCTATCGGAATATCCATGAAGATGACATCATCTTCGTCACTGTCCTTTGCTGGAGTATCAGAATCCTGAAAATCAGGGAACTCAACAATATCGGATGGTGGCCGGGATGCGTCGATGATTTGTGATGTTGGCTGAGAAGAGTCCATCTCTATGTCTCTTTCAGTGTCAGAATTACAGTGAGAGTGATCAATCAATGGGTCTTTCTCTGAATCATCATCTGACAGAATGATTACAATGTACTCAAGTTGCATAATCTCTTCTGTCGGATGCTGAGAATCAGGGAAGTACTCGTGAGGTGGTGTGGATTGATAAACGTCCTCTTCTTCTGGCTCTTCCTCTTGCTCTTCTTCGGATTCCTCCATTTCTTCTTCTGTCTCTGACTCTTCCATCTCATCTTCTTCTGATTCGGATTCTTCGGTTGCAGAGATGAGACATGTTTGATCATCAGGTTCATATGAGTCTGAAGGCTCTGACTCGGATGTATCATCGTCTGAAGTGACTCTGCTATTAGAGATTGTGTATATCTCAGCATTCTCTAGTAGAGAACTATCAGCCTGGTCAACTTGGAAGGATACGGTTTCTCCATGTGCTCGAAGGCTAATAGTCTGCGAGTATACATCAATGATAGCGCGAGCAGTGTTCATGAAAGGTCTGCCTAGGATGATTGGTATATTGATATCTTCCTGTATATCCATCACAACAAAGTCAGTAGGAAAAAAGAATTTATCAACCTTAACCATTATGTTTTCGGCTATTCCTCGTGGATAACGAATTGATTGATCGGCTAGCTGCATGCTCATCTTTGTAGGCTTAAGGTTTCCTAATTCTAATCTGACATATAGAGAATAAGGCATGAGATTGATGCTGGCTCCAAGATCGGCCAAGGAGCGGATCATGCCTGACTGATAGATGGAACAGGGCAGAGTAAAGCGACCAGCGTCTCCTAGTTTTTCGGGCAGGTTGCTTATGACGGCTGAACATTCCGTGTTCAGAGGGATTTTAGATACGTCGGGTATCTTATCTTTGGTGGAAAGCATTCGTCTAATGTACTTGGTACTGGTAGGAATTCTAGACACGGTGTCTAAGAATTTTGAGTCGAGTTTGAAGGAATTGACCTTGTACTTTTGCTTTAGACGATTAGGGAATGGGATTCTTACTTCTCTTTCAGGAGTGGGTATGGATGGGGTCTCAACTGTCTTCGGGATAGGAGATTCTTCCTTCACCGGAGAAGGAGTATTAGGTTGACTCAGTGTCACTTTTGGGTCTTTAGAGGTTACTTGTTTGGCCTCTTCTACGTGTGGGTTGTGAATGGTGTTACTGGGAAGGGTTCCTTGGGGTCAAGTGTCAAGACGCTGAGCCAACTGACCGATTTGGTTCTCAAGGCTTTTAAGAACCGAGAGTTGGTTTCTGATGAATAAGTCAGTCTAGTCTTGTCTAGCAGTGGTTTTCTGGTTGAATAGTGTCTGACCCTCAATAAATTTAGTGAGATTATCATCTTGACTAGTGATAGGCACAATGGTCTTTGTGGTATCACTAGGTGGGCAAACATCTGGTGCAGTTAAGGATAAGGGTTGGTTGTAGGTAAACTGTGGTTGTTGTGGGTAGGTTGGGTATCTGGGTTGGTATTTGGGTTGAAAGGTTGGTTGGTTATTTCGTAGAGGAAATTGAGTGCCTCGTGTCCTAGGTGGAGATGTTCGAGCGAAATCAGGTGGATTCTGCGGTCGAGCTGGGAATTGCGCGTAGTAGACTGTGCCGTCAGCTGGATCTTCGTACTCCACTTGATATTCTTCCGTGGGAAGGTGAGCACAGTTCTGGCAAGCCTGAACTTGGTGGATCTGCTGCGGTTGTTTCTTTAGCTCTCCTAACTGTTTCGTCAACGACTCAATCTGCTCACTTAAGGATTTGATCGTCTCGGGTTGGATTTGGTTGTAGGAGGATAGAGGTAGTGATGAGGATTGCTCATCTGTCTTCCAGTCGTGATGGTGCATCGTCATATTCTCGATCAAGTTCCAAGCTTCTTCGTCCGTGAGTTGCATGAAGTTGCCTTGAGCAGTGGTTTCAAGGGTAATGCGGTGGTTTGGGACAAGACCGTTGTAAAACGTGCATAACTGGGCAATCTTTTCGAGTTGGTGGTTTGGACATTTCTTTAGAAGGATCTTGAATCGTTCTCATGCCGTGTAGATAGATTCATTATAAGCTTGATGGAAGTTTATGATGTCATTCTTAGACTTGGTTTGTTTGGATGGAGGAAAGTATTTGGTTAGGAATTTGGTAGCCATATCCGTCCATGAGGTGACTTGTAACAACCGCCAAATTAGGGCTAGTATTAGCGCCTAATTCTTTGTTAATACATGTAATTAGTTCTGTGTTAGGCTAATTTATGTATCGGACTATATGTTGGTAAATATATACAACTTTGCGATTTGACTTAAATCGTACGCAATTTAAATAGAATGAAATTCTATTCGGTTAATACGGACGTTGGTGAACAAATGTTTATAAACTAAAATAACGTAATTATGACCGAAACACCATTTTATAATAATTGGTAATTATCTCGTATCGCTCGATCAAAGTTTACACGATTTAAAAATAAAAGTATTCAAACTTATTTGTAAAATAATTAAATAAAAATGTCGCGTAATAATTTATATTTAAAACCTACAATTTAAAATGTAAAATAATTATTTAACGTTAAACGACGGAGCAAACGAACACCGCGCGAAACGCAAGGACAGAGGCTGAAAATGGGAGGTTAAACCTCCCACTTTCTTCCCTTTTTCCCCATTTCCCCTTTTTCATCTCTCTCTCTCTCTTCTCTTTTGCTCTCAACTACCAAACCACCACCACCTCCATAAATCACAAAATAACACCACTAAACGCCCTCGGATTTACTCGGCCATTTGGAAGAAAAGCATCACCACTTCACGATCTACCATCCTATCTTTTCGGATTTTCAATCCGACACTTTGTAAGTTTCCGACAAATCCCGACATCTCTCGTTTTTGATCATTTTTACTAAATTATGGTTTCTATAGGCTTATTATGTTCATATAAGGGTTGGGTAAAAGATTTGGACCCAACGGAAACCGAGAAACTCGTTTTCGACTAAATTTCCGGCCATCAGACCGCAACGTCGCACCTGGCCAGGGGCCTCTGCGACGTCGCGACCTACGTCGCACAAAAATCTCAACGTCGCTCTAGCGACGCAGCCCCTTACGTCGCATTAATTTGCGGATGTCATACATGGCGACGTAGACTTTAACGTCGCAAACCGAACCAACGTCGCATTAGCGACGCCACCCCCTACGTCGCATTGATTTGCGAAGGTCGCATCATGCGACGTACATGCCCACGTCGTACCTTACGTCGCTTGCAACGTCGCATGCGACGTCGCACAAACCAGAACCTTGAAAACTCAGATTTTTTACTAAGTGTCGGAACCAAGATTTTACCACCTAATTTTACTCCAAATCCAGATTTCGGATGCGTTTTCACTAAAGGAAAGTAGTAGGAATAAAAATTTTCCAAGCTGACTTGGCAGCTCGACCCCAACCAGGGGCTCTGCCCCTTGGACCCCGCCAGGGGCTGCCGCCCCTTGGACCCCGCTACCAGGGGCGCTGCCCCCGGACCCCCGTCATTAGATGTCGTAAATACTTTTCACACTAAATGTCAAACACTTACGAATAATGAAATCTGATTCAACGATACATATAACGATAACACCTTGGATTATTAATACAAACCGTCACCAACGGGCCAACCATGTTTTCTAAGAACAAACGATAACGAACCAACATTTAAACACAACGGGTTGTATGAACAACTAGCCTAGATGGTCTTGCGAGACATCTACTTACTTAACCTTACGTGTTTAGGCACTAGGAGGTTACGGGTTCGGAGAACCTACTTGCTTTACTACTACTTGCTATTTACCACTGCTCGACTCAGGTGAGTCTTACAGCCCCACTTTTACTGTTTTTATACTTTGGGGTGAGATACTTAGCAACTGTTTTACATATGAACACAATGTACTGAACTGATTACCTTACTGTTTACAAACAAACGCATGAGTTACTTTTATCCACTGAAAGCCTCCTATTCGTAAGTTGTTAGTTATGGACTTAAGCGCGATTACTAGTAGATGGATCCATTTGGGACTGACAATCCCTGCCTGGGGTGGTAGCGCCACCACGTACTGATTTACACGTAGAAACAGGCATATTAGTATTTGTTACATATGAGTGTGCGGATAGCACTCACGGGGGTACGTGATATATTCACACTACACGGTTAAGCTTCAACTTATGAGCTCATGGCACTGTACTGAATTACTGAATTACTTGCTTTGCTTGATAGCAATACGGGTACATACTTGTGGTTCATAACACTTACTTAATTCTAACCTGTAAGATTCACCAACCTTTTTGGTTGACACTTTTTAGCTTTGTATCTCAGGTACACTGACGGAGTAGGACCACCCTTGGACACTAGCTAGAGTCGCATGATTTCTACCTTGCATTTAACGGAGATTCTTAGCATTATCTTTTGTATATTATGATTATGTAATAGAATCTCCCGCTATACGCGCGGACTCTAGGGAACTACATTTTGTATACGAAAACCTACGGTTTTCAAACGATTATTATTTATGAAACCTTTTCGAAACGTCCCATTTAGAGGTCGTTTACTATTAATCTGGTGCTTTGTATATTGATTAGTGACACCCAATGTATGCTTCCGCAAATCGTTAAATTTGGGGGTGTTACAGATTGGTATTAGAGCCTAAGGTTATAGTGAACTAGGTTGCATTTAGTGAGCCTAGACTATGACCATTAGGCAGTATTCCTAATTAGGTATAACTGGTTCAGTGATTTCATCATACGAGTTTAATTTAACATAGCCTGATCAACTATGTACAATTAAGCAAAGATGATGTAAGACCTGAATGTAGTTATGGCTGAACAGGGTATAATAGAAGACTCTGACCTCGAGAGAACCGAGACTTAAACATGTTTATGCTAGACACTCAATAGGCTATATTATATAGGAACTATATGAATATATGCCTCAATCTTACTAACGCCTTGTCTCAGAAATGGCAAACATCCCATCCAACTCATCTCGTTCTCAATCCGGGTCGCAGAACCCAAGGGTAGCAAGGAGGGACAACAGGTTGCCTCGAGCTGGCCCGTACCCCACTCACTTCACCTTGCCGGCCTTAGCCGCTAGGGTAAATCAACACGAGCAACGACTTCGCACCATGGATGTTGTGTTGCAAGAAACCAACGAAAACTGGCGAATTACATCTCTTGAACGCATCGAACAAGTCACCGAGGATCACGAAACCACCGTTAACAATGTAGACGTTCTTTTCAACAAAGTGGTGGAGATAAGCGTGGAAACCGCTCTTTTGAAACACAGACTTGATGAGTGTGAACAACGCTCACGGGAAACGGAAGAATATACCCGTGGATTGGTACAGCGACTAGCACTAGCTGAAGACAATGCTCGACAAGCCAGCAGACTTGCAAATACTGTGGATCGTCTCATTGAAATGATGGAGCGGATTAACCTACGTTAAGATTAGTGTAGTCCTTGTTTTGTAAACTATCCTGTAATCTAGTAACTATCTAAGCACTACTCTATGTTTCAGTCGGATGTAACAATTCCCGACATCTTTTGTAATACATCTGTAGGATGTAATCTTTGAACTCGTATCATCTATCAAATGTTCCTTGCTATTTCGACTCATATTAATTGCAATAATTCTTTTCTTATTGATGTTATGTATTACCACCTTTATACATGTACATCTGAAATAAATACAACTTTCTTACAAAATCTCATGTATCTTCATTTCTTTTATTGAAGAATCATGCCGCCAAAGTCAAGACCTTACACTGATGCTCAGATTACGTCACTCATAACCCAGGCTGTCACTGAAGCCTTGGCTCGGAATACTCCACCAAACTCCACAAGAAACAGCGATGCCGCTGAAACCCCTGCTGCTAAACCTTGTTCATACAAGGACTTTCAAAACTGCAAACCCTTGAGCTTCAAGGGGACCGAAGGAGCCATCGGACTTATCAGATGGTTCGAAAAGATGGAATCCGTTTTCCGCATCAGCAAATGTGCGGAGGATGACAAAGTCAAATTCTCCACCTGCACCCTTGAAGATGGTGCCCTCTCGTGGTGGAATTCCTATACCCAGTCCGTGGGGATTGACACCGCTTATCTACTCCCTTGGGAGGATCTGAAGAAAATGCTCACGGATGAGTATTGCCCGTCCGAACAACTTCACAAGCTGGACGAAGAGTTCTGGAACTTAAAAGTGCAAGGAACTGATATCGTTGGATACACCACCAGATTCCAACAACTCACCGTCCTTCGCCCAGCCATGGCAGGTACTGAACCCGAAAAGATTAAGAAGTACATCCGCGGCCTCCCGGAACCTGTCAGGGGAAATGTCGCCTCATCAAAACAAACCACCCTTCACGGTGCCATCCGGTTGGCCCATGAACTTTTAGCTATGAACGAGGACCCAGAACCACCCACTCCATCCTCCAACAGCAATAAAAGAAAATGGTCCGACAACCACAACAACCACCAAACCAAGAGACCCGAGACCATCAAAGCCTACACCTCTGGTTCTGATGACAAGGGAGCGTACAAGGGAACCAAGCCCTATTGCTCAAAGTGCCAACGACACCACCATGGTTCGTGTCCCTGTAGCAAGTGTAAGAGATTTGGACACTTGGCTAAGGATTGTAGATCAAACACCACTGGCACCAACACCCCTGCACCGAAGACCTGTTATGGGTGCAACGGTACGGGGCATTTCAAGAAAGACTGCCCGAAGCTGAACAACAACAACAACCAGAACAACAACAATGCACGAGGAAGGTCCTTTGTGCTGAAATCTGGAGAAGCCCGTCAAGACCCGAATGTGGTCACGGGTACGTTCCTTCTCAACAACTTGACTGATTCCGTATTATTTGATACTGGTGCTGATAAGAGCTTTATTTCTGATGAGTTTTATCCACTACTTGACACTACACCTATTGCCTTAGATTCTAAGTACACTGTAGAATTGGCAAACGGAAAACTTATTGAGGCCGACAGTGTGATACCTAATTGCACTCTAAACTTAGCTAATGAGCTCTTTTCCATTGACTTGATACTCGTCGAAATCGGCTGCTTCGACATTATTGTCGGTATGGACTGGTTGTCCAAGCACCGAGCCGAAATCGTTTGTTTCGAGAAAATTGTTCGCATTCCTCTCGTCACCGGTGGAACTTTGAGCATACAAGGGGAGACCGGTGGGACGAGAATAAATATCATTTCTTGCATGAAAACCCGAAAATACTTGAGAAAAGGGTACCAGGCAATCCTCGCACACGTTATGGAGAAAAAGTCGGTGGAGAAGCGACTTGAGGATGTGCCTATTGTTCGAGACTTTCCAGAAATCTTTCCTGAAGACTTGCCTGGCCTTCCGCCACCTAGACAAGTCGAATTTTCTATTGATCTTGTGCCCGGTGCAGCACCCGTGGCACGAGCACCTTACCGGCTAGCCCCATCCGAACTTCAGGAGTTGTCCACTCAGTTACAGGAACTCCTGGACAAGGGATTTATACGACCAAGTTCCTCACCTTGGGGAGCTCCGGTCCTGTTTGTGAAAAAGAAAGACGGTTCTTTCCGCATGTGCATCGACTACCGAGAACTCAACAAATTAACTGTCAAGAACCGTTACCCACTTCCTCGCATCGATGACCTGTTCGACCAACTTCAGGGGTCGAGTTTCTACTCAAAGGTCGACCTACGGTCTGGTTATCATCAACTCCGAGTTCGTGACGATGACATCCCAAAAACTGCTTTCCGAACTCGCTACGGGCATTACGAATTCCAAGTGATGCCATTCGGCTTAACCAACGCACCGGCTGTATTCATGGACCTTATGAATCGGGTGTGCAAACCTTACCTTGACAAGTTTGTTATCGTCTTCATCGATGACATCCTGATTTACTCGCGCACTGAACAAGAACATGCGGAACACCTGAAAACCATCCTAGAGCTGCTGAAACACGAAGAGTTATACGCCAAATACTTCTCGAATCGAATCTGGTTACCAAGTTTTGGGAACCTGCGAGACTTGGTGATGGATGAAGCTCACAAGTCTAAATACTCTATACACCCCGGTGCCGACAAAATGTATCACGACATCAAGGAAAAGTATTGCTGGCCCAACATGAAATCTGACATTGCAACCTATGTTGGCAAGTGTCTTACTTGTTCCAAAGTTAAAGCTGAACACCAGAAACCCTCCGGTTTGCTACAACAACCCGAAATACCACAATGGAAATGGGAGCAGATTACCATGGATTTCATTACTAAACTTCCGAAAACTTCTAGCGGTTGCGATACCATTTGGGTGATCGTCGATCGACTCACTAAATCTGCTCATTTCCTAGCCATCAAGGAAACTGATAAGATGGAACGTTTGACACGGATCTACCTGAAAGAGATCGTGTCAAGACACGGCGTGCCCTTCTCAATCATCTCCGACCGAGATGCTCGATTTACTTCTCGCTTCTGGCAATCACTGCAAAAATCCCTTGGTACTCGTCTGGATATGAGTACAGCTTACCATCCTCAAACCGACGGCCAGAGCGAACGAACCATACAAACACTGGAAGACATGCTACGAGCCTGCGTAGTTGACTTCGGTAAAAACTGGGAAAATCACTTACCGTTGTACGAGTTCTCGTACAACAACAGTTATCACACCAGCATAAAGGCTGCACCCTTCGAGGCACTGTACGGTCGTAAGTGCCGGTCACCTATCTGTTGGGCTGAGGTGGGGGATACACAACTCACCGGTCCAGAAATCATACATGAAACAACTGAAAAGATCGTCGGCATACAAAACCGACTAAAAGTCGCGCGTGATCGTCAGAAAAGCTATGCTGACGTGAGACGCAAACACCTCGAATTCCAGGTTGGAGATCGAGTACTTCTGAAAGTCTCACCTTGGAAAGGCGTTATTCGTTTCGGAAAACGAGGCAAACTAAATCCTAGATACATTGGACCATTCGAAATCCTTGAAAGGATTGGCCCAGTGGCATACCGCCTGCAACTTCCTGCTGAGCTTAGCAGCGTTCCCAACACATTCCACATTTCTAATCTGAAGAAATGTCTGTCTGACGAGACACAAATTATACCGCTCGACGAAATTCAAATCGATGATAAACTTCATTTTGTCGAGGAACCTATGGAAATCATGGACCGCGAGGTCAAACAACTAAAACAGAGTCGTATTCCCATCGTAAAAGTCAGGTGGAATTCTAGACGTGGTCCAGAATTCACCTGGGAACGGGAAGACCAAATGCAACAGAAGTACCCACATCTCTTCCCAGACAACGCACCGACCGTGCAATCGAGCTAATTTCGGGACGAAATTCTTTTGACAAGGGGGAATGTAACAACCGCCAAATTAGGGCTAGTATTAGCGCCTAATTCTTTGTTAATACATGTAATTAGTTCTGTGTTAGGCTAATTTATGTATCGGACTATATGTTGGTAAATATATACAACTTTGCGATTTGACTTAAATCGTACGCAATTTAAATAGAATGAAATTCTATTCGGTTAATACGGACGTTGGTGAACAAATGTTTATAAACTAAAATAACGTAATTATGACCGAAACACCATTTTATAATAATTGGTAATTATCTCGTATCGCTCGATCAAAGTTTACACGATTTAAAAATAAAAGTATTCAAACTTATTTGTAAAATAATTAAATAAAAATGTCGCGTAATAATTTATATTTAAAACCTACAATTTAAAATGTAAAATAATTATTTAACGTTAAACGACGGAGCAAACGAACACCGCGCGAAACGCAAGGACAGAGGCTGAAAATGGGAGGTTAAACCTCCCACTTTCTTCCCTTTTTCCCCATTTCCCCTTTTTCATCTCTCTCTCTCTCTTCTCTTTTGCTCTCAACTACCAAACCACCACCACCTCCATAAATCACAAAATAACACCACTAAACGCCCTCGGATTTACTCGGCCATTTGGAAGAAAAGCATCACCACTTCACGATCTACCATCCTATCTTTTCGGATTTTCAATCCGACACTTTGTAAGTTTCCGACAAATCCCGACATCTCTCGTTTTTGATCATTTTTACTAAATTATGGTTTCTATAGGCTTATTATGTTCATATAAGGGTTGGGTAAAAGATTTGGACCCAACGGAAACCGAGAAACTCGTTTTCGACTAAATTTCCGGCCATCAGACCGCAACGTCGCACCTGGCCAGGGGCCTCTGCGACGTCGCGACCTACGTCGCACAAAAATCTCAACGTCGCTCTAGCGACGCAGCCCCTTACGTCGCATTAATTTGCGGATGTCATACATGGCGACGTAGACTTTAACGTCGCAAACCGAACCAACGTCGCATTAGCGACGCCACCCCCTACGTCGCATTGATTTGCGAAGGTCGCATCATGCGACGTACATGCCCACGTCGTACCTTACGTCGCTTGCAACGTCGCATGCGACGTCGCACAAACCAGAACCTTGAAAACTCAGATTTTTTACTAAGTGTCGGAACCAAGATTTTACCACCTAATTTTACTCCAAATCCAGATTTCGGATGCGTTTTCACTAAAGGAAAGTAGTAGGAATAAAAATTTTCCAAGCTGACTTGGCAGCTCGACCCCAACCAGGGGCTCTGCCCCTTGGACCCCGCCAGGGGCTGCCGCCCCTTGGACCCCGCTACCAGGGGCGCTGCCCCCGGACCCCCGTCATTAGATGTCGTAAATACTTTTCACACTAAATGTCAAACACTTACGAATAATGAAATCTGATTCAACGATACATATAACGATAACACCTTGGATTATTAATACAAACCGTCACCAACGGGCCAACCATGTTTTCTAAGAACAAACGATAACGAACCAACATTTAAACACAACGGGTTGTATGAACAACTAGCCTAGATGGTCTTGCGAGACATCTACTTACTTAACCTTACGTGTTTAGGCACTAGGAGGTTACGGGTTCGGAGAACCTACTTGCTTTACTACTACTTGCTATTTACCACTGCTCGACTCAGGTGAGTCTTACAGCCCCACTTTTACTGTTTTTATACTTTGGGGTGAGATACTTAGCAACTGTTTTACATATGAACACAATGTACTGAACTGATTACCTTACTGTTTACAAACAAACGCATGAGTTACTTTTATCCACTGAAAGCCTCCTATTCGTAAGTTGTTAGTTATGGACTTAAGCGCGATTACTAGTAGATGGATCCATTTGGGACTGACAATCCCTGCCTGGGGTGGTAGCGCCACCACGTACTGATTTACACGTAGAAACAGGCATATTAGTATTTGTTACATATGAGTGTGCGGATAGCACTCACGGGGGTACGTGATATATTCACACTACACGGTTAAGCTTCAACTTATGAGCTCATGGCACTGTACTGAATTACTGAATTACTTGCTTTGCTTGATAGCAATACGGGTACATAATTGTGGTTCATAACACTTACTTAATTCTAACCTGTAAGATTCACCAACCTTTTTGGTTGACACTTTTTAGCTTTGTATCTCAGGTACACTGACGGAGTAGGACCACCCTTGGACACTAGCTAGAGTCGCATGATTTCTACCTTGCATTTAACGGAGATTCTTAGCATTATCTTTTATATATTATGATTATGTAATAGAATCTCCCGCTATACGCGCGGACTCTAGGGAACTACATTTTGTATACGAAAACCTACGGTTTTCAAACGATTATTATTTATGAAACCTTTTCGAAACGTCCCATTTAGAGGTCGTTTACTATTAATCTGGTGCTTTGTATATTGATTAGTGACACCCAATGTATGCTTCCGCAAATCGTTAAATTTGGGGGTGTTACATGACTGAGCCGGTCTCAAGTCCCTCAAACCATGTCTGGGCATGAAGAGCGAGAGAATAGGGGAACAAGTATAGGCTGACTACATCCTGCTCAACCCCGTTCTGCTTGTAAGAGTTGGAAATCTGAATGAATTTATCGATATGGGCGTTAGGGTCATCACGGGGTAAACTGTGGAATTGACAGTTGTCTTTGATAAGTTGAACGATGTGGTGTTTAAGTTTGAAAGATGCGCCTTCGATTACCGGATAGCTGATGGGTCCTCCTCGTCCTTCGATAGACGGTTTGGTATGATCGGCGAGAGTGATCCGTGCGGCCATCTGTTGGAAGCAAGAGCGTATTTCTTTGCGGTTTGTTCGGACAATCGACTCAGGATCGGGCGTGAAAATGAGTGGTTCAGTTCTGGATGATCTGGTCGAACGTTGTTGTGTGTTGTGGGGAGGAATTTTCGGTTGGAACAAGGAAAAGAAAACTACGGGTATTTACAGGTGGTACTAAATAGAAAAGTTCGTCTAAATGCCTAAGAGTCTTACGATTGATTCCCCGGCAGCAGCGCCAAAAACCTGATCGCACCCCGAACGGTCGGTCAAGGAATCGCTTCCTTGTCGTTGCCGGACCTTTCGCTCGAGGTGGGCGATCGAAGGGTGGTTTTAAATTTATAGAGTTGGGGACCTAAGTATTACTTATAATTATGGATAGCAATAAGTAATGACTCAGGGTCGTTCTTAAGATCAACCGTATTGTGAAACCAAGCAGTCAAGACGATCGATTCGATTTAGCAGGGTTTGTAAACAGGAGATTGGATTTTTAGTTTTTAATTACTTAGGTCCTAAATTAAACTAAATAAACAGCAAAATAAAATAGTAGATGATAATAAGTATGGAGAGGAGTGTTTGTTGTGATTTCATTAGCCTTAAGGGGGAGATGATGTTTGGATTTATGTTTTGAAAATGTTCTTTCTAAGTATTTGTGTTCTACTGTTTTAGGTGCTTTATGGAGTCAACACTAGCACCCTACTATCTGATTCCTCAGATAGCATGTCACTGAGTACTAGGTTGTCATGAAACTGATCAGATCAGGCTGCTCTACCCCCAACACTGTCTGTGAAGACAAGTGACCCGTCTTGGAGTTAACTCCTGGGTGCATGAATAAGCTAACAGACCGATATTTAATTTCTGACCTTTCTTTGATACCATAAAGTATTCTAATGCAAATAGAGCATTTAAGACCTAATTCGGAAAGCGTCTGTTAACTTTTCATCGATGGTTTGTTAGGTTCAGAGCTGGTGGATGACCCAGTGCTGCTCAGAATGTATACACCGACGTCCGTTCCATAGCTTGGGTGTATGGGAACCGTTCCCGAAGGATGGTTCCGACACTTACACGAGGTACTAGGACGTTTTACGGCATTCCATGCCTTGCGCACTAATGCAAATTAGGGTGTATACACTGACGGCAGTTCCGTAGTTTTCATACGGTTGTACTACACCAGAGGTGGTTCCAGCATTAAACTAAGTAGTAGGACGTTTTACAGTGTTCCACACATGTTGCACATTCGGGTCACTCTGAACCCGTTTAAACTTAGTTTGTATTAAAGCGTACCCATCTATGATATAAACCTAGCCCTCACTTAACATTACCCAATTCCGTACTCCACACAGTGCCCACGACTTTCATAGCTTCCACGTTCCGTACTCCACACATTCGTGATGTTTCCGGCGCTATGCAAATGAAAGCCGTATAACGTTACCTCCGTTGCTTAGTATCATTCCAATTGTATATTTAAATTAACATCATCCCCCATTATAACGGCTAACTACATCACAACAAACACAAAAGCAAACTACTCACTAATCATGGTAACGAATCCTAAATCTAGCATAATAACAATTGCATGCATTATAATAGATAAGGAAAGAGATAACCGTGATAAATGCGTAGTTTTAATATAAGCTGAAAGATTACAACGAGCAGAGCCTCCGCTATTACAAAAGCACTTCCCAAAGTATATCCAACAAATATTACAGAATAACCCCTCCTACTGTTTCTCCTCTAACTCCTAAGAGTAGTGCTAGAGAGAGAAAGCTACTAACTAATCTAGTGAGAGAAAGTGTGTAGTGTGTGAAATGTTGTTGGTGAGAGGTGATGAATGGTGAGAAATGAGGAGGTTGAATGCTCTATTTATAGCCTTCCAATACACGAAGTTACACTCAGCACCCTCGCTCCAATTTAATACTGAAATACACCCCCTAGCTATAGAATTCGACACCGTAAAGGGGTATACCACCCTAAATAGGGCGTATTCGGTAGCAAATAGGTCGTATTCGGTAGCAAACGGGGCGAATCCGGTAGCGTAGAGGGGGTATACCACCCCTACAGGGGGGTATACGGCCCCAAAGAGGGGGTATACGGCCCTCTAGGGGGTGTATACGGCCCCTATGGGGTTGTATTCCCTTGGCTCGTGGTCTTGTGTGCTGGATCGTAAGTCTTGTGCACTGGTCGAACTTCGTTTGGCCATATCTTCTTCGTTCTAGCTCCGTTTTCAGCGTTCTTTATATCCACGAGATCGTAATTACCCGAAGATCATAATGAGATAATCTAAGTATAATTTCAAGGTATTATGCTTTAAAATTGCTCGTAGAACGTGAACGTATCGTTTGTGCTCTATTTTGTACGTTATTTGGCCATTTTACTTGATTTTTGAAGCAACGCCGTATTTTTAGCCTTAGTAATGAATTATGGTGAAAAAGTATTGATATTGAATGTTTTCATCCATTTTGGGGCTAAAAAGGTGGGAATTATGTACGCAAAAACGTGACTTTTTACGTCAAATCAAATAATCACAAAGTCTATCACAGTTTTATCATTGTTTATAACGTTTCAAATTCAAACTAACAACTAAAACTTTACATTATCTCTTAAACCTATGCTCCTAGCATGTTCATCGTGCTTGGACTTTCCTAGAGGCTTTGTGAACGGATCAGCTGGATTTTCCTCTGATCTTATGCTCTTCACAATTACATCTCCTTCTTCGACTTTACTTCGGACAAAATGGTATTTCCTTTCAATGTGCTTCGACTTTCCGTGATCCTTGGGTTCTCTACTCAAGGCGATTGCACTTTCATTATCACAGAATATAGCAATAGGATCTTGTACTGTTGGAACAACTCCAAGATCTCCAATGAAATTCCTCATCCAGATAGCTTCCTTTGCCGCTTCACTAGCCGCAATGTACTCAGACTCACATGTAGAGTCTGCTACTGTATCTTGCTTAGAACTTTTCCATGTAACCGCTCCCCCATTCAGTAGGAATACCCAACTAGACTGTGATCGACAATCATCTCTGTCTGTTTTGAAACTAGCGTCACTATAACTCGTTACTCTAAGTTCTTCTTCTCCACCATAAACCAAGAACCTGTCTTTAGTATTTCTCAAATACTTAAGAATATTCTTTACAGCTGTCCAATGACCTTCTCCAGGATTCTGCTGATGTCGACTCACTAAGCTCAAAGCAAATGAGACATCAGGCCTTGTACACGTCATGGCATACATGATTGATCCTATAGCCGAAGCATATGGGATTCGACTCATTCTGTCCAATTCTTGTTCAAACTTTGGACGTAGATCCTTACTGATCTTAATGCCATGATTCAAGGGTAAGTTCCCTTTCTTAGAATTCTCCATATTGAATCTTTTCAATATTTTATCTATGTACGTATCCGGGCTAAGTCCTATGAGACGTTTTGACCTATCTCTATAAATCTTTATACCAAGGATATATGCTGCATCTCCAAGATCTTTCATAGCGAAACACTTTCCCAACCATTCCTTTACACCTTGTAAAGTTGGGATATCATTTCCTATGAGCAGTATATCATCCACATACAATACTAAGAATACTACAATACTCCCACTGAACTTGACATATATACATGACTCATCTTCACTTCTAGAAAATCCAAACTCTGTGACTTTCTCATGGAAGCAGAGATTCCAGCTACGAGAAGCTTGTTTAAGTCCATAAATAGCCTTTTCAAGCTTGCACACTCTATTAGGATACTTTGCATTTTCAAAACCTTCCGGTTGTGTCATGAACACATCCTCTGTCAGTTTCCCGTTAAGGAAAGCGGTTTTGACATCCATCTGCTAAATTTCATAATCATGAAATGCAGCTATGGCTAATATAATCCTAATTGACTTAATCTTAGCTACTGGTGAGAAGGTTTCCTCATAATCAATTCCATAGGTTTGAGTATAGCCCTTTGCTACCAATCTAGCTTTATAAGTGTGTACTTTCCCATCCATGTCTGTCTTCTTCTTGAAGATCCACTTACAACCCACCGTCTTAAGACCGGGTGTAGTGTGAACCTAATTCCAAACTTGGTTGTCATACATGGACTGAATTTCGCTTTTCATTGCTTCCTTCCATTTAGCAGCCTCAGTGCCTGCCATCACTTCCTTGTAGTTAGCAGGCTCATCTAATTCACCCAGTGTACTATCACTTATCTTATCCTCTTATTCTATTTGGTAACCATAATAGAACTCAGGAGGATTGCTAACTCTACTAGATCTGCGAACGGGTAAGGATATGTCTTCATGTTCAACAGGTGTCTCCACCTCTTGTTGAACGTCAGTGTTTATTATAGGTTCTTCATCGGTAGATTCTTGAATTTCTTCAAGATCAATTTTACTCCCACTGTCCTCTTTAGATATCATTTCTCTCTCAAGGAACACTACTCTTCGAGCTACAAAAACCACATTCTCCTTGGGTCTGTAGAATAAATATCCAAACGACTCTTGTGGATAACCGACGAAAAGACACTTTTCAGATCTGGAGTCTAGTTTGTCCTAAGTTTCCCGTCTAACGTAAACTTCACAACCCCAGATTTTGATGTGACCAAGAGAAGGTTTCTTTCCCTTCCACATCTCATAAGGTGTCTTTGAAACTTTCTTAGTGGGTATTTGATTTAAGATATGGGCGGCTGTTTCTAATGCATAACCCCAGAAACTTATTGGAAGTGTTGCTCGACTCATCATAGATCGAACCATGTCTAACAAAGTTCTGTTTCTCCTTTCAGCAACACCATTAAGCTGCGGTGTTCTAGGAGGAGTCAATTGCGAAACTATTCCACAATTTCTAAGATGATCGAGAAACTCGATACTAAGGTACTCTCCTCCCCTATCGGATCGGAGAACCTTTATCTTTCTGCCCAGTTGATTCTCTACTTCGTTTTGATATCTTTTGAATACCTCAAAAGTATCCGACTTATGTTTGATCAGATAAACATGTCCAAATCTGCTGAAGTCATCAGTAAATGTAACATAGTATCTATTTCCATCTTTTGTAGCACATCGGAATGGTCCACATACATCTGTATGTACCAAATCCAATAATCATTCACCTCTTTCACATGATCCTGTGAATGGCGATTTAGTCATCTTGCCTAATAAACAAGATTCGCATACATCATCTGATTTGAGGTCGAATGATTCCAACACTCCATCCTTCTGGAGTTGGGCAATGCGTTTCTTGTTTATGTGCCCTAGACGATAATGCCACAACTTGGATTTATCAATTTCATTAGACGAATCAACATTTAAAATAACATTGCTAACACATTCAACATTTTCATATATGCCTTTGTAAGGAGAAGCTTTAAAAATAAAACAATCATTTAAATGAACCAAAATATCTCCATTTCCATTATCAAAAGAAAAATGATAACCATCTTTATACAAAGCATAAAATGAAATAATGTTTCTAGTCATTTCTGACGAATAATAGCAATTATTTAAATCTATCCTAACTCCAGAATTCAGCATGAGCTCAAATCTTCCAATCTTCGTCACAGGTACAATTCCCTTGTTTCCCATAACTAAGTTGAGCTCTCCATGCTTCACACTTCTACTTTCCTTTAGCCCCTGAGTGAATACTCTTCTCGACCTTTCCATCTTCAAGGTCCTTCAGGTACTTCGGGCAGTTATGCTTCCAATGCCCCTTTGTGTTGCAGTAGAAGCACACTGCTTCCTTTGGGTCACTCACAGACGCAATCTCAGAATCGGTCCCTTTCTTAGACTTGCGAACAGACTTTCCGTCAGCAGTCTTCCTTTTCCAATTAGAATTTAACCTTTTTTTTTTCTTTGCACTTTGACCAACAGTTAACACAGGAGCTGCTGAGCCAGAGGACACGTCATCTTTCTTGATTCCTTGCTCAGCAGTTTGCAGTAAATTGTGGAGTTCCATTATTGAGTCTTCTCTCTCATTCATATTCATCTGATATGACATTACAAACTGATTGTAGACAGCTGGCAAACTGGATAGAATTATGGCGATGGAAAACTCTGTGTCAAATACCATGTTCAATGACTCCAACCTATCAAAGTACCCTTTCATCTCTAAGACGAAAGCACAGATAGAAACTCCAGGTTTGGGCTTGCAAGCCATGAGGGATTTCACCACATCAAGGCATTCTTTGCTTGCCTTAGCCTGAAACATTTCTTTCAGCTGTTGGCTCATTTCATAAGCCCAAGTGTTTTCAAAAGTATTTTGCAGTTCAGGGCTCATGGAAGATGCCATGATACAAGACACTTTATTCGCATCATCATAATGTTTCTGGTGTGCCTCAATCTTCTCTTGGGTTGATTATTCATCAATTACGGGAATCTGCTCATCGAGAACATACTCCTTGTTCTCGTACCTCAAGGTAAACCTTAGGTTACGCATCCAGTCCATATAATTTAGACCGGTTAGTCTTTCCCTTCCAAGAACTGAGAGTAGTGAGAAGTTCAAGTTATGTGCGGGATTGGGGACGGAAGGATTTGCACCATTTAAATTAGCCATCTATGATAAAAAAACAGTTTTAGTTAGTTTGAATATTCCTTAATTATTTACCCAATTTTCTAAATTAAGGCTAGGATCCATATTTTCAGTTTTATGAAAAGGGTCGCCGTAATCATATAACTAAAATACCATTATCTATTTCATTTCTATCAAACTCCTAGATCCTTTGAGATTCATTGATTTCTATCAATGGCATGTTAATCTCGGTTATGCACATCTACTATTCATGACTGGTATGCCGAGGATCATGAACAAGATGGTGAATTAACCATGCAAACCCCGCGTGATCCCCGGCTCGAGTACGCTCGAGAATCGCGAGTCTCAATCATCTCTCATTATGTCCTCATATTAATGTGCTGTTAAACCACACACGCTCCATTAATAGTTCATACGAGAGATGTGCGGATTTCATGGGTTAGCATACTATTCATCATTTCCTATAGCTAAAATGGGATTTTGTTTTACTATTTTAAGTCTACTTTTAATCTTGACATCATCCTATCAAAAGTCCTCGGTAGCTCCATCAAACGCACAAAGAAGCGGAGAAGTAGGTCAGCGCGAAGCTTATTAAAAACCTGACTTCTTTAGGGAAGCAGAGCGACCCGCCTTATACCTCTCTTATAGTTTATTCCTTATGGGTGAGCCGATTTATCAATTGATTGACGATGTATTTAGACTTTAATTATACATATATATAAATCATATTATACATATAATATCTCTTGAAGTTTAGGGTTCTATTTTAAACCTTTTAAAATAACTGGTCTGTTTTAAACAATTTAAAATTATCAATATCTAAACTGTAAATACATATTACCTATTTAGATAATTCTCCTTCCAATTTATCTTTACCTACATACTATTGCAGATAATTTCATGCTACTATTTGTTAAGCTATGGCTTTGATACCACTATTGGGTTTTCAATTCCCTAACTAGATTATTATATACACAGCGAAATAACAAAACTTTTAATAATCAAAGGCAATTAGGAAACTAAAACCCTAAGGGATCTTTAACTTTAACAACATAGTACAATGAATAAATTGGACAAGGAGAATATAAGGAAAATACTAACCTTAAGAGAAAACCTATTTCTCACGCGTAGACCAACGAGCAGAGCTTCATTACTTGGAGGCAAGTACCCAAAGTAGAATACCTCTAATGCTTCACACCCAAAAACCCAAGAGAAAGTCGAATTTTCAGAATACTTGAAAATTCGTACTTCATTCGTGTATTTATGAAGGTATAGGATGTCCCTATTTATAGTTGTGGAAGAAACCCTAAGGTTTGCTGAATTCGACTCCCAACCGGCGGTTGGAGCTGTTTGACTTGTAGTCCAAGTCTGCGAATTCCACCGCCTCAGAAACCCTAACCTCAACCGGCGGTTGGACCTTCCAACCGGCGGTTGAGTCAGTTTCTGGAATCTTTCGCCAGAATTTAATTACTTTTAATTTCTAATTAATAAACTTTTATTAATTAATTAAACAGTTAAATATAATATTAATACTATTAATATTATACTTCATCTTTCTCTTGACTGTTTATTGAGGGCAACCCAAAAAGGACTTTACCATTAATGATAGTCTCACCAATTAGTTATGATATTGGACACTATTCCAACAAATACGGGGTCCAAAAACAAAGTCCGAAAACAATAAAACGCCATTTTCAGACCCTAAACGACCCTGAAAGGCCCAAAACTTACAGGGCTCATGGCAAAGTGATGAGTCTTGATCGTTGGGTTGTTTCCAAACTAACATGCGATTTTCAGCCCAATCTGCCATAGAAATTTGTTACTGCAAAATAAGCTCCAAGTGTGTTTCCCGCATTGACCTGTTCGTTGACTGCCCCTTTGACCGCATCATTGACCACGTCTGCATCAGTTTTGGGATCCGGATTATGGATTCATGTTCATTATTCTTTGCTATCCCGTGCAAAAGAATAAGTGAACGTTATTAGACTAGGCATTTGATGTTTTGAGTGTAGGGACGTGATGTCTCGGGAACTTCAATAATACATACTGGGTTATTTAAAGATGTGAGGTTTGTTAAGGTGCTCAAGATTATGGTTTTCTCGGTTGGGTAGATGGGTAATAAATGGTACCACATCCGTTTGGTAATCGACTGTGGGAGTTATCGAGGGAGTTTGGTTATCGGTCGTAGTTTGAAACGGGAGACCATGTTTTTTGGTCGGGTATTCAATATGTTTGGAATGATTAGGCAGGTTAGAGCTCCTACACTTGGAGATATTAGTTGTAGAAGATGTCAAAAGGAATATGTTCGACTAGGCTCGGGTATCGATTGATGTTTGGTTTAAGGGTTGAGTGGATGATCTTCTCTAGGAACCGATTGGGAATTTTCAAGTGGGTTAGAGGCGGATAATCTTGTAAGTCCGGTTGAGCTTTTGAGATATTGTTAAGAGTGTCGGGAACTCTTAGGAGTTTGGTACCGAGGGAAGTGTCGAAGCTAGTGGGAGTTTGGAAACTAGTAGGAGTCTTGAGATGGTTGTGCGATTGATGGATCTCGAGTTTTTACATGTTTAGTGTGAGGATTCAGGTAACACTAGAGTATTCGGACCTTCATTTTTACTCTCCAATGGCAAAGTAATTTACGATTGACCAAGTGTTATTAACCAGAGTCTTCGCAGAAAGCCGTGGTTGTTATTTTTGATTCGTACAGTGGGAGCGGGCTGAGTTGGAGAAGATGTGTTCATCGAAATCGTATGTACGTTTTTGGGTCGGTGTACCAGCGGGAAAGCGGAAGTTGGTAATGGAGGTTTCAAGGTTGTGACTGGGTTCTCACGGATAAACCTTGATGATAATCTACGTGTTAGTTCTATCGGAGATTGTCTGATTACTGGGAAGGACAATCGGATGGATGAAATTCTATTCGGATGGTCGATGATATGTTGGTGGCAGGATCAGACGTGTCTGTAATCGACGAGTTGAATAGATGGGTGTCTCTTGATAGAATCATGTGGTTGAAGTTATCGCACACTTCAATAAGTCTTCTTGGGCCTAGAAGATGATGGTGGTTAAAAAGTGGTCCCAGTTTCATGATGTGAGTGTTCTTATAGCTTTGTATCGAAAGTCTTCCGACTCTGTGTGGTCGAGCGGCGTGTCCCGAATGGTATTTTGGAGGTGTGAAGTTTGAACGGGTGACATTGGTGAAGGGACGAGTTAGTAAGGGATTACAGGTTTTAGGGTTGATTAATCTTCAAGTGGGAGATTATTAGGATATGAAAACTAATTAAGTTTGAGGATTATATCTCAAGTCACGTGACTTGAGAGTTATGACATAATGGAAGTCACGACCCATGATTTTTTATTTAGCTTGTAGGCTAAGTTACATTTATCCTATATATGTTAACCTTAATGTAATTGTAACCCTGAGTCTTGAGTCGTAAAAGTAATAAAGAAAAACTCTTGGTTTTGGCCCCGTGGACTAAACCAATATCCAAGTTGGAGATTGAACATAACCACGTTAAATCCTTATGTCGTATTGTTCTATCATTTATCTTGTTTGTTTGTTTTGATTGCTAGGTATGCAATTGTCTATCCGTTTATTGTTTGTTGGTGTAACGCTGTTGGGTTTTCTATTCCCTAACTAGATTAATATATACAGCGGAATATATCAAAAATTATTCTAAGGCAATCAGGAAACTAAACCCTAAGGATCTTAACTTGAATAAATAAAAGCAATAAAACAAATAGATAAAGAGGAAAATACTAACCTTTGAGAAATCTAATTTCTCACGCGTAGACCACCTTGCAGATCCTTCTTAAGTTGGAGGCGAGAGCCCAAACCAGAACACCTCTAATGTTTTACACCCACGAACAAAGAGAAATTCCAAATCCTTTGGTACCGATATAAATCGAATAAACTCTTACAAGGATTAGGAATGAGAAATAGAGAGAAAGTATTGAACTAAATTCAATTCTGAGATGCCTTTGAAAGCATAGGGTAGGTCCCTATTTATAGGGGAGAGGGGAGCCCAGGGTTTGGTCCCCCAGCCGATGTGGGACAAACCTCTAGGAATTTCAACAGGCGGTTGGATCGTGTTTCCAAAATATTCTGTTACTCGTTCCACCGCCTTAACCCTTTACACTCCAGCCGCCGACTGGACCTTCCAACCGACGGTTGGATCAACTTTCCAGAATGTTCCATTAATTATTCCAATAATTAATTATCTCTCATTTATTTCTCTTACTGTTCATTGAGGGCGACCCAAAAAGGACCCCACTTTTAACGATAGTCTTACCAATTAGTTATGACCTTTGACACTATTCCAACAGTCTCCCACTTGGACAAGTCATCAACTATTATTGGTCTAAGCCTATCCATTAACTAAGCAAAGAGTGCCATTTAACGCAACTGCCGAACTCTGAATCTTATCTTTAGAGTTAGCCCTTTAGGTAAGTGATCAACTATTCCTTTGTTCTGTTTATATCGTATGAATCGAGACATGGATTTTAATCAATCTCAAGATTCATAATTTGATTTTCTGATTTCCGATTACTTTGACTATATGAGACTATTGAACTATCAACTTAGTCTCGGCCAGTCCCAACACTTTAGAGTCAATCTTGAATCATCAGAGGGCCCAAGATATCGCTTTTCCCATTTAGGCGAAAAGGAACAAATAAATTTCAACTACATAGCACTAGTCAACTCATCATGTCATACCTAGCATACCCTTTATAACTGGCAGTTACGCACAGCGTTTGAATAGACTAAAGTATAACAGACTTGAAAAACTAGAAACTCAATGTATTTCCATTTCAAGAATAGAGGATATTACCATCTTAAAATCACTCGTGATTTAATCCATGAAGTGATCTCTTTAAGTACGGGTCTCTCCTATACTTAAATCCCCATTAAGTACCCATGAGTGTTGCAGCATTCTCCATGCCATGTACAATCTCCATAGACAATCTACTAACACTCTATGACAGTCTTAATTCATTACTTACTTCCAGGAGTATAAACGACTGAGGAGGTTTGAGTAAAGCTAATTACTCGGGAAGTGGTTTCTAAACATGCAAAAGTGAAACACAATGATAAACAATAGTAAATGGTGAACTCCTTCCAATAAATAAATCTCCATTATTTAATCACCAAGTCTATTACAATTTCCATCATTGTTTACAATGTTTCAAAATCAAACTAACAACTAAAAATTTACATTATCTCTTAAACCTATGCTCCTAGCATGTTCATCATGTTTGGACTTTCCAAGTGGCTTTGTGAACGGATCAGCTGGATTGTCCTCTAATCTTATGCTTTTCACAATCACGTGTCATTCTTCTATTTTTCTTCGAACAAAATGGTATTTTCTTTCAATGTGCTTTGACTTTCCGTAATCCTTGGGTTCTTTACTCAAGGCGACTGCACTTTCGTTATCACAGAATATTTCAATGGGGTCTTGAACCGTTGGAACAACTCCAAGATCTCCAACGAAATTCTTTATCCAGATAGCTTCCTTTGAAGCTTCGCAAGCCGCAATGTACTCAGACTCACACGTGGAATCTGCCACCGTATCTTGCTTGGAACTTTTTCATGTCACCGCTCCCCCATTTAGTAAGAATACCCAACCAGACTGTGAACGACTATCATCTATGTTTGTTTGGAAACTAGCGTCACTATAACCCGTTACTCTGAGTTCTTCTTCTCCACCATAAACCAAAAACCTGTCTTTAGTATTCCTCAAACACTTAAGAATATTCTTTACAGCTGTCCAATGACCTTCACCAGGATTCTGCTGATGTTGACTCACTAAGCTCAAGGCAAATGAGACATCAGGCCTTGTACACGTCATGGCATACATGAACGATCCTATAGCCGAAGCATATGGGATTCGACTCATTCTGTCCGATTCTTCCTTAGATTTCGGACAAAGATCCTTACTAATCTTTATACCATGGTGTAAGGGTAGATTCCCTCTCTTAAAGTTCTCCATTTTGAATATTTTCAAAATTTTATCTAAGTATGTGTCCAGGCTAAGTCCTATGAGACGCTTCGACCTATCTCTGTAAATCTTTATACCAAGAATATATGTTGCATCTCCTAAGTCTTTCATAGCGAAACATTTTTCCAACAAGTCCTTTACACCTTGCAATGTTGGGATATCATTTCCTATGAGTAGTATATCATCCACATATAATACTAGGATGACTACAACACTCCCACTAAACTTGACATATATAAAGGACTCATCTTCGCTTCTAGAAAATCCAAACTCTGTGACTTTCTCATGGAAGCAGATATTCCAGCTACGAGAGGCTTGTTTAAGGCCATAAATAGCCTTTTGAAGCTTACACACTCTATCAGGATACTTTGCACTTTCAAAACCCTCCGGTTGTGCCATAAACACATCCTCTGCCAGTTTCCCGTTAAGGAAAGCGGTTTTGACATCCATCTGCCAAATTTCATAATCATGAAATGCAACTATGGCTAGCATAATCTTAATTGACTTAATCTTAGCTACTGGTGAAAAGGTTTCCTCAAAAATAATCCCATGAGTTTGAGTATAACCTTTCGCTACCAACCTAGCTTTATAAGTGTGCACTTTCCCATCAATGTCTGTCTTCTTTTTGAATATCCACTTACAACCCACCGTCTTAAGACCGGATGTAGTGTCAACCAAATTCCAAACTTGGTTGTCATACATATACTAAATTTCGCTTTTCATAGCTTCCTTCCACTTAGCAGCCTCAGGTTCTGCCATCGCTTCCTTGTAGTTAGCAGGTTCATCTAAGTCATTTAGTGCACTGTCACTAATTTTATCCTCTTCTTATATTTGTAAATCATAATAGTACTGAGGAGGATTGCTAACTCTACTAGATCTGCAAACGGGTAAGGTTATGTCGTCAGGTTCAACAGGTGTTGCCACCTCAAGTTGAGTGTCGGTGTTTACTGTAGGTTCTTCGTCGGTAGACTCTTGAATTTCTTCAAGATCAATCTTACTCCCACTGTCCTCTTTAGATATCATTTCTCTCTCAAGGAAAACTCCTCTTCGAGCTACAAAGACCACATTTTCCTCGGGGCAGTAGAACAAATATCCAAATGACTCTTGTGGATAACCGACGAAAAGACACTTTTCAGATCTGGCATCTAGTTTGTCTAAAGTTTCCCGTCTAACGTAAACTTCACAACCCCAGATCTTGATGTGACCAAGAGAAGGACATCTTCCCTTCCACATCTCATAAGGTGTCTTTGAAACCTTCTTGGTGGATAAAAGATTTAAGATGCGGGCGGCTGTTTCTAATGCATAACCCCAAAAACTTATCGGAAGTGTAGCCCGACTCATCATAGACCGAACCATGTCCAACAAGGTTCTATTTCTCCTCTCAGCAACACCGTTAAGTTGTGGTGTTTTAGGAGGAGTTAATTGTGAAACTATTCCAGAGTATTTAAGATGATCGAGAAACTCGATACTAAGGTATTCTCCTCCCCTATCGGATCGGAGTACCTTTATCTTTCTGCCCAATTGATTCTCTACTTCGCTTTGATATCTTTTGAATATCTCAAAAGTATCTGACTTATGCTTAATCAGATAGACATGTCCGAATCTACTGTAGTCATCAGTAAATGTAACACAATAACGATTTCCATCTTTTGTGACGCATCGAAATGGTCCACATACATCCGTATGTACCAAGTTCAATAGTCATTCACCTCTTTCACGTGAACCAGTGAATGGTGATTTAGTCATCTTGCCCAATAAACAAGATTCACATACATCATCCGATTTGAGGTCGAATGATTCCAACACTCCATCCTTTTGGAGTTGGCCGATGCGTTTCTTATTTACGTGCCCAAGACGAAAATGCCACAATTTGGATTTATCAAGCTCATTAGACGAATCAACATTTAAAATCATATTGCTAATACATTCAATATTTTCATATATGCCATTGTAAGGAAAAGCTTAAAAAATAAAACAATCATTTAAATAAATCAACATATCACCATTCTCATTATCAAATGAAAATCGATAACCGTCCTTAAACAAAGCATGAAATGAAATTATGTTTCTAGTCATTTCTGACGAATAAAAGCAATTATTTAAATCTATCCTAACTCCAGACTTTAGCACGAGCTCATACTTTCCAATCTCGGTGACAGGCGTGATTCCTCTGTTTCCCATGACTAGGTTGAGCTCTCCATGCTTTAACTTCCTACTTTCCTTTAGCCCCTGCAATACAGTGCAAATGTGAGTACCACACCCTGTATCCAGAACCCACGAATTAGAAGTTGTAGTATTATGGAGTTCGATCATGAACATACCTAAGTGAACACTCTTTTCGACCTTTCCATCTTCAAGGTCCTTCAGGTATTTCGGGCATCTACGCTTCCAGTGCCCCTTTGTGTTGCAGTAAAAGCACACTGCTTCCTTTGGATCATTTGAAGGTGCAATATCAGAATCAGACTTTCTTTTGGACCCACGATTGGACTTTCCATTCGCAGTCTTTGCTTTCCAATTTGACCTCTTTCTTTTCTTTGCATTTTGACCAATTGCCAATACAGGAGCTGCTGAGCTAGTGGACACATCATCCTTTTTGATTCCTTGCTCAGCGGTTTGCAGTAAATTATGGAGTTCTATTATTGAGCCTTCTCTCTCATTCATATTCATCTAATATGAAATTACAAACTGATTGTAGATAGCTGGCAAACTGGATAGAATTATGGCGATGGAAAACTGTGTGTCAAATACCATGTTCAATGATTCCAACCTATCAAAGTACCCTTTCATCTCTAAGATGAAAGCACAGATAGAAACTCCAGGTTTGGGTTTGCAAGTCATTAGGGACTTAACCACATCAAGGCGTTCTTTGCTTGCCTTTGCCTGAAACATTTCCTTAAGTTGTTGGTTCATTTCATAAGCTCAAGTATTCTCAAAAGTCTTTTTCAATTCAGGGCTCATGGACGATGCCATGATACAAGACACTTTATTCGCATCATTATAATGTTTTCGGTGTGCCTCAATCTTCTCTTGGGTTGAATCTTCATCAATTATGGGAATCTGTTCATCGAGAACATACTCCTTGTTCTCGTACCTTAGGGTAAACCTTAGGTTTCGTATCCAGTCCATATAATTTGGACCGGTCAGTCTTTCCCTCCCAAGAACTGAGAGTAGTGAGAAGTTCGAGTTGTGTGCGGGATTGGGGACGGGAGGATTATTACCATTTGTAGAAGACATCTATAAGATAAACAATTTTAGTTAGTTTGAATATTCCTTAATTAATTACCCAATTACAAAATTAAGGCTAGGATCCATATTATAGATTCTTTTATGAAAAGGTTTACCGTAATCATATTGCGAATTTATTTTAGGTAGACAATGCCTTTGTCAATTTCATTCTCTATGAAACTACTAGTTCTTTTGAGATTCATTGATTCTTATCAATGGCATGTTAATCTCGGATATGCTCATCTACCATTTATGACTGGTATGCCGAGGATCATGAACAAGATGGTGAACTTAACCATGCAAAACCCGCGTAGTCCTCGGCCCTAGTACGCTCGAGAATCGCGAGTTCCACATCACCTCTCAATATGATCTCATATTAATGTGCCGGTTAACCACACACGCTCCATTAACAGACCATATGAAAGATGTGCGGTTTTCATGGGTTAGCATACTATTCATGTTTTCAGTATCTAGAATGAGATTTTGTTTAAGTAATTTAGGTCATACTTTTGATCTTGACATCATCCTATCAAAAGTTCTCGGTAGCTCCATTGAACGTACAAAGAAGCGGAGAAGCAGGTTAGCGCGAAGCCTATTAAAAACATGACTTCTTTAGGGAAGCTGAGCGACCCGCCTTATACCTCTCTTATAGTTTGTTCACTATGAGTGAGCCGATTTATCAATTGACTAACGATGTATTTAACTTTAATGATACATATACTTATAACTCATAATATATGTAAAGTCTCTTTTAACTTTTAAGTTTTGCGGTTCTATTTTAAAACATTTTAAAATTTAAGGGTATATTTTAAAACAATTCAAAATATAGGGTTTAAAGTGTAAATTCTTTTTACCAATTTAGACAGTCTATTTCAAATTTATCCTTACCTACATACTATTGTAGATAATTAAATGCTAGTATTTATTAAGCTAAGGCTCTGATACCACTGTTGGGTTTTCTATTCCCTAACTAGATTAATATACACAGCGGAATATATCAAAAATTAATCTAAGGCAATTAGGAAACTAAACCCTAAGGATCTTAACTTGAATAAATAAAAGCAATAAAACAAATAGATAAAGAAGAAAATACTAACCCATTGAGAAAACCAATTTCTCACGAGTAGACCACCTTGCAGAACCTTCTTAAGTTGGAGGCGAGTGCCCAAACCAGAACACCTCTAATGTTTCACACCCACGAACAAAGAGCAATTCCAAATCCTTTGGTACGGATATAAATTAAATAAACTCTTACAAGGATTAGGAATGAGAAAGAGAGAGAAAGAATTGAACTCAATTCAATTCTGGGATGCCTTTGAAAGCATAGGGTAGGTCCCTATTTATAAGGGAGAGGGGAGCCTAGGGTTTGGTCCCCCAACCGATGTGGGACAAACCTCTAGGAATTCCAACCGGCGGTTGGACCTTCCAACCGGCGGTTGGATCGTGTTTCCAGAATATTCTGCTACTCGTTCCACCGCTTTAACCCTTTACACTCCAGCCGCCGGCTGGACCTTCCAACCGGCGGTTGGATCAACTTTCCAGAATGTTCCATTAATTATTCAATAATTAATTATCTCTCATTTATTTCTCTTACTGTCCATTGAGGGCGACCCAAAAAGGACTCCACTTTTAACGATAGTCTTACCAATTAGTTATGACCTTGGACACTATTCCAACAAACGCGATTACATAAACATTGTTTGGGTTTGTTTTTTGCTAACAATAAGTGTTGTTAGTTGGATGTTTCCACTACAATTCCTAACTCCTACATATCATTTTTCTTTTATCAAATTAAAATATTGTTTTAAACAATAAAACACGTGCCACAAATTTTGATTTAATGTACTCTCTTTGTTGCATATTAAATGTCTCATACAAAAGTGCATAAAGTTTAAAGAGGTTACAATAAACTTACACTTTTGATGAACCAAAAGAGTGAATGACTATTTTGCCCTCATATACTTTTCTTAACAGTTAAGCCTCCATTTTTTTGCACTAATATCCCTTACTCACATATTAAAGTCATAGTCACTTTTTTTTTACTCATTATGTAATTTTTTTGGGGCTAAATCTTTGAAGGTAAAATGTATCTTCTTTTTCACTCCACTCAAACTAAAAGATGATTCATCTTTTTTACTTTCCTATAAACTTTTAAATATACGAAAATTTTAACTTCAATTTTGGAGGTAATTTACCACTTCTTTTAGTCCATTAACTAAAAAAGAGCTCATATTTGACTTGTTGTCAAACTTGCTCACATAAACTTATTCTAAGCCTTTTCTTCCATCATAATTAATTATGGAGCAACTATCTATCTATTGAAACAAACAATTTGAGACAATAGCACATGAGAATGACAAACGTCCTATCAGCACAATATTTATGTGTAGTTGACCAATCACGTTGAATTAATTTTACACTTTATACCTTATAACCTTTTCGTATGTACTTGTTTAATTTTCCATTTTACAAGAACAACACCTAATTTTAGATGATACCAATACCACCTAATATTTTCCCATAACACGTAGTAAATTGTCCACTTACATTCTTCCAATATAAAATTGGTTTTTTATAAAAAAAAAACACACGCACTACTCCATTATCTTTATGGGGAATGAACTACATACAGGTCCATGCACTAAAACATGTTAAACTAACAACCATCTTCAAAAAATCTATCAATATTTGTTGCAAGAGAGTTCAATTTGACACAAGAAAAAACAATACATCAACAATGTAGCAACACGATGCTCGGGATCTAGCCGGGTGATTAGTCACATTTGGCAACGAGCTACACCTCAAAGCCTCCATGGATCAATGGTTGATTTATCTTCAGAGAAGCCAAATATAGTTGGACGAAATTATACCTAAATGCAGGGCCCGCTTAACCTTTTTGGGGGCCTTAGGCGGCAGGATCAATTTTGGGGCCTAATCCGTTAGCATAATAAAAAAAAAACTAATTTAATCACGTACCTTTACCCGGGGCTTAGTCCGTAAATAATTTTTTATAATTTTTAGTTTAGAAAAATTTGAGGCCCTAAAATAGGTAAGCCCAAAATATTATAAAAATATAGTAAGCCCAAAATGTCATAAAAATTTGGTAAGCCCAAAATATCATAAATATGTAAGCCCAAAATATCATAAAAATTTGGTTAGCTCAAACTATCATAAAAATTTGGGGTCCTAAAAAAGGTAAGTCCAAAATATCATAAAAATATGGTAAGCTCAAAATATCGTAAAAATTTGGTAAGCCCAAAATATCATAAATATGTAAGCCCAAAATATCATAAAAATTTTGTAAGCCCAACATATCATAAAATTGGGGGCCCTAAATTTATGGGGGCCCTAGGCGATGGCCTAAACCCATTACACTGTTGGGCCGGCCCTGCCTAAATGTACTCCACTCTCCTCGAAATGCTAAATGTACTTTAACAAATACACCCTTAGACATCTCATAGACATATAATCGATCCAAAATATTGTACGTAGAATATTTTGTACCCAGGTATAATTTATTCATATGTAGCAATTTTAATATAATTACTGCAACTAAACATAAATAAATATATAACGAAACAATTAAATAAAACAAATAAGTACAAGAAATAGGTAAAAGAAACGACAAACTTATTTGAAGAAGACCAAGGCCCGTGTTGGACACGGTTCCCTTAAAACAGATTCGTCGTCTACACGTCTGTTTTCCAGGGTACAACGGCCAAAGCAGTAATACTGCCGGACTTGACTAACATTGCCCAAGATTTCATCGGAGAGTACTAACATCTCCTTTAATGAAAAAAGGTTGTGATTTTTGTGTGTCTATAATAGAGCCTAGATACCTTTATTTATAGTTTGGTTGGCACCTGTAGGTTTGGTTCACCCACCGATGTGGGACAAGCTCAAACCCACTAAACTATACATCAAATGTCTAACTTTGTGAATAGATATCTCATTCACATTAGCTCCGATTTGGACACATAATATCTCATATTGAAGCTCTCATCAAGGAGGACACAAATACGTAAACAAATATTTATATGTGATACATATACATATAAAATTATGTGTCCAAAGTTAGTGAAAACTCACGTGGTTTCACTAAATTTTCCAACAAATATTAAGCCTATATTGCTATATAAAACTAGTTAAAAAACAAATTAACATATTTGGATTGCTTCAGTTAATGATAGGTTGGTTATGGCCTATAACCATAACAAAACCATTATATCCTGTAAATCATATTCTATATAATCGAATTTGGTTTTCATAGAGGATCGTTACAATTTCAGTTTAGTTATTCGATTTTTATGGGGGAGGTGTAATGCCACAGGCAAAAATGATGGAGACATTGACAAATTAATATAATTGTAAGTGTAAAGTTGTAAAATTTCTGTGTACCAAGTAAATCTCTATGTGGCATTAACATCTTCCTTTTTTATGCTCACATGAAATATAATAATTTGAACAACAAACTACACAAACAATTAACTGCACTTTCGTCTATGTGGGTTGCCATAAATCATTGTTTTCGTCATTTATAATAGTTAATTTATGTTAAAAGTTGTTACACCGAGGGAACTTTATATGGGTGGTCATTAACAAACTCCTTTGATATATTTGTGATGCACATGAGGTTAGAAAAACGTCGTTTAACCTTACATTTTATTTACGTGAAGTCTTGAACATGTGAGAACTTTTTATTATTACATTCGAAAAAAGAATTTTGATAAACATAGCCTTGAAGAAACTAGCTAACCGTCATTCTTTTTTCATTATATTTATTTCTACCATTTTTTTAATCTCTTTACGCGTTACACTTTATTTTTTCTTAGCTTATAAATGTGAAGAAATTTTCAATAGGGTAAATGACAAAAATCAGCAACGAACTGCCAAAATTTGTTCCAAGTATGCAACCTACCAATATAATTTCTCAAGTATGCAACAAACTGGGAAGTTTCGTGCTTAAGTCAGTAATATGGTAACCTGCAACCGGTTTGACCGGTCAACTTATATTTTAAACAATTTTCATTTATTTATTAATGGTGACATGAAATAAAAGATGACGTAGATATTTAAAATTAAAGTACGTATCAATATTAATATCATAATTTAGTTTCAAGTCTCATTTAAAACACAAAAAGAATTCGTTCGAAAAACCCGATCGTCACCCTCATTCACTGCACGAAGAATCCTTATTGAAAGCTTTTAATCAAAAGCCAAACTTAAAAGCAAGAACTACACCAGCTCTTTCCTGCCTCATTTCTCTACTTACACATACCACTGGTTTCACTTCATTTTTATTATCACTAAGAGATTTCACAAAATTCAAATCAACCCTCAGTCTGATTCAACCATTGAACTTTAGTTAACCAATTTTAAGTGTGAATCTTCTGGGACGACACTGATGTAATCGAAGATAATTATGCGATGACGGGGGTGACGACAGAAATGGGAATGAAAATGACGCGTTGATGGTGTTGGCGGACAGAGGCACGACAGAGCAAGAAACCTTAGATCTGAAAACGAAAAGAAAACCCGATAGTTGGATTTGCGCACGGAATCGAAACCAAAAAGACTAACACCCAAACCTATTTGATCTGTAAGAGGTGGAGCCGTGGAGGTGGGTGGTGCTGGAGCAAATTAAGGGAGGGGATGGGGTTATAAGGATTAGATCAGAGACATAAATATATACTCTGTATAAATATAGTTATTGATAATTATTGATTTTTCTAGATTTAAAATGAATTAAATATTATATGAATTTAAACTAATACAGTTTTTCTTGTTTGTTATCCGAAAGCTTTTAACATGTTTTTTTTCTGGTGTAAAGTACGAACTTTGGAAGGGTTTAGACATTCATGATCTCCAATTGCCTATTTTCATCTGCTCTCTGTAACTAAGCATGAATATTTGTGAGGAAGAAGATAGTATTATGAGTTGTACCTTGAGTATTAAATGTTGTAAATGTAATGTACAGATGGCGCAAAAAAATCTAGTTGGCGAGTGATGTGAATGTCTAGTCAAACGTCTTTAAATGGTAACTGGTAAAAATCAATTTGTTTATGAATGTGGAAAAATAAATGTGAAAAAATTGTTTTAAATTGGAAAACGAGGTGACGTGGATGTCACGTGTCAACATGACGTGGAAAAATATGACATGGACGCTGACGTGTAACCACAATCAACATTACAAAAAATGAAACGGTAAAACGTTAACTTTCATAAATCCCAGCACGAAACTTCCCGGTTTGTTGCATACTTGAGCAATTATATTGGTATGTTGTATACTTGGAACAAATTTTGGCAGTTCGTTGCAGATTTTTGTCATTTACCCTTTTCAATAACCATCTTCACCATCCACAACCACCATTGTCATAAGACTAACCACAACAAATTGAACGTGAATAAAAAATAATGATCAAACATATTTCGGCTTGAGTGCAGATGGAGGGGGATCACCACTTTACACTGCATAAATGTCGTAACCCGGATCGAGATAGTTCTCATCGAGGGTGGTAAAGGATGATTGAATACCCATCTAAGAAGATGGGGTTTAGAGGTGAGGAGCCTATGGAGGCTGCACACAATGTGTGTGTATAATGTTATGTGAGATGTCCCTCCCCATCTAGGGTTTATGCCTTTATATATGAGGGAGGGGGCATATAACACCCCATCTTTTCTATAAACATATTTTATATTTTCAAACTTCGGAAGCGAGTCCCAAACATATATATATATATATATATATATATATATCATATGTACATACATATGTACCAGAATGTTAAAAGTTTCAAAACATCACACTTATAGATATATAATTACAAAAAACTATAAGACTGGGGTTATACAAGTTTTCCAAAACATATCATTTATTTATCAAAATATCAGAGTAGTCGCAGTAGTAGTCAAACATCCCATCCAGTATCCACAAGCCCCGTTTCTTAATCTAACCATAATCTGCAAAATGTTAAACATGGTGAAACACCCAGAAATTTAGAACAATTTTTTTTTTTTTTTTTTTTTCATAAGGTCCTACATTTAAAATATGACATTGTAGACTTGTTGTATCATTCCCTCAATCAAATAAGGATTTAAATAAGAAAATGTTGAATTTCTAAGAGATTCCCCAGGAATGACTCCCATTCCCCAGGAATGAAGCATGCTGTTAACAATTTGAATCGGATTCCCCAGGAATGACTCCCATTCCCCGGGAATCAAGCCTGCTGTCCATATTACCATTTATCGAACTTCAAACGTGCATATCTTGAAAATGACAATTCCAATGACCATGAAAATTTGCAGGCACGCGTAAAATGATATTTCAAACATTTCCCAATTTTCACTTTTCGTAAATTCGCGTTTTATCAAGAATTGGACTAGTGACCTCTTTATGGTCATTTTCGACCCATTCTAAAGACATACCAAATTCCAATCCATCCAACATTAGACTTCAACCTTTTTACCACATTTCTAATACCATATTTAGGACTTAGTGCAATATTTATACTCGTCATATCATAACCCCAACCTATTCTAGTCATTTACTCATTAAGTGACCCATTTGGGCACTTTTATGACCCATTTGGGTCTTAACCCATGTAACCACCATTCAAACTCTCAATTCACTTTCATTTGACTATTCTAAGTCAACTTAGGCCAATTTCACTATCTATACTCCAATTTAACCATGAACATCAAAATTTCCATAAACTACAATATTTACATCATTTACATCAAGGGTTCAAGATTATCATTCCAAAACTTCAATGATCATTGACCCAACTCATTGACTAGTTTGACTTAAATACCATATCAAGTTTGACTTTGACCATCCACATAACAAGACCTTGACTTTTAACAACATGTGACAAAACCATGTTTTCTTAACAAAAAGGGGTGACATCAACATCAAGAGCATGATCAAGGGATAAGCTTGTTACCGACAATGAAACAAGCTCCACCACTAGCAACCTTCGGGCCGTTTGCCCGGATCCCGTTGGGTCCCACTTGGCTCACCTAAAAACATATAAACATGATAAAGTAAGCATAAAGCTTAGTAAGCAATGGGCTATCAATGATAATCAATATCAATTCAACATACGTATATTAAGGATCCATAATATCATATGCTAATTCCCGCAAGAATTAACATCTTCGGGCCTACACCCCGGTATATAATCATAACCCATCAAGTAAATGACATATCCATTACCGGTCCTTCCAAGTAAATGGAATAAGCATTACTTGAAGAAAGATAGCATCATCCATTAACTTACCTCGCGATAGCCCATACAATCAATCACTTGTAACACTTGGCATACTTTTATCACCTATTCATATAATCATATAAACACATATCAATTACACATTCAATAATCATTCATCATATAACATAGATGTTAATTCACTTAACACCTATATCCAATTCATACTCAACCTCCAATTCATTACTTGTATCATATTATACAAGTATTAATTTCATCATAAGATCTCATCATATGTTTCATACACTTTACTCATAATCATGTATAAATGGGTAATTATCATTATCACATCATCAATTTCATCAATAATCACCAAGAGCATCATCTCTTAGTGTATAATCATATTCATCATATATCATTTACCCATTTATACATGACTTTCATTTCCTTTACACAAGGAATATAATTCAACATGCTAATTAAATGAATTCATTCATCAAATCATTATTCTTTCATCAATTACCAATTACTATCATCATTTACATAATCAAAATCATTCATTTACTCATAAACACAAGGTTATGAGTTCTTTTATAAAAATTAACATCATTTAAACCTACTTCATAACTTAATCATGTGTATGAAACATATATAATTCATTAAACCATTAAGCCTTTAATTTCAAGAAGCTAGGGTTTACACAACTTGATTCAAATCATGAATTAAGTATAAAGACATGTTCTTCATCATGTATGAAACCTTAATACCCAATTACCCGTTACTTTCCTTAAGTTAGGGTTTATCCCCATAACTCAATTTCACACATAATCATCTAATTAAACAAGAAGATATTGTTAATCATACCTTAGAAGTTGTAAATTTGAAGTTAGAAGCTTCAATTCCACAAAACCCTAACAAATTTTGGATCTTTGTTCTTGTTCTTCCTTAACCGACTTCACACAAACATATAGTACGTATCTTTTTAGTTTTCAGATGTAAAAATCCAGTAGAAGTTTACAGAACTAAGTTTTATACTGCATATTTCATTTAAACCCCTTAACTTATAGTACTTGTCATATTTAGTCCCTCAACACATATTTCATAATATTACATGTCCTATGGGCATAAAATAGTTTACATAGTTAGTCCCACTAACTTATATAATCAAAATTGTATATTTAAAGTTTTAAACTTACAAATTTTGGGGCGTTACAACTCTCCCCCACTTATTCAGGATTGTGTCCTCACAATCCATTCCTAATGTATAGCCAGATAATAACAATTGATCTCTTTGTTTCTCAGATTCTTAATCTTTTCATCAAGAATCATAACATATTACTCAATATAATTTAGTCAATCCATTTTCAATTTCATCCATTGATACATAAGCGGTTTCATCAACCATACATTTCCTCAAATATGACACATGAAAGTATTATGAATTCCAGCTAACTCATTAGGCAACTCAAAGCGATAAGTTACCTTTCCAACCTTTTTAAGAATTTAAAAATCCAATAAACCGAGGACTCAACATTCCTTGTTTCCTAAATTAGATAATATCTTTCCATGGAGATATTTATAGCATTACAAAATCTCCGATTGTCAATATAGGACTTTTATCAATTCTGGGCTATTTTTAACCGTTCTCTGAACAATGTTAGAATTTCTCAGATCTTTTCTAACCAAATTCACCCCAATATATTGGAGTTCAATATTTTCTCCCATAGAACATCTAATAATGTGGCATTCTAATACCCACATAATAGCTATTTCTATAAAAACTCAGCCAATACTAATTAAGTATTCCGGCTATCACCAAAATCATTGTTACATGTCCTCAATATGTCTTCCAAGTTTAGATTATTCTTTCACTCTGTCTGCAATCTGAGTATGATATGCAGTACTTAAATAAATACGAGTACTCATATCTTCTTGAAATTTAATCCATAGTCTAAAAATGATTCTACTATCGTTGTCAGAGACAATATAATAGGCATACCATGTCGTACTACAACCTCTTAGATATATAAATCAGCAAGTGCCTTAAAATTATAAGTTCCTTAACAGGCAAAAATAGAGCACTTTTCGTCAACCGATCCACTATCACCCAATTATTGTCATGATGACATGGAATTTTGGGAAATTTAATGATAAAATCCATAGTAATGTGCTCTCTTTTCCATACAGGTATTTTCAACAGTTGCATTTTGCCAACCAAATCTGTAGACAAATCAAACTCAGTTTCACATTTATAAAATTTCACGCTTCATCCCAGATCACCAATAATCAACTTTCAATTCATGGTACATATCTATTGCACCAGGATGAATAGAATATCTATATTCTTTCATAGTGTGTCTTTCCACCTCAGGAATCCGCAACAATATTATTAAATTGATCCTTAATACTTTACACCTTAACATTTTCAGAATCGATATAATACCTTGACTATTCATTACATATCCCAAAATTAAAATTCATATTTGGAGAAGTTGGCATAAAGTCTCTCAATTCTCCAAATCTGTCCTATCTGTGTTAACTGAATATCCTGCTCATCAGCAGATTTAGAATAGATAAGAATATTGTCACTGAATACCATTTCAATTCATCGAGCACAATTCATCATACTCAATTCATGAGATCTACAAAAGCGATAGGAGCATTGGTCAAACCATAAAGCATAATCAAGACATAATTCACTCTTTGAGAAAAGCTAGCACCTTGTTCACCAATCGAATAAGACATCAATCCTAGTTAAAAAGGTACCCATTCTCAATGGTAACCTTGTTCACTTCTCTGAAATCAACATACATATACATGGTGCCATCTTGCTTTTTAACAATTAATATCAAAGCTCCCAATGGTAATTTACTCCAACAATTAAAATCTTGCTCACAAATTTGGTTTCCATTTTGGCAATATCATGTCATTTCATAGTTCCATGATATCCGTGGAAGATTAGTTATAAATCCCATCTATATAATAGATTCAGGTCATTACACCATATAATCATTTCTCGGATGAACAATAAATCCAAATTTATAAGTCTCGATTAAAATCATCTTTCGAAATTCTCCTTCAAATGAATTTAAACACAAGACTGAACAGTCTTTAATCCTCTATAATCATTCCATCAATGTCTCAAGCTAAATAGCTTTCAATCAATCCACTAAGTCAGGAAAATTCCAAACATATGAGGTAAATCCTGTCACAAGTCTTTTATAACATAATACAATTTACAACCACATTATCTTTTCCCCGAATAATATCAAATTTCTCCATTAAAATTATTTATAAGTTTAACCATCAACACTGACTCAGTTAAAAACTCCTTCGAAAAATATACCAAATCCTTCAATGATCCGTACCATTATCGCATTGTAGTACCATCCAATCAATATAATACTGAAATAGCAACCTGACTCAAAAACTGTTTCAATGTCAAAAGACTAAATTCTGTTGTTTACTCTACAATTAATCCAAGAATTCTTTGAATTTCAAGAAATCATCATTACAACTTTGGATAATCCATGTTAATCCGAATGACATAACTAAAACTCGCAATAACCATACCTGTGCTACAAGCAACATTAGGTATATCCTCTAATTGCAACACATACTCATTCCTGTCAACATCCTCCCCCAGTGGGGATGACATACCAGACTGACCATGTTTCTCTACATTTTTCTCTATAGGAAGGCATCCTGCCTAAGGGAACTATTAAGGGTAATAATAACACATTTATTAAAATTTTCAAATTAAATTTCCATACACAACAACTATTTCAAGGTAACGACTATATGTCATCACCCAAGTGGACTAAAGTCCCACGTAAACATCACACTATAACTCGATCTATTTAATTTAGTGTGACACTACTACAAATACGTTCCATATAATCATGCACAAATGTGCATTCATTTTATTCATACTTTACTCAATAAGAATCAATACACACCTTACACATTTTCATAACACGGTCACATTAAGTCTCTCTGATATTTGGCAGCCTCAATAATTTTATGTGGTAGCATAATATAGCTGCGTTGATCAGGCGTAGCAATATTATGTTATTCACACTTCCACTTTTAGGCCACTTCATATCACTGATTCTCACAATGACTGTCATTCACTTAAACATATAACACATAATGCAACAATTCAGCAACAATAATAATTAAATTATAAGTTGCCGGTCACAAAACTATTTTCATAGTGGCAAACAATTCTACTTAGTCAGTCAACATCACGTAAGAGGTATTAATTACTACCTCTAATACTTATACTTTACATAATCATTCAAATTATATTTATGAGGCATTCATTACTGCCTCTGCCACTTTATCATTCCACATAACGTTCTTTATAGAACAACTGACATAAGTCAGTATTTCTGATCATTCAGTATTCTCATACACATATAACATATATCATCATATCAGTTGTGGCTAACATAAGTTAACAATTATTTCGTCCAACTCATAACATATTGCCAATATACATATTAGCAATTTTCTACACATCTGAACTAATATAAATGAATATGTAAACATACTTTTTTACACGTATCTATACAATTATCAAATCAATTATCTGTTCACATTCCTTTATTTTCTATAGGTATGCCCACATTATATACTTTCATGTTTTCTTTAACACTTTCAGACATACTTATGTTCATTTAGAACTACTCATAAAATCAACTTGTTTCGTATACATTTTTAAATACTAACGATCTTGAACACCCGAATTAAACAGTATGTATGCAGGTTTAATATTAACAATTAAGGTACCTGTCCACACATCGGGGTTCTTATCTCCTTCCAACAATTTCTAACGTATTAAAGTTCAATAAGAACTATTCAAATCTTTAACATATTATCAAACGGTTCTCTACAGGGAAATCATATCAGTTCATTCTATCAAGCTTCACTATTGCACATAATCATAATAATTAGTCATCATAAATAATCATGCTCAACATAAATAATAATGGCTTAAGATCAAGTACCCACTAATGGTGGATACCCGAATCCCTTAAACCAAGCTCTGATACCAACTTGAAACACCCCAAAATTTAGAACAATTTTTTTTTTTTTTTTTTCATAAGGTCCTACATTTAAAATATGACATTGTAGACTTGTTGTATCATTCCCTCAATCAAATAAGGATTTAAATAAGAAAATGTTGAATTTCTAAGAGATTCCCCAGGAATGACTCCCATTCCCCAGGAATGAAGCATGCTGTTAACAATTTGAATCGGATTCCCCAGGAATGACTCCCATTCCCCGGGAATCAAGCCTGCTGTCCATATTACCATTTATCGAACTTCAAACGTGCATATCTTGAAAATGACAATTCCAATGACCATGAAAATTTGCAGGCACGCGTAAAATGATATTTCAAACATTTCCCAATTTTCACTTTTCGTAAATTCGCGTTTTATCAAGAATTGGACTAGTGACCTCTTTATGGTCATTTTCGACCCATTCTAAAGACATACCAAATTCCAATCCATCCAACATTAGACTTCAACCTTTTTACCACATTTCTAATACCATATTTAGGACTTAGTGCAATATTTATACTCGTCATATCATAACCCCAACCTATTCTAGTCATTTACTCATTAAGTGACCCATTTGGGCACTTTTATGACCCATTTGGGTCTTAACCCATGTAACCACCATTCAAACTCTCAATTCACTTTCATTTGACTATTCTAAGTCAACTTAGGCCAATTTCACTATCTATACTCCAATTTAACCATGAACATCAAAATTTCCATAAACTACAATATTTACATCATTTACATCAAGGGTTCAAGATTATCATTCCAAAACTTCAATGATCATTGACCCAACTCATTGACTAGTTTGACTTAAATACCATATCAAGTTTGACTTTGACCATCCACATAACAAGACCTTGACTTTTAACAACATGTGACAAAACCATGTTTTCTTAACAAAAAGGGGTGACATCAACATCAAGAGCATGATCAAGGGATAAGCTTGTTACCGACAATGAAACAAGCTCCACCACTAGCAACCTTCGGGCCGTTTGCCCGGATCCCGTTGGGTCCCACTTGGCTCACCTAAAAACATATAAACATGATAAAGTAAGCATAAAGCTTAGTAAGCAATGGGCTATCAATGATAATCAATATCAATTCAACATACGTATATTAAGGATCCATAATATCATATGCTAATTCCCGCAAGAATTAACATCTTCGGGCCTACACCCCGGTATATAATCATAACCCATCAAGTAAATGACATATCCATTACCGGTCCTTCCAAGTAAATGGAATAAGCATTACTTGAAGAAAGATAGCATCATCCATTAACTTACCTCGCGATAGCCCATACAATCAATCACTTGTAACACTTGGCATACTTTTATCACCTATTCATATAATCATATAAACACATATCAATTACACATTCAATAATCATTCATCATATAACATAGATGTTAATTCACTTAACACCTATATCCAATTCATACTCAACCTCCAATTCATTACTTGTATCATATTATACAAGTATTAATTTCATCATAAGATCTCATCATATGTTTCATACACTTTACTCATAATCATGTATAAATGGGTAATTATCATTATCATATCATCAATTTCATCAATAATCACCAAGAGCATCATCTCTTAGTGTATAATCATATTCATCATATATCATTTACCCATTTATACATGACTTTCATTTCCTTTACACAAGGAATATAATTCAACATGCTAATTAAATGAATTCATTCATCAAATCATTATTCTTTCATCAATTACCAATTACTATCATCATTTACATAATCAAAATCATTCATTTACTCATAAACACAAGGTTATGAGTTCTTTTATAAAAATTAACATCATTTAAACCTACTTCATAACTTAATCATGTGTATGAAACATATATAATTCATTAAACCATTAAGCCTTTAATTTCAAGAAGCTAGGGTTTACACAACTTGATTCAAATCATGAATTAAGTATAAAGACATGTTCTTCATCATGTATGAAACCTTAATACCCAATTACCCGTTACTTTCCTTAAGTTAGGGTTTATCCCCATAACTCAATTTCACACATAATCATCTAATTAAACAAGAAGATATTGTTAATCATACCTTAGAAGTTGTAAATTTGAAGTTAGAAGCTTCAATTCCACAAAACCCTAACAAATTTTGGATCTTTGTTCTTGTTCTTCCTTAACCGACTTCACACAAACATATAGTACGTATCTTTTTAGTTTTCAGATGTAAAAATCCAGTAGAAGTTTACAGAACTAAGTTTTATACTGCATATTTCATTTAAACCCCTTAACTTATAGTACTTGTCATATTTAGTCCCTCAACACATATTTCATAATATTACATGTCCTATGGGCATAAAATAGTTTACATAGTTAGTCCCACTAACTTATATAATCAAAATTGTATATTTAAAGTTTTAAACTTACAAATTTTGGGGCGTTACACATGGTGGGATTAGCTCACAACTAAGTGAATGAAACTGTAACCGACAGTTCAACATACATATAACAAATCTCACAACACATAAACATAAACACACAACGTCAAAGAGGACCGGCGGTTCCTGATTAGCCAATCAAAGAACCATTAAACCACTGCCGGCAAAAACAGTGATTTACCGATAGCTTGAAGCTATCTTCACCGACATAGGTTCATCCATCAACTATGTGTATCGGAAACCCTGCCGGCCAAACAATAGCAAACAAGCACAACTAGTGTTGACCTCTGAATAATCACATATGCCCAGCGGCCCAAAATCACATAATGCATAATAGTCATGCCGTTATGGAATATAAACAACCAATTATTTAATAACAGTATCCAAACAACTATACAATCAATAATCCAAACAATTATGTTTACCCGTTGTAACCAAACCTGTTACAACTAGGTTGAACAGAGGATTACAATTGCCACTCACCAAAAATCCCAATCTCTGAACTCATTAGTCTTATATCACTAAGTTTCCTTCTGCTTATCTGAGAACATAAATAATAACAAATCAGTATTTCATTCATAGTAATTAATTCATATTATACTCATATAACATATTTCAAATGTATATCATCAAAGTAATAGACATTACTTAGATAAATCATTTCATTATTAACTTAATCAATCATGTAACTAATCAGCACACATTCCATCACACCTATCTTGTTTCAACAATTTAACATCAACTAACAATACTACTCAGGTCATATGCATCATTCAACTAGTTTTACAATTAATCATTTTCATGAAACTAACTCCTATAATTAATATCTTATTACTTAGCTCCATACTATCATCACAATATGTCATCCTATCTGAATTATATTACAGTTCATATAACATAAAAACAACCTACAAGATCAAGAGTTAAGCTGAGACTGGATTGCTAAAACATGAAATCGCGTCGCCAATGGGATTAGATCGCATTGCCATTGATTGAAATAATCGCATCGCGATTAATAGAAAATCGCGTCGCTAAATAACCAGGTCGCGACGCGACCTATCCCGTTTCTGCACTCTGTTCTTCCTGCAATAAACTCATTCCAAACATTCAACCCACAAATTAACAAACTCAGTTTTCTGCTCAATCTTATACTCCTAATAACCTCAACAATCGACATATAACACCACATAACAATAGCACAAGCTTCAATTACAAGCACAAACCCATAACCCTAACCATTTTACTTGAAATTTAAAACTTAAATAATCATCAATTATCTTTGCATATTAACATCTCTTAATCATCAAATATCATCATATAATATCAATTATCCATCTTTTAAGCTTTAATTCCATATACAAATCATTAACCCAAATAGTTTAATCAACATCAAGTTCATATAAAATAAACACAATACTTACAAATAAATGGAGAAAACAAGATGAAGATAATGATAATTTTCTCTTAAGAACTAGAATCAAAACACAATTTGATTACTTCTTATTATTAATTCCTTGCAAGATTTCTTTGATGTGTGTATGATGCACAAAATGAGAGAGTAAAAACATATAGGGAAAGTTAGGTGAAAATGAGTCGGTCTCACCCACCGACTCCCTTTTTAATCAATATAATTTTCATTCCCCTTATTGACCTATTGTCTGGAACCCGTAAACCATTTGCGAAAATAATAACATTTATTTTACCGACAACTTTATTAATTTAAAACAACTACTATTTTATCAGTCACAATTACTTATTTACTCTTTTAACAATATTTTTAAGTAACCTAAATAGTATTATTTCCTATTTCATTAAATAATCATTTTAAAACTTATAAAATACCATATTAATTGTAGACCCAAAAATCTGAGTGTTACAGGGCAGCCCAATAGGGAAAGCCCATGGACTAGGCCATGTGGAAGCCCAATAGTGGGGGTACATTATCAAGTCCCCCAAGTTCAGTATGATATGTTCATACATGTCGTGTCGAACTTATTTAATACGTCACTGCCTGTAACCTGACAAAGATGTCAATTGTAGCGGCAATTAGCTTACAGTCGAGCAGCAAAAGACCGAGCAGGACTCCCAGGCAAAGTTGATAAAGAGAGCCATGAGCTCTAAACGAGCAGAGGCCGAGCATGGCTCAAAACAAACTGTGAAGAAGAGTTGAGAGCCCGAGCATGGCTCTAGGACAAGCTGCTGACATGAAGGGAGCTCTAAGCGAGCTGCTGAGATGGGGTGAGCTTTAAACAAGGGGAGCCCGAGTAAAGCTTAGCAAAGTTTCGAATAGGACAAAGATGTCGAGATGAGCAGTGACGTTTAGCTCATCACGGAGATATGTCAAAAGGACCTGCAAACGGTCAGCGAACGTACTTGCAATGTAGTTCGTCAAAAGAAACGCAAGAGATATTCCTTGCAAAGTAATTCTGAAAGGATGACAGATAGTACTTCATCACTCCCCCAGTTCAGTATGATAACTTTGTCAAGTGTCATATTGAACTCGTCATTGTGTCATGACATATTGCCTCACGTCAGCACTCTGCTCGGATAAGGGCTTATCCATGCAACACAACGATATTTATTCATGCCAGTTAACATAAGTTTTCAACTGGAATCAGGTCTTATAGTTTATTCGAACCGGATTTATTTTGTTTTAAGTCATGACTATTGTAGATTTCTATACTACATTATGAGTTGGTGTGTGGCGGAGGTTCACCTCGGCTCGACCATTATTCCGGTCTCTTCCAAATGATAATTTGGTGGACCTCTGCCAGCGGGAGGCTAGAAGGCACTCCCTTACGGGGGCAGGCTCGCAGCGTGCCCTAGGCTTAACTGATTGCATGAAAATCATATGCCATTGTGCGGTGCGACGACACCGAAGGCGGTTTATTTTCTCGCTTATCTTTATGGACGTACGTGAAACATACAAGTGAACTTTTGTGGATAAGCTAAAGCCTCGAGGGTGGATCAGTTCCCTCGATGCTTCGCGGAGGGTGGATCAGTTCCCTCCGAGCTTAAAAGTCAATAATGCTGTTGTACGGTTTATATGGGCTTAACCGACCTAGCTAAAAGGTTTTATGGTGTGCAGCCATTCATCGCGAGGAAAATACTTCCTTGTGGAATAAGAGTTTCAAGAGAACCTGATGAGGTGAGAGCTGAGAGTTCCAACCTGATGAGGTGAGAGCTGAGGCTCATACATGATGAGGTGAGTGATGAGGCTCATACTTGATGAGGTGAGAGCTGAGAGCTCGTAGTTGATGAGGTGAGCCGAGGGCTCAAAGCTGAAGAGCTTGGCTACACCGCGGAACCCGGTGGCGGAATCCGACGGCATCGTGGAACCCGACGGCATCGCGGAACCCGGCGGCGGAATTCGACGGCATCGCGGAACCCGGCGGCATTGCGGAACCCGGCGGCGGAATCCGATGGCATCACGGAACACAGCGGCGGAATCCGACGGCATCGCGGAACCTGGCGGCGGAATCCGACGGCATCGTGGAACCCATCGGCATCGCGGAACCTGGCGGCGGAATCCGACGGCATCACAGAACCCGACGGCGAACCCGGCGGCATCGTGGAACACGACGGCATCGCGGAACTTGGCGGCGGAATCCGACAGCATCGCGGAACCCGACGGCATCGCGGAACCCGGCGGCGAAATCCAACGGCATCGCGGAACCCGACGGCGGAATCCGACGTCTTCACGGAACACAGCGGCGGAATCCAACGGCATCGCAGAACCCGACGGCATCCCGGAACCCGACGGCATCGCGTAACCCGGCGGCGGAATCCGACGGCATCGCGGAACCCGTCGGCATCGCGGAACCCGGCGGCGGAATCCGACTGCATCGCAGGACCCGACGACGGAACCCGACGGCATCGCGGAACCCGGCGGCATCGCGGAACCCGGAGGCATCTTGGATCCCTGCGGCATCGCAGAACCTGGCGGCATCGCGGAATCCGACGGCATCGCGAAATCCGACGGCATCGCGGAACCCGACGGCATCGCGGAACCCGACGGCATCGCGGAATCCGGGCTCTTCAATCAAAGCAGAAGAGGCCACGAGTCCTAATGTAATATTATACTGGCTCCGAGTTCAATAGTACTAAAAATTTTAGTAGTATTGAACTTAAAAAGATGAGTTGCAGGTGGATGCGCTCGGAGTTCGGGGTATGTTTTGGACGAGCCTGAAGCTCGGCTTATCTCGACGAACTCGAGGGCGGAGCTCGGAGTTCGGAGTATGTTTTGGACGAGCCCGGAGCAGATAAGAAATTGCTTCGATGTGTACTCCAAAAGAGAAATGAAGCAAGCCACTTGAACAACACAAAAAACTAGAATTTTTGAAACAGTGATGGCTTCTTAACAGGCACATTGCTTGGTGGCGACATATTTTTGTACAAATGCTTAGCTATTTCCTTCAATAATACCAACTGTGCTTTATCAATCCGTATTGACATAAGTGCCTGCTTCATGGATTCCTTATCTGCTTCCAGTGCATGAAGCCTTGCATGATGCCATGCATGGTGTAACACATATATGCATGACGATGCCCTCGGATACATATATACCTATTTTCATAAGGCATTTAAGTAACTGCATCAAAACATCTCGGAAGTGAACAACTACGAGTGTGGAGCTTGGTTTTATATCTGAACGATACCAACTCGAAGCACGGAGCCCGATATATATGAACGAGCCCGGAGCATGAACGCGGTCCCGGAGCCCGGTTTACATTCGAAGAGCCCGGAGCATATAAGCGATCCCAGAGCTCGGTTTGCATTTGACGAGCCCGGAGCATATAAGCGATCCCGGTGCTCGGTTTATCAAAACAACTTATTTCTTTCTCGTAGATACGGACAAAATATACATAGCAATGCCATGTTGTACAATATGCAATAGCAACTGTGCCATTGGTTGGGGCATTCGGTCGAGCATGTAGAATGCGCAATTATTTTTCATTGATTTGGGGAATAATTTTACATTGAATAACCCATTTTTCAGCATCACATATATTACTTTAATCAATGAACGACATAGGAATTAGGCTATAAACCCGCAACACTTAAGAAACAAGAGTTTGTTTAAACAAGAGTTTGTTTATTACAAGGAATAATATGCACGTATGTTTCAACCTCCTTTTTATTTTGGCACATGCCTTTAATAAAAAATGGAATTCGTTCACTGTCATTCATAGAAAAGTGATAGAAGGGATCTTTCCATAGTTTTTTTTTTTTTAGTGGTGTACACGCTGTGAACACTTGTACTATTTAGAAATTTTGTACAATTTCTGTACGAGTGAAATTGCAACAAAACTTCACGCTTAAATAATAGATCCACAGTTTATGTATTGTAAATTTGTACACACACAACATGTGTGTTTATGTTTCTTACTTGCACTTTCAAAAAGATGAATAAGAAAACTTACAAAGGGAATTTATCCGAGGAGCCAGCAGGGCAGTAGTGATAAGAGTAGCACCGCGATTAACTTTGCAGTGTCACCCGCAACGCGGAATTGATCTTCGTCAGACGTGGCATGGGCACGATGCTCGAAGCAATGTTGAAAGAGGCTCGGAGCTTGGTTCCATCTCGGAAAGAGCTCGGAGCCAAGCTAGGCAGGACGAGCACGGAGCTCGGAACAAGCCCGGAGCTCAAAGTCATCTCAAAACGAGCCCAGAAATCTGAGTCATCTCAGAACTAACTCGAGCCATCTCAAAATGGGCGCGGAGCTTGGAGTATTTCGAAACGAGCCCGGAGCTCGGGTCCATCTCGGAACGAGCTCGAAGCCATCTCAAGCAATCACAGCTCGGAGCAACGGTATGAACATGTCATCGAGCACTGGTTACGTGTCAAAACGAGTGCGGAACTCGGAGCTATGTCAAGACGATTGCGGAACTCGGGGTATGTATCACATGAGTCCGGAACTCGGTTTATCTTAGACGAGCTAGGTACTCGGAGCTCGGAATGAGGAGCTCGGATCTTGGAAGTACATGTGTCACGAGAACGGAGCTCGGATATATATATATCTAAGAACGAGCTCAGAACTCAGATCTATCTCAGAATGAGCTCGGAACTCAGAACTCAGTCCAAAGCAGCAAGCACGGAGGTCGCCGTAATGAGTACGGAGCGTGAATTTGTGCACGGCGCTTGAAGCTCTTTGTAGCGAATACGCAGCTCGGAGTTCCTCGTGTTGGTTATGAGCTTGGAGGACCCCACATTTTTTGCAAAGTATGGTATTACGAGCCCGGAGCTCGGTTTATCTTGATACGAGGTCGGAGCATGTTAGCGATCCCGAACCTTGGTTTTATCTCGGAATGAGCTCGAAGCATGTGTACGAGCCTGAGCTCGGTTTATCTTGATACGAGGGCGGAGCATGTTAGCGATCCCGAACCTCGGTTTTATCTCGGAATGAGCTCGGAGCATGTGTACGAGCCCGGAGCTCATGTGTACGTGGGCGAGCCCGGAACCCGGACCTCGGAGCCCGGAGCACATAACTATGTCAAAAATGAGCGCGGAACCTATGTGTCGCTGTTGAGCTCATATGTGCTTGGATAAAATTTGTGTAAAACGAAGCCCATCACCAAGTTCATCCATTTCATCTCTGCTATGAGAGAGAAAGACAGTTGCATGCACTTCAGTTGTACCAATGCATTGTGTACTTGTACCTTTTTTAGTTTGGTGTAGGTGGAAAAGTTCCCACACTTGTACACTACGCAAATAATGATGTACATATGATTTTAAACGATTTTATCACCACTATCTGGGCATCACGTACAGTTAATTGTAAAATGGTAAATCAATTTATATGTAAATCCGTGAGTTCATATTCTCATAAAACCAAAACTTTAAAATCGTTATGGGTCAAAATCAGAAAATGATTTTTATTTGCTAAACATGAACCCAATTTACACACACCGATGTGTGTAACTTTTGTAGAGATTTTAGGATAATGAAGATGCAAAGAAATCCTACTAAACGAGTAAGATCTGACTCGTTTTTTCGATTGGCGAAGAGAACACGAGACATAGTGTTGCGTGTCCCACGGATGGCGCCATATGATCAAGCATATTTCGGCTTGAGTGCAGATGGAGGGGGATCACCACTTTACACTGCATAAATATCGTAACCCGGATCGAGATAGTTCTCATTGAGGGTGGTAAAGGATGATCGAATACCCATCTAAGAAGATGGGTTTGGAGGTGAGGACCCTATGGAGGCTGCACACAACGTGTGTGTGTAATGTTACGTGAGATGTCCCTCCCCATCTAGGGTTTATGCCTTTATATACGAGGGAGGGGGCAGCCCAATAGGGAAAGCCCATGGGCTAGGCCATGTGGAAGCCCAATAGTGGGGGTACATTATCAAATGCTAATATGATAAGGTTGGTGATTGATGGGTCACGAGAGATAACATTTGCGTTACTTACGGGGGAACGGTGATACAAAGAGCATTCGTGGACTACTTAAAGGTGGTGGTCAGTGTCTTTCGAGCGAACAGTTATAACTATGAAATAGAGTTGAACTATCTTTAGATATTCTATTATTAGCAAACCATTCAAAATATTACTTGTTCCTTTAGTCCACATGTGAGCAAAATATTTGATGCCTTAGAGACTACATCTATTTTTTTATTGTGTTTTGCTTAAAGAGATATTTAAAGATTTAATTTTAAGAAAAATGAATATTTCACAATGTACTTTACCGAACACCATTAGAGATATATGTTAGGTTGGGATATGGTTAAATTTTGAAGTCATGTTTGATATTTTGGACATAAATATGGATCTTTTTAATAGAATTTAAAGTTTGAGAGTTGAGAGAGAGAAATAATGTGTGTTTGTGTGATATGAGAGGGACAAATATATATTTAAAATTCTTTACAAAGTGCTAAAACTTTTAGTTAAGGTTTAACATTATGTGCAAAACCCCATGAAATCAGTTAAGTGGATAACAGAGAATTAGGTCGAACATTTATTGAACTCACCGTGAAACAACTTTCAGACAATTATTATAATTTTGAAATTTAAAGGACCAAGTGTAATCTACAGAAAAACACAAGGACGATTCATGTAATTTACGGATGTACAAGTTAAACCTGCACATATAATTTTCCCTTTATATTCGGTTACCCCTAAATTGATTGGGTTCATCGACAGAGCGAAAATTGAAACAGAATTAGGGCTACCTTTTGTTCGTTCGTTCGTTTCTAATTGGAGCACTTGTTTCGTCGTTATAACGCCGTCAGTTTCCTGCTGTCAGGTAGTTTCCGATTCTTTTACACTTTCACTTTCAGAGTTTTTTAATTAGATAAACTTTCCATCTTCTTAATTTTAGTTATCTAAACCTAATTTCGATACTATTTTTACTGCATTCATGATTTATACACACACCTACGATATTACTTAGTTTAATTCTCATTCAGGCGACCTTATGCCGTTCTTTTCTGTTAAATAAATGTATTCCTTAATCTACATTTGAATTATTAGGATTGAGGTATTTGTAATGAATTATCGTAACGTTGTTTTTTGTTGTACGTGTTTTTGTTTATTTGTATTGAAGTTAATTGCTTCTTTAAGTTTTGTTTTGTTTTAGGGTTTACGGTTTATACTAGTGATATAGGCGCTGTACCCTCATGGCAGAACCGTCAACCCACGTATTTAAGATGAGTGTTCAACTTTCGTTGTTGCGGGGAGTTTTACTTTCATAGTATTACAAAAGTATTTTTTAAGACGTGGCTATTGATGTCAAATAATAATAATTACAGATGGATCCACCAGTCAGTCATTGAACTCAATAATAATATATAGCTATTAAAAAAAGATATGTATTTGAAAAGTACTAATTTGTACTTAATAAAAATTTGGAGAACTTTTAGAAAACGTCTAGTTGAAAAAGTTCTATCGGAAGATTTTTTAGTTTAACGGTAATATTAATATAAATGTTTTAACATACATTAAATAGCACATATGCACAATAGTAACATAGATAAAGAGCTACTGCTAAAGCACATGCCATGGTAAAAAGAGCAAGGAGAAGTCAATATAATGTGTAGACAAAAGCTATGGATAGCTTCATAGCTTTGACCATATAAGAAGTTCGTAACAACTAATGCGATTGGATTTCATTTCTTACATTAAGTTTAGCAATATCTAGGAAGTTAGCTTTCAACAAAAATCCCATAAAAAAGCTAGCTTCTCCATACAACCAGGGGTGGTGAGCGGTAATTACATAATTGATATCTATAATGACCGTTTGAACCTTAAGTTATTTTGATGGGTTTGTGGTTAGGTTGAACCTTTAGTTATTTTGATGTGTTCGTGGTTAGAGTGTTTAAACTATCATGTAACTTGTATTGCGTTGGTGCTTTGGGTCATTGTTCTAGAGATAATCTGTCGCTCTCTTTTTTATCCTTATGTAGATTCGTTGGGTACACACATACGGTTTGTTACGGTCTTTTAACATTGAAAGAATTATAGAAGGTAACAAATCAAAAGTTAATGCACTCATGAAGAACATTATAGTAGTTTGAATATAGAACCAGGATTAGCTTTAGCTTGTGGCCATAACTAATGTCAATTGCAATCTGTTTATATGTTAAATGATCTCACGTATATATTGGTTCAAAAATACTGGCAAGCGTTGCATCATCTTTTTAATGTTACCTTGTGATGTAACTATGAGGTATGACCCGAGTTATATCCATGTGATCCGAAAATCCTTATCACAAGGATAAGGATTAGTCTAGCGTCCTTGATACAAGATTTGAACAAGAATGCATGCTTGTTAGAATGACAAGCTAAATCTCTACAAGCTTGCATGTTGATCATTGCGTTCAAGTTTTTTTGATATTGTCATGTTAACTCCTTGATTGTTGTTAGTTGTCCAAATTGAGTAGTGAACGTGCAATATTTTATCTGTGTTTACAATCTTTTCCTTTTGGCAATGGTTTTAGTTTCGGTTTCAATCGTGTTTTTCGTTTTCTACTATTTTATTGTGGTATAACGATTTTCATGTTTTCTTATATGTCTTTATCTCTAACCCTCCTAAGAGTTGTGTTTGAGAAACAAAATGACTTTGAACTACTATCTGCCTTTCTTTCCCTTATGTCAAAATTCTTTCTTTCCTAATGTTCAACCTACTCAAGCATTTGGCATCAAAGGATGCTTTATGACTCCTTTTTTTTGTTTGTAAACAAATGAGGAGAATCTCCGGGTTTAGGTAGGTTTGTAATGTGTTCTTGCTAAGGGCAATAAAGTTATCTACAGAACTGGGAAGGAACGAGCTGATTCGAGATTAAAGTTAACCGCTCAGTAAGGATCACAATAGTCTTGGAAAATCTAGAGACACATATCTGGCGAATTAAATTAGGTTGAGTGCTTTAAAAAGGGTAAAACAGATCGAACCAATTTGCTTATATACATGCGTAAATATAGTAAAGGCATTTTTATTGAGTATGAATCAAGTTACAACAATACCTATTGTATTAGAAGGTAACTAATTAACGTCATATAACATTTTTAGAATAATAACTTCATTTAGATCTATATCCTAGTATGGTACTCGTACTTTCCGGTATGGATATCGAAGTTTTAATCAATGTGACATTATGGTCCTTATGGAAGTAGGTAAGGCGTTGAGATGCTACAATGGAGTTAAATGCGGATGTAACGATGATTTTAGGCATTTGGTATTCTAAATGTATTATGTTAAAATGGTCCGAGTTGGCATTTTTATTACTATTATTATTATTATGACTATTATTATGTCAAAAAACATCATTTATGGAGTAATATATTACCCTTTGTTTTTGTCTTTTATACACATATGATTTATATTTTAAAAAATTGATTTTAAATATATATACATATTAATGTTATTAAAAATTGTAAGATCTATATATAGATTTGAATTATAATAGAGTTTTCATCATTTTGTCTAGTTGTATTAACTTATGTAGTTATATTTAAATTTTGGTTCTAATTTTTTATTATTAGTATATGGATTTCAAAATATAGTGTGATGATGATTGTTTTTTGTACCTTAATGCATATCATCTTGATGTCTACCAACCACCAACTACATAGAAGTTGGTTATACAAACCCTTGAGAAGGTTTGGATATTCAACCACCCTTAAGCTTTTTAATCAACAAATCATAATCTCCTTATTCGTGATGACCCTCATCTACCATCACCCATTCCACCATCATGTAATTGCCCATAAAATCCTTCCCCACCTATCATGACCTTTTGGAAAAACAAAAATTTAGAACTTAACGCAAACGCTCCACCTAATTTGTTTAAAGTATCGACCTAAATCGTTGTGTTTAAAGAAATCATCGTGTTTCTATGAAGATTTGGTTCGTAGAGATGGATTCACACCTAAGATTACCTAATCGATGGTATATGAAGGTGGTTTGCTCTTTTTATAAAGACGTGGTGGTGTGGTGAGAGAGGGAAAGGGTTTGGGTTTTCAGTATGTCATTTAAGATTTTACGGAGTACTTTTTGCTTTAACAATACTAACAAAAATAATAGCAACAAGAATTATCATAATGCGTGTTAAGAAATGCTAACAGAAATGAAATAGAGAATTCTTAATTTGTAAAAGGAATCTATATAAAAATGTGAAATTAGATAATAAATTGTCTCCAAAGGGACAAAGGGCACGATAGCGTGTAGGTTCAATGTTACCCGTTTAGATGTCACTAAATGACCATCATCACCTTCTTTAAGGTAAAACTTCAACAAGGAACCGAAGGTACATGTACTATATTGAGATAAAGGTGAAAGTAATTTGCAAGTCTATCTTAAACTACTAAGGATGCCTTTATATATGGCTTCGTTTCAAACTATATTTTCTTTTGTTTTTTTTTGTTTTTTTTTTTTGAAATTTCGTAGCTTATGTTTCAATGTATTTTACTCTTTACATAGTTGCTATGAAAACAATATCAAGAAAGTTATGAGGAGGTGATGGATGCGTTTTGCTATTTATAATTAAATAGTACATCAATGACATGTGTATATTAAATAGGAGGTTCTCCTTTCGAAGTGGACTATATGTTAACTACAAGTCGGTGTTCGACCTTTTTAGTTGAGATTAGATTTGCGGTTTTTTTTACGTTTTAAGGTTAATCAAACCGTGAATGCTTATGATCCCACGATGGTTGAAGAGGGACATCAAGTTGGTCAAAGTGACCATAGAATTGGATTTTTGACGTTTGCTCAAATTTATGTCGTGTGTTTTTCAGGTTTAGAATTTGCTTGAATCTACATCAAGTGTGCGGAGCCTCGCATATTTTATATGGAAAAAGTTGACGAATATCCTAACCCCGAATTTAAATGGATTAAGAAGAAAGGTGTTGGTGGGAAGAATAAGGAGGTCCAATTTTATGAATCTTTCGAATATGATGGAGTGAAGTACATGCTATATGATTGCGTGTATATGTACAAGGAAGGTCTACAAAAGCCCTACATTGGCAAGTTGACGAAAGTATGGGAGCGTCCGGACAAGACAAAGAAAGTTAAAATCCATTGGTTTTTTCGTCCGGAAGAGATCTCAAAATGGCTTAGAGAGATTAAGACTCTCGAAAATGAAATCTTTTTTGCATCCGGTGAAGGTCATGGTCTAGTCAATATTAATCCATTGGTAATTGCAATTTTAAACAATCTATTTTCTATTATATATCTTCCTTAAGTTTGTGTTGTGATTATATGTGCAAGTTTCAAACTATAGGAGACTAAGTTTTAAGACCTTAGGGCTACAAATTTGCATTTTGTAAGCATCTCTAATTACGTAGCTTGTAATAAGCACTCTTACAAGTTCTAAATCGTACTACTTTCACATGTTACGAGTTGTTATTGCCCATAAACATTTATAAGATTATCATACTATCAAAGTGCTATATTTAGCGAGTGATAACAACTATGATCAAATCTAGGATGCTATTCAAATCTACACAACATTGTAGGACTTGTTATATTGCGGTTATACATAGTTTGTCTCATACCAACATTTCTTATAACTTTGTAAATGGATAGCTATTCTAAAGGTAGTGTATTCATACACATCAACAAGGTATGTGGATCAATTAGTTGTGGTTAAGCTTTACTTTACCCTATTCACAATCTTTTTAGGCCTATCCACCGAATCTACATATGTGATCAATGAAGCTATACAATTGCTTTCCCTAAATTGCATTGATGGGAAGTATTTTAACATGTGCTATTTATATTTAGGTAAGAGTGTAGCGGATAAAGATATAATGTTGTGACAATAGGTTATGAATATTTTTTTTGCATTAACTACCGATATGAGAGTGACCTATCATATAAAAGTAGGCTGGTCAAAGTGGAGGGCGGCTATAAGAGTCATGTGTGACAAGGAAGTACATCTAAAGCTGAAAAGAAAATTCTATAGAGTGGCAAGAAGACCAACTATGTTGTACGGGTTAGAGGGTAAGCCGATGACAAAGGCTCAAGCAAATAGGGTGGAAGTGGCATAAATAAGGATGCTAAGGTGTACATGTGGTAAAATCATGTTAGATACTGGAGTGTGGAACTTGAAGTCACGACCATCATTTAGAGATGGTATGGACATATGAGGAAGAGACAACGGACAACGCTTCAGGAGATGGGGTAGACCAAGACTTAGGTTGGAGGAGAGTGGAAACTCTACATTCGACGACTTGAGGAGAAGGGGGTAGACCAAGACTTAGGTTGGACGATAGATTTGAAAAGAATTACGCATAAAGAGTATGATGCTTAGGTGGTTTGCCTTTGCAAGGTAGCTTTCTTTAGACCTTCTAGGCGACATAGTGTCCGTATGTGTAGATATTTGCCTTACATATAGGTATAGCGATACAAATATATAACTAGTCACAAGGTAGTCGCGTTCCCTCTACATCGACTGATATATGCCTTCATTCTTATAATGATATGTTATACATATACTCTTATTCTTTTATACATGCGCGTGCGCGCACACATTCACATATATGGTTAAGTATACTCTTATATGCCTTCATTCTTATAATGATATGTTATACATATACTCTTATTCTTTTATACATGCACGTGCGCGCACACACACACATATATGGTTAAGTACACATGTATACATATTACACACACACACACTTGCCGGAACCCGTCTTCGTACTCTTGGTGGAGGTATGACTTTCTACATCTTACCTCCCCCGTACCCCGCACTAGGAAATGATATAATGAAAAGTATTATGTATTGCCCAAGGATTTGGACCATCATGTCATGGGTTTTTTGTAGTTCTTATATAGGTAGCTTTAACTAGAGATAGATCTTGAAATTATGTGAAAAAAATAGTTTTGAAGTTGACCTTAAATTTATTATTAAGCATGAAAGTGTAAACGAGGGTATATATATAATAAAGATAGGTATACGTATATTTAGGATAACATATACCTTAATCTTCTTTTTCCGTGAAGTACATCACCGAATAAGTCGTTGTGTATGATCTTTGAAGTTTTCTATGAAGTGATGGTTTCTTTACCAAGCTATACTAAAATATAGCATAAGAAGTTGCCATTCATGCTCTCTAGAGCAGTGTTGTAAAAGTCGGTTAAGTCGGCCGACTAGTCGGGTTTCAGAAGTAGTCCGATGCGACTCGGTCTAAGGTGGGCAAAAAAGTTGGTCAACACAAGTCAACGTCGGTCAATGGGTCAAAGTCTGATTTCTTCGGTTAAAGTTGGATTTATTTGGTCAAATTCGGGTTTGTTCGGTCAAAAAGGTCAATGTAAAAATTGGTCAAAATTTAATATCGCTTAACATCAGGGTTTTGAAAGTTTCAAGTCAAATTATGTTTATGTTTATGGTTCTCTTCTATATGTACACATAATTTTGAAATTAATTATATAAATGCAAAAAAAGTACAATCCAGTTAGTCCCTGACATGGCCGATTTGTCCCTTCAAGGTCCCGACCGAATATTTCCCCGCCTAGCGAATTTTACAACCTTGCTCAAGAGATAAAGTGTTATTAGGCGAAAGCATATCCATTTTGGTTCGCTTTTAGTTGTAAGTTGAATTATATTTATTTAGTGAGTTTAATAGGAAGGTGAGACAAGTGATTAGAGTTTTTGCTTATCATGATATACATACCTATTTTGATGAAGGCGTCATGGAGAACTAACCTACATTTTAAAAGTGTGCTCATATCATCGGTAGTGAAACTTATTGTTCTTATAAATAGTACGTGCCATTGCTTCTTGTTAACTAGTTTTTGGACCAATGAAAAGCTGAAACTCTAAATATGAATCTAGATGAAAAGTTAAAGATAGAGACGTAAGAGGTTCCATGGACATTGTTGGAACAATTTTCAAGGATGGATAGGATTATGGCATAGGAAGGTCGGATAGGTTGGAACAATGAAATAGCACTATTATTTTTATTCATCAACCATCACTACGTGGCGAAGAGAAGAGACACAAAGAATGTTGGAAGTTTGACGAAAGGCTTTAGGATGGTACCTGTACAACGGTATGGGATGGCACGGCGAGGATTTATGATCTTGTTTCGTAGTATTTTTGTACACCCTTGGTTTTTGCATATGACAAGTGATGGATATTAGGATCAGTGTTGCAAAAAGCGGGTTTAGTCGGCGACTAATCGGGGTTTAGTCGGCCAAACTTAGGCACCGACTGGTCGAAGCCCAAGTCGCTCAAAAAGTCGGTCAACGCGGAAAAAAACGGTCAAAGTCGGGTAGTGGGCGGGTCTGGGCGGGTTTTTGGGCCAAAATCGGGTCAAAGTCGGTGGTCAACGACGGTGGTCTTCAAGATCTGCTGTTTCCGGCGATTCAAGATCCAGTAAATGGTCAAGATCCGGTGTTTAAGAAGATAAAAGAGAAAGGAGAGAGAAGAGAAAGAGAAGAGAGGAGTACCTTTTTAATATTTTGAACTAGATTTCTGTATCTTCAAATGAGAAGAGAAAGAGACACGATGGGGACGGTGGTGATAGAACTGAGTTACAGAGTATTATATATTTATATATCTACATTTGACACTTTTAGTCCCTAAACTTCTATTTCTTTCATTTATGTACTAACTTAAGTAACATCTATTTTTAATATTTTGAAAAATGGTACTATGTTGTATCAAGACAACTAAGTTAAAGTTTATGTTTACTTATGTTTATCTTTATAGTTCTCATCTATATTTATTCATATATAATTTTGAGATTTATTTAAATACTAAAAAAGTCAATAAAAGTCAAAATCCGACTAGTCCCGACTAGTCCGTAAAATGTCCCGACCGACTAATCCCCGACTTACGACTTTTTCAACCTTGATTAGGATGAAAAACAGGCTTTTCAAGGGTGCTATATTTCATTTGGGGCTAAACGTGTTTTTTTTTTTTTAAACCTAATGAGGGCTAGATGTAACATTGAGCAAAATGACATGTCATCTTGTCGTGGGGCCTTGTGGGTTGGATGGTGTGTCTAATGACAAGTTTGGCTTTGGGTAATGATGCATATGGATATAGCATTGTGTTCAATGAAAAGTCACCGTAGTATCCAACTTGTGAGAAGTTTGGCGAGGTTCCTTATTGGCTGTAAGTACGTGTTCCATACCTCACTATTACTGCTGTTTATTGAAGATCACTGACAGTTTTCCATAGACATTGACCAATGAGATCATGGAGTCTGTGGTGTGGATAAAGTGTGACAATGAGCATACATAGACAAGGTGTTATTTCATTGGAAGAATTTACTGATACAGCCCAGATGTATTCTTCTTTATTAGTTTTATTCTTTGATAAGTCTAGAATCGGTATTCAAATTAAGTTAGGGTTATTAGTATGACAATAAAAGCATGGATCAGGAGAATTATCCTCATTAAGTTGAATTTGATAATTTAATTGAGTGAAGAATTAGATTTGACATCATGAAGTCTATCTGTTAGTGGTTATGTGGCTTTATCCATTCATCGATTATAGCTTCGTCGTATCATATACCCAAGTGTGAAGCTACGTAGGAGCTCTTGGTAGTATAACAAAAAATCCAGATTTTCACCTTGTGGAAAAGGTGTCGTGGGGTCTCAATGGGAGGGGAGTATAATAAGGCCTGTGTTGGGGAGAAAAGTATGTTAAGACCCACACATGACGCGGGGATGTATTGATCTATGCTTGGAGTTCCAAATTAATCAGTAGAGGGCAATTTTAATGCTTAATTGCTATTGTCCAACACATATATTTGATTTAGTAGGCATCTTAGAGAGCTAGGATACTAGCGTAAGTTCAGCCTATTATTAGTTGTTTGTCTCTAGTATTCTCTTTAATCCTATCTGTCTACGTTCTTGTAAGAAATATAGGCTATGTATATGACTTTATGCCTTTACGGGCTTGCCCTTTATTTGCTTGTGTTCTACGTTTTGTGCATTCAAGCGTCTCAAATCGTCTTAAAAGGTACTTTATCTGTCAACTCAAACCACCAAAGGCTTATGATATGAAGTTGCCATGGTGCAATATGAGTATGGAGGCAGCATAAACTAGCCGAGTGTTGAAATTCTTCATGAGGCCATTGTGGCGCTAAATCTCGTCATTCTTTGATCAGGAATCAATTGCTGGTCCTTGCAATGTTGTTTGCATATCGAAGGACAGCAGAAACCCCCAACCATCAGATGAGGAACTCAAAGCGGCAGACTTCATATTTTATCGCACTTTTGACGTTCAAAGCTGTACTGTATTGGATAAACTGGATGACGCAGTTGGTGGGCTTGAAAGTATGTCTGCTCAACATTCACACTCAAACTATTGTATTCTATACGACGTCTTGATTTTGTAATATTTCAATTCTTTTTTATATGTTTATCATTATTATTTCTATTACAGTTAAGTATGTATTTAACCAAGAAGAGGGTGAAAGGATCAGCTCTTTCCCTGTAAGTACTTCTGGCAGGAAGGAAGAAAACCCCAACATTATATCTAGTGAACCACTACAGCTTGCAACAAAAAACGTATGTGACCAGCTTAAAGATGCTGAAAAAGGAAAATCTCAAGACAACAATATTCCCAATATGTTAGTGAAAAACAAGACACCTAAAGGATCTGATGATTCACAGGATCCACCCAATAAGAGACATAAGCCCGATGATGTTAAACCACCTAAGGAAAAAAGTGTTGAACTTGAAGTTGCCCAGGGATCTGAGAGATTGACTGATATGCCCTCCAAGAAATCAACGGCTGAGAATTCCGTCAAATTACTTGATGATGTTAAATCAAAACATGAAGACAAGTTACCGATCAATGTTAATAATGTCAAGTCTCCAGGAACATCTGGTATGCATTCAGAAATGGGTAAAACTGGTAAGGCTGATAAGGTGGAAAATAAGGAGAGGAAAAGGAGTCCTACAGGATCTGATAAATTACTTGATCAACCCTTAAAGAAAATCAAGGTTGCTGATAGAAAACCACCCAATGGAAGCCAGGTTGAACTTGAACGTGCACGGGCATGTGAGAGATTGACGGAATTGTCCTCCAAGAAATCAACAGTTGTTAGTAAATCGAAACATGAAGACAAGCTACCGGGTGGTGTTAATAATTTGAAAGCTTTAGGAACAACAGGAGAAAAAACAAACCAGAAGAATGGCAAGATCTCAGCAAAATTGACAAGTGAATTGGAAAGCAAATCATTAAAGAAAACAAGGGATGATCATTCTTTTAAAATTCCAGATAATACGAAGCTGGGCATTAGTAATAAGGGCAGTAACGGGAAAGATTTGGTAGCGAACTCTGAATTATCGAAAGGAAAATCAAAAGCTGGACTTGCTGAGGACTCCATTGTGAATAATAAGGAGCTTAAAGAGGAGCAACCAGGTGAGAGTAAAAGGAAGCTTTCTGTTAGCAAATCTTTCAAGGTGTCTGCTTTGTCAACTGATAGAGACAATAAAACCAAACCAAAATTGACAGATAATACGAAGCTGGGCATTAGTAATAAGGGCGGTAACGGGAAAGATTTGGTAGCGAACTCTGAATTATCGAAAGGAAAATCAAAAGCTGGACTTGCTGAGGCCTCCATTGTGAATAATAAGGAGCTTAAAGAGGAGCAACCAGGTGAGAGTAAAAGGAAGCTTTCTGTTAGCAAATCTTTCAAGGTGTCTGCTTCGTCAACTGATAGAGACAATAAAACAGCGTACCAGGAATTTGAATGTGGTCCAAAGCCAAATTATGTAAGTTCATTTTCTGGGATAACTCTTATAATACTCCTTATTTCAAGATAAGTTGAAAATGAAAATTAGGTTTATAAAGAAGCGTGCCTAAGGATGTGCACCGTTCGGCCTAATTTGAATTAATCCGGCAGAGCGAACCAATCTGGCCGGGTGGGCTCTCCATAAGTTTGGTCTGCAGAACTGAACCCATTATATTTATATTGTCTTATGTAAATATGTATAGAGATATAACTCTTCGCTTCACTTGGTTGAGCATGTCTAGTGCTTAAGATTCTGGTTCGAGCCATGCAGCATGGGTCTTTTAAACATTTTTTAAAACTTACTTTTGCTGGTTTAATTTTTCTTTTTAATAATTGTACTTTGCAGCCCTCTTCTTTTTGTGACTATGTGGTGACTTAAGCACAAATCAGATTAGTAACCTTCCGTTAGTATTTTAATGGTTTTGAATTTTAATGATGATTTCAATGTGTATTTTTCCTCTTTGATAAGTGTTGATTTTTATTATGAATATCTACTTGCATATCTTATTGTGAGTAAATGTCACTAAATAGTAGCCAAGTCACAATTGTTTCGCTTAGCTTCCTTAAACTTTTCTTATAAAGGTTTAAACTTTCACCTTTCAATTTTGTTTTGGATGCTGTGAGGTTCTAAAACAATTTGACCTGCAATATACGCCTACTGTTACATATGCTCACTTAACGTAGATTGGTCAATTGGTCAATTATAGTTGTTGATGGGCCATGCCAACAGTTTTACACAATTGGCACGTCACATTAGTCTGTTTACAGTTTTACACTAGTGTCACACCATGTCAGCATATTTGACAGGTAATTACATGTTGCAGGTCAATACTAGTCTGTTCAATATTTGACGGGTAATTACATATTTGGCACGTCACATTAGTCTGTTTAAAATTTTGTCTTAACATCTAAACAATATTTAGACTTGAGTTGTTAAACCCCTTAAGAAAGTTTGAGCCACCTAGGTAGTGGAAACTAATATGAAGATTGGCTTCGCATGGAAAAGTGTGCATGACGGTCCTCTTTCTGGTAGCAAAACGTTAAGTTTGGGGTATTTGGGTGGTGGTTTCATTTTTGTTATTAAAGTTGAAAATATTCTCTTTTATGGAGGTGGGTTATCTGATAATGAGTCAGTGTTTTTTGTTGGAATTCTTGCAACAAAAGATGTATAAAGTTGGACATGGACAGTTTTAATGAGTCAGTGATTTTTGGACATGGACTATTTTTTTATTTTTCTTATCATGAATGATCATTTCACACGATTTTAAGTCATTTTATCTGCATTGATGTCGTATCTGTGTTATATGTTGCTGAACTCTTGTCCTGGCTATTACTAACATCAACGTTGTAAAATTCTGACAGGAGAAAAGTGGTTGGTTTAGACGACTTGTAAGTTTTTCTCATACAATTTCTTCTTCCGGTTTCTTTTCATACAGTTATATTTATCTTATTCATTTCCTCTTAGAAGTTCGTTTGATCGTGGAAGTCTGTATTTGTAATATGCTTTTTAATTTGATGTGTTTTCGTATAGCCATGGGAGGAAAGGTTGAAAAATGCGTATGATCAAGGAACAGCCATCCTACTCCATAATGTGGATCCAGATTATACATCAGGAGAAGTCGAGGTATATGTCATACCAATTAGGCAATGGATTGAATATTTATGCTATATAGTATTTTCATTTCACCTATGTCATTATATAAAAAAATTTATCTATCTTAAATGTCATGGTCAGTAGTCATTGGACTATGGTTGACTGGGAATGTCTTCTGATGGATGACGTTTCGTAGTCAATGAACTATTTGGGTTTGGAGCTGTTTTCTCTTAGAACTACGTAGTAGTCATTGTTGTAGGTAACCTGACTGTTTATAATCTGCATCTCAGGATATAATATGGCACGCTTTTACAGAAAATTGTGAAGCTAAGATTGTACAGAGGACTGCATTATCTAGCCCACATTATGGTATGTTTCTGATGAAAAAAGCTGGTGTTGAGATATTTGGTTATTTGTTATGTGTCTTCTACTATCCTTTCGTGCATAAGCGAAAACTAATTATATACTTGTAATCTCTAGCTCAAGCTCTCATTATACTCAAAACGAAAGAAGCAGCACAGAGGGTCCTTACCAAATTGGATGAAGAATGCTTGATTTTAAAATCAAATGGAAGGTAGATATTCATGTAATATAAGTTTCGTAAGCCTGAATAATCTGCATGTAACTTGTAAGAGATGTCTATCACATGCTATAATGGTCATTTTTATATTACTACGCTATGCAAAAATAAGTTTCGTAAGCCTGAATAATCTGCATGTTGACTTGTAAGAAATGTCTATCGCATGCTACAATGGTCATTTTTATATTATCCCTCATCTTTCGTTGTTTATTATTTGTAGGCCTCTTGTTGGTACCCCTTGTCCTCCTTTATCAACAAAGAAAAATTCCAATTATTTTGGCCACCTTAACCTTGATAAAGCTAGGAATCAATATAATCGTGAGGTGGTATTCACTCTCTCGTCTGACTGTATACATACACTGTTGTGTATATACATATATATGTATATATATATATATATATACATATATATGTATATATATTATATATATATGTATGTATGTATTTATATACTCCATGTTGACTTGTGATCTTGTCATTGTACAGGGTGAAGCTGTATCGACCTCTCATTTTTCACAGCCAAATACTATTGAATATGATATGGCTATGGAGTGGTGTTTACTACAATTAAGGTCCACCAACTGTTGGAAGAAATTTCACGAGGTTCGATTAAGTTTAGGTCATTTACACATACCAGATGATGTTATGTCTCATCTATTTTTTACTTCCATTTCTTTTGTTCATTAAACTCTTTATTTTTGTTATATTTTAGCAACAAGAACGCGAGTTGGAAAAACTTATGACCGTCCTCCAAAAATGAGCATGAGGTTTCGTAGGCTTGCTGCATGGGAAGAGTGTTTTTGTTAATAGTTTTCACTGACTTTGCAGTCTTGCATGAAATACCTTAAAGGTATGCATAATTTGTAATTTCTTTATTTTAAGCTAGTATTACTTATTTTTACATCTGTTTACTTAACGACTTAGATGTATGTCTTTGCATCTAATATGTACAGGCTGTCAAGTAATATTTGCATTTGGGCTTATGACAATTGTTTGTTTTGCAGAAAAAATGTTTTGTACATCGCCATCTTAGAGAGCCACAGAGGACCGGTTCATTCATTTTGATGCATGGTAAAACCTGTATGATTGCTGGTGGCTCAATATCTATTGGTGACTCTTCATTTAAACTTCATGCTTTTTTAAGACCTCCAAAGATATTATCTAGATTTAGTTTAGTACCTGCTTTTCTTGAAGCCTTTGTTTCCCTATAAATTTAGTTTTACTCTCACAAAATTCCATCTATGAAGTGGGGTCTTTTTCTGATTATTTCGTTCTTTAAGCACATAAAAGTTGAATCTCATCTAAAGAGTTATGGTAAGAGGTGGCAATTTCAACCCAGCTATTTATGAATGAGTCAGTTTAGGCTATCGTTCTTGTAGTTTTATACTTTTATTTGACATGCTGATAGTTGTTAAAAATTTGTAAAAAAATTCAAGTATTTTGAGCTTACCCAATTTGGCTTAAGTTTTTAGTAAGGCTTGACCTGTTATTCAAGCTGTCAGCCTATTGATATTGCCACCTCAGATTATGGTTAACATTTTTTGAGAAAATTATCGGTACCATTGAATAGTCTAGCCTGCACTCTGCAGTACTATTTTTGTGCTTGATCTAACCAACCAAACACTACATATTTGCTCTCATTAAATGAGACAATATTTGCATAATGATTGCATATATTCAAGTTTTATACTCTTTGAAATTGGTTTAATGAAATATAAAGTGTTATTCCTGCCACACTTTAATATTGTTTTAAGTTTATAATTATTGCAATTTTTATAATTTTTTTGCAATGAAATGGAATGGTAGGTGTTTCATTGTGAATAAATGATAAGAAGTGTACTTCGTCATTTATGTTTTCTATAAAAAGAAATCGTTGCTGATTTGATGATAACTATGATTTGTTATTTTGGTACAAGTAGCTGACTCGGTGGTACATTCACTTGTCAGTACTCAAGCCAAACTCACGATTAAATTTTATTTTAAATGCGACTAATTATTATTTATTTATATATTTATTTTTATCTTATCCTTTTTAGAAGCAGCAATAATTTAAAAACACCCGATTAGGGATATAGATACAGAGGCTTCCAAGGAGTCGAGAAAATGCAATTGCAATAAACTGAATTTTATTGGAAATTTGAATAACACAATTAGGTTTTCTCTCAAATGCGGCTATTTGGATTTTCACAACATGCTTATAAAAAGTACTTGCAAACGACTTTCCATTGTCAAAAGTAATCGACTTTAGTTTGTAGACTTGTTTTTGTTCTCATTTTCATCGAATATTCCAATTTTAATAAACGGACTTGTTCATATATTCGAGACATGAAAGTGTGCAAATTGATGCATATATACGTAGATCAATATCATAAATTTAAAATAATACTGTAACATCGATATTTACCCCCAAAAAGGTTGTTTCGATGTGCAACCTTAACATTATTCCTTTTGATCCGTTAATGTTCCCTGATAGACAACTTCAGAGAAAGCAAATAACAATCCCAAACTTAGTTATCAGTGAGTTTTATACAGATGAAATCAAATCATATAATGTGTTAAAAATATTTGTTGAGCATAAGTTAAGATGCATATTTTCAACATATTTAGATGTGAAGATATACCAAGTTGTGACTTATTACATTTTCTAGCTACTCTAATTCCTAATCCAACCTAAACTACAAAGTTAGTTGGAGCAAACACCAAATACAAGCCTGAGGGCTGAGGAGGTGTTTTACTAGAAATTGGTGGTTTATCTACAAGTTTTGCTTGACATTTGCCTTTTACCAAAACCTTGTTAAACTCGTGTAACATGTATGACTTATAATAATATTATAATCTTAAAATATAATATAATATTGCATTCGCCTATGTTATCGAATCAAATTACAATTAAACTTTCAATTAAGCAATTAGACCCCATTATTTTAAACTCTTGCCTTTATTATTACATGATTTCTGATCTTTTTAGATGATATACGTTCTACCCATCTATTATCTATCTATATTCTATTAATGTTAATATTAAATATTAAATATTGAAATTTATATCTATATTTGAATTGAATTAGAAAAGAACTCCAATTAATAAACCATTATCTCTTAGCTCGTCCAAGTTATTATAATTTGAGAATTATTATGTGTCTTCTGTAATTTTATTATATGCTTTTCTAATTAAATTTTTTTGGTTTAAAAATCATTGCTTGCTTTAATTTTTTGCATGCACCTATCTGGATAAGTCTTGTAGTTATTATATAACTATCAATTAAAATTATTATTTTATTTGTAATTATAATTATAGTAACTAATAAATAATAATAAATGTTATAAGATATCCATGTTAAATATAGTCAAATATTTTATGAAAAATTCATAAAGTAAAAAATTCAAATTATAATTTATAGCGTCATTATATCCATAATTTTAGTAAAATTAAAGCAATTTATTACCCATTAGCTTTATGAATTTGACTAAACTATTTACCAATTTGATTTCTAACATATATTCGATTTGAGATCAAATATGATGGTGGCTTAAAGAGAGAATGGGCAGACAATCTTAACCTTTGATTTGTTTTATCTACGGCTTAGATTTATTGCATAATAACGACGTTGCATTTAACCAACACTACATCTTAACAATATGCATCTTACCCCTACAAATTTGTCCTAAGATGATCTGTTTCGCTTGTCATTTCTGCCCATCAAAATGCACATGCCCCTCTGAACTGGACCTTATATATTATTATCTTTGTCTTTTCATTATATATTCAAAAGTAAAGGATAACCTTGATAATGAAATATTTTTAAAAACAACCCATCTATAACCAATCACATTCTTTTACTTCATCAAACATAAACCGTAAACCAAATAATTATAGTCTTATTTACCAAACATATATCATCTATTAACTAATCAAATTTTGTATCTCACTTAATTTTATAACCCGTGTCTATTCCTTTAATTTATTTTCTTGTAGCTTTGATTTCAATAAATTTTGTAAATAATATGTGGGTTTCTAAAATTTAAAAAGGTATAATGTAAAATAAGAGTTCGTGGTGCTAACAATTGAGTTTTCAACCTATAAACGTCGATTTTGATATGGTCACACTTATCATGTATAATTGTTAGTAATTAACAATTTACGCTGAGGCGGTCACGATTCTCCTACTTAATAATAGTTTATTTGAGATTTTACATAATTGTGAGGGACAGATGCATCTAATGGTGTGCTTTGTGACTCTTATCGTAATAAAAAAAATTAATGCAATCATAAATGCCATTGATTTAGGATAAAAGATTCTTATTTGCTATGAGAATGACCGGAAAGGAAATAAGGGTGTGTTTGGCAAAATAGCTGGTAGCTGGAGCTGGAAGCTTATAGCTGGAGCTTGTAGCTGAAGCTTATATTTTAAGTTAGAAGCTGAAGCTTATTTTGTAAAAGTGTTTGGTAAAACTAGCTAGAGCTTAAAGATGTAGATTGACATAAAAGGATAAAAAATGTATAATATATAATGATTTAAGGGGTATTTATGTAATTTTTCATTTCATAAGCTTGGAGCTTATTAAAATAAGCTACTTCAAGTAGCGTATTTGTTCAGAGCTTATTTTTTCAATAAGTTCCTCAAGTTTTGTCTACCAAACAAAGCTAAAAACATAAGTTTATAGAAAAAATAAGCTTAAACTCCCATAAGCTGTAACATCCCCAAATTGGGCCTAGGAGAAACAGGTAATTCTTTATGTTTAATTGTGATATTTATTTATATTTTGTGTTTGATTGTGAAATTTATAAGTAAATAAGCCTCAGGAAATATTGTGATTAGTGAAATATAGTTTGTTTTAAATAAACTTAGGTGACGGTAAAATAAAATAATTTTATCGCATTTGAAATTGAGGTTCCAGACAATAGGTCAAAAAGGGGTATAATATTACACTGTACATTAAAATGGGAGTCGGTTTAATAGTTGGAGGCCGACTTATGTTTTCCCCAAATCTTTGTTCTTCATTTTACCTCACAAATTACTTCCTAAACTAAAATCCATACAATTGCTAGTGAAGTTTAAACAAGATTGAAGTTGGAATCCTTTAGCTCATCAACATCAAAAGCTTCTTCTTCTTACCCATCATCTTGTGAGTTTGTGTTAATAATTATCTAGTTATGAAATTGATGCTTTAAGTTGAATCTATGTGATTTTAGTGTGTATATGATAGGATTGATGATTAAATGATAGGTGTAAGTTTCACAAACTGATTTGGTGATGATTTATGAAGAAATTGATAGATTTCATGAGTTTTTGAGTTTGAATGTGAATAATTAGGTTATATATGATTTTGATTGAATTGTGATGATTTGAAGTTTGAATCCTTGCAATATGATGTTAGTAAGTGTTATTGTGGCCAAATATGAGTAAAAGTTCGAGTTTAAGCTGACTTTGGTCGATTTTTATGATTTTGGTTCGTAGTTGCAATTATGCAGGAAATGATCTGTGCAGGTACTGAAAAACCAGGGAATCCGGTCGGATTCCATTGAATCCGGCGGATTCCGGGTAAAATGGGTAAACGGGGTTAAGTGAATCCGGCGTATTCCGGATCGTATTCCAGAACGGATTCCCAAGAATGAATTCTGGTCAAAATTGTAGCTGAAATGAGGTCGGGAATCCGGCGGATTCATGTTGAATCCGGCGGATTCTGTCTGAATCCGGGCGGATTCCCTTGAATCCGGACGGATTCCTTGGGCTGGGCTGAATGTTTTATTTTAAGCTTTATAATGTGATATTTGCTTGTATAATATGTTTATATAAATTAATACTTGTTTGATTGTTAATATTAAGTTATATACAATGAAATATGAGGATTGACTTGGAATTCTTTTGTATTTCAGATTCGACCACGACTCAATAAAATTAGATCTTTGAGTGAAGCTTGAAACGAGACAGGTGAGTGACTGATTCTCACAGTTTAAATTGGTGTTAACAATTTAGTTACATCAATTTTAAGTAGATTGATATTGTGAGTTATTGATAAGTTGATTGTGGCTAAATGATTGATTGCTAGTGACTCATTCCATGATAGGTTGGAATGATAGAGGTCAATTTCGATTGGGTTTAGTTGCTATAGGTTAATCTTTATGGTATTGATGAACATTCGTTGTGAATTCGTCCATATTGATTAAAGATAGCATTGAACTATCGGTAAAATCTCTGTATTGGCCTGCAGTGGATTATAAGTGTTCTTGGTGGGCCATCCGCGGGCTGAGGGTACCTCAAGAACCACCGATCCTCTAATTTGATTGTTACTATTAGTTGATTGTTGTGAGTTGATTGTTTATGCTAAGTTAGATTGTTGGAATCGTTATTCACTTAGCTTCGTGTTAATCCCCCACCTCACTTTTGCAGGTTTAGTTTGATTATGCTCGATTGAGAGGTTTTGGTGAAATGTTTGACAAGCTGGCAACTCTTGATTACTTTTGTTTTGGCGTAAACGTTTGTATAAATAACACCACTAGATTTTGGGTTTGTAATGAAATAACTTAATGATAGTACTTGTAGTAACTAACTTTTGATATTATCTCATATGTAAATGTTGTTGAATGGGATAACGCTTCCAGGTTGTTTAAAAAATAAAAAAAAATAAAAGAATGTCTTAAAAATTATGGGGTGTTATAAGTTGGTATCAGAGCATAAGTTTAGGGGAATGAACATGCTAGATGTTTATACCTAAACTTAGTCCCGTTGGTCAAACATTTCATGTTATGGGGATTAGTTAGGAAAGGAAATTTGATTAGTTTGCTAGTACTAATGATTAACGAATTTTGAGATATGATGTGATTTCAGAAATGGCGGATAATGAGCAACCTGTCCATACTCTTAATGAAGCCTCTCAGAGCAATGCACCACCAGAAAATCAGGAGCATAATGGAATATCTAATCCAAGAGGCGTGGAAACAGAAACTGATCAAGAGTACATTATGAGATTAGAGAATCGGGTGTTGGAATTACAGAATGAACGGGCTGAGTCTTCTCGACAGCCTATTCATACTCAGCCGCCTGTTATAACTACTGCTCCTCCTGTTGTATCTTCTGAGCGGATTCCAGTATCTATACCTTTTGTTTCTCAGCAGCAACAACAAGGTTATGGTTATCAAACTACTGTACCTTTTTCTTCTTCCGGTTTTCCTAGTTACCAAATACATGCGATTTCTCCATTTCAGCAGTTAAAAGTGGGTTGTTCACTTAAGACTTTTATGTCCACTAATCCTTCTTCATTCTCTGGAAGTACTAATCCTACTGACACTTTGGATTGGTTACGTGATGTGGAGTGAAAATTGGAAGTTTGTCATTGTGAAGAGAAGGATAAAGTACCATACGCAGTTCAGCTCTTAAAGGGTCAAGCAATGTCATGGTGGGATGCTATAACTGCTCCATTGACATCGGAACAAATCAAAATGATTAGATGGTCAGATTTTCATGCTGAAGTTTGAAAACAATTCTGTTCAGAATATAATTTATCGCGTATCAGACAAGAGTTTCTTGATTTACAAAAGACGGATCAAATGTCGATTGAAGAGCTTATTAAGCAATTTTCTGATAAATTGCGATTTGTGAGACAGTGGGTTCCGACTGATAGAACTCAGATTGAGCATTTTGTGAAGACTTTGCCTCCAGATTACCGTACTTCAGTGAGATTAGCTGGTTCTCTTTCACAAGCATATGATTATGCTCGTTCGGTGGATGGTGATATTCAAGCTAAAAGGTTAATGAATAAGGAAAGGTATTCACAAAAACAAAGGGGAGATTCATCTAGTAAACAAAGGGGGCAAGGTGGTCAGCAGAACCGAATGTTTAATCCAATGGATAGTAATTATTGTAACAAATGTCGAGCTAGACATAATGGTCCTTGTACTCCCCAAACCTTAAGATGTGTTAAGTGTGGAACTTTTGGACACGCTACCAAGGATTGTACGTTTCCTAATAGCGTGTGTTGGAATTGTCAAAAAGAGGGGCATCGAGCTGGAGATTGTACAGAGGCTAAGAGACAGAGTATGGGTATGGCTAAGGGTTCCTCATCCTCCGGCCAAAAGAGGAAAGTACCACCAGTAGCTGCTAGTCGAGCTTTTTAAATGACAGTGGATGAAGCTGTCACTACTGAGGACGTTATAACGGGTACATTTCTCATAAATTCTGTACCGGCTCGTGTATTATTTGATTCTGGTGCCAATTGTTCGTTTATATCTGTGAAATTTTGTGATAGACTGAAATTGATTCCCTCTTTGATTGTGAAACCTTTAGAAGTTGAAATTGCTGATGGTAAGGTAGTTCCTGTTACCACATCGGTAACTGGAGCAAGTATACTAATAGAGAGTCATAACTTTCTGATTTCATTTCTGTTAATGCCAATTCCAAGTTTCGATGCGGTTATCGGTATGGATTGGTTGAGCTTAAATAAAGCTAATATTGATTGTCATAGAAAGATTATAAAAATTCCTGTCTCTGACGAGTCTAACGTCGTGGCTCGAGGGGAACGGGAAAAGGGTAATATTCCGTTGATTTCTGTGATGAAGGCTAGAAAATCTTTAGCCAAGGGCTGTGATTCTTATTTGTGTTATGTGGTTGATACTAAATTAGAAAAGAAATCCATTTCCGATATCCGGTGGTTTCTGAATACCCGGAGGTGTTCCCTGATGAATTGCCTGGTTTGCCCCCTGTAAGAGAAGTAGAATATCAGATTGATTTGATTCCTGGTTCGACTCCAGTAGCTAAGTCTCCTTATAGATTAGCTCCAGCTGAAATTCGGGAAATGATGGGTCAGATTCAGGAATTGTTAGATAAAGGGTTTATAAGGCCGAGTTCTTCCCCGTGGGGTGCTCCGGTATTGTTTGTGAAAAAGAAAGATGGTACTTTACGTATGTGTATCGATTATAGGGAACTTAATAAGAGAACAGTGAAGAATAAATACCCTTTGCCCAGAATTGATGAACTCTTTGACCAGTTGCAAGGATCATCTTATTTTTCTAAGATTGATTTGAGATCCGGTTATCACCAGGTGCGAGTACGTGAGGAAGATGTTCCTAAAACTGCTTTTCGCACCAGGTACGGACATTATGAGTTTTTAGTCATGCCATTTGGATTGACCAATGCCCCTGCTATTTTCATGGACTTAATGAATCGAATATGTCGACCTTTTCTAGACAAGTTTGTAATTGTGTTTATTGATGATATATTGATTTATTCTAAATCTGAATTTGAACATGAACGTCATTTGAGGTTGATTCTGGAAATTCTGAAAAGAGAACACCTTTATGCTAAATTTTCTAAATGTGAATTCTGGCTTCGAGAGGTGCAATTTCTTGGTCATATCATTTGTAATGATGGAGTTAAAGTAGATCCTTCTAAGGTAGAAGCTGTTATGAATTGGAATGCTCCTAAATCCCCTTCTGAGATTAAAAGTTTCCTTGGTTTAGCTGGGTATTATCAGAAATTTATCCAAGATTTTTCTAAGATTGCTGGTCCGTTGACTCGATTGACTAGGAAAGATGTTAAGTTTCAGTTGTGACAACTCTCCAAATTAGGTATTAATTAACTTTTAAGCATGTGCATTCTTACGCTAATTTCCTTATTTAAGTTTTAACAAAACTATTTGATGTGATGTAAGCCTAGCAAGCCCAGTACTTTTAAACAAAAAGTAATACATAATACGTGAGTATTTAAAGTTACGTACAAATATATCGGAACGAACCCGACAAAAATAAATAACAAAAGTTTCGTGATACAAACTTTATTAATAACTCAATTATTAATTACGAGTATTTATATATCTATAACAAATAGATAAAAAGGTCTAATTATGCGTTTAACATAAAACGTATTATAACACGAACAGAAACAATTCTAAAACGCTCATAAAAGGTCGAATCATAGAAATACAAATTTCCTCGTTCATTTAGAAGAAGTTAGAACATTACTTTAAAATATGAAATCCTAAATTAACTGAAATTTTGCGCTCAAATAGTTACGCGCAGTAAAATGTACAAAATTGTACAACTATTTAAGATAATGATAAAATCATTATTCTAATCATAAATTACGAACCAGGAGAACACCTACAGAATAGAAATATAAATTATTAATTTTTATATTGCTATAATTATACCCGTACTCGAAATTGAGGTGCCAAAATTTGGCACCTAACACAAATAATTGAGCGACCATCTCTGTATCACTCCCATACCGTTTGAATTATATACTCCCTCCTCTCCTTTCTCTCTGTGATCTATCGACATACACACACACACATAATCACCACCAATAATTCTTCTTCTTCTTTGATCATTTTAACAACAACAACAGCAGGAAGTAGTAGTAGCAGAATCAAAGTTTTAAGAACAATAACAATAACAAATCATCATCATCATCGTCTGGCTCATCATCATCATCATCAAAACTCAAAGTGAGAAACTTTCTAATCTTGATTTCTTTGGTTAAAATTCGTTTTATAACTTGTTTACAAATCATAATCTAAGTATATAACACATTAAATTGTTGATTTCTTGATGATTCATGAAAATGGTTTTATAAAACCCAAAACTTCAAAACCAAAATCGTTATACGAAAACTTGTTAAAATGAAATGGTAACGTGTAAAAACGACACATAAACACTTGTATAAACATTTGGTGGTTAATGTGTAATGATTTGGAACCAAAAGATCGAGCGTATGTTTTGCTCTGCTACGAACAGAGTCTGTGATCATAACGAATACGGCGGATTCCTTTAAATCCGGCGTATTCATAAACTGAAAACCAACGAATCCGGCGGATTCCCGTGTCCGACCCGCACACTAACCTTCGGCTAAAACGATGAACGAGTAAAAGACACGATCGAATCCGGCGTATTCAAATGAATACGGCGGATTCCCAAAGTTCTAAATGAACGTTTTCTAAACATGAATGAATACGGCGTATTCGTTTAAATACGGCGTATTCCGAGATTGAAATGATTTCAAGTGAAAACCAAAGGAATACGGCGGATTCATTTAAATCCGGCGTATTCCCAAACAAAAGCGAAAACTTATAAAAACTATGATGAATACGGCGGATTCACTCGAATACGGCGTATTCCGACTTTTGACTTGAATCCGGCGGATTCAATGGAATCCGGCGGATTCCCAACCCTGACCAACAACTTGACTTTTATTTTACAAACATAAACGCTTCCGTTAACGATTCCATTTATACGATACATTTACGAGACATTGTAAACCATTAACATTAATGTGATATATCCGAGACGCGGACTTTGGACTTATTTAATTCGTGCGAACAAACGATATATAAATGGATACATATATGACATATATATATATATATATATATATATATATATATATATATATATATATATATATATATACATATATATATATATATACGAACTTGGTAAATTATACGATTTGGATACGATTACACTTTCGAGATGTTTAAGACTTATTAAACAAACGTAACGATATTAAAAACAAATGACATTCGTTTTATAAAAACAATCTAAGTTTTATAACAAATAAAACTCGACACACTTTAAATACAAAACAATGTATTACAATATATATATATATATATTTGAGGACACACGATATATATAGACACAAACGTATACGTTTTCTTAAACAAATGAAAACTTATATATATTTTTAGTATACGAGAACAATGTATTGATTAAATATATATACATACGACACTTAAGGAACATATATTCACATATATATATGCAAATGAATTACACGTTTAACAAACGCATAAACTAATAACATACAACAAGTATATTTACATACGTATACATATATAAAACAAATATATGTACAAACAACAATATTGGAATAACATTCGAATTATACATACAACTGTAAACAAAGTATATGTACGAATGAAACAAAACGACCTTCCGTTAAATAGATAACTACATATTGGTTTGTACACTTAACAAGTATACGACAAGAGAAATAATAACAATATTTCAACACAATGCTATTAATAAAGTTAACAACTTATATTGTTAAGAAATGAACCATTTTTTCAAATAAACAAAACTGTTAACATAAGTGATTAAAACAAATCAAAAGTACTTATGTTAATATATTTATTGTGTATAGGTTAACATACCTTGGGCTTTTATCTGTTTGGCTGCTAGCTTTCATACCGAGCAAACTACTGTGAGTTCACAGCCCCTACTTTACAAATGTTTTATGCTTTTAAACATAGGGGTGTAAACATAGAAACTGCATGCATACACATGCAGCAAATTATATAAATGCTTTATTGCTTTATACAACTGTTTATATGAAATATCATTTCACAACTGTTTTGGGAATTAGACAACAAATCCTAGTACTGACCAGACTAGAGATGTGTGCATGAAAGACCTTATGTCATGCAGACTATAACCATTAGCTAGGTGACTCTAGCCACTGAGTATACGAATAGTACTATTGCCGTGACGACCCTCCTGTGGAAGGAGCGTATACTTAACTGTCCTTCAGGCAAGAAACATAAGTTGTGGTTTGGTTATAGGGTTAGGTCGCGTTGCTTTAACCTGCGAGGTTTAGCTCACCTTTCAGGGGATTAAAGTCTAAGCATTCCCACTTATTATTATTTAGGATGAACTTATCCTACAACTGTTTTATTTCAGTATACTTACTGATTATATTTATATTCTGGTAAACCACCAGACATACATTTGGGGTAACAACCCACGTAAAACTATATTTTAGGGTACTATCCCTAACATCTTATAAATTGCAAAACCTGCAAACTTTTAATTATTGAATGACATTTCAATAACTTAAACATAAATGGTTTAACATACCACATATTCATATAAAACCTGTGAATTCACTCAACATATTTGTTGACGACTTTCTTTCTATGTTTTACAGGAAATTAGCCGCGTAAGTAAGAATCGCATGCATTCAGGATGGACAACCCTGGACTACTTAGGATGCCATATATTTTGGGACAGCTTTTGAGGATTTCCTCTGTATTACTGCAGACATTGCAGTTATACTCATGAAATCTTATATTAACATATATATTGTAAACTTAAATGTTTTAAACTTTATTACTACTGTACGACTTACATAGTCGTACTACTTTTGTAATAACTACTTTAAATTGGCATCCTTTATATATTATGTTCTGTATGATCATATGCTCTGATACGATGAATGCACAATTGTAACGTCATCACCCCCGCTGTTAAACTGTTTAAACATAATGCTTCCGCTAATCATAACTTGCTTTCGCTAAACATTGAATAAACGTAATTTACCGATTTTGGGGGTGTGACAGACTTGGTATCAGAGCCATTGGTTATAGCGAACTAGAAGTCTTTAGGTGACTGAAAACCTTAGAGACCTAGACTATAGCCTTGGCTAGAACATTCATGCATTCATACATACATACGTTTGCATACATCTAACATACGACTGACACGTCACACACAATTTCTCTTGTCACAGTATGTCTAGTCAATCACTTATTCATGTTTATGATTCGGATGAAGAGCCGACAGAGGCTACTTTTGAGGGTCCCGCGATCACTGTAGGGGATGAGTCATCTGTTCATTTGAGAGACATGTCAGATGACACTAGTGACGCTTACATCGCGCCACCACCGACAGCACATGAGGTTACCCCTATCACTACAGGTATTCACCATCAGGCCGGTGAGACTTCTCGCAGGCCTGTATATAGGAGGACACCGAGGATGTGTGTCCGAGATCTTCCTATTGGTCCGTTAGCACCAGCGGACGAGTCTGTTGAGTCTCCACAGAGGGCACCCAGGTTTGCTCATCTAGAGTGGATGACTCCTATGTTGAGGCACTGGAGGTCATTAGAGGGTTTTCCCTCCACATTTGAGACAGGAGAGTCTTCACGACCCCCAGCATCACTGCCTACCACTGGAGAGCCGATAGAGCAGACTCTCCCTACATTAGTCGCTGTTATGCATACATTGTTTTGTATTTCTTCTAGCAGGAGTTCTTACCTTGGACAGGTACAGGATGAGGTCTCCCGTCTGTATGGGGACATGGCTGGTATGCATGAGCATCATCATTTTCTGTTGAACCATGTGTTTACTGCCCAGGAGATAGCCGAGTCCGCACGTGCTCGTGTGAGGACACTTGAGAGACGTGTTAGGATTGCAGGGCTTGTGGTTGGTGCTTGTGTGGTGATGGCTGTGTTGAGGACAGCCGTGGGATCATTTCTACCGTATTTCCGTTAGACCTATGTAGGGCGGGTTGTGCCTACTTAGGATTGTATATATACTATGTATTAGACTTGAAACTTTGGTTCGACGGGTATAGACAGACCTGTCATGTTTTGTATATCATTTGGATCGACGGTGTGTAGACAGACCCGTCATGCTTTGATTAGCCTTTGGACCGATGGATGTCTAGGATAGATCCATCCTGTTTTGTATAAAAACTTGTGAACTAACTATGATCAGTTATATAATATGACATATGTATGGTTTATTATTATTGTGTATGTTACTGTAGATTGTGATTGGATTGTAGATTGACATTAGAAACTTCATAACTATGAAAACTGAAAATTCATCCTTGTAACCTATAAGCGTATAATAGAAGAATTTCCACGTAATAAGTGTTGAAACCATTTCTTGCAAACTTTGAAAACCTACCATACTATGAATTATTTATCTTATCTTGAATTCCACAAAACATTGATTGCGCTAGAACGATGATGAAAAGAAATATGTATTCGACATTATATAATGACGCCTGGCCAACGTGATTATATTGTGCAAAGTACATATGGGTGTTTCAAAGTCGTGCAATATACAATGTGAAACCTTATTCTTTCAAATTCTTCATACTATTCAATTGATAGACAATGTGAAATCTTGTTCATCACATCCATTATCTTGGCATTGACTTCTGCATTTTATTCATCGCAGAACTGAATCATGCAGCCAAAAAGACGAATTACTAGGAACAGTCAGAAAACAACTGTACCTCCTACACCTGAAACCATTCCACCACCTAACACTGAGGAAACTACTGAGCAGATGATTACTAGATGCATTGCTGAGGGTATTGCCGAGTATGAGGCAAGTCGAAACCGTGAGACGGGGGTTAATAACAGTGGATCGACCCCTGTTATTGCTGAGACTGTTGTGAATACCCGCCGAGGGTGTTCATATAAGACATTTCAGGCATGTAAGCCACCTCCTTTCTGTGGCACTGAAGGTGCTATTGGTATTATACACTGGATAGAAAAGATGGATTCTGTGTTGGACATCAGTGATTGTCTACCAGACACTGCGGTAAAGTATGTTGCCTGCACACTTGCTGATAAAGCTTTGACTTGGTGGAATAGTCAAGTTCAGTCGATGGGGCGACCAGCTACTTATTCCATGACATGGGAAACATTGAAGCGTATGATGATGGAAGAATTCTGCCCTCGCAGTGAGATGCAGAAAATTGAGACTGAGTTGTGGAACATTGCTATGATTGGTGCTGATATCACTGGTTATACAACCAGGTTCCAAGAACTAGCTCGTCTTGTGCCACATATGGTAACACCTGAGTATAAGCGTATTGAACGCTATGTGTATGGACTGGCACCACAAATCAGGAGTTTAGTTACGTCCTCTAAACCTGACACTTTCAGGAGCGCTGTTACCCTAGCGCAGAGCTTGACTGATGAAGCAGTTAGAATGGGGACATTGACCAAGAAGACTGTGTCGGTTAAGGTTGAGCCGAACAGTGCTGAAGCTGGTAGTTCTGAAGGTAAGAAGCGTAAGTGGAATGACCGTCAGGGTCAATCCAATAAGAAAGGATCTGGAAATCCAAAGTCTTACGCTGCCACCATCGTGGAATCAAAACCATACTTGGGTAACAAACCTAAGTGTGGAAAGTGTAGCAAACACCATGAGGGTGAATGTTGGTTTTGCGACAGCTGTAAGGGATGGGGTCACAAAACCCAGAACTGTAAGGTTAACCCTACCCCTAAGGGAAACACTGCTCGCCAAAATCAGGGTTGTTTTGAATGTGGCGACACGAGGCATTATCGAAATCGATGCCCTCGACTCAATAACCAAAACCGTAACGCCAACAACGCTCATAACCGCAACAATAATGAAAACAACCGCGGAAACAACAACAACCAAGCCAACAACAACAACAATCGGGCGAACAATAACATTGACCAGCCAGCTCGTGGACGCGTGTTCATGTTAGGAGCACCAGAGGCACGTCAGGATCCTAACACAGTCACTGGTACGTTTCTTGTAAACAACCACTTTGCTTCTGTGTTATTTGATTCCGGTGCTGATTTAAGCTTTGTGTCCACTGAGTTTAGACCACTATTAGAGATCGAATCCCTTAAGCTAGAGAACAAATATACTGTAGAGCTAGCCGATGGTAAGTTGATTGAATCAGGAGAAATAGTACCAGGATGTTCCTTAACCTTAGAAGGTCATTCTTTCAAGATAGACTTACTACCGGTAGAGTTAGGGAGCTTCGATATAGTGGTTGGCATGGATTGGTTGTCACTAAACCGCGCGGAAATCATCTGTCATGAAAAGATTGTACGGTTACCTTTACCGTTAGAAGAGATATTGATTATTCAAGGAGAAAAGAGTAATCGTATGGTGAAAACGATTACATGCATGAAGGCAAATAAGTATCTACGAAAAGGGTACCAAGCATTTTTGGTACATGTTGTGGATAAGAAACCAGAGGAACGACACATAAAAGACGTGGCCGTAGTACGCGACTATCCAGGAGTATTCCCTGACGAGCTACCAGGGTTACCACCTCCGCGGCAGGTTGAATTTCATATCGACCTTGTGCCGGGAGCTGCACCGATTGCTCGTGCGCCATATCGTCTAGCTCCATCAGAAATGCAGGAACTGTCTGCACAGTTGCAAGAACTGTTGGATTTAGGATTCATCCGACCGAGCTTTTCACCGTGGGGAGCTCCGGTTTTGTTCGTCAAGAAGAAGGATGGATCAATGCGGATGTGTATCGATTATCGAGAACTGAACAAAGTGACGATTAAGAACCGATACCCATTGCCACGCATCGATGACTTGTTTGACCAGCTGCAAGGGTCAAGTTATTACTCAAAGATCGACTTGAGATCGGGTTACCATCAACTGAAAGTACGGGATGAAGATATCCCTAAGACTGCGTTTAGGACTCGATATGGTCATTACGAGTTCCTAGTTATGCCGTTTGGGCTGACGAATGCGCCAGCAGTATTCATGGATCTAATGAATAGAGTATGTAAACCTTACTTGGATAAGTTCGTCATAGTGTTCATTGACGATATCTTGATATACTCGCGAACGAAGGAAGACCATGAACAACATCTGATAATGATTCTGGAATTACTGGAAAAAGAGAAGCTTTATGCAAAGTTCTCTAAATGCGAGTTTTGGATGCGTGAGGTTCATTTCCTTGGTCATGTGATCAATAGCAAAGGAATTCACGTGGACCCATCCAAAATTGAGGCGATTAAGAATTGGGAAGCCCCAAAAACCCCAACTGAGATACGATAATTTCTTGGGCTAGCCGGTTACTACCGAAGATTCATCGAGAATTTCTCGAAGATAACTCAACCAATTACCGCCCTAACGCAAAAAGACAAGAAGTTTGATTGGGGCGAGAAGCAAGAGGATGCTTTTCAACTACTGAAAGAGAAATTGAGCACCGCACCTATCCTGTCCTTACCAGAAGGAGTAGAAAACTTTGTTGTCTACTGTGATGCCTCACATCAAGGATTAGGTTGCGTGTTGATGCAAAACAACAAAGTCATTGCTTATGCGTCTCGTCAATTGAAGATTCACGAGAAGAACTATACGACGCATGACTTAGAGCTAGGAGCAGTCGTTTTTGCCCTTAAGATTTGGAGACACTACCTATACGGTACGAAGTGTACAATCTTCACCGATCACAAAAGTCTCCAACATATATTTGATCAGAAGGAACTCAACATGAGACAGAGGAGTTGGGTTGAACTGTTGAATGATTACGACTGTGAAATCAAGTACCATCCAGGCAAAGCTAATGTAGTAGCGGATGCCTTGAGTCGTAAGGAAAGAGTAAAACCTCGAAGAGTTCGAGCCTTAGGACTGACAATTCACTTGGATCTGATTACCCAAATTCGTGATGCTCAACAAGCAGCCTTTACTCCAGAACGTATGAAGGACGAATCCCTCAAAGGGATGGAGAAGCAACTGGAGTCTAAGGAAAACGGAGTATTGTACTTCATGAATCGAATTTGGATTCCTTGTGTTGATGAGCTACGTAGCCTAGTATTGGACGAAGCTCATAAGTCCAATTATTCGATACATCCTGGTGCAGATAAGATGTATCAAGATCTGAAAGGATTTTACTGGTGGCCTGGCATGAAAAGAGACATTGCCACCTATGTTAGTAGATGTCTGACTTGCGCAAAAGTAAAGACTAAGTACCAAAAGCCGTCCGGGCTTTTGCAACAACCTGAGTTGCCCAAATGGAAATGGAAACACATCACGATGGATTTCATCACGAAGCTACCGAAGACAGCATCTGGAATGGACTCCATTTGGGTGATAGTCGACAGACTGACAAAATCATCTCACTTTCTAGCCATCAAAGAGACAGATAAGATGGAGAAGCTGACTAGAATTTACATAAAAGAAGTTGTTTCTAGACATGGAGTTCCATTATCTATTATCTCTGATAGAGATGCACGTTTCACCTCTCGCTTCTGGCAAACACTGCAACAAGCTTTAGGCACTAGACTCGACATGAGTACCGCCTACCATCCACAAACAGATGGACAAAGCGAGCGAACAATACAAACGCTTGAGGACTTGCTACGAGCCTGCGTGATTGATTTTGGAGGAAACTGGGATGTTCATCTCCCTTTAGCCGAATTCTCGTACAACAATAGTTATCATACGAGTATTCAGATGGCACCTTTCGAGGCGTTGTACGGACGCAAGTGCCGATCCCCACTCTGTTGGGCAGAAATGGATGACAGACAGTTATCAGGTCCTGAGATAGTCCAAGAGACAACGGACAAGATATCTCAAGTGCTTAATCGATTAAAAACGGCACGAGACCGACAAAAGAGTTATGCAGACAATAGACGAAAACCTTTGGAATTTCAAGTAGGTGACAAAGTCCTACTCAAAGTATCTCCTTGGAAAGGAGTTGTACGTTTTGGAAAACGCGGTAAACTAAATCCACGTTACATTGGACCGTTTGAGATCCTAGCAAGGATTGGTCCTGTAGCTTATAAGCTTAAACTGCCGCAAGAACTTAGTAATATTCACGACACGTTTCACGTGAGTAATCTTAAGAAGTGTCGATCTGACGAAGCGTTAATCATACCTCCCGACGAAATCTACGTCGACGCAAAACTCAACTTCGTGGAGGAACCGCTTGAAGTAATGGATACGAAAACTCAGAAGCTCCGAAACAGTCGGATCAAACTTGTCAAAATTCGATGGAACTCGAAAAGAGGCCCAGAGTTCACCTGGGAACGTGAGGACGAGATGCGCAAGAAGTATCCACATCTATTTGAAACCGTGACCACGACTCACGACACAAATTAAATCTCGGGACGAGATTTCCCTAACAGGGGGAGAATGTGACAACTCTCCAAATTAGGTATTAATTAACTTTTAAGCATGTGCATTCTTACGCTAATTTCCTGATTTAAGTTTTAACAAAACTATTTGATGTGATGTAAGCCTAGCAAGCCCAGTACTTTTAAACAAAAAGTAATACATAATACGTGAGTATTTAAAGTTACGTACAAATATATCGAAACGAACCCGACAAAAATAAATAACAAAAGTTTCGTGATACAAACTTTATTAATAACTCAATTATTAATTACGAGTATTTATATATCTATAACAAATAGATAAAAAGGTCTAATTATGCGTTTAACATAAAACGTATTATAACACGAACAGAAACAATTCTAAAACGCTCATAAAAGGTCGAATCATAGAAATACAAATTTCCTCGTTCATTTAGAAGAAGTTAGAACATTACTTCAAAATATGAAATACTAAATTAACTGAAATTTTGCGCTCAAATAGTTACGCGCAGTAAAATGTACAAAATTGTACAACTATTTAAGATAATGATAAAATCATTATTCTAATCATAAATTACGAACCAGGAGAACACCTACAGAATAGAAATATAAATTATTAATTTTTATATTGCTATAATTATACCCGTACTCGAAATTGAGGTGCCAAAATTTGGCACCTAACACAAATAATTGAGCGACCATCTCTGTATCACTCCCATACCGTTTGAATTATATACTCCCTCCTCTCCTTTCTCTCTGTGATCTATCGACATACACACACACATAATCACCACCAATAATTCTTCTTCTTCTTTGATCATTTTAACAACAACAACAGCAGGAAGTAGTAGTAGCAGAATCAAAGTTTTAAGAACAATAACAATAACAAATCATCATCATCATCGTCTGGCTCATCATCATCATCATCAAAACTCAAAGTGAGAAACTTTCTAATCTTGATTTCTTTGGTTAAAATTCGTTTTATAACTTGTTTACATATCATAATCTAAGTATATAACACATTAAATTGTTGATTTCTTGATGATTCATGAAAATGGTTTTATAAAACCCAAAACTTCAAAACCAAAATCGTTATACGAAAACTTGTTAAAATGAAATGGTAACGTGTAAAAACGACACATAAACACTTGTATAAACATTTGGTGGTTAATGTGTAATGATTTGGAACCAAAAGATCGAGCATATGTTTTGCTCTGCTACGAACAGAGTCTGTGATCATAACGAATACGGCGGATTCCTTTAAATCCGGCGTATTCATAAACTGAAAACCAACGAATCCGGCGGATTCAAGTGAATCCGGCGGATTCCCGTGTTCGACCCGCACACTAACCTTCGGCTAAAACGATGAACGAGTAAAAGACACGATCGAATCCGGCGTATTCAAATGAATACGGCGGATTCCCTAAGTTCTAAATGAACGTTTTCTAAACATGAATGAATACGGCGTATTCGTTTAAATACGGCGTATTCCGAGATTGAAATGATTTCAAGTGAAAACCAAAGGAATACGGCGGATTCATTTAAATCCGGCGTATTCCCAAACAAAAGCGAAAACTTATAAAAACTATGATGAATACGGCGGATTCACTCGAATACGGCGTATTCCGACTTTTGACTTGAATCCGGCGGATTCAATGGAATCCGGCGGATTCCCAACCCTGACCAACAACTTGACTTTTATTTTACAAACATAAACGCTTCCGTTAACGATTCCATTTATACGATACATTTACGAGACATTGTAAACCATTAACATTAATGTGATATATCCGAGACGCGGACTTTGGACTTATTTAATTCGTGCGAACAAACGATATATAAATGGATACATATATGACATATATATATATATATATATATATATATATATATATATATATATATATATATATATACGAACTTGGTAAATTATACGATTTGGATACGATTACACTTTCGAGATGTTTAAGACTTATTAAACAAACGTAACGATATTAAAAACAAATGACATTCATTTTATAAAAACAATCTAAGTTTTATAACAAATAAAACTCGACACACTTTAAATACAAAACAATGTATTACAATATATATATATATATATATATATATATATATATATATTCGAGGACACACGATATATATAGACACAAACGTATACGTTTTCTTAAACAAATGAAAACTTATATATATTTTTAGTATACGAGAACAATGTATTGATTAAATATATATACATACGACACTTAAGGAACATATATTCACATATATATATGCAAATGAATTACACGTTTAACAAACGCATAAACTAATAACATACAACAAGTATATTTACATACGTATACATATATAAAACAAATATATGTACAAACAACAATATTGGAATAACATTCGAATTATACATACAACTGTAAACAAAGTATATGTACGAATGAAACAAAACGACCTTCCGTTAAATAGATAACTACATATTAGTTTGTACACTTAACAAGTATACGACAAGAGAAATAATAACAATATTTCAACACAATGCTATTAATAAAGTTAACAACTTATATTGTTAAGAAATGAACCATTTTTTCAAATAAACAAAACTGTTAACATAAGTGATTAAAACAAATCAAAAGTACTTATGTTAATATATTTATTGTGTATAGGTTAACATACCTTGGGCTTTTATCTGTTTGGCTGCTAGCTTTCATACCGAGCAAACTACTGTGAGTTCACAACCCCTACTTTACAAATGTTTTATGCTTTTAAACATAGGGGTGTAAACATAGAAACTGCATGCATACACATGCAGCAAATTATATAAATGCTTTATTGCTTTATACAACTGTTTATATGAAATATCATTTCACAACTGTTTTGGGAATTAGACAGCAAATCCTAGTACGGACCAGACTAGAGATGTGTGCATGAAAGACCTTATGTCATGCAGACTATAACCATTAGCTAGGTGACTCTAGCCACTGAGTATACGAATAGTACTATTGCCGTGACGACCCTCCTGTGGAAGGAGCGTATACTTAACTGTCCTTCAGGCAAGAAACATAAGTTTTGGTTGTGGTTTGGTTATAGGGTTAGGTCGCGTTACTTTAACCTGCGAGGTTTAGCTCACCTTTCAGGGGATTAAAGTCTAAGCATTCCCACTTATTATTATTTAGGATGAACTTATCCTACAACTGTTTTATTTCAGTATACTTACTGATTATATTTATATTCTGGTAAACCACCAGACATACATTTGGGGTAACAACCCACGTAAAACTATATTTTAGGGTACTATCCCTAACATCTTATAAATTGCAAAACCTGCAAACTTTTAATTATTGAATGACATTTCAATAACTTAAACATAAATGGTTTAACATACCACATATTCATATAAAACCTGTGAATTCACTCAACATATTTGTTGACGACTTTTTTTCTATGTTTTACAGGAAATTAGCCGCGTAAGTAAGAATCGCATGCATTCAGGATGGACAACCCTGGACTACTTAGGATGCCATATATTTTGGGACAGCTTTTGAGGATTTCCTCTGTATTACTGCAGACATTGCAGTTATACTCATGAAATCTTATATTAACATATATATTGTAAACTTAAATGTTTTAAACTTTATTACTACTGTACGACTTACATAGTCGTACTACTTTTGTAATAACTACTTTAAATTGGCATCCTTTATATATTATGTTCTGTATGATCATATGCTCTGATACGATGAATGCACAATTGTAACGTCATCACCCCCGCTGTTAAACTGTTTAAACATAATGCTTCCGCTAATCATAACTTGCTTCCGCTAAACATTGAATAAACGTAATTTACCGATTTTGGGGGTGTGACATTCAGTGGGGTGATCAACAAGAATTTTCTTTTCAGACTCTTAAGCAGTTGTTGTGTCAAGCTCCAGTGTTAGCACTTCCGGATGGTTCTGATGGTTTTGTGGTTTATTGTGATGCTTCACATGCTGGGTTAGGTGCAGTTTTAATGCAACGTGATCGTGTGATTGCGTATGCTTCTCGTCAGCTCAAAACTCATGAAAGAAATTATCCTACGCACGATTTGGAACTTGCTGCTGTGGTGTTCGCGTTAAAAATCTGGAGACATTATTTATACGGTACCAAATGCATTGTATATACAGATCATAAAAGCCTCCAGTACATGTTTTCTCAGAAAGAGCTTAATATGAGACAGCGCCGTTGGTTAGAATTGATTAAGGATTATGATTGTGAAATCCGATATCATCCAGGTAAAGCTAATGTAGTAGCCGATGCTTTAAGTCGAAAGGTATCTTCTAACCGAGTCTACTTTATGCGCTTGGAAATATCTTCTGATTTGATTTCTCAGTTGAGAGTGGCACAGTTAGAAGCGTTGTTAGATCAGAATTTAAAATCTGAGATTTTGTTGAAAAGAAAAGATTTATTGGTTGATGATTCTCGGGGGTTGAAAACTTTTCAGTCTCGAGTTTGGGTTCCATTGATTGGGGGACTTCGGAATTTGATATTGTCTGAGGCACACAAATCGAGGTTGTCAGTACATCCAGGGAGTACGAAAATGTATAATGATTTGAAACCGTTATATTGGTGGCCAACGATGAAAACCGATGTTGCTAGAATGGTTGAAACTTGCCACATATGTTCCCAAGTAAAAGCAGAGCATCAGAAACCTTATGGTTCGTTAAAACAGTTGGATATCCCTGAGTGGAAGTGGGAACATATCACTATGGATTTTGTTACTAAATTGCCTCGTACACAGAAAGGGAATGATATGATTTGGGTCGTTGTCGATCGTTTGACTAAAAGTGCCCATTTTCTTGCCACCAGTGAGACTGCTTCTTTGACGCGGTTATCTCTTTTGTATATTAATGAGATTGTTGTAAGACATGGTATTCCTTTATCTATTGTGTCCGATCGAGATTCTCGGTTTGTTTCAGGTTTTTTGGCAGAGTTTGCAGCGTGAGTTAGGTACTCGAATTAATCTCAGTACAGCTTATCATCCTCAGACGGATGGGCAGTCAGAACGTACTATTCAGACTCTAGAAGATATGTTAAGAGCTTGTGTACTTGAGTATGGCGGTTCTTGGGATTCACACTTACCTTTGATAGAGTTTGCGTATAACAACTCTTATCATTCCAGTATTGGTATGCCACCGTACGAAATGTTGTATGGCCGCCGTTGTAGAACTCCAACATGTTGGTTAGAAGCAGGAGAAAAGCAATTTGCGGGTCCCGATATAGTTCAGATTACAACTGATAAAGTTAAGGTTGCACGTGAGAAATGAAAGCAGCTAGAGATAGGCAAAAACAGTATGCTGATCCACGTAGACGACCCGTTGTGTTTGTTGAAGGTGAACTTGTATATTTGAAAGTTTCTCCGTGGAAGGGTGTTATTAGATTTGGTAAGCGTGGAAAGTTAGCTCCCCGTTATATTGGTCCATTTAAAATTCGACAAGTAATTAATGACCAATCGGTTTCTTTGGAACTTCCTCCTGAATTAGCTGGTATTCATGATACGTTTAATGTCTGTTATTTAAGAAAGTGCAATGTGGAGGATCAATCCCAAATCCTTCATTTGCAAGATCTTAGAGTTGACCCAAGTAAGAAATTGGTGGAAGAACCTGTTGAGCTTTTAGATAGAAAAGTGACCAAGCTTCGTAGAAAGGAAATCCCGATGGTGTTAGTTAAATGGAAGCATAGCTTGGGTGCCGATTTAACATGGGAAACCGAAGAGAGTATGAGAACTAGATATCCTAGTTTGTTTATGTCTAGTGAGATTTCGGGGACGAAATCTTCTTAAGGAGGGAAGATTTGTAACATCCCCAAATTGGGCCTAGGAGAAACAGGTAATTCTTTATGTTTAATTGTGATATTTATTTATATTTTGTGTTTGATTGTGAAATTTATAAGTAAATAAGCCTCAGGAAATATTGTGATTAGTGAAATATAGTTTGTTTTAAATAAACTTAGGTGACGGTAAAATAAAATAATTTTATCGCATTTGAAATTGAGGTTCCAGACAATAGGTCAAAAAGGGGTATAATATTACACTGTACATTAAAATGGGAGTCGGTTTAATAGTTGGAGGCCGACTTATGTTTTCCCCAAATCTTTGTTCTTCATTTTACCTCACAAATTACTTCCTAAACTAAAATCCATACAATTGCTAGTGAAGTTTAAACAAGATTGAAGTTGGAATCCTTTAGCTCATCAACATCAAAAGCTTCTTCTTCTTACCCATCATCTTGTGAGTTTGTGTTAATAATTATCTAGTTATGAAATTGATGTTTTAAGTTGAATCTATGTGATTTTAGTGTGTATATGATAGGATTGATGATTAAATGATAGGTGTAAGTTTCACAAACTGATTTGGTGATGATTTATGAAGAAATTGATAGATTTCATGAGTTTTTGAGTTTGAATGTGAATAATTAGGTTATATATGATTTTGATTGAATTGTGATGATTTGAAGTTTGAATCCTTGCAATATGATGTTAGTAAGTGTTATTGTGGCCAAATATGAGTAAAAGTTCGAGTTTAAGCTGACTTTGGTCGATTTTTATGATTTTGGTTCGTAGTTGCAATTGTGCAGGAAATGATCTGTGCAGGTACTGAAAAACCAGGGAATCCGGTCGGATTCCATTGAATCCGGCGGATTCCGGGTAAAATGGGTAAACGGGGTTAAGTGAATCCGGCGTATTCCGGATCGTATTCCAGAACGGATTCCCAAGAATGAATTCTGGTCAAAATTGTAGCTGAAATGAGGTCGGGAATCCGGCGGATTCATGTTGAATCCGGCGGATTCTGTCTGAATCCGGGCGGATTCCCTTGAATCCGGACGGATTCCTTGGGCTGGGCTGAATGTTTTATTTTAAGCTTTATAATGTGATATTTGCTTGTATAATATGTTTATATAAATTAATACTTGTTTGATTGTTAATATTAAGTTATATACAATGAAATATGAGGATTGACTTGGAATTCTTTTGTATTTCAGATTCGACCACGACTCAATAAAATTAGATCTTTGAGTGAAGCTTGAAACGAGACAGGTGAGTGACTGATTCTCACAGTTTAAATTGGTGTTAACAATTTAGTTACATCAATTTTAAGTAGATTGATATTGTGAGTTATTGATAAGTTGATTGTGGCTAAATGATTGATTGCTAGTGACTCATTCCATGATAGGTTGGAATGATAGAGGTCAATTTCGATTGGGTTTAGTTGCTATAGGTTAATCTTTATGGTATTGATGAACATTCGTTGTGAATTCGTCCATATTGATTAAAGATAGCATTGAACTATCGGTAAAATCTCTGTATTGGCCTGCAGTGGATTATAAGTGTTCTTGGTGGGCCATCCGCGGGCTGAGGGTACCTCAAGAACCACCGATCCTCTAATTTGATTGTTACTATTAGTTGATTGTTGTGAGTTGATTGTTTATGCTAAGTTAGATTGTTGGAATCGTTATTCACTTAGCTTCGTGTTAATCCCCCACCTCACTTTTGCAGGTTTAGTTTGATTATGCTCGATTGAGAGGTTTTGGTGAAATGTTTGACAAGCTGGCAACTCTTGATTACTTTTGTTTTGGCGTAAACGTTTGTATAAATAACACCACTAGATTTTGGGTTTGTAATGAAATAACTTAATGATAGTACTTGTAGTAACTAACTTTTGATATTATCTCATATGTAAATGTTGTTGAATGGGATAACGCTTCCAGGTTGTTTAAAAAAAATAAAAAATAAAAGAATGTCTTAAAAATTATGGGGTGTTATATAAGCTCCAATAAGCTTGTCGGCCAAACACACCCTAAGACCATAAATGTAGTGTATAAAGAAGTCTTAAAAAATATAATGTTACATTATATTATTTTTATTGCCCCGTATTACAATTTATTATTTTTAGTTGCTTCTTTAATTTCTTATGTGATTTATTATAGTCTTATATAATGTTACATTTATTATTATTATTTTTCCAATCACATCTCTCTACAAATCTACATTCATATACGGAAACATGACTTGTAACTTCAAACAAAAACAGTTCCTAATATAAAATATAAAACAATAACATTAATATGCAACCAACTAAAAGCTTAATATGAATAGTTTAATTTTAAACTTCATTTATAATTCATATAAGACGATGGACTTTTACCACATTACTTGATATACTAATGTGAAAACAATTATACCCGGGTTTTAAATCTAGTGACGTGTATAAGAGAATCCAATAAATATGATAAACTATCCGATTAGCTAAAGTAATTAGAAACACTCATGATTACAACTTAATGTTACAAGGTAAAATCCCATGTATAATCTTCAATTCCTAGGAAATAAGTAGACAAGAAGATCAAATCATTCTTATGCACGCATAAAACATATACTCCCTCCGTCCCATTTGAAATGTCCACATTACTATTTTGGGATGTCCCATTACAAGTGTCCACTTTGATATTTAACCAATCAAAAAAGACTTTAGTGGGTGGATTTAATATTTGATTGGTGAAAAGTGTAGTTAGTGGAGAATCCTAAAACTACGTGCAAAGTCAAAGTGGACATTTGTATTGGGACGGAGGGAGTATATCGCTTAGATTTAACGATTTTTATGATCGTTCTATACTCTATATTTGGGATGAAGAGATTGAGATACTTTAAGGTTGAGATTAGCACGATCGATCGTATGATCTTCTTATAAACAATAAGTTTGTGTTTTCCTGTAATTAAAACCATTGGGATATTTTGTAAGGTCCTACTATACGTCTGGTTATGTGACAACGAACAAGTTATTTTGATCTCAACTAGAAAATTCTCAACAATTAGGATGTTCTTTAAGTTGGACCAAACATCAAATCGGTTTGATTCAAACACCACCACCACGCTAACCTGCCGAGCCACCACTACCATCCTAACCTTTGGAACCATCACCACCAACACCATTGTCTATATTATTATCAACCACCATCTTTAACTCGTCAACTTGGTAACCATCACCGGCACCGTCTGTTTGTTAAATCACCACCATCAAGTCTTATGTGAAAATCACTAAATTTGGATCACTTGGTTGAGTGCCAGAAGGTGTCGTATTTGTTAATGGTTTGGTTGGATTCGTGTCTGTAACATACGAAGGTTGTGATAATTAGGTTTGATTTGATTTCTATTAAATACCACATGATCGTTGTGGGTCTGTGTATATTCGCGAGATCTAATGGTTTTGATTAATGGGTTTGTGTTTCTAGAAATAAAGGTCTCACTAGCCATTTTTTGTAAGTTTGTGAGACGATGAGAGGAAACAAATATTGTATTTGGTTTTTTTGTTTGTTTGTGAGGAAGATGAAGCCGGAGAACATGAAAAGGAAGAGGATAAAGGGTGTTTGATCATTTCACATTGATTCAATGAATTATCCGTTAAATATAAAGAAAAATTACAAAAATGAAAAAAATTTGGGTAAAAAAATGTGATTAAAAATCTTTAGAAGAAATGAGCGATTAAAAACACAATAAGTGTGTTCTGCAAAATTGGTGGAGATGAAGATTTTTTTAAAAGCTAGTTTCAAAATTTTATATTTTGAAAAGGTTATTTTCCTAAGAATCTCAACTTTTAATTGATGTAAAATATAAATTGCAGATGAAGTTTCTTAAAATTAGAATCTCGATATTAAAAGTGAGTTACTACTTCCGTTTCAAAATAAGTGTATCATTTATTAATGTGGATTGTACCAAAATAAGTGTTCAGATTTTATTATAGTCAATTTTAAAAGACTTTAGTAGGTAAAGATTATACTCCCTCCGTCTCGATTCTATTGTCCAGTATTCCTTTTTGGGATGTCCCAATTTAATTGTCCACTTCCATAAATAGATAAGAATAATGAGATAAAGTTCATTTATGCCCCTAATTTATATATGTAAGACAAAAAGGTATGCAAAAAGTAAAGGGTAAAACTGTCTTCTTACCAAAAAGTAAGAGAGATGGTGATGTTTTCTTAAACTGCGTGTTTTATATCTGGGGAAAATAAAATTGGGACGGAGGGAGTATATTATTGGTACACGGTGACCTTTGTAAAATTATATGCAATTTATTTTGAGACGTAGGTAGTATAATATTGATGAGAACACACCGTCCAAACAAAAGATTACAATTTTTACCGTAAAAAAAAGGTGAAAAGGGAGAATTACACGGATAAAACCAAAATATAATAAGCATACGGCGTCGTATAACTCACCTCGAAATATGTGACCGTTGTACTCCAATAAGGATCATTTTAAATACGCGCGTACTAGTCACGCGTAGATCACCGGAGCGTTACTGACATCCCACTGTGTTTTATGTACAAATTAACCCTGAAAAACTGTACCCATTCTCTCTTTTCTCTTTCTCTCTCGTGCTTTCCATGTTCACTCTCAGTTTTGTCTCTTTCCCCTTTTTCATCATGCTCTTCATTTCTTGATTCCTTCTCTATGTTTATGTGTTTTTTTTTTAATTTTTCCTTTAAATTTTGATATATCAAAGATCAATTTAACCTTACAACACAAAGCCCATTGCCTTCTCTTCAATTGATGATTTAAAAGGTATGTTTTTTCTTCAATCTATGTATCTGTAATCTATCTATGTTGTGAATCTTTTTGATGTTATGCTTTGTTGATATAAAGTTCTCATTTTTATTTTGGGGTTCTTTGAATCCTCAAATTTCTAACAATTTTATCTTATTTTAAGGTGTAATTATGTGGGTTCGTGTTAATTTGTGTTCTTGTTTCAAACCCACAAAAAAGTCTCGATTTTTAATTAAAGTTTTTTTTTTTGATGAAAGTTTTAGCATTTAGTATATCTTTTTTGAAGGTATGTCCGTGGGTTTGTGTTTTTTTTTGTCTGCTCATGTTTAAAACCCAATAAAAAGAGTTTCCTTCTTTTGTAAAGGTTTAACATTTTTGTCTATTTGAAGGTATGATATGGGTTTGTGTTTTTGTGGGTTCTATGTTTTCAAACCATATAATAATTTTACTGTTTATGTTTAAATTTTAGCGTTTTTATCTCGGAAGGTATGCCTATGTAGGATTGTGTTTTTTGGTGTTCTTGTTTGAACCCACAAAAGTAAAAGTGAAAATAAATCTAATCTTTTTTTGTTGTTAATCTGTAAAAGATTCGTACATGGATGTTAAAAGTTATGGCTTTTTGTAAAAAGCTATGGAATCTAAGCTGTTAATGTGTCAGCATATATCAAAATGTATCTAACTATACATTGTGTTTCAGGGAAAACCCTAGTTAAATTATTGGCTAATCTAAAAATGGGCTGTGCTCAATCTAAGATTGAGAATGAGGAATCTGTTGCTAGATGTAAGGATCGCCGGAATTTTATGAAAGAAGCCGTGACGGCAAGAAATGCTTTTGCTTCCGGCCATTCTGGCTATGCTATGGCATTAAAAAACACCGGTGCTGCTTTAAGTGATTATGCCCAAGGGGAAGCTGATGAAATTTATGATCCTCATTTGGGTGTTGGTGGTGGTGGTGGCGGTGGAGTTGAGTCGTCGGAGCAACCACCTCCGCCACCACCAATTATGGAGCAACCGCTTCCGCCACCGCCACCTCCGTTGCCTACTTATTCCCCTGTTCCGCCGCCAATGCCTAGCTTTTCACCGACCCCGACAACGCCACTTCAGCGGTCAGTGACAATGCCGGCGATTCCAGTTACAAAAAAGAATGGTAGGAAGATAAATAACGGTGCTATACTTGAGGAAGATGAAGAGGAGGAGGAAGAGGAAGATCATGTTAGTGATTTGAGAGGGAGAAAGGGGCGGAAAAGTAGCGGCAGGATGGGGTCCGTGGACGAGACTCCATCTCCACTACCTAGGACTCCGGTGGCTCCTCCACCACCACCAGAGTCTAAAAGTATGGCTTGGGATTATTTTTTTACAGATGTTAATATGCCAGTGACGCATTTGAGTGAAGAAGAGGAAGATGATTATAATATTACTGACGAAAAGGAGGAGGAAGAAGAAGAAGAGCACCACCTCCACCACCACCAAAACCATCACCAAGTACATCATCACCATCATCAGGTTGAGCCAAAAACACCGGAGAAAGTGGTGATGGAGGGGTTTACCACGGAGGAAGAGGAGACACCGGTGATGGTGGGAATGAAGGATAAGCACTACATGCATTCTAATACAGCACCACCAGATCTTAATCGAAGAGGAGGAGGAGGAATGGTAAATGGTGGTGGCGGCGGCATGGTTGTTGGATCAAGCAGTTTGAATCTGTTAAAGATTTTGGGAGAAATTGATGATCATTTCTTGAAGGCTTCTGAGAGTGCACAAGAGGTTTCAAAGATGCTTGAGGCCACACGTTTGCATTATCACTCCAATTTCGCCGATAATCGAGGTGACAAACTTCTCTTTATTTATTCTGGTAGTTAATTAATGAAGTTAATTGTGTGAATCTTGTGGGATTAATGTTTTTTTTTGGTTACTGTTGGTTACTTTTAGTAGTCATATGGACCTGACCTGACCTATACATGCTTTAACCTGTGTGATTCGACCTATACATGCTTTAACTTGTGTGATTCGGTAGGTCACATTGATCATGCTGCAAGAGTGATGCGTGTGATCACATGGAATAAATCATTTAAAGGTGCTACTAATGGTGAAAATGGGAACGATGAATATGATGAGGCGAAACATGAAACACATGCCACAGTGCTTGATAAGCTTCTAGCATGGGAGAAAAAGCTATATGAAGAAGTAAAGGTGCGTTTTAGTATTTTGTAAATGTTACTAAAGATCAGAAAAGGTAATTTCACATTAATACTCAGCCGTAAAAGAAAATCTTGCCCGTAACATCCTACATCCTAATTACCAGAAATATATGTATTTTATAGTTCTAAAACTCACATGTGCTTTCTTTGTTTATGTTTGTAGGCTGGCGAGCTAATGAAGCTAGAGTATCAGAGGAAGGTTGGATTACTTAACAAGTTAAAAAAGCGTGGTGCAAGTACCGAATCATTAGAAAAAACAAAGGCGGCGGTGAGTCATTTACATACGAGATATATTGTTGATATGCAGTCTTTGGATTCGACTGTTTCGGAAGTGAATGACATACGTGATAAGCAGTTATATCCAAAACTTGTGGCTCTGGTTGACGGGTAAGTTTCTAGTTCTTAATTTGGTTTTGTTTTGGTTTACTTTACTTCGCTTGAGGTATCTTTGAATTATTAGAGGACTACCTTTTGAAGATGTACATTTATTCTGGCTTTAGTTTTTAGGGATTAAGTATCTATTAAAAGGAAAGTACATAAACAACTTAAATTATATTGCAGCAGTGTCTTTGGTTATTCGTGAATTATATAAAATACCCTATTAAACATAAGAAAATAGCTGCGTGGCTTTTAGGTTATTGAGAATTTTCAGTATAAAATGGATTAGCTGGATGAGTTTAATGCAATGTACAAATTGATACTTACATGAAAAAGTGTCGTCTAGGCCGCTAAACTAAAAAAATTTGTAACAGGCCACCTAACTATGCATTCGGGTCATTTGCGTGGCCAAAATGAAGCCAGCAAATAGTGAAACCAACAAAGCCCATCAGCTTCCATTTATGTGTTAGTTACCTTCTACAGTACAACTTCACCAGACCATTACCACCACTGGTCCTAGGCTCTAGTCTTTCTCTCCACCATTCCCTCAGCCTTTTTATATATATATATATATACATATTAAAAAAAAATTACAAATAGTGATTGTATTGTCACCACCAAAAGTCTGAAGGTAACGATTTGATGTTCACCTTATTTGCTTAGGTCATTGTCCCAGTAGTTTACTTGCAAAACCCAGATTTTATATATGATTAAAAAAAAGTTTAAAAAGCATGGAACAGAATGTCAAAGACGATAATTTTAAGTTTGACTTCTATAGCAGATTAAGTATTTAAAGTGCAGGCTATCAAAAAAGTTAAAGTTGATAGATTTTGTTTACTTCTATGGCTTTTGCTGTTCGTCTACCAATTTCACAAATACCTAAAATACCCCTTAACATTGTGCAGGATGTCAAAGATGTGGGACTCTATGTGTGAACACCACGACAACCAGTTAACAATTGTAACCGACCTCAAATCTCTTGACGTTTCGGGAGCCCCGAAAGAAACCACTAAAAACCACTACGATGGAACTGTGCAGCTCTATCACGTGGTTCAAGGGTGGCACTCGCACTTTGAAACCTTAGTAACTCATCAAAAACATTATGTACAAGCCCTAAACAATTGGTTAAAGTTAAACCTTGTGCCAATTGAAAGCAGCTTGAAAGAGAAAATATCGTCCCCACCCCGAATCCAACACCCCCCAATTCAAACCCTTCTCCATTCATGGCATGACCATCTTCAGAAGCTTCCGGATGAGCTTGCAAAAAGTGCAATTTCGTCATTTGCTGCAGTTATTGAGACCATTGTGCATCACCAGGAGGAAGAAATGAAGCTTAAAGATAAATGGGAGGAAACTAGAAAGGAGTACTTGAGAAAGAATCAGGCTTTTGAAGATTGGTATCAAAAGTATATTATGAGACGGGGTCCTCAAGATGAAACGGATACAAACCGGGTCACGGGTGGTACAGATCCAGTTGCAGAAAGGCAGTTTGTTGTGGAGTCATTAAAGAAAAGACTTGAAGATGAAATGGAAGCTCATCAAAAGCTTTGTGTTCAAGTGAGGGATAAATCTTTAGGGAGTTTAAAGATTCGGTTGCCTGAGCTTTTTAGAGCTATGTCTGATTATTCTCATGTGTGTCGTGATTCATATCAACGGTTGAGATCGATCGTGCATTCGCAAAATCGCCAGAATGGAAGCTAAGTTAAGTTGTTTCTTGGTCCTTGTTATGGTTTAATGGTCCATGTTGTATCCACAGTTTTACAAAATGTAGACCGATGTATGCTTAAAAAACCCTTGTAAAAATCCTAGCTTTTTGGACAACTTGCAAGTGAGGAGGTATGCTTTTAAGCAGTTATTGGTGTCTTACTACACATGCAATTTACAATTGTCAATTGGTGAGTTTAATCCGTTGTGTATGGGCTTGTTCTTATCTATGCATTAGCAACTTGTACTTTTATGGGTTTGTACAAGTTGGTATTGTATGAAGAAAAGGTAGGTGTCCAAAACTTGACATGATGCATTATTCACATGTACAATCATGGGACCACAAATTGTACAAGCAAGATAATTATGGACAGACTTTTTATCATGCAAACCAATAATTTTGGGGAAAACTACCTTACATAACAATTTATCACACCCCAAAATCTGTTTTTTTTAACAAAATGTCACACCATTAAATCCATTTTGAATGTAGGGAAAATTCACAAGTTTATAAACAGGAGTTTTCTTTTGCATAATAAGGTAGATTTCGCAATAAAGGGTAATATGGCAAGGAGGATTTTGATCTCTATTATAATGCAAAGCCTCATTTTTATTACAAGCTTGTGGATTTTCTCCGATTCGCAAAAATGAGTTGCGAAATGATGTGATAATTTTTGAAAGAAAAAAAAAAAGGATTTTGAGGTAATAACTTGTTAAGCTGTTAATTCCATTTGTATCTCTGGGCACATGCAGCCTGATCATAGTTACATATATAGAAATTTTTTAGTCCATGGTGCAACTTTAGTTAGTTGCTTGAGGTATAAGTTAGTATTATTCTTTTGGTGTATCGGTTTGATAACTTGTACAAAATGTTGAGTATATTTTATGGTGTTTGATGGAGCTTTGATGATTGTAACCACCAGCTGATGGTGTCTTTCGGCGGCATGTATGCATGCATGTACTTTGGAATATTTTAAACCGACTTTATATCTTAGCTTACTTTGGCTTGGCTTGAGCCAGTGCTCATTTTATTCACTTCTGCAAATGCTATCTTTTGGATTTTTGGTTAATTCGGTTCATTTTGAGTATATTCCATTTGTATGTTTGTGCTACTTTGGTTATTAACCATTTTAATCAAAAACTTAATCGAACCATCTACTTTAACCGTTAACTGAACCGATAATCAACCAAAAACGAATGGTTAAATTCTCAATTAACCAAAAAATTGGTTATGGGGGCGGATTTGACCAAAACCGCCCCAGTATTTTATTTGTTTGATACTTTGATTTTTGAAAAAAAGAATTGATTATTGATATCAATGACCAGTCCACACTTCCGTCGTCGAAGACAATATGTGAAAAGACAATTGATGATATACCCCTCACTTTGGGCTTGACCCATGGGCTTTCTCTATTGGGCTTCCCCCTTCCCATATATAAGGGTACAAACCCTAGAAGACACACATCTCACATAACATTACACACACACATTGTGTGTGCCGCCTCCATAGGCTCTCCTCACCTCCAAACCTCATCCTCTTAGATGGGTATTCGATCATCCTTTACCACCCTCGATGAGAACTATCTCGATCCGGGTTACGACACTAGTGCAGTGTAAAGAGATGATTTCCCCCACCCGCACTCGAGCTAAAATATGCTTGATCAACAATGTTAAGCATACGCTCCAGATTAAGCAACCCACTAAGGCACTAAGCAGAGCGTTTGCAGACGTAACAATTTTCTTACAAAGTCATTCATACAACGTGCCAACACTAAAATATTTATGTATTATGGCATCAAATTGTTAATAGAAAGTATAGTTTCTTATATTTTGCGGAATAGGAAATTTATGTGATTAACTGAGCCAAAGACAAGCCAATCTTAAACGGTTGGCTTCTTTCCTCTATTAATAATCAAACTAAAGTTAAAGCTTTGACAGTAAAGTAATAAATCCCACATTCTATAGGTATATTTTCTGTTAGCATACTTTTGCTTTTTGTAATATTTTTAAAAGACCAAGAGTTCATTGTAGTTTCTATATATATGAGCAAACGCATTCACAACTGTGGAACAAAATTATTCCTACTCTCTATTGTTGCGGCAATGGACATTAAGAGGTGGCAGATATCTCGGAGCCAGAGTCTCCGATTGGGTCAGAGTTACTATCGAAGAGAATCCACTTCTCAAGCTGAGCCGAAATGGGCAAGTTTTTGGAGAAAGATCACGAAAAGGCACGATACAAAGAAGAAAAACAAGAAAAAGATGACGTGTTTTGTATACTCGTATGACCAAGAAGGTTATATGCAGAATTTTGATGAAGGGTCTGAGAGGAGAAACAGTGACTTTTTATGTCGATCTTTTTCTGCTCGCTTTGCTAATCCATCAAGGAACATGTAATGGTTTTTTTTTTTTTTTTTTTTTTTTTTGTTTTTGTTTTTGTATGTTAGGTTAAGTTCTTGGAGACTTGTATTTGATCAAAGTTTGTAAATTGTAAGTTGGAACTTGTATTCGAAGTACTCGTGTAGTCGTGTAGCATATTGTACTTGAGAAAAGTGCCAGTGATAATAAGTTATTAGTTCACCTTAAATAATTTAAAATCTGTATTATCATTGCTTCCAACATGTGGTTATAAATTAAGTTAATTTGGTTAACTTATAACATGTGCCTAGCATGCAAAAGTAATTTTTTTAATTTCAAGAAACTCACCTTCTCAACGTTCAACCAAAAACCAGTGATTATTTCCAAAAACTGCAAGGGTTCATCAGGCCAAAACGCACTACACTACTCAAACCAGAAGTTATACAAAAACCAAACAGAAACCGATATATAAGTAGTTTACTGTCATTCCTTGTTTCTGTTCAAACCTGTTCAGTCTCAAAACGATCCTTCAACCAGTTACAAACTCATAATTTTTCTGATTTGAAGATTTTAGATATAGAATGGCCTACATTTTGATTTGAAAATACATAATTATTTTTCAAAAAATACCGACAGACAGGACCACACCAAGAACCGTTCTCAATTGCTCTAGAAGCAAGAACCGGTTCTAAGGTCTTTGTAGCTGAACCCCAGTCCCCCAATTATAGGCAACGTCATATTAAGGGCTCTGTTACATAAGTTTCAGTATCAATATGATAAATAGTAGCTAGTCATTGATTACCATCTAACAAAGTCATACATAACCAGGTTTTCTAAATCTAATCAACATCTCTAGCAAATACAAAAGTATATAAAGCACGTAATTTGTAACATTTCATGCCATTATCTTAGCTGATCTCACAAACAAGCTGTCGACAACCTTGCCCATGTTTTGAATGGTATCAAGTGTTGCAGGGAAGATGGCATCCGTCTTTGGATCCTCAAAGATGATGAGACACCCAACACCCTGGTCTAGTGTTCCAGCAAACTTTTTGTCCAATATCATCTGTGACAATTTCTTCTCCACATGCTCCAATGGAAGCTCAATCAGACTTGCTATGTGACCTATTTCAACCCTTGAAAACGGTTCAATCAACCTGCATGAGTTTTTTACACAAACAAATCAAGATACAGCCCCTAAACCAATGTTCTAATTAGTAAAAAGAAATGCCATCCGCAAGTCTTCATAACAGAATATAATTACCAGTTTCCTACTAATAGCTGAAGGTCACAATACAATTAATTGTTAGTGGGTCGATTTAGTTAGGTTAAGGATTATCCCTGATTCCCTGACATGTCATATGATAAATTAAAGCGGGTTGAGAGTCGCCCAAACTGTACTTTTAAAGCTTACCGCCTCTTAAATATATAAATCTAAGAAGTTCGATTATCATCAGAAAAAATTGTTTTTTGAGATCAATTTGATGCAGTTAAAAACGAATAAATTAATAAAAAGATGAGTGTAGATCAATCTGATGCAACCCTATTTTGACCTATTACCTAACCTGCCTGACCAGCCCTGCCCATTTTACCACCTCTAGTCATTGTAATAACAAGATGACAATAATCCAAACCTGCACAAGTTCTGCTCCAATAGTGTGTCATAGAGGGAGGACAGGTGCCTATGGACAATCGGGTCTTCATCCAACTGAGCCTTAAAATCTTGAAGAGCCGTTTCAAATAGCTTTAACGACCTCTTTGCATAAGCATCGGCAACAGCTTTCATTGCATCTAGTTCTGGACCTAAGAACTTCAAAGCTTTTGATGAGATTATTCCTGCCACATCATCAGCCTGGTTCACCATGATCTTGCATAACAGCATATACTTGAGACTGTAAACTGCTCTAGGATCATCAAGTGCATTAAACGCCTCAAAAGCTTCAAAGAAATAACTATAAGCTGTTTTATAATCCTTCTCTTCAGCATGAAGGATTCCACTTTGTAAATCAATGGTGCCTTGTTGAGCAGGAGGGACGTAGATTGCATTTGCAGCTGTTCTAGCAGCTGTGAGTGCAGCTTTCGCCTTTGGGAGGTTTCTCAATGAAAAGTGTAATTTACTTTCCAATAAGTCGATATCAACAAGAAGCAATTTGTCATCTAATCTTCTCACTTCTTTGACCAAACCTGAAAGGAGGGTCAAAGCTTCAGAATACTCCTTGCTATCCATTAACAATGCAGCAAGACGAGCCTCAACTCGCTGCCTTAGAAAAGTACGCTTTTCAGAGCGGGTCCATTCTACCATTTCTTTACACAGTGATATTTGAAGATCGGTGGTGTTTGGTATCTTGGCAACTGAATCTATAATTCCCCTTACGATTTTTGCCGTTTTAGCTTTCGGAATCAGTGAAAAGAATGGTCTCAATGTGGTCAAAAGACCACGAAGATCCTCTCCTCTGTTTTCTTCCTTGAGGAGTTCTGACAGTTTTGCAATAGCTTGTTCTTTCACCCGTAGAGCTTCAGAAGAAGCTGCAGGGTTATCCAGGACCCGATAGAGTATGGTGATAGCCTCCGGTCGACTCTTAGCTTCTGAAGCCAGGTCAAGTGATTCTGATGTGACTGGAAGATGTGATGACGACATGTTTATGCTGAAACTACGAGAAAGAATGAACAATCACGATAAAGAAGCTATACATAAAAACAAGCCAGTTCAATGTACAAAGTTTTTGGAAGCTACAGTACACAGAACTTCATATGCAGTTCTTACAAATCCTAGTGTTACTGTGTTACATAAGTAAACACTAGCCTACTACCCGCGCGATGCGGCGGCAACATTATACCAGCGTGTTATAACGGCAACCTTATACGTAAAATTTTATGGTGGTCTGCAGATATTGCAGTCGGAAATTATGATACCGTCGATGTAATTAAAAGTAAACTAATAAATAAGTTCTTTTATAGAAAGGAACTTACAATCACCTATAATATCCTTTATACATCTAGTAAAACTTCTTGATAAACTACATTTGCAGTGTATACTCCAGGTTGTTTAAAAATTTTTATGGGCTCGACCAACACCTTCGTAGTAGAGCGTGATATCCCTCTAGAGAGTGCCACGTATAGTTGCCCATGCGAAAATACCGATTTCGGAAGATACACACCAACGTTTGGAATCGTTTGACCTTGAGCTTTATTGATTGTCATTGCAAAACTAAGTCTAACAGGAAACTGCTGTTTTATTTGTATTCTAAATCAGAGTTTTAATAGTATCCAATCTCCTTATTATTTGTGTAACTATTACGTGGTTTTGCAAAAACATGAGTGGCTGTACTTTTATAAAATTAGAATGTGTACAGTTATAACTTTAACACTCCTATTTTTTAGCATTCTGCTACCAGACTGTAGAATATGTACAGTTTATGTATTTTCGATTTTTTAGAACTTATCCTTTTAATAAGTTTTTAAAATGAAACACTATCATATAATGACATTTACTTACATATGTTTGTTTGGTCATACTGATTTATTTGATTAGTTGAATGTAGTGGAATTTGGATTTTAAGATGGATATTTTTGTTGAAGATGAATCTTCAAGATTGATGTAGATATCATATAGATAGTTTGATATATGTTGAACGATTTGACCAATATAGGATTGAAGATGGATACTTTTGTTGAAGATGGATCTTGAAGATTGATGTGGATAGGGACGATTTGACCAAGATATGAAGATATGTAACTGTCATTGATTGTAACTGTCGTAGATTTGTTGACTTTTTTTAATTTTGTATATCAACAATAATTGAATGCTTTTAAAGTATTAATGAGGGGCATATTTGTCATTACAAATGGGTTTTTAGAGATTTTAGTATTAGATTAGGGGCATTATTGTCTTTTCCCTCTTAAAAAAAACACTGGAAATGTATTATATATAGTCTTAATCTCTTATTAAGCATTTGCATACTTTTGGCTTAAACTTAGTAAAAGAGATATGGGAAATTCCCAATATGCCCCTCAATCTATATATCAAAATAGTAAGATGGGAAATTACTCTCATACCCTTCAAATATTTATTACACATTCTATAATTAAATAGGTATTTAAATCTATAAGATCAACATTCAATTTAACACATGAATAATATAAGTGAAATACATAAAAGTAATTAATACTCCGTATTACACTATTTCTCAGAATTGGGTATTGGAAAATGAGATATTCTGTGAATCGAGTCATCGGAAAAGATTTTTTAGTTGATATATGTTATCCGCCGTTTTACGCGGGTTATTTACTAGTATAAGATAATATATCTCTTAGTACTCTTATATCATCAACAAATGCAAAAAACAACATATGATACCAAAGTTATAAGTATGCTAAACGACCCCAAAGCACTCCCAGGCAGTCCCAGACATACAAGTAATGACGATCTTCACGGATGTTCGCGTTCATTTACAGAATTTTCACCATAACATGTCACATTTGGTCCACATTTGACTTTCAGGTTTGACCAAAACAGATACAATTTCCGTGTAAAAACTAAAATTGTAAGCCTTCAGAATTGATGTACTAAAAAGTACAAAAAGCTAAACAGCCTTGCATGCAGCAAAGCTAATTTCGTATACAAACAACGCATATACTCAAATCGGATACTCTACAAATTACCTTAAAATCTAATGTTTCAGGTTAATAACATATGCAATGCCGCAACGGATACATCAATGAGCAGCTACAACCACATACTAAGGTAAGCTATTCAAACCAGATCAAAGTTAAAGGATAAAACATTTAAAAGCCCTAAATCATAAACGTAAAAGCACAAATTAGCAAATAGTGTCACATCAAATTCGAAAATGATAATATACAGAGATATAGTTACAATATTTAATAGCAATGTAAACGTAGCTTGGAGTTAAAAACCTACATCTCAATTCAAGTTAAACTATATGATGTAATCGAATCCGCTAACAGTAAGTAATTTGTATATTGAATTGAAGATAATGAAAATAATAACTACTTATTTTAATGCAAGTAAAAGAGGGATAAAACTAAATCGAAGAAATACCGGAGTTAACGAGTATCGACGGTGGAGATCGGAGGTTGAGACGGACGCCGGGAAGTTACGTCGGATAATAGTAACAGAGTAGTAATAACAAGAGATTGGGAAACAAGTCTTGGGAGAAAAGAAAAAGGCTCCTAGTTTATACGGAGTATTTGTTTTTATAATTTGGCCACTAAACTATATCCATATTTCAAAATTTATATTATTTTTTTAACTTTATTATATTAAAATAATCTAAAATAATTGAAAAAAAAAAATGTAAAAATTAGATTGTACTCTTCAGAATAACAAAGTTTTCTATACGACATAACGCTGCACATAAAATCTGAAAAATGGTCACTTTACTTCTCTTATTAGCCTTTGGTAGCTATTGAAAGCATAATCGGCCTACGAATATGAATAATAATAGCATTCACCGGATTGTCGATATGATTATATCCTCCTTTGATTGATCAAGTGAAAAACCATTAGCACCATCTTATACGATCCGTAATCTAATTCCATTTCTTTTCTTTTTCCATAATGTAATTCACAGAGCGATAATTTATCTTATTTTTGGAGCGCTTAACCGAATAAAGGAACTCGTATGATCACCACAAGCCTAACATTATCCATTAATGAGTTCATGAGTAACCCATGTTTTGGCTAAGATCCACAACATTACAATTTTTCAGTCCATAAGTGTGGCATTCCTTCAAATTTTCAACCTCAAATTTGAAATATCTTTTACACTGATGAATCTTATGTTCCTTCAATACCTATTATTACGAGTTCTTTATCAGCTTAAGTTTTGTTTGAGCTAATTGGCTAACCGTTCTTGGGATGATATGACTTCAGTTTATGTGGAAACAACTCACTTTTCGTAAAACGTCATGTTCTATTTAAATTGACAAAGAAAGATTATCAAGGACATGCATCTTGGAATTGAATTAACTCAACAAAAACTGTGTAAATTGAAGGCACCTTTCTTGTTGGTAAAACCCATTACGGTTTTACAAACAGTACCTAAACTCCCAAGGTGAACAAATTTTAAAAGTCCCGATTGGAGTTTAGTAATTTTGAAAGTTGAGTGGCTAAATTAAAAGCTGAATCAAAGTTTGAATCAAAGTTTGTTGTCATCAAGAAATGATATATGCCTAATCTGTTATATGCAAAAGTTGATTGTTACTCGAGTAAATAAACTTCCAACGTCACTAATAGGCATAACATGTCTGCCAATTAATGTAATCGCTTCTATATAATCAACCATGTATAGTATAAGCTTATATGACAGCATCCATAAGAGTTAGAAGTCATCATCAAAAGCTATATTATCTGAAGTTACATGACACTTATGTCTGGTTTGTTCTAGTAATAAATCTGGTTGAATCAAATTTTTCTAAATAATAAGGAAAAATAGAATTAGACTGCAGCTGGTTTGTTAGCTCCATGCTTACAAGGTGGAGCTCCTTGGCTTTGATTTTTCAAATCATTTCCAGCCACCAAAAAGTATGCAGTATGCCTGCAAAATCATCAATCAAAGATAGTAAACATTTTATGAGAAAAATATGCAGAACCATGCAGTGTATCAAGTGAGCTCTACCTGAAGAAATTTAGCATTCTGGTTTTTGAATCACGATCGATGTCTGAAGCGTTATCTAATGCTTGTTGCATGTGGTGTAGCCACCTCTCTGCCGCCTTATGAGTCACTGGAAACGGGCGGTGACGACCTATCAGAGCAGGGTGACCTGCACATTTTCAAAATAATACGAGCTTATG